>RPOG01000022.1:39601-1239601 GCA_008086565.1 Thalassoma bifasciatum
CTCACACACACACACACACACACACACACACACACACACACACACACACACACAAACGCACGCGCACACACAAACAGCTCAGAACTCTGCGTCAGGTGGAACGAATGCATCGTACCAAACTTTAAGGCCACTGTGTATGTGTGACTCCCCTGTAACCAGCTCCGGGCGCTTGATGTGTGTTTCTGTATGTACACACAGTTCCAGGAACCAAAGCTTATAGAGGGGGTGGTTGGCTAAAAGGGTTGTCCAGCTGAAAGTCTCTTGAGGGTATAATCCCTTCCCTCTCATCCTGTTTCTGCCTTTCTAGCTCCAAACCAACTGTTTCGAATGAGATGAGTTCAGCTGTACATGTTCAAAGCTCTCTCCATTTTTCTGGAACAAAAAGAAAACACTTTCATCATAATCAAACATTTCTGCAACATTGAGAATTTCACTAGTATCTAGGCTGTGGCCCTCACCTTAGATGCTATAGCTTTGAGTTTTCCAAGCAAAGAAGGTTTTGTGTACACAACTTCATCCTCCATGTCTCCCTCATTCTCTCCCTCCATCACAGCACAGCTGTCAGCTCCTGGCATCTCACACTCCTTATTGGCAGACATGACCAAGCGGGAGTACTTGTACTCCAACCTAGTAAAGAAAGCAGGAAAAGAATCAACACTGTAGGGAAAAACAAGAGGAATAATACCTCAAAAATATACCGCAAAAACTATCCACCAGAAGGTGGTTTGGAGAGGTTCCCAATATCTTTTTTTCCTCGTCCGCTAATCCCTGTCTTGTCTCTTTCTTTCCTTCCACCACATCAGTCATACTGTTCTCTTTCAATACCACCTTCACTTCTACTTTGTACGGTTCTTCCGTTCTCCAGGTTTGTTCCTCCTTTATATGTTACCTTTTTTCTACCGCTTCTTTTACAAAGTGGAAAACAAGAAGAAGCAGAAGTAGCAGGTTAGGGATACAAGCAGCACTGCAGTGAAGGCCCCGAGCCCTGCACCAAGCCGGACCCAGAACTCCATCCCCTCACATGGCAGTGTTTTCTTTTCAGGCAGTGTTACACCTCCAATACACAGCTTGGGCTCCGTCCACACATACAGCAGATCCTGGAGAATGATTTTAAAATGTTATATATATCATTGAGGAACAGTAGAATATCTCAGTATAAAGCCACCACAGTGTCACAGCAAAATAAGTTTCCTTTAGTCAAAAACCATAATAGATTTGTGTTCAAGTACTTAAGTAATCCCTGTTCTTATGGCATGACTATATGACCACATTCACCTGCTGTCCTCCTTTGCAGGCTCCCTCTATCTGATGATAGTCTCGGTCTGTGCACGTGGGACATGCTCCTGAGCTCTCCCATAAGAAATGAAAGGTGCAGCCGTCACAGGTTCCTGCTGGGCACTGACTGTAATAGTCAAGCACAAGCAAACGTCAGCATGCCACACTGGAGAGGCTGTAACTAATTTTCAAAAGAATAAAATCCTAACAAAAATACAGCACCTGGGAACCACAAGATCCTCTTTAGTGTTCTTCTCTGGGTTACAGCGAAGAGTCACCACCGCGCTCCGGCCTGATTCACAAGACGAGGTTGCCTCAAAGGACCTGGCAACGAATAAAGCAAAGCACAACAGAATGTAAATGCACAATGTTTTATTGGTGAAAAAGAGAAAAATAATAGTTAACAGTGATACCTGTAGTAGAAGTTGACATCAGGAACTTTTTTGGAGGTTTGTGGGTAATACTCAGGTTGGGCTCTTATTCCATCAAGAGAGGTTTCTACTGTCACTCCTGTTCATAATAAACAAAGAAAGATTGTGTGGATGTAGAGCTCATGAAATTTCTTTCTCATGGTATATGATTTGAGTATTAACAGCTCTGATCTTGATCAATTATCTTGACTTTTATCTTTAAATACAATTACAGTAGTAAAAAGCTTACTAAGCACAGCTCAACATGCTATCACACTGATGACTAACCAAGGAACATGTCCGCTAGGTTGATAGACTGTGAAGCAAGCGCTGTGTGGAAGCCTCGTCCATTTGCTGGGATTATTGTTGACTGACAGATGAAAGTCTTGACAGTGTTGGATCCTTCACCTTTCTCTCTCTGAGAGTCAGCAACAGAGAGGTCGGTAACATTGTCTGTGCATACTGCAAGTTGACCCTAGGAAGAAAAGAGAGGTACTCTTTCAGACTGAACAAGGTTAAAAAAAGGTTGAGTGTCCTGCATGTACCAGAGTTTGTTTTCACCTGTCCTCCACACAGGCTGATGTTAAAATGGTGGAAGTATTTGGTTCCTTTAGAGGTGAAGCTGGGACCATTCATCAAAGATCCTACAAATCCAAGGCGACTGAAGTCATAAGTCAGAGTGACATTTCCATCTTTGTGTGTGAAGTGACAGTCACTGTAACACATCATGTGGTTCTGTAAAAAAAACAAAACAGAGGTGCGTTAGTAAAATAATACATGGTTGATATAAGGGTCAATGACGTGACGCCTATACTTTTCTGTCCAACTGACGGCAATACATATGTCTTTTACATTCCCCACATACAAAACTACTTTATTTTCTCCAAACATTTTAGTTGTTGGTCATTTTTCTGCTATCTGAAGTGTCAGAACATCAGGTGAAACGACCGTCCAGCCTCAACTTCTAATTGGATAACTGCTTTAAAATCATTTTGAATCAATTCAAATACACTCCTGATCAAAATCTCAAGACCAATTAAAAAACTGAATGAATTTGCATTTTGGACTGTTGGATCTTAGGAAGGTTCTAAGTAGAGCTTCAAAATGCAGAAAGAAGAAATGGGAAAAAGAGACCAAAAGTTGTGAACAGGCAATTTATTGAAAACAACAATTTAACTGAAGTAGGCTGTTCATCAGCTGATCATGAGTTTAAGACCACAGCTTGAAAAAACCTGAAAACCTCCAAAACAGAAATTAAAGTGTCAAGAACTGACTCAGTAATGAGTAGTTCCACCATTGTTGTTGATCATTTCAAAAACTAGTTTTGGCATGCTTAATGCAAGTGTTTCCACAAGGCTATGTTAATTTTGAGATAAATTATGGTTGCCCCAAATGACTTTCTTTCAAGGCTGTGTCCCTTTAATTAATTACTTTAAAAACACCAAAATCTCTGAACTGGGTTTTTTGCATAAATGCATGTGTAAACTACATTCCAAATTTTTGAACAACAGCCAAATACATATTCTTATTTTTTTGTATTCAAAAAATGGCCAATTCAAAGTCTTATCTGACAATGACCCATAAAACAAACAAGCATGATTTCAACAAACCTTATCACTGACGCTGGACGGTCCACAGGGCTTGCAGGCATCTGGGCCTGGCGTGGCATGAGACTTGAGGTATGTGTTGTGTGGACATTCAATGCACTTGCTGGTGTCTGCATCTATGTAATGTCCAGGTGGGCACGGCACACACGCGGAGCCAGAGGGCTGGGTACTGAGGGCACAGGCCCGGCAACTGGAAGACACTCCGTCGACAGCGTTACTCACTGTGATGGAGTAAATTCGAGCCATGTCATTGAGATGTCTACGTACCTGTGTGAATAGGAGGGACAAAAACACAGAATGATCTACAGCAGAAAGACTTCAGACAGAGGCTTTAATAGAAGTCTGTACAATAGACATTACAGCTGTTTGATAAAGGACACAGTTCTACTGAAAAACACATAAAGGAGAAAAGAAGAATTTTTTCTGTTAAAAAAAGGAACTTTTTGTATTTGCAGTTACGTCTCAAAAAATGAAAATTAAAAAGTTCAATATTTTTGTTCACACATTTCAGAAAATGAAACCTTGATACTATATAGACTAATCATATATAGAGTAAGTTACTTCAAGCTTTTATTTCTTGGAACGTTGATGATTATGACTTACAGATGATAAAACCCCAGTTTCAGTATCCTAGAAAATAAAAATATTACATAAAATCAATTTAAAAAAAGATATTTTAAACAGAAATGTCAGGCTGAAAAGTATGTTCATTTCTTTGCACTCAATACTAAGTTTGCCACTCATGACTGTTTTTTGCCCATTTCAATTAATTTTCACTCTTTTATCTATTTATTTTTTGCTGCTTTTGGACCACTTTTGCTACTTTTCAACTATTTTCCTAGTTTTCTCTCAATTTCCTTCTCAATTTATGCCACTTTTTGACCCTAATAGCCGCCTCAAACTTAGTTTTAATGCTACTTCTGGTTGGTTTTCCCACTTTTCACAGCTTAGATTGTTGCTCCTGCAGAGGTAGTTCTCAGCGATTCGGCTCTTCGGTTAAGCAGGGCTGATGAACACTGGTCTGAGCATAAAATGTCTAATGCAAAAAATTGAATCCTGTATTCTGACACATTGTTAAAGAAACATGGCCCTGCACTGAGAAGATTGCAGGAGGCTATATTGAGATTTTATCTATTTTGCAATTATTTGCCTAGCCCCAGTTTCTATTCCCAATTTTAACAACATGACAACTGATTGCAAATCTCCCTGCATTCATCAAGGCAATGCAGACACAACTTATTGTTTTAAGATTACATAATCTCTCTGCAAAAGTTAATTTGGTGAGGGAAATTTTTGACAAGATGAAAGAACAGAAAAAGAACTTTTGAAATAACAAACAAATTTTAAATTTATCATGAATATTAAATAAGTAAATGTAAGCATTCTTACCTCTGAAGGTTGGTTAGTCCTCTGGAAAGCCCACGTGTAAGAAACCGATGCATTCTTTGTCATGATGTGTGTGAAGGTTTGTCTTGCATTCGTTCTCTCCCATGACTCTACAACCGTAGTGCTCTTCCTGTTTATATCCTATAAAGACAAGTCACTTAATTCACCTCTGTTTGTATCAAACATGTTTTGAGCAGTGTGCATTGCATACACTATTCTCACCATCATGAAGTAGAGCTCACAGTCTGCTTTGCATACAGTTTCAAACTCAAAGACGATGCGTCCAAATTCTGTGCCGGACTGGCTGGACACTGACGTAGGGAGCCTGAGGACCAATCCAAACAGATGAGAGATGAGTTACTCACAACCAAGTAGAAACACATGACCTTGATCCGGAGGTGAGAATCACACAACGTGATGTCTTACTTGAAGCCAGGAACGTGGATGTTGAGGATGAGGTAATCATTATCTGAGCTTCCTGATCCACTCTGGATGTGATCACCTGCCACCTCCCAGCCTAAAGGGCAGGACAGAAATCCATGTTTATATTTTAGGACATATAAACATCCACAAGAACTGAATCAACTATCTAAATTTAGATAAATTTCTGTGCTCTGCAAAAACTTGAATATAATCATGCGTTTGTGTCTTGTTTGTAGTAAAAATTGTCTTACTATCATTTATATGAGCCACATTCAACTGACAAGTCCAGAAATTTTTCATATTTCAAGATATTTAAAGACAAAAATGACATCTTGAAATCTTCCAATGGGCTAAGTAAATATGCTCATCACTTTTCTTGAAATTAAAAAAAAAGTCTAAATACAGTCATTTTTTTCTTATCCCAATGGCAGATCTTTTTGGTTTGTTACAAGCTATTTAGACATTTTTGTCTTTGAGTATCTTGAAATAAGACATTTTTATAGACTAGTCAGGTGAAGGTGGCTTGTATCAAGTCAAAAAAGAGAGTTTTTTTAGATTTCACACTAGGAAAGGAAAACTTCAGAACCCACCGTTCATACTGTCACATTTGGAGTTGCCCACATTGAAACAGGAGGTCTTCATATTTGCAGGAAGAACATTCCACCATTTGTACTCAAAACCCAGGGTGGGCTCAGTGCCTGCAGGACACGGTCTGCATGCTGCAGGATGTATACAATAAAAAACACAATCAGGAAACAATACAGAAGAAAGTAACACTGGGAGACAAATACAGTTAGTAGACAATATTAATAAATGTCAGTACGTTTCATTCCATCAGAATAGGTCCCAGGTGGGCATGGTGAGCAGGTGGCTGTATCATTATTATAGAATCCAGGGTTACAGGGGGGGCAGGGCTCTCGCTCCCCACCTGGAGGCAGTGACTTAGCTCCAGACACTCCCTCCAAACAGATCTTAGGTTCAATCCACTTGTACATAATCTGTGTCTACAGTGGCAAAAAAATAAGAAAATAATGATGGAGGAAACAGAAGCTATGTTGAAAGAATTTGACTTGTACTTCATTCATGATGTCCTCTTTTCACCCACCTTGCCGTCTTGATCGCATGCTGTGTGGATCTGGAAATAGTCTTTCTTTGAACAAGGAGGTCTGTCTCTACACACAGCAGATCCCTCCGCTTTGAAAAGTAAGGATGAGACAAATAAATCTACATTAGCTCAAGGAAACAAAGATGGGCACAGAAATAAAAATTTACATGGACTTCTTTATTCGAAATGTATAACTTTGACTTTCTTCTAGTTTTCTTTTGGCAAAGCTGCTCTATTACAGTGACTGCTGTGCATGAAAGACTGTCTCAACCAAATCTCTAAATTAGAGGTAAAAGTATACGCAACCAGATTTTGAAATCAAATTTTAATGAGCAAAAAAGGAACTCTATGGAAAATACAAGACCTCACTTGCACCATATTTTGCCAAATCTGCTGCTCCCTTGTGATCAGACAACTCAACTCACTGAGTTAAAAATCATGTGTTTTCATCTTAAGTTTGAGTCATCTTTCTGGAAACTAGACAAGATCTTTTCATTGCCTTTGTGTAATGTACTTCTAGGGGATTATCAAGGTGTTACACTGTGGACTGTTTTGGGGGTTTTTTGCCGAAAGGTTTGTATTTTATGAGTTAAACTCACAGTGCTTCAGTGCGAATGCCTACCTGCGTACTGAGTGGTGGTGTTGCAGGGGGTGCAGGAGCTGGCACCATGGCCAGAGTAAGTGTTACGAGGGCAGAGATCACACGTGGAGGAGCCTGGAACTTGGCTGAATGTTCCTGGCTTACACGGAAAACACTCAGATGTGTAAGCCACTCCTGATGGACGATCACAAAGAAAGCATGAGGAAATACCCAAATAAATATCTTATCAAAGATCACATCAAGAAGGAGGAAAAAGAGAAACAATTGTTCACTACCTTCTATATGAATATTTTTCAACAAGACAGGCTTAACCCCTTTGGACCCCATCAGCACTCCACCTGTCCTCCAGTACAGGATGTTGGTGCCAGATTTCAGATTCACCTCAAGAACAAATGATTCCATTGTTAGCACGGTTGGACACATACTGCTCCAAAGACAAATATTCATAGTACTTTCTGCACTACATGGTTGAGTTTATATAGTTTCTCCCTTTTAAATTATAGTCTATTCAAATTTTAAAAAGGCTTAACTTTTTAAATAGCACCGCATTTTCCTTGCAAAACACACTGTCAGTTCAGTATTTCAGGGATGGAAAAGAAATATGTCAAGCTCCAAAAAGTATCCACAGCGTATGAACTCTCCTAAATTAAAACAAATCAAAGATTGTTTACTCAGTGCTAGGGCTAACAAAAAAAATTAAAACAGTGACGCATTCAGCTTTATAACTGGAAAAACACTGGAGACAATAAAAAGTGGAGTGGGTATATTGACCGTCCATGTATTTACAGGCTTCCTGCTGGTTTCCACCCTTTTCTTTCTCCTTCAGTTCAACACATTCATTAACCTAGAAAAACGACCAGAAGATCTGTCAATCTGGACAACTACTGTGTGCAAAAAGTACTTACTGTATGTGTCGCCCATTCACCTTGATTGGTGAGCTTGAGCCACTTGGCATCGGATGACTGGCCCATCTCCTGGCACTGATCATTCTGGATCTACACATTCATATAATAATCTTGTGTTACAAATCTGCTTACTTTTGCTTTTCCTTTGTGTCAGCAACAGAAAAAGCCTATGGTAATGACAAGGTAAGTGTTTTTAGTGCAGTTTTGGTAATTAAAGGTCATTACAGGGAGGAAACCCCAACTCATAACAGATGACACTAGACTGTTTTGCACAGACTGTTTTGCAATTACGTTTGATGCAGCCACCCTGATTAATAACTAAATATTTAGCATTTAGCTCTTAGTTGAATACAAAGAATCCTTTCTGAATAATACATCTAATTGCTATATTGGAGAAATAAAAACTTCCTTTCTAGGCATTGAAATGAACATTTTGCCTGCCCATCATATTACAGGGCAAAAGAGTTTTCTGGATGACTACATGATTCTCGTGCAGCATAACAAGCTTTAGAAAAGCACCTGATTTTGATTCTGATTTTGCCAAAAATAACCTCACATGATTTTCATGTCTTTTAACACAAGACGGTTCCAGACCCCGATGCAATTCTTATTTTAACTGTGCCAATAATTTTGATCATGTTTAAAGTCAAAGCGACGTGTTAATGACTTGCATTTCAAATGAGGAAATAAAAAAACATATTTTAACAGACACTAATAAAGTTTTGCCATATCAGCTTTAAGGTGATTACACCTGTGACATATTTTTGTCATAACTTGCCACAGGGCATACTGCGCTGGAATATTATGAACTGAACTCCAGGTGCAACTTATCTAGGTGTGGTTAAAATGGTTGTTATGCTCAGTCACTACTGGTTTGACCTCTTTAAGGTCAAACCAGTAGTGACTATTTAAGGTCAAATCCAATAAGAATATGAAACGCTTTTATGCAAATATTGGTTCAAATGCCTTCAAATTTCACCTTTTGAGGTTTATGTATGGATCAAAATGTTGAAAGACAGCAAGATAAAAATAGCGCAGCATCATGATTATCAATTTGGTCCCACTTTGCAGGGAATAGGGAACTTGTGAGTTCACGCGCACCATTGTCTTTGCATTTCCTACAAACATCGGTTGACATAAATGTATGTGAATGATTGGTTGATACTCACAAAAAACTCAAACAGCAGGTTGTTGTCTGGATACTGGTACTCAAAGCTGACAGAACCCTGTTTCTTCAGGTGGACAGCATAAATAAGAGAGACTGTGCACTCATCTCTGTTGGACTCCAGGTAGTTTCCTTGAGGGACCCAGGAGGAACTGCGAAGGACAAAAGTTGTTCCGTAATTTTATACCAGCTTGCAAATCTTATTCATACTCATGGACTGTACAAACCTATTGCAGGTGAGGCTGTTATCTCCGCTGGGACTGTTTTCCAGGGAGGTTGCCAGGCTGCTGAATCCAGCCGGCATGGAATCCCACTGGTCGAAGCGTATGCCACTACCCAGAGAATAGCTTCCTGCTGCACACTGGGTGCACTCCTGAGCCGACATCTCAAGGAACTCCCCAGCCACGCATGAAAAGGCTGAGGGAAGATAGAAGGCAGAAGGTAAATAAAAAGAGGTGGGAAGCGACAGACACTACATTTGTCTCCTGCCGACTAATCAAACACAACAATGCTATACGATTCACAGATGGAAGAGGATGCAGACATTGTCATGCTTTAGTCAGGAAAAACTTTATCCATTCCTCCTGTTACGCACGGTGCTAATCTCTGCACTTCTTATCAACTTAACTATCACCAGCTGCACCATTTAGTCAGATTTTCCTCATTCTTGACCTGCTCAGGTGCCTATTGTTATTGTATCTCTGAATGCTTGAAGATAATCACCCCAAAAATTTAAACCAGTTGTGTACAGTTTCTATGGTACACTCAAAAGAATAGTGACACAACAGAAGGAGCTTGATGGTTTAATTGAACCATGGTAGTGATCTTTTCTTAGGTTATAAATAATTTGTAATGATCAACTTTATTATGTGAGATTTTCAATTGCATTATGACACGATTGAAATCATGATTTTATCCTTCATAAACAAGTTTGTTAACTTGTCACGAGGGAAAGAGAGTCCGTTTTTGTCCACTTAATTTCACAAACCTCTGAGCAGGAAGAAGGAAATAGAAAATGTTAAGAAGTACAAAAGGTGTTTATCTCTTGGGGGTATGCAACATGAAGGGCTGAGACTACATTCACTGGAGGCAGACTTCCTTATTTTGTTGTTAAAGTCAAACAATGAAGGTTAATCAACATTCCTTTCATGCAACAAAGGGATGCTTTCTATTGTAGATATGCACACTATGAATGTTAGAGAGTACAAGCTAGGCATTAACACACATCTGTGAGTGGCCTTTCTGGTTGAGAAAGCGCCTTGCACACAGATAGCACTGCTTGTAGTTACATGGACAGGGAGGCCAATTTATAAGGATGCATTTATTTCCACATTCATTTACGTTCTAATCTTAAAGCCAAGTTTTACCAGCTAAACTGGCTGAGTGGTTTTCATAGCAAAACATTAACGCACATAGTCAAGACTGACTTTATCCATGAGACAACAAAAACTCCATTTCAATTTCACCTAGGGGTGTGTTATATCATACCGTCTACAATAGTATTTGTTGAAATTTTTCAATTGTCAATTTGTCACAATGTTTACACTGTAGGGATGTGATGAGGTATGACGTTCACTGCTGTGTACATAAACAATAACTCAATACATTGGAGATGGTTTAGATTTTAAGTGTTGGATGACTAGCAGCAGAGTGTGTTTTGTAAACATAAACCCTCAGTTGAATTTTGATTGATTTGTGAATTTCAGCATGTTTGGATTACATTATCGGTGTGTAGTATAGTTTATTTTTTTGTGTGACAGCAATGACGCAAAACACGACAATAACTCTGCAAAATCTTATTAACAACTGATAGTTTTATAAATAGTCAAACAAAAAACATTTGGAAAGTTCCTGTATTTTAATGCAAATAGTTGTATTTAACTGCACTGTTTGTTAAATTTGTACACCAATTTTTAAAATTTACAATTTATATTTGCATTGATTTGTTGCATGTTTGTGGTTTCCACACTAAATAAAACATAAATTTTTTTGCGACTCCGTTTCTTTACTTTTTGCAATTTTTATGTGAATGCATTGAAGCATTATCTCAAGGCTAAGGTAGACTATCAAGTTACATATTGTATATTGTGATATGGCCTAAAAATGCCATATCCCCCAGCCCTATTTTCAACCTTATATTTTGTTAGTGAACCACAGATCGTTGGAGAACACCCAAACAAGGTCATCAGGGTTGTTGTGGTGGAAATTCTAGAATAGATAGATAAGAAAGTGTGACACACACTTCAGCTATCTCTCTTTTTTTCATGCATACTTACTGCACTCAGTGCCACGGACTGGCTCTGGAAGTCCAGTACAAGCCCCCGGGCTCTGTGGGATGGCTACTCTCCAGCGAGATCCTGTGCTGTCACACTCTGTGTACTCGTAGTAGTAGTCCGTCTGCCAAGACACACAAACACAAACACACAAGAGAAAAGAATTAGTCACCAAAACAGTAGGTTAGCAAACCTCAAACATGAGTAATGCCACCTGAACCTGAGCATATATCATGACATCCTTGCTGACAATGTTTTGCTAATCAGAGCACTAAATGCTGCTAGAGCATTAGCTACTGAGGCTTAAATTAACTTCCATTTCCAGCTTCTTAATGCGTGACCGCCTGTTATCTCAAACCACAGCCACTCTCACTCTTCAGATACACAACATACCATCTCCACGGCATTGGGAGCACGGGGTGATGGGAGCAATGTGCTGCTGCTGCTGGAGCAGGCAGAGGCTTTTCAGCAGCTGTTTTTTTTTTCTTCTTTTTTGTGCTTCTTTAGAACAACCTCTCGACCATTTTATAAGCTGTTGGAATTTTAGAATGTTTTAATCTGAGGCCTGGTGTGACAATCCTTAATTTGATGTTCTCGCCTCCACAGAGCTTTTTCCTTTCTTTTAGTCTGCAGAGGAGGTGGCCTCATTTCTGACAGTTTACATAATGTTGCTCCTTGAGCCAAACCACATTTTAACACCACAGTGCATGCAGGCTGTTGTGTTTGGAATGATTTACACGGGTGTCTAAGGGGGTTTGTGACAATGCTCAGTCACACAGATTATGCAGGAGAAAAGAGGCTGAATGTCAAAGATTTAACTCAGTGTTTTGACATCATGGTTCCAGTGATTTTAGACTTATCATGAATCCACCTAAAATATGGTTCAGTCATTTAATTCTAAAAAATAATGCACCCACAGTTTTGGACAACCACTGATGTTCAGTTCTCATTATAATTAAGCAAACAATGTATAATAATGATAATATGCAGAAAGTCAAATTCTCATGCACTGTCAATGCTTGTGTCATTTTTTTGTCACCCGGGGTCTGCAGCAATACAGCAAAATCATTTAACATTAGTCACACCTTTCCCTAAAAGCTACTTTAATCTCTCCAGTATGAAAACAGATCTGGTGCCAATGATTAAGGAATGCTGCTCTACTTCTTATAGACAGTCAGTTTGTCACTCTGCTGCCAGTCTGGGAGGTGTTGAGCTGAATCAGAGCAGAGGGAAGGAAAAGCCAGTCCATGCAGGAAGCTGATAACAGCACTGAATGGTGAAGTTTAACACACACCAGACCCTATCAGAGATTCATGCTCCTCCATGTTGTTTACACTTGTGTTCTTATTAACAGAGCAAGAAATCTGCTGCCACTGAGGATGAGATGATGGTATTGTATTTCATAGCACATATCAACACGGAAATGTGTCATCAATTCTAAATCGAACATGGTTATCTCTTGTAATTAGTTGCCCAATTAGTGCGTCTTAATGTCAAAGTGACGTTTCAATCGGAGAACATACTCGAAAAAAAAAAATGAAAGAAAATTGGATTGAATGTTATTGATCGATTGTGTCGTCCCTCACCTCACTACACTGCCGCTGTCCTTTGGCTCCGTCAATCAGCTGGAGCAGACAGAGGATGATGGGAGCGCAACTGGAGACTAACCGAGCCGTGGACCGCATCATGGATCCAAAAGGAGAGAGAGGGAAAGAAATACAAGATCCTCGTTGCAGGCGTGAAAACTGAACCATAAATCAGCGTCAGATGAATGCTCGGTCAGAAGCGAATCGGCACCTTCTGTCGCCTCTTGTCGGCAGATTGTTACCCTTAACCACCTGCGATTATCCTCAGTGCGCCGTAGGGCCGCCTCAACATACTCAAGCAAGGCAGTGTTAGAGCCTACTTCCGGTTACTTGATTTCAAAATCAAACCACAAAAACAAAATTTCGTGCATGTTGTTCTTTTCGTTTCATTTTATACAAAAATTTTTAACATTTTTGAACAATGATTTTAATTTTCTACGAACCCAATCGTCTTTAAAGGCTTTTTTAAACTTAAGATGGCACACTTTAACCTTATTTTGAAGGACAAAACTTAAACGACTTGTATTTTTCATGCTTTGTTTTACGTCTTGACCAGGTCTTGACGCAGCTACGTGTGCGCCTCGAGCCAATGGTTGTGACGCTGGGCCGTGACGTTGGTCGACGGCAAAAATATTAGACTGATGTGTGGTTAAGCTATCGTGGCTAAAAAAAATGAAATAAATAAAGAAGCTATCAAAAACACAAAAGAATATATATATAGTTATATATATATATATATAGAGAGAGAGAGAGAGAGAAAGAGAGAGAGAAAATAGCAATATGATGCCATATATTTCGATTAAGCAATACAATATATTCAGCAATTTGCTGAAGTGAGCACTGTCCACTGGCAGGGAAACCAGTGAGTATGATGACATCAGCAGCCAGAAAACTTCAGGGACACCTCAAAATCATGTTATATAATTCTAAATAATTAGTTTGCTTTAATATAATTTTGAAGCTATTTGTTTTTCAAGCAGCATATCTTCAGAGGTGAATGAAAGGCCTGGTGCTCATGCTGTTGTGTGGAATAGTTAGTTCATAAAACTGTGATACTTCAGCTGAATAAGCCATTAATGGAAATGGAAATGAGTGGGGGAAATGTTGTATAAAGTAACTATGTATTTATCTTTCAGGGGCTTCCTGGAATTTTGGTTCATACCAATCAAGCCTAGGGAGTGAGTCACTACTGATTGGTATTTTCTTAATCAAGCATGATCAAATTCTTTTATGTCTGTTAGAATATGTAATTGCAACCTCAATTTTTCCAGATTCTCTGAATTACTACTATGAGCAAATTCTTTCACTGTGCCTTAACATCAAAAAGCAACTTCTCAACTTTCTTTCACGAATAAGTTTCCACTACTTTAAACTCTTAATCATCTTTGAATGAGAGTACCTAACCAGAACCAGAACTAATCTAAAAATAACCATTTTAAGCCAATAGAAAGCAGAAACAATAACTTTTTTTTATTTCAATTTGTATTCATAATGATTGTTTTGTGATCATTTCAAGCATCTTAATCCTGGTTGAATTATATATCTCTGTTTGCATTCTGAGACAAAAGAGTTCATGCATCTTTTATCGTCACAACAAGGTTCAATTTGTCTGTGAGGGTGTGTTACAGTCTTAGCACTGTGAACTGAATGTAAGAGATCTGCCTGTTCATGTAACAAATTTTGCTTCACATAAGGAGCAAGAAGCAAAACGGATGATAATCCCATCCATTTGATGCCTTTGTTCAACGGGTTATCCAGTAAACTTTGTTTTTGAACATATTTTAAGGTTTAAGGTTTTTATTTGTTTATTCGCTTTTATTTGGGCTTTGCCACCCAACATGAGTCAGTATTTGCTACACTTCATGACAATTACTCATCTGTTTATTGTCACAGTGTCCCATCAAGGCAAAACCGTCCAGCAGTTTGTGATTACTAAGTCTATCTTTGCATGCATTTGGAACACATCAAGTTTTCTCCAGTCTTACAACTAACAGTTATTCAGTGTATTTTATACAGCAAAAGAACATGTTTGGTTTTAAGTCCTTCATTGTTGCCTTTTTGACAGTGTTTTGCTGTAGTTTTTATGGACTACTTTCTACAGTGTAGGCTATCAGGCGTTCAGCTAGTTTTTATTACATGGTAAGGTTATTCTTTAACTTAAAACGGTGTCTGCTTGTTGGTTAAATAAATATTCCAAATCTAGGAGAGGTCGCTGCAGACCAACCTACAATATTCTCTGTATCTTTGTCACAATGCTTCACTTGATATTGTCTTATAAAAAATACATAATCAGCCGCTGGACCAACCTGAATAAAGTATTGATGCAAGTCTGCTTTATGTGAATGTATGAATATTTAAGAAGGTATCACCCAAGGGCAGCTGGGTTTCTCCGATGAGATGCAAGGTGTGTGTGAATGTTTGTGTGTATGTTTCCTTCTCTCTCTCTCATTCTCTCTCCCTTTCTCTTTCTCATAAGAGGCCTATCACTTACGGTGTTTGCCTGCAACATGAGCTCCCATATTCAACCATCTGTAAAACTCCAGTAACCTTTACACTGGGGCCGCTGCTCTGTGATCAGGTGGATTCATTAATTAGTTGTATTGAAGTGTAGGGCAAGTGTATTAGCAACTGACCCTGAATCAGATGGTAACCAGAGTCCCTCTGGTCCAGACCCGGCCTTGGAGCTCACAACAGACCAGGGACTACCTGGTAATGAAACAAGACACCCTGTAGTGACACACTAACTCACACACACACTAACACAGACTTTCACACACATGACTGACTCAAGACAGTGTGGCCCTTCTATGTGAGGAGGAAACTCGGCTGATGATCTGCTTCTTGTATCAGACAGAAACAATGATGTGATGACAGCTTGGACCGCTGATGGAGAGACAGCAGACAGAGTCTGGACGCTTGAGGTCAGGTGCAGGACTATTCTACTGCTGCAGGGAAACAACAGGTTGGATAACATGCTGAGGTATGGAACAACCTTTGAGGACATCTGTTGGCGTGGATCAAACTTATCATCTTCCCTGGATAAGGCCATATTTTTCCCTCATACATGTCTCTAGTTGTGAAGAAACCGAACACTCATATTTGGTGCGTTTACCCTTTTACATCTTACATCTTGTGTTCAAAATCCTGTTGGAGTCTTTTATGGTCTATATGAAGCTACTCTTAATGAACTGCCAGATACTACCTCCTGTAGTGGGACAACCTGGATGCATCTAATGTCAACTCATGCAGGATTTATTTCGCTCTCTCTTTTGTTCATTTTTAAATCTCCCAGCATGCATGGACTACCCTGTTCATCTCTGGGCCACTGTTTTGGAAATTCATCTGATGTTAACACGGATCCAGGACCTGTTGAGGAGTCAAACAACTCAAGACAAAGCAGAAATAATCACAGACCTCCAGCAGAGAAGACAGTTATATCCCAACCAGAAGCTCAACTAGCTAGCCTACATAAGCAGCAGCACACGCAAGCTCAGAAGACTGTCAGCTTTATCTCCAACCACTCTACAAGGAAAAGTAAAGTGAATGCTACCAACTCAGTGTCCATCTGCCAACAGCATGATGCAGGTGACAGTCAGAGCTTTGAGTCCCTTGCACCCAATGGCAGCCCTTCTCACAGCTCAGAGGATGAAGAGCTGGAGTTTGACTGTAGTCCAGAGCTGGAAGTGAAATATCCTCAGATCCCCAGACCCTCCATTATCATCAAACAGCAAAATGTAAGAGGCATATAGTCGCTTTTTTTCCTAATTTTATTTATATAAGTGTTAAAATGTATGTGATTTAAGGGAAAACACAACCCAAGAGTCATTGAACCTAATGTCATGAGAGTCTGCTTCAGGTCAATACAAGAATAGCTTCTGTTTTGAATTGCACCAACATGTAGGATGTTTGCACTACACATGACATGCTGAAAAGAAAAGATCAATCAGGACAGAAAGTAAGCACCTAAACAGCACTTAATATCTGCCTAATAAAAAAAAAATAAAGGGCATCATTTACAGATTCCTGACTGTTTATCTGATTGTATGCATAAAAACATGTATTGACGGGAGATGAAATCGTTAACAAACAAAACCCTCTGATATATGTCTGCCATAGTAGCATCATTAGTGGTTATCATTGTTTGAATGTAACAGCACAAAAAAGAAGAACAAATCCAATCATATCCAATACAGAGAAACCTGCAAAAAAAAAAATTATAATAATAACAAAAAACTTATAGTTATCTAGCATTCTCAGCTATGGTAAAAGCACAAAAGTCACAAAGTTATGTCCAAATGAGCAAAAACTATACACAGAAGCGTAGCCACTTTTGGCTTTTTGGCTGCTAATGAAGAGCGGTAAACTCTGGAAGCTCTGGAAATACAGAAAGTCACATACACAGACACAAAAAAAAAATTAAAAAAATAAATAAATATTTTAACAGCAGGAACAAACATGTTCACAGTCTAGTACAAAAATTGCCTCAAGTCTGGATCACTAATTTCACTAATGACATACAATGTACGGGAATGAATTTTTTTAATGACTCGTTTTTTTTCGAACCCCATATACTATTCAGTCTATGGTTTCACCAGAGTTATTTGGCAGTAGTAGTGTTGGTATGAGATAGTACTTTGGGCACTTTTCACAATGAAAAGGTTGAGGCACGGGGTCCATGTGCTATGCAGTCACTATTTGAGGAAAACAGAGGTAATTGTTTTTTTCTTTACTTTTGCAAAGAATCAATAATATTTTTTCTCTCCTTCCCCTCAGTTTGGGATGAATCTGCTGTTGATTGACTATACAATTGTAATTCGTTTTATCACCACAAGGGGGGTATAGAACTCAAACTAAGAAACTCAAATGCCCTGAATAGAGTTTGGGCAGAAACTGATCTCCTTTTTCAGATTTAACTTTTCAATATTACATCAAAGTACTGCAAAAATGTTCTGCTTGGCAAAAGTAAAGCCTTGAAACATAAGAATCCAATACAGTAACACACACCACTGAGTTCACAGCGTCAGATAGGATGTCAGTGAAATGTGTCCTGAGTTCTTGTTAAACATGATCTCTTCCTCTTAGTTAACACATTGGTGTCTGAGTGTGTGAATGTTTAGGTATATGTGCCTGATTTCTACTGCTGTCAATATCATTCTGGTAAAACTGCATAAAAAGAACCCAGACACCATCTTTGTGACCAAGATGATCCCTGTTATTGGAAGAGGAGTATGACACATTGTTCAAGCCTGTGTCCTCGGGCTCTGATCAATAATGCTGATCAGCGCTGGAATCTGAAGAGGAAGCAGAGGGGGGAGGAGAGGCTTCAGAAGGGAATCCTGGTATTTGCACTGTTGATTACTTAATCCAACAGGGAGACATCTCATCAGCAGATGTTGAGACATCTGTTGTGTTGATTGTTTCAGACAAGAGGATTGTCACATTTGGCGTAGTTTGAGACAAAAAAACAAACAAGACTTATATGAAAATTTGAAAGACCCAAATGTCTCGTCCAATTTTTCAACATTTCGTATAAAGCACCTCAAATCACAGTTTACATGTCTAAGAGAAGCCTATCAGCTCATCTTTGTACTGGACAATCATGGGTTATTAGACTGAGAATGTGACATTAACAACTTCACCCTTCCCCAACACCTCCATTAATGTGTTGTGTCATATCTGTTTTTTGAAGAATACATATAACACTTTCTGTTTTTTTCTGTGAAAACGGTTTCACAAGTTTTTCAAAAGCAAAGCATTGACAGTTTCCACTGACACTAGCAGTGAAAGGTGTCAACTCCTTGTCCATCTGCAATCAATATGATGCAGGAGGAGGCCAAAGCTCTGAGACCCTTGTACTCTATGGCAGCCCCTCCTCGAGCTTAGAGGATGGAGAGCTGAAGTTTAACTGTAGTCCAGAACTTGAAATGAAATACTCCTAGATCCCAAGATCCTCCATTTTCATCAGTCGGCAGAATGTAAGAGGACAAAAAGAAAAAGTACGGTCATTTAGTTTTCCTCCTAGGTTTATCAATTTAAGTGTTATATTCAGGGATGGGTTCCTTTCACACTTGAACCAGTATGGCACCAATGCCTGGTACCTAGGATTGGTATCAGGACTCAATGGCTCAAATTCTCTGAACTTTTGTGCATGTGTTTATTTGGTGAAAAATCTCAATTTGTTTAATAATGAAATCTCAAAATATTGCAATTTTAACATATTGATTTCTCAATTTTAAAGTTTAACATATTTCAAAACTATTTGGACAGTTGTTGGACAAATTTCTTCCATATTAAAAATCTTAACTAAAATTAAGCACAACTTAAAAAAAATTAACTATAATTACGCCTTTTCTTCTAAACAGTGCAAAAATTAAAACCCAGCTCTACCATCTCAATGCCCATGTGCTATGAAAAATCGCCTACTCTTCCACTTCCTCACCAGGATGCGTTTAGGAATCGAAACATGGTACCATTTGATTTTAAGTGAATTGATAATCAATGATATTGATGGAATTTGGTCAGTACCTGTAAAAGCATCCACTTCAGTACCCATCCCAAGTTACATTTGATGTTAGAAATTCACACTTTATCTACTTCAATGAGTGTTGTTTTGTAAATATTTGATACTTCTAATTTAGTGCTTGATCCCAGTGTTGGCTGAAATTATGTGAAGCCATATTCTGTTTGAAATCAGCAGATGTCGAGACATCTGTTGTGTTGATTGTTTCAGACAAGAGGATTGACACGTTTGAGACAGGAAACGAACAAGCCTTTTATAGAAATCCAAAAGATCCAAATATCTCATGTCTTATTGTTCAACATTCCATATAAAAGCACCTTCGATTCAAAATCAAAATCTAAGAGTAAAACACAGCACAGCGTCTCATTGCATGACTGGACACCCCCAGGGTTATTCGACTGACAATGTGTCATCAACAACTGTGCCCTCCCCCAAACACCTCCATTAATGTGCTGCTGTGTCAAAGTTTTTTAAAGCATACGTTTTCACTTTCTGTGCACACAGGAAAACCATTTCACAAGTTTTTCAAAGCTGTGACTGTTGTCAGTGACACTTGAGGTTACTTCCTCTCTTATTGAAATGTGATGTCTCAAGCATCATCACAAAGGCTGATTGATTCACCAAAGCACAGGCCTGACTGAGCATCTGAGCATGTGCACATTAACCCCTGTAATGCTCCCGGACCTTATCAGCTGTCACCTCACAAATCACAGCCCAAAGCCTGAATGATTTCTGCCCTCAAGGCACAAATTAATGTCCCCTCTGTTGTAAAGCTCGAGGGACTGATTGTGAAAATACAGGCTGTAAATGACACTGCATGATGTAAAGAGACGGTCCAGTGTGTCCACTGAGACTCACATGGGAGTGTGAGCAAGTGTTTGATCAGACAGGGACTTTTGGGTAACTGTGTGTCATTTCATAATGTGCAGTTCTTCTGACTTAGTCATCGTGTCTTTGTTGAGATATTCAGCACAACAGATTTAGCTTTGATCTCCTCTGCCCAAAGGATTTATCTGTGTGTGGGTCACTGTGTCATTATACTGTTTTTGCATTTATCTCTCACCCCTCCCTGATAAGCAGAGATATTTATGGGACTCTTCCTTTGACAAGAGCAGGAACTGCTTTCATATCACACCATTCAGGACAGTACACATACACACACACACACCCGGGAACATTCAGACAATGTTCAGCTACAGCAATCAATACAGTTTTTCCAGTATCACAACAGCACACAAACACAAAGACACAAAGAGAGCGGCACACAGAAGTGAGAGATTGCTCAACGCTGTAATTAAGCAAATAGCAGGGTTGATTTGAATGAAAGAAAAGAAAACAAAGAGAGTATTTTCATAAAGAGATTTGAACGTGCATCTAAATCTTAAATATGTTCATATATATATTTTGACTTTTATCTCTGTACTTGAATTTTATAGTTCAAATTTTGACTTTTAATACCAGAAAGTTTGACTTTTTACCTCAAAATTGGATGGACTCTATATGGACCCAAAAAATTTCATCACCACAACCACAATGAAAAGAGGGGTACTACGGCATATCTCCAGTTTGTCTGTAAAAGTGCATTTCCACTGAAGTATTTTCTGTCTGAGAGCGCAGCACAAGCAGTCAGAGCAAACCTGGACATTTTGGGGATTTTTATAAATTCCTCCAGACATAATTTTACCACCAAAAAGTACATGTGTGGGCAAAAGAGCACATTTGGTCACCTGTAAAGAACTTCCTGTTTGTGTCACTTGGGCCCCCTGTGGACAAAGTGATTTGGCCTATCTCTTTGCTGGTCACTTGAACATGTGTAACTTGTGTTTCCTGACAAAAATTTTTATCTTGCTTTCTCTTGGCAACTAAATTATCCCACAGCATGAAAACTTGAGGTTGAAAAAGTGAGGGGTCATGATTTGTTTTGTCTGTGACCTACCCCTGACACAACAAATACAGGGGTTAAAAGCTGTCCCTTTTTGCTATGGGATTTGCTCTACAAGCCTTTCAGACAGTTTCATAACCAGTTTTTAAAAAATCCCTCAGAGGAGCTTTAATTCTAGTGTGAATACATCTTGAACGTCCTTCTAATGTTGTGCTTTTTCATTCATCTAAAATAAGCATGTACCTAAACCCTTAGTCTGGCCTTTTCTTGCCCTATAATTACACCTCCCTCTTTTCAGCCTCATGCAGACCAGTACATATTGACGTGTGAGTGGCCCGGTCCATTAGATTAATGTGCTTGTTATTCAGTGATGACCTTACAGTGACTGACAGTATCCTTTTGTGTTCCCTTCCCACTAACTCCCCTCAGGAACCTGAATTCCAGGAAACAGCGTCAGACAGGTCGGACAGTAGGGAGACAGAGGAAGGAGGGTTATCAGGTATGGGAAACAGCACAAGCTTCCTTCTCTTTTCCCTTCGTTTCCTTTTCTACCTCCAGCCTTGACTCCTCGGACTGGAATTGTTGAGCACAGATTGGAAAATGGAAAAAATAACATTCAGGCCATTGCAATCATATACATACTTAAAGTAAGGAAAAAGACAAATTTTACACTGAAACTTCAGATTCATGCAAAGATTCTCTTTGCATTTGAGCTGTAATGAGAGCCCTTCTTGATAATTGTGTAAATGAATTATTCAAAGTATCAATATACATGTATACCCATCCATGAGGGTTGTCTGTTTATGATGAGTTGGGTACACTTTGCCCATACATAAGGCATCCTTGCATCTCTGGCAGGGGTGTGAAGGGCAGAATATTGGCAAAAGGTTAAAGTTGAGTGGCTGATTGATAATGTAGTGGGCAAGTGCCACTGTACCTTCAAGGGAGGTTAAAATAAAAAATAAAAAAAAACCTGAGCATGCACACATCTAAAGCTTGTCTGGATTTCTTGTATCGTTTACCACCTTTGATAACATTTTAAAGGGACTTCTCAGGGTTGGGCTTGGGGCAAAAATCATCTCACAAAATAAAGCAGGGGATGCAAAAATGCAAAAGCACCAACCAAATTAGGGATGCTCCTATCCTATTTTTTGAGTCAAGATGCCAGTAATGTTACCTGAGATGATGATACGTCAGTCTTCCCCAATTCTGACAACCAAAACAAAACTAGAAAATATTTTTACTGACTTATGATGTTTTATGGGATTATAATGTGTTAGAAATGGTGTGAAATAATAACTGGTATTACAACTTCACTAAAAACCTAAAGAGTGAGGGATTAAAATTGCACATACTGCAAGTTGCTGTCAGAGTTCTTGTCAAAACAGGCATGAATTATTGTTGTACTACTTTCTTTCCTCCACCAAATTTTGGCTCTGCCTTGTAAAAACATATCAATCTGCACTCAGTGTTGAACAGAGAAGACTGTAGAAATGAATAGAAAACCTCCCCTGAGGATCGTACCTTTGTCACAGATATCTGATCTAACTTTCTGAGTCAGTATCAGATGAATACCTGGTACCAGAATCACAACAGTGTATCCCAGTCCCAAATGTAGCCTTAACCACTGCAACATCCATCCTGAAAAAAGTCCTATTTCTAAAGTTATGCAAAGGTGGCTTTATTTTCATTGACTCATTCCATTCTACTTATGAGGTTTATATTTTTTATTGGGTGTTTTTGTGGTATTGTATGGGTAAACAAGTCCAGTGAGGGATTTGTGGTTTAAGAAAAGCCAGAGACAACGCCATATTGGGACTCTCAACAAAAATCTCACTTTTTACTTGACCCTTTAACTAATTGAACTACTAACTAATAGAAAGGCTAATTTCAAAGCTTTATTGAGCAGACCACAAACTGTTATCCCTGGAAAAACATCAGCTGAGTAGATCTACCCACCAACACTACCTTTTACGCTTTGCCATAGCCTAACAGTGTTTCAGATGCTTTTAACGGATTAAGATGTTTAACTGTGCCTCTGTGCCACATACACCAAGAGAGAAAACAAGAGAACATCTGTGCTCTACATGTGGCTCTTTAGCAGTTGTTATATCAACACAATGAGCCCTGTAGGCCTGAAAACTGAGGTCTCTTTATTCCAGTGAGTGAAATTTAAACAATACATGCACACTTTTGCCCCCCTTCACTCCTCCAAATGGGAGATTATGATGCACCAGGGGGTAATGTCAGCACAGAACCTCCTCTGTCTTTCCCTGACACACACGTACATGCGCACCATTGTAACACTGACCTTGATTTCCTGTGTTGTGTGCGTGTGTTGTTGGAAGGGCCTTCCTGCTCTCTGGGTTGGAAATCCTGCTTATTCAGCCTTTTTACACACACTGTGGATGGACAGAGAGTACAGATACAAGGATACTGTTCTATTGTCCATCTTGTCCACTCACTCACTACACTGTTGGGTTATTACCCAGAGCAGCTTTTCTCTTTCACTGGATCTCAGTTTTTTTGGTTTATGTTGTAAATGTTCAACTAATGCTATCAAATTAGGGAGACCATATTCTAAAAACCCAAATGAAGCCCCTACCCAGCAGGTTAGAGAGAATATCAAAACTCAGAGAAAACAGAGGAGCTTCATAACTCATACATTTATTTGATAAAGTTCTTTTCTGTTTGAAGTAAAAAATTTCTGATGAAAACATAAATAATGTACTGAAGCTAATCTCTGCCAGTTAAAAATATAGAAGATAAAAAACTGGCTTTATTAAGATTGCACTTATAAATCAAAGTAACAGATTATTTTGATTGAATTTTGACTTTTTATCTCAAAATGTTGATGTCTTGTCACATGATTTTGCTTTTTTACCCCTAAATTTGAGTTTTTATCTCATAACTGACTTTTGGTCTCAAATATTCACTTTTATCCCGTAACTTGGACTTTTTAGCTCAAAATATGTGCTTTTTCCCAACATTTAATTTTGATTTAATACTTTACTTTTTATTACTTTTTGTCTCAAATTTTTTACTTTTAGTCTCAAACTTTTGACTTTTAGTCTCAAATTTTTTACTTTTTATCTCAAATTTAGTCTTTTACTGTAGCATTCTGACTTTAATCTCAAAATTTTGACTTTTTATCCCACATTTTTGACTTAATATGTGCCAAAGAAATCTGTTCACACCAGTCACGACCACAATGAAATGAGGGGTAATACCATATACCTGCATTCGTCTGTAAAAGTACACTTCTAATTCAGTATTTTCTGTCTGAGAGGGCAGCACAAGCAGTCAGAGCAAACCTGGACATTTTTGGGAATTCCCCTCAGACATAATTTTTCCTCCAAAAAGGAGGATGTGTCCAGCAAAGGAGGATGTTTGATCACCCTAATTTAATGATTCATGTAGGATGCTAGCTGATTTTAGCACAGTGGAAGAGTATTGTGTTGCATTTGACTCAGATATGCAGTCCACAGTGAAAAATAGCCTTTTATGCTGACATCAAGAAACTGTGCAAAGAGTGAATCTAAGAAAAATGCATTTGTGTCCCTAATAGCTTGAACACATGTCTGGTGTATCACTTATTCAGTGTCCAGCAAACATTTATAACCCAGATCCACATTTCCATGGTACGTGGTGGGCAGTTTTGTCTGACTCTGTGGATATTGTACCTCAGAGTACTGTAACAGAGCCATCTGCTCTCATTCCTGTTGGCAGTCATTAGACTAAGTGGAAAGGCTCTGTACAGTAAGACTCGATAAATCTGGGTGGCTTGACCAGTAATAACAGCCTGAGTGGCAGCAACTCAGGGCTGTAGCTGAATTACTGTATCTTTATCTTTTTGCATGTGCTTACATGCATGACATCAGAACACATGCAAACACAATCATTCATGCAGGCATGGAAAAAAGGAAACGGTGTGCAAGCTATAATTTTCACATGAATGATTCCATTTTAATTTAAATAGAGGGAAATTAGTTCCTCTCAGTATGACGTAACAACGGACTGAGCAAAAAAGATAGTAACATGTTAAAAATAAGATTAAAATAGTATCAGAAAGCCTTTTTATGCTCTTAGTTACACAATAAGGGAATAGTGGGGGTGGATGTTTTAGACAGACATCATGATGTAAAGAATGACACAGCATGACGATGCTTCAGCTGATAAGAAAATACAGGCATGGGGAGGGTGTGTGTGTGTGTTGAAGCTTTGGAACAAGAGATCATTTCACGAGTGTGCTGAGGGGCTGACGCAGCACTGACCTCACAAACCTCATCCATCCAGGCACTGTGGTACATTTGTGTGCATATGTGTGCGTGGCCGTGCTCTCATGCCTGCGTGCGGGTCTGTGCATCTGTGCAGAAAGGGACACTGCTGTGGTGTGAGTCATCCAGCAGTGATTGAATTAATTGAACTTTGGCTGAACACTCACGGAGGAAAGAAGGAAAGGCAGCAAGAGCTTAAATGCATTACGTTACCTCACAAACTGGTGAGCAAATCTATGAGACAGACGGACTGTCAGTGACAGTGGGAGGGTCACCAAAATTTATTAAAAACGCTCCTTTTTTATTGAAGCTGCACCAACAGCCTGTGGACTCCTTTGTTATGAACAGACAGGCTATGTCTGAGGTCCCTCTAAGTGACCTAATTGGCAATTTTCTTACAAAACGCGTTGTAAAAGGGAATCATTGCTTCAGTGCAGATTTTTATCCTGTGGTTTCTCCAACAGTGAGCTGTGGTTAAATGCTCTGAACTGTTGCTGGGTCAGACAAAACAGAGTGGAAAGAATGCATTAAGAGATTTTGGGGCAAGGAGGAGGAGAAAATGGTGGCATGATATTCAGAGAGAAGAACCAACAAGTATCACAGATTTAACCACGGGCTCTAAAACATATGCTAGTTCAGCTTATGGTTGGTGTGCTGCTGGTGTAAACCCCAAGTCACTCAGAAGTAGGTCATGCTCTTAGGGGATGTGTTTATTCACACTACAATTATATGCTATTATTTATAATCTAATCCTTATTGACCTGCAGTTATGTTAATGTTGGCTCTGCTCTCTTTGTCACAACAGTAAATATTGGAAGTTTTCATGGATGCATTTTTGAACCCTATGACGTTTTAATTTGTGGACTGAAATTAAAAATGAACATAAACTGAGCCTAAAATAACACAAAGAACTTTGGTTGATTTGAAATTCCAACTGTTTTCTCACTATTAGAGTTCAAAAGAGATTCACTGTTATCAGATTCAAGATCGACCCTCACTGACAGAAAGGCCTCTGCGTCACCATGATTTCCAAATGACGGCCATATCCTGTTTGAAGTGGAGGCCCAATGAAGAAAGGCACAAGAGGCCCCACAAGCAAACCTACATGTGCACACCCACACACAAATACTCAAGAACTGTGGGAAACCATAGGAAGATAAAGAAAACATCTGCCCCAGAAATCAGACCAGAAAACAAGATGGGGCGGTGAAGCTGCTCACTTCCAGGCAGGGATGTGAGTGAAGGAAACCCCCCCTTCTAACAGACAGGCAAAGACAACAAAATGACCTGGTTGTCCATATAAATAAATAAAAAATAGTGTAAAACAGATCAAATATGGGACATATTGACTGACATAATGTTGTTTTCATTCATTACTAAAACAGAGAGTGAAGTGTGAAGTAGTTAGTGTTATTCAGCGAAAAGGAAAAAAAAGATTGACAAAAAATGGTATCTAGCAATTGTGTTTACATGTTCAGATTATGTATAACCAACTTGATTTGATTATAATAGTTATTTTTTATCTAGACTTGGTTGTTGTTAAGAGCAAAGCACTCATTTCCAAAGATGTCAATCATATGAAAGAGCATATAAGGTGACTGTGAGAAGAATCCGTTTGAAGAGGATTGCAGCCATTCCCTTTGGCCAGATGTGAAAGATGAGATCTTTTATTCTCATCTATTTTTCTTTGTTCAAGACAAGTTTAACCAAATACAATGCAGCAAGGTAATGAATTTATCAATAGTTACACAGCGCTGTTGTTTGTAACCTGAGATCAAGCAGACTTTGTAAGTTGTGGGGTTTGGAGAGTTTTTCACTGTTCACCAATATTGGGTAATTGGGTGTGCCTGAGCAACGTTTATGTTGAGCTTCCTCGCTTTATCTGAAATGCGGTTAAGGGGAACTTATAGCTTCTCAGAAGCCACCTGAAACGGAAACCACTGGGGGTTGAAAAACTGTCAATGATCACTGAATGATAGTAGTTTGACTACTGCAGTTGAAATTAGTATTTTAGTCCAACACATTTGTTTATCAAAAAAATTTTGCATGAGTCAACTGGAGATTTTGGAAATCAAAATAAGTTTTGTGCTTGAAGAGAAATTACACATTTTTGGACACACATTCATTCTCTGCCTTGACACAGGTTTGATGACTCTTTCTGAATATGTCTCACTGTTTATGTATTTGTTAGTTGCTAAGCAACTTGCCCCAAACAGGAAACAGTGATCACGATATTTTATGTGTTTAAGCATAAAAAGAAGTTAAAACAAGTCACATGTTGATAAGTGAGGTTTAGAGAAGTGAATGCCATGCCAAGCCAAGACATAATAACTCTTGCAACATATTTTTACACATGAAACTGCATATTCCATGTTTTGGAAAGAGAAAAAATAATTCCCTTAATTATGTAACTATTACTTTCAGACATAGATTAGCATGTTGAGTATGATTAGAACATCTTTAACTGTCAGTGTTTAACGATAATTTCTTTATTCTCTTACTCCTTTAACTCTCTTTTACACATCTGCATCACTGCACATGCATTGACCACATTGCATACACATCTGTTTCCTGCATAGTAGGAGCTCTGAGGGTCTCTGTGGGGTGTGTCCTCCTGTCAGAGGCGACCCCTTTCATGACTCATCCTATTGTTAAGTTCAGCACTCTTAGTCACCGCTCCTCTGAATTATGAGGAGGTCTTTAGGAATGTCATACTTCTCTTGACGCCCCTTCTTGGCTCCCACAGTTTAGATTTCAAATCCCAGACTTTAGGCTGATTTTTGTTCTTTTAGTCATTTCCAGTAATCTTTCTTTGGTAGTTGTACATAGACCAAACATTTATCTGGTGGTGACGCAGTCAGGAAGGACACCCTGTATGTCTTCTGTACACACACAGAAACACAATCTGACGGCTCTACATTAAACTAGCGGTTTTGGTGAGCGGATTAAACAGAAGGGTGGTGGATAAGCAGACCCACCAACCCTTCATCAGTAAGCAGATTACACTTGATCACAAGGAACACCCTGGATTCAGTCTGTGACAACAACAGAGAGCAGACTGATCTGTTGTTATCAAAGCAGGGAATGAAAAAGACCTCAAAGAACAATTAAAACTCAACCTTTAAGACAAAGAGCCACTGTTTTGAATGACATTTAGGTCACAAGTAATTACAACTGCTGTATCCAAAGCCAAACAATTAGAATTTAGAATACAGAACATATGTCCTTCAAATGCCAATTATTCTTGCTTATGAAGATATGTATACATAATAATTCAAAACGCATTGATATTTCTTAGATGAAACAAAGTGGCTATTGTATTCAATATTTTGATTATTTTATACAGCTCAATGTCATTTAGCAGGGTATCAAATTACTGCAGTGACATATGTCATTATCAAAGTGACACTGCAAACAAGTCAGCAACTAGATCCAGAAACACTGGACAACAATATGGCTCTATTCTCCTTGATTTGGTCTCATCATACTGCAGAGGAATATAACCTTCAACTAAATGTTCACCTGTTTGTTGATCATATTGATTAGCTGTTAGGTTCTGGCATTAAGTAGTTTTATCCCAGTTTTTTTGACTGACAGTTGCAGCTGAAAACAAAGGGTCACGAGGGTCACTGTGGTGAACCCTAACAGTTGAAGTGTCAGCCATAAAAAAGCAAACAACTTAATGAGCTCAGGATGTCAGAACACTTGAGCTTAAGGCAGCAGCTGAAGCCTGAGTATCTGTTTTCATCCATAGCCTTCAGATTAATATTTTTATATCATAGTGTTAGAGCATGTTCAAAGAGGCTGCGAGGAGAATCTGTTAGAAGTAGACTGCAGCGATGCCTCTGGCTGGATGACTCATGCAAACTGTTGTGTTGAAATAACTCATGTATTTGTTTTGAAAATGAATGGAGATGGGATCTTAATTTTCTTTTCTACTTGTCTTTGTAAGAGGTGACTTTTCACTGGATACAACGCAATAAGGTAATGTATTTATCAACAGTTACGTAGCGCTGTTGTTTTAAACTTGATGACAAGCAATCTAAATGAGTTTGCACCGTAGTTTAGAAGCCAGCTATGCTTAAGGGTAATGTGCCCTGAGACCTATTGGTATAGTGAATCTTGGTTATGCCCTGGCACTGCTGATTTATCAGTCAGAGCAAACACCACTCCTTATTTTATTGATAGACTTTCAGGTTTGAACAGACCAATGCAGTATAACTGCTGCATACGTCGGTTGGAATATAGACACAGACAACTTTGCCAGCCTTTTAGCCTTCAGTCTGTGTTTTTGCCATTAGCTTATGTTTTAGTCTTTAACTTGTGCTCTAAACATCTTTTTTCTTCTATCTTTTTTTTTGTTAGACAGTCCAGCCACTACCAATAATATTAAATAAATCTGAGAAATTATTTTCAGCAGGAACACGCAGAACTCTTTTCCCACAGCTAAACTTTGTCAGCTGGCGTGGCGTGGCATGGTCATTAAGACTTCGGTGTGCCATATATCAATCCAGTCCAATCAGACCAATCGAGTACAGATTGGGGAGCTAGGAATTTGTAAAACACTGTTTTAGCACTGCTAATCTAATTATAAAGTTGAGATTTGAGATCTAGATTTGAGTCCTTGTGAAGATCAATTAGAAAGTCCTCACAGTCCCTTTTAAGACAAAAAAATGTAGTTTGAAATACAAGCAAAACTAGTTATTTCTGCTTTTATTGTTCATCAATGTTCCAGCACCACCTGTGTTATAAAGCATACCCTGAATTCCAAAATAAATTATCACCTGTTGAGAATTACTCTAGGAAATACAAAGATAGCTCATTCAACTGCTAGAAATAGGGACATAAATGATGCAAGTTTCTCTGCAGGCCTGTATGTACATATGGTGATCAACCACTATCCTTTTACTGGCTTTTCAGAAATCTCCAGTGTTCATTTCGTGCACGTGTGTGTTTGTGGGTGCGCGCACTCCATCCATGCCCCGCCCTGAACTCGAGGAGTCCCCACTCATCTACTCCTGATGAAGAAAGAGTAGGGGAGGAGCCCTTATGTGACGTCAATGTAACCCTCCCACCCAGCTTAAATTTACATTTTCTATGGGTCCTGACTGAGAATACGTGTGTCTGTTCGGAAGCAATTTTACACTTTACAAAAGCAGAGTCGCGCGGACGCACCTCAAGCCCTCAGAAGTGACCGGAGACGCGCTGATGTGGTCTTAACCACTTTGTCGCTTTAAATATTTAACAACTTGACTTGGAGAAGTCGCGTCGGGGTCGACTTTGAGGTAGGTGTGTGTGTGTGTTTGTGTCTGGAGCTCGTGCGGTTTTTTGTGAGGTTGTTCCACGAGCGCACTAACAAAAGCGGCACGCTTTAACTGCCTGTTTAGTCCTGTTGACAAAAGCTCTATGTTTAGATTAAAAACTGGAGAGTTATAGGAGAGAGAAAAACCCCAGTAAGAAAACAAACATGAGATTGCAAAATAGCAACTCTTGTTGCATTGTCTCCTTTTGTTGAGGCTCAGGACTGAAGCCAACGGGACAGTGAGGAACAAACATGTTGAGGTCGTTGTACAGATTGTAAACCCTGCTAACATCTCTTTACAGCAAATTTAATTATTCATTTACTGCCGTTTATAGACTAGATTGACATCTGAGAGAAGAACAATGGAAGAAAAATAACAGTCTGAATAACCCCTGTGACTGTGTACAAAAGATTTTATGGGGGTTGTGTATAAATATGTGTTTATAGTTGATATTATACACAAAAAAAATCTGGTACATATAGTTTCTACCCATCTCTATGTCACTTTTTGTCTTTTAAAGCTTGCTTTGTTTATAATATTTGTTTTCATAGCCATACACTGATAGCATATAATCAAATCTTACACTAAGACCCACTAGAGATTAAAAAAAAAACAGCATCAGTAGTGACCATATTTTATGAATGAGCTGTTACTGAAATCAGCATGTGTTTGTTATCTGAGGATGACTGCTATCTGTGTCAAAGCACATGGCTTCAGTCAGAGCAGACACACTGGCCTTTGCAGTCAGGACACTAACTGTCAGGTGAAGCATCATATTTTTGTGGCAACATGTCTGCAGGTTTGAACTCTTGGTGGCCTCTGTGCTCTAAAGTCTGAGAGAGAGGTTCTGTCAAACATTAGAAAGACGTTAAACAAACAGGGTGAAGCCCAAATCCAGATAGAGTGTTGGCTAGAGTTGAGTGTGTGTGTTTACTGGGCGGGGGTGCCTTTAAAATCTATCCAAACAGTTCTGACATGTGAAGTGGTCAAAGTTAGGGTCAGTAGACGTGCTCAAAGCAGGTGTTATGGATGATGTTGTCTAGGTGCGAAGCTTCAATCGAGCATGGATACGTGTGTGCGCACTCAAGGAGAGGAAACTTTCTCGCACATGTGTTAGTCATTTGGAGGGGGAGTTTGCTAAACGATTTACATCTGTTTTCTGATCTTTGAACTCCCTCCTTCCCTCCTCTCTCTCCTGTTCCTCTTGCTCTTGCTGTCTTCTGTTTCCCGTAAGAGCTGATGCTGTCACTGCGTGTGTGTTATAACTATGTCTGCTCTCTCTTCCACTATTACAGCACTCATAGGAATTACAAAACAGTGAATTGAGAGAGATTTCATTCCATAACACGATGTGTCCATTAGTGGCTTTCGGGAATTTCTTGGATATATCATTATAAAATCAGAGTCCATGTCAAGGACTCAATCTGACCTGCATGAAAATGAAGGTATTTGGGTCAGAGATGGGTGTGGGAAACGGGCAACCGCGTGTGTTGACAGTATTATCTCCCACAGTCCTGCTGGTCTGTTTGTGGGCACAAAATCTTCACTACTCAGCAGAACGCACTGATCCTTAAGACCCACACACTGCACCAGACACAGTGTAACTGTGTGCTTCATGTTTAGGCTCTGTTACCAGTTCAACACTGGAATTTCATTCGGCGGTGGTGAAAAAATGAATTTACGTGAATGTTTTTGAGTCTTTTCCCCTTTTAATGAGACATGTAAACAACAAAGTTCAGTTTTAGAGGCTCTTTGTCCGAGGTCAAAGTGCTAACAATGTCAGCAATCATCTTTACCATGTTAGGGTACAGTCTGTAGAGGGACTTTTTTTTAATTTATGCTTTCTTTTATTTATTTTTTTGGATCTAATACTGACTAAGTGTGGTTAGGGTCCTGTAACCTTGATGTGTGGGAAGTGAAGGGTAACAACACCCTGTTTTCAAAACCCGCCCCTCATTTTACAGGTAAAGCTACAGAAGTTTTTGATTTTGTTCCAACAAAAACTGACAAGCCAAGCAACCAATTTGCCAAATTAAACAGAAGGCCAGAAAACTCTACCAATCAAGGAAACATGGTAATGAAAATGTTGCTTTGTGTGGATACCACCCTTACTAGATAAGTTGAGACTTGAAACAAAGTCTTGCATTTTTTCAGTTTTCCTTTCCTTAAATGTGTAAAGTAAATCAAAATCAGTTTACAATTTAAAATACATTGTTGTCTAATTCTCAGAAACCCCACTGGTATGAAAAGAGTCAAGTCAAGCATTGTTGAGTCCAGGATTATTGAGGAGACTGTGGTTCAAAGTGTCATTTACAGCCTTCATTCATCACAACACAAGATTTATGAGGCTTGTTGGCCACCTCAAAACAATTCCCTTAAAGGAAACTGTGAGAACAAGACCCCTTATCCAAGAGGAGAACACATTCAGTTGGTCCTGCAGCCCTGTGAGCGTGCTCTTTGCAGAACAAAAGTGATGCAATCACTGAATCCCACAACAGGACAAAGGATCTGTTTACACTCCGCTGTAGTTTCGTTGCCATGGTTTTAGTTTATGATGTCATGTTTAAGGTATAGTGTTTCCTGATAGAGAGCTGGAATGGAATGGATGGTGGGACAGCGCGTTCGTGCTCGTGCAAGTGTCTCTCAAAGAGCATAAAAGTTAGACGTGCAGAAGTTTTATTGTAAATGGGATCTGGGCTTTGTTTTTGATTTAAAAAAAAAGAGAGATTTAAGTCACTGTATGTGTGTAGTTGGGTGTAAAACTGACTTGTATACACCAACAGAGACTCAGCTTCTCTGTAGAATCTCATTGATTTTCCTCTTGTTATGCAGGAGCTTCAATCACAATAAAGCACCATTACTGTGCTGACCACTTTGTGTAGAGTCCAGGAGAAGGGATGACACACACATATGCACGCATACATCCAGACTCTCATTACCTTCCGCCCTGCAGCTTGTTAGGTTGAAGTATATAGAGATGTAGTCTGAGCTGCATGAATTGAATTAAGCCCTATTAAAGTAAGTATCAAGATGTATGATGCTGTCTTGTAAGGATAACAAACAGGAACATATGTCAATGGAGCCACAACTGAGCTGCTGCTTTCTGTTATAGGAAGACTCTAAGAATGTCAACTCATGCAGGCTTCGGAAAGTTTCATCAGACAATGAAACCACATAATTGCATTGTCACAACTGCAATTTTGCTCTCAACTTTCTATCTTTGTATTCTGTTGAGCATAAAGTGCAACAAAAACATAACAAAGACCCCTCAATCGGCCTGTTTCAGGGCACCAAGTAATGCCATTATGACTCTGTGTGTGTGTGAGATCACCTTGCTCCCCTGTGTGTGTGTCTGTCTGGATAACTGTAGATCGTCTCGTTGCCCACAGTAACAGTTGTTATTTGGGGTTTCTCTTCAAGCATGTAAACAAAGGAGAACCGCCCAAATCCTTCCTTGTGTGCCCCTCAGCCAATCAGATGAAGCCCCCCAGCTGGGCTCAGCCAGTAAAAGGAGAGGAGGGGAGGGACTCTGCTCTATGAAGGAAAAACAGCAGTAAAGCACAAAGCTTTGAATCTGGAACTGGATCAGACAGTGGAGCTGTAACAAAGGCTCTTCCTTTATGAGTGGACGGGACTTCATAGTGTGGAGCCAGACCAAGCGACTGCGGCTTTTTAACGACGTGGCTTTTATACCGCTATAGAAGCAGATATGTGAATTGCTTTTAAAGTGTGATGTGTGTAGTCGTAAAAGAGCACATGTTTACATGTCAGGAGTGATGAGCTACATAAAGTGTGCATGTGCACACTGTCTTTGGTTTTTCATTTTGGGTGTGTCTTTGTACTAAAACAGTCTGCAAGTGTTGTGCAAACGCTTGAATCCACCTGTTTTCTTTCAGCCTATACATATACATACAGGACCATGTGACAGTGTCAGCTGTGAGAGTATAGACCAGTCTTTTGTGCGGGACTGACAGGTGTGACCCCCTAACCAATTCCTGACAACATGTGTTTAAAATTTTGTCCACATAAGCGCTTTGATTCGGACCTTCAAAGAAAACATTTTAATGGCGCAACAGGAGTGTTTCTGTCACTTTAGGTTGTCAGTTATTCAAAATAGCTCCCCGGTATTTTGCCTCTATATGTAAATTCTTTTGTTAGGGTGAAGCAAATAATCACTTTGCAGGTTCATCACATTCCTACCGTGTGACTCAAAGTGGTGTCTGTGCTTTTTCAATCCATCTATTCACTCTGTAATCTGCCTCCGCCGGGGGCTCAAAACATGCAGCTACAGGGCTCAGCTCCCTCGTTAAATGACTTCATTCATCCCTGAACATCAACTGCCAATACGGACAGAGATCGCAATGCTACATGATCAGTTTTGATTTATCACCTCTAAGGAGTACTCATCAAATGTATCAGAGCATATAAACAGACCGAGCTTGGAAATGAGCTCTTATAGCAGCAATTTCTAAAAGTTTGACATGAAAGTAGTGAAACCCATTAGAATCCAACAAGAGCAAATGCAGCCAGTGTGGTTTTCAATAACATGCAAGACACAGAGAGATTAAAAATAACCCATGAGAGTTTGGAGAAATAGCTCTGCTAGTGAGCTGTTTTCCATCCACAATCCCAGTACCATGATTTCAAAATCCAGTTAACATTGTTCAGACTATCACTGCCAAATTTTTGGTGAATGTTATCTCTGGTTTGTTTCCTCATTGTTTTACATGAACATCAGAGGTAAAGCTGTGTAGGTTCCTGTCTATCTGCATGTCATTCAAATACAATGGGATAGCTCAGACTTCCTTTTTTAATCTTACTCAATTTCCTGCAAGAATGAAAAACCCTTGTGTTAAAAAAATAGAGGCTGAGATGAAATAGTTGTCAAATACCTTTTGCCTCATTGCTTTTATTATATTATCTAAGTATGTTACATTTAGATGTTTGGATGGTTGCTTTGGTTAGATTGCAATCATGAAGCACGGTCACTCCATATTTGATGCTTTGGGCAGAATCTTCTTTTTGAAGGCAAAATTTTCAGCTGACAGTATTACTGTAATACCATGAAGGCTTGGTAGATTCAACCATGTGTATTTCTATAGTATGATAACAGAGATGTCACACTTTTGAGCAGAAAAATGTATAGTGTAATAGTTTGAAGGTAACTTTTATATTTTATTAGCACAACAGGGCTTTGAAGCTTCAGTTTCCATTTAAAGGTAGAGTATGCGGAATTTAGAAAAAAATAAAAAAATATTTTTTACAGGAATAATCCTGCTCAATCGTCATTTCTGGGCCTCTATACTTGTGTGTTAGTGTCTGTGTGTGCCTCACCCCCTTGTCGATGTTAAACAGTCTGTAGAGCAGCCTAAAATTGCCCACTCTAGGGCTACACTCATGGAGCACAGCCTAAACCACTAGGCCATCTGCGCTCCATGAATAGGCTTTTTAATGCAGTAAAAGTTTTATTTTTTTGGCTGGATATGTACGCAACTTTCAGTCAATCTGCAGCCAGCCTCAAGTTGATTCTTTATGAACATAAACTTTTAGCGTTTCTGCAAAGGCTTCGTTTTTCTAAACCAGATGTTGCCCCTTGACATGAACATACTTACATTAACACGGTGGAGCATCTGCAAGGTCCACGCAGCTCTGTGCAGAAAAAAAGCAGTCCTTCCTCTTGCAGTCCCTTTTAATTTTCTGTGTCATGCACCTACAAAAATTTGAAAACAGGCATTTATATGAAACCTCTCACAGAGATCATCGCGATAACCATGTGATAAACAATTTCTTGCTGTGACACTTCAGGAGAGTATAGTAAGGGGTGCAAAGGTATGTTGTAAATGTTAATGTAAAGATATACCAACTTCTTCTTCTCTTGTTTAGTGCTCTGATAGACGTGCGTTTGCAATACTCCGCCCTCTGCAGTTTGGGTATGGACACCAGTGAATGTTGCGCAGAGAGATATGAAATGTGAGGCATTTAATTTCCGTGCGTCACATTTGTTCAGAAAGCATAGCCCAGCCTTTGATTCTGCTTATTGTTACCTCACCCTTACATGTGAGAGGACAGTCAGCTTCCTTTATGGATCCTGAAACCACGATTGTAAATTCCAATACCCCAGCGTCTCCCTAGTGAGCTCATTGTATCGTGGGAAGCGGGGTGTATGCTCTCGTTGGTCAAAACATGATGAGGCCCTCTGAATTCCCTTGACCCTCTTCTTCTCCGCTACAGACCCCCACTCCAACACTAATATATCAAATACTAAACAGATCTCAACCCCCCAAAATCCCAAAGCAGACTTCAAGAGAACCTTCATTCTCCCTTGTTCTGTTTTTACCTCAGATCCTTTACAATCTGGTCCTCTTCACCAAGTGCAATGAATTTATACACTTTTTAAAATGTATTAGGACTTTTATCAGTGTGAGCTCCTCTTGACGGACAGCGTACCAAACATCCTCTAAGGACTGTTAGTAAGTATAAGTTTGAGTCAAACTAATGATAGCTGCTGCAGGACAAAAACATTTGTGCTTCTAACTAGATCGTTAAGTTCATGTGCTCACTTATCTTTTATCTGCTATCATTTTTGGCATGCACACGCAGGCTTGTTGTACCCAAGGGGAACTAGAGTGTCGCACCTTGTTTTGCCTAAATATACGCAGACTTAAACTAAGACTACTCCAATGTGGGATGTTGCCGTTTATGCTGTTGACTCTGACTTTTAGCTGTAAGTGAGAGGAAAATGTGTGCCTCTGTTGTTTAAATCTTTGCCACTAAACAAGTGCACATGTGCGTCACTGCACTGCACATCATGATTTATGTGACTTCACGGGGCGAGCTTGTAAATGAGCGTCTACTCATGCAGGGTTGTCCGGGAAATGAGCTCATTGTCACTACAAGGAACCCAACTCTCAGCTTCTTCACTTTTTCTGTCACTTTCTCCCCTGAATAACACTCTCCCCTGCCCCCCCCCCACCACCACCACACACACACACACACACAAACACACACACACCCACACAGCTGTCACTTAAAAGCTCATCTATCTGTGTGTGTGTTTTAATTAGGACCTCCCCTATTTATGGCTGAATGGCTGCTTCATTAACAGAGAGGCTAGGAGGCACACACACTGATGTCTGGTGTATAACACACAGTGAGGGGAGAAAGGGTGTGTATGAGAGAGAGAGAGCTAGACAAGAAGGGGGTGTGGGGGTTGCTTCAGGAGGTTTCGATGATGCAATTTCCCTTAAGGGGTGGACCTCCCATCTGTGAGTGCAACAGACAGAATATGGCCAAAGAAAGAAAAAGACAGATTGAACATGAGTAATACATAGGAAGAGATGGGGTAATTAAAAGTGAAGAGTAAATCTAGAAAAAGAAAGTATTACATCCTTTCTCTTCCCCTCCTGAAATACACCTTAAATGCAATGAAAGCTTGTTTTGTCTTCTCACAAAACATATTTATCCATAAATCTGACTCATGTGTTTCTCTGTGCAGGATACAGTAAAAATCAAATCCTGGCTGTTGATGTTGGAGTGGGTGTGGTCACATATGCTCACAACCAATGATGGTTGACAGTCTTAACCCACCCTGTTTATGGTCTGCTCTGTGTCTGTGTGCGCGTGTGTGTGTGCGTGTGTCCTGGAGGAGGACAGGAGGGTCACATGGTGAAGCAGGCCACCAGCTGCTCTCCTCTCCCTGCCCTCCCTCTCTCTGACTCTGCAGGCCACCGTTGACTCATGAGAGCTGATCCATTTCATTTTTATGTCTATTGACTCTTCTGTCTGTCTTGGCATAGAGCCAATTACACATACAGTAGATCGACCTCTGCAGTTTTTCATCTCGTCTGTCATGCTTGTTAAAAAAAAAAAAATTCCTCTTGTAATAGTATTTTGCTCCTGCAGACTCTGTCACTGCTTCCTTGATTCAAAACTAAAAGGATGCAATGATAATGGCCACTTTAAATTTTCCATTTTATCTTTAATTCTGGGATCTGTCTATATGTGCTCCTCTCTGCTGCATTAAATGCTTTTAATGGAATGACTTTGGTAACAACCAGAGATGCACATATTTGTTTGTTTACAGTGTAGTAGGCAAAGGGTGATTTTCAACCCTCCATGTTCAGGCTGTGAAGAGCAAAATCAGAACGTTTGATCCATCTTTTACAATAAAATAATTGTTAAACTTGTTTCAGACAAGGGCTGGGCAAGTAATCACAAATTAGAGCAAATTGCAAAATGGCCTGCTGCAGTATTCTAATTGCAGACAGTACAGTATTTCTTAAACCTCAAATTTTTCAGAATACCACATTTATTATTTCTTTGTAAGATGTTACTTTTTGCAGAAGGTGATATGCTCTACACCAGTCAGTGTTACTCAACCCTACCCAACCAAGAACCACAATGTTTAAAAGAAAACCTATTGATTCCTAGCTTTATTTGACTATTACATGCCCTTTTGAATAAAGAGTGATTTATTGCTTGCATTTGTTTAACAACATAGAAGATCTAAAGACCTAAAAATAACTTAAATAATAATAATAATAAAATCAAAAAAATACATTCTAATCGTAATGTGGAGAATAATAATTGCAATAAGATGACTTTTTACCAATCGTTCAGCCCTATTTTACACAGTTTCTGAAGTCGTTTAAAGTCTCCCCAGTTATTCTCATTTAAATCTTTCAGGTGTAGGTGTAGACTGCCAGCAGCTATTACTGCTCCTGAGTGCTGTGTCACTAAACTAAGTGTGGGTGTTGGCCCATCTCCATGGCAACTTTGAGAAATCGACAGTTGAGCAGGGAAATTGAGAAATGAGCCTGTATTATGAATGCAGGTCTTTGAGCACGTTAACTGGTATAACAGAACTGACTGTTCAGCTGCAATCAGTTGGCACACAGCAGCCGCTCTTTCCTACATAGATAAGTCATTCTATCATAGCTAATGTAAGCTGCCCCAGTGAGGTACACTTTCACACAAAATCAACAGGGCCAAGGCACCTATCACTTTGACTCCTTTTTGTTAAAAAAAAATAAAATAAAATAAATAAAGTAAGTGCAATAGAAAACATGTTTTTTTTGCAACATTATTCCTGAAAGTCTGTAAGAAATGTTTGAAAATTTATTGCTAACCACATAGTCTGACCTTTTAACCTTCTGCTTCGATTTGAATTTATGTGCTTCTTTAAAATCTTTTCAGTCATACATATTTTATTTTAAAAAGGCTACTTGAGAAAGGAGATTTTTTTGAAACATGTTTGGAATAAATGTAGAGTGAGAATGAGACTAAAAGGGGAAAGCTTGTTAGCTTAGCCACAGTCAGAATAATGGATAACAGAAATAATGCTATTCTGCATTGCACAAAATACACCAAATATCTCATGCCTTGTTTTGCTAACATTGTTTTGATGGACAAAGTTTTGGCTGTGTGAAATTTTGTAATGTCGGACCCAAGTAGCAACCTCTGATTGCAAAAAGTGAATCAAGCCAGGGAAGAAGAGCTCAAATTACAATTTCTTGAGTGTCCACTCCATGCCAACTTTGTAAGTACCAGAAACCAAGAATCCACTCACCTAAAAAAGAACAGCTATAACCACATCTGACTTAGCAGACAGCCATACTTTAGCTTCCAGCAACAAGGTTCAAGCATCTTTTAACATTGCCTCTTCATTTTACCAAAGATGGACTCAGTTTAGCATGCCCAATATGGCACCCAACAATGATGGGCATCAACAACCAGCTTCAAAAACAGATGAGTGTCATCACAGAGACGCAGTAATGGATTGTACAGTCTGTGTTTGGATTACAGTTGTTCTACTTTTGACCAACCGGACTGGCCAAGGCTAGCTGTTTACAATAGCTCACAATAGCTTAACTATGAGCTCAGTGGTTACATCAGCAAATATGTGGCTATGAAATTACTTTTCCATCATCACAGGAATACAAGTTGACCTTCCATACGCATGGAAAGATAGAGAGGAGAAATGTACACATTGTATTATTCACATCTCTGTATTTCATATCTGTTGCCACAAATGTGTCCACAGATAGTCACAGGAAATGTTATAAAGCAAGACCACTCATGTTTGTTTTGGTATTTATCATAAGGGTGGGACTGATTATCTTATAGTTGCCTTTTGTACTATTGAGTAACACAAACCAGGTTGCTTATCAGTTAATGTATAAGCATGTTAGCCCAGTAAACAGCACACACAGCTGACCCCCTAGTGGTGGCCCATCAGGTAAGACAAATACTGCTGAACTAGTGCACAAATAGAAGCATTTTTCAATCTATTCACTTTTGGTCAAACACAGGTCACGGAGACAACAGGATACAAAGAGAGAGCTGTCTTTGCTCAGCTCCCCTGTCCACTGACCCAGTTTGTCTCCTATCTCTCCATCATGTTTCACTGCCATTATTCTCATTTTTCATTTCTGGACTTCAGACATTCTTCAAGATTCAAAATGCTGCCCAACATTCTCTCTGAGTCTCATTATCTGTGTGTATTGTGTGTGAGTGTGTGTTTTCCTGTGCAGTAAGGGTGTGCTTGGTTTTTTTATGAGAGTCCTGGAACAGCAGGACATGTTGTCCCAGGATCTGTGTACCATGATGCATACACTGACCTGCCTCAGGGCTTGCTATTATGGTGCCTGCTTTGTTTTATAGTTGCAGACATTGATTCATGTTCATTATGTGTCACATTGCTGCATTGTGTAGTTTTAAAAGCTCCATGTAGTAAGACCCTCGTAAAAGTGAAGAACTTGTAGCCCAAGTTTGCTCTTACAGCAGGTCTTATCTCCCTGACACTGCAGGTTAACAAGGTTATTCACTCTTTTTTTTACATTTTGGACTTTAACTGCTTGTGAAATATGTTATCTAAGGCTTTTAAGCGTATCTAGAAAGGATATCTACTATAACATGCAGAGCTCTCAGTGACAGGGCCAAATTTTAGCAGGGCTCCAATTTGAGGTTGAAGGTTTCTTTTGAACTCCCCATGTCACTTCCCTTCTCCCTCAGGGCACAGAGGAAGTCAGAGCAGATGTGTTAAGCTAACGGACACTTTGACAACACTGCCAGTCTGTAAGTTTCTTTACCCCCTACTGCCAGCGTTAACACAAACCGCCTTTGATGTACACAGGAAGCTGTGTGCTCAAATGCCCTTTACTTGCAGCAGCCCACCTCAGTCTTCTCACTGTCACAATGACCCAAAATGCACGATGAAAATACCATGACTAAGAAGTAACACTTCATTTGGAAAAAAGATAAGCCTCAAACCTACATTTTCCATACATACTCCCACACTCCACATCAATAAATTGACTTTTAAAAGGTTACTAATCCAAGATTAGAAAGGATTGTCAACCACCATCACTGCTGCTGCTGCAACCAACTGGGGAAACTATATTTTCATAAGTCAACACATCTATCATTTGCAATAAAACTGTTGTATTCCCTTCTCTTTGTTCTGCAGCAAGCAGCCACAAACCATGTTTATCTTTGGCTGCTTTGTTATGTAACGCACAGTTTGGCTTTGTACAATGCAAGAATGTCGGCCTCTAGTGGCATCTTAAACTCATTACAGTTCTGATCAGTATGTTTTGATTCTGAGGAAGCACACTCCTACCTCTATGTCAAACACGTGCAGTTAAAAGCATCTTTGCTACAACTAAGAGATGTGATTGGCCCACTCTCGTTCCGTAAAATCGCTCTGTTCTGTTAGCCAATGTATCCTCATCAGTCATAGACAGGAGAAATTCACTCTCAGGCATTTGACAATTATGATGATGATTATGAATAAATTTGAGTCTTTATTTAGGCTGTGGGAAGAAATGCGCCTGACAACAATCTGTATACTCTTGAAGTTAACGGATTGTTGTCTTTGTATTGAGGTTTTTATACAGATATTTCTGCCTTTGTAGGATAAATATATTGTGGATTGAATAGATTTGTCAAAATGATAAAAGATACCATGAATTAAAAATGTGAATGGTCACCAACTGGTAAAAAAATATGCGTGATCAGTGTAATTAACTATGGTTTGCTTATATGTGCATGTTGAAAGAGAGTAGGAGGCAGCAGACAAGTGAGGGAGGGAGGGAGAGAAAAGGGGATGGTGTGTGTGAGTGTGTGCGTATGTGTGTCTGTGTGTGAGCGCAGCTATAAAACAGACTTTGAACTCAACCCAGCTCAGTAGCGGACAGCTGTGTAGAACAAAGCGCATCCCCTTTGTGACGCTCTGCAGCGTGCTGATAAACCGGACAGCAGGTTTTAATCGATTTTTCTGGAAAATAAACCCAGAAGTAAAAATAGCAGAGATGGCGACGATGTTCAGATACCCCGTCTTTCCTCATCTGCAGGGTGAGTTTAGCTCAAATTTATTGTTAATGTATGTTTTAGTGTCAGCTAAAAAAAGTGAAGTGCTTTTCTGATTTGATCTTTCCTGTGTGATGGTTAAAATTTTGTCTCCTGATGTGTGAATGAATGAATTTAAAATTTTCTAGACTTATGTGCAGCGTCCGTCAGATAAAAGTGCAAATATTGTCACAGAGCAAAGCAGATTGTCTTGTTGTTGTGATAAGCATGGTGTTCATTACCTTTCTTGTCTTTTTATTCACTCTTGTCTATTCATTCACAATTTTGTGGTTGATGTCAGGTCAATGTTTTGAATTCTTCTCAACATTAGAAAGAACTTTTGAGAATGCCTTTTTATGTAGAATGTTCTTTGTTTTATCAACTAAATAAAAGGGACAAAAGCTGTGTGCCACATGCGTCATGAATCACTTTGATAAACAGTACGTTGTATAATTGTAGATTGAATCCGTGGATCACTAATATTTGCATAACTTTAAAACACCGTGCTGTTTCATCCTTCCATTTCTTTGCATATGAGTTCAGACAGTTGTCTTGTTCCTCCTCACCATTATGTAATTCTTGCACTGAGTCTCCATCACCATAGAGACCATCCAAAAACTCTGGGATTATGTCAGAGGATGAGACAGATGCTCCTGTCAATCACAGTTCAAAATAAAGTGAGATTTCTGAGAAATTCTTGATCCCTTAAGTCTGTAACACAGATTTAAAGCGTCTCTGTCGTCACAGCAGTCCTAAAACTAGGTTTGTATCATAGTCACAGATGTGCTTTCGTTTGTTTTTACTTTTCACTTCAGATCCCTGTGACCCTGCTCTGTCGTTGTCAGCAGGGAGGAGTGTCATGGCGGAGCCCGACTATTTGGATGGAGACTGTGATGAGCTCATCAAACCCAAGAAGCTGATCAACCCAGTGAAGAACTCCCGAAACCACCAAGACCTGCACCGAGAGCTGCTCATGAACCAGAAGAGGTCAGGACACAAACACATGCACTTAAAAATCACTTTGCCTCTTGTCCATTTCCTGGTAAACGCACATGCAAGTTGTTTTTACAACTATGAATCATGACTTTATGATACACAAACAACACCTTATCAGTGTTGGCAGTGATGGCTGGGTTCAAGCCTATAAACAGGACAATAATGAAATAGCATGTGATATCTATTCACGTGCACAACATAATCAGCGTGATAAAGGTTTATTCAAATACTAGAAGGTCAAATTCCTCAAATACTACTGGGTCACTATCACAAGTTTGTTTATGGCAACGATTTTAAGTTTGCTCCAATCAGATAAAGACTGAAAAATAACACAACCCTCTATCTGCGATAAATTAGTTCTCCTACTAACCTCTGCTACTCTGGATGTTTTGATGGATTACTTGGTGCTTTCTTAAAACCAATCTCACAGTATCCATGCAGGTAGTGCTTTTGCTCCTACAGAATGTTGCTGTTGTAAACTTTACTTGTCACTCCATCCAAGCTCCAGCAGCTGTATTATGTAAAGGCCACGGTATAAAACTTGCATAGCAGCTATTATATAAAACCTCAAGCGCATCAGTGTGTCAAAAATTGGTTACGTAAAGGTCACACAGATACACCATACAGGATAGAGCGGCTTTGGCCACTGATATCAACACCGGACCACTCAGCACAGGATTAAGTTCAGCCTACGGGAGCATCCACACATAAAGACACATGCATACAACATCCTGAGATCAGCTTTTTGACATGAAAAGTTATTTGCTCTCATCAGACAGTGTTATGCTTGAGCTATAAATAGCCATGTAAACACACTTGCTGTGGACAGCTGTTACATCACAGTGGAGATGCTCTGTCTTATACGGGTCAAACAGCGAGCTCCTGCTGCAGTGATGGATGCAAGGTATTATTAATGAATGATGGAAAGACACCGGTGTGGGCAGGATGATGAAGCCATGGAAGAAATGTCTTGAAAATATTTGGAAAAAATGCTTTTCAGTTTCAGGTTTTTTGTATCGTCCAGACGGAGGATGTCTTGGGGCATCAGGAGTAGTCCAAAGGAAAAAAATCTAGTTGGCTTCTGTGGGGGTGAACTTGTTATGATTAGGCTCTATGGTGAACTGAAAGTATAGAAAGCTTGCCTGCATAGTGGATTAGTCACACTGATGAGAGTGGGGAGGGGTGGATCGTGAGTGAATGGATGCATGGACTGATGGGCGGCTGCACAAGAGAGAGAGCGCAAGAGAGAAAAGTGTTATGTAATCAAGATTACAAAACAATTTCTGGCTGAGGGCCTTTTTTCTGCCTGGGCTACCTTAGCTGTGATGACACCTCCCACACACACACACACACACACACACACACACACACACACATGCAAAGAATGCCAGAAATGTCAGCCACAAGGACGCTGGAAGCATTTGTGTACATGGAGGTATCGATGTGTGGAATTTTGAGCAGACATATTTCCCAGTCTGCTAGAGAGCGTGCTCTCGTAGGAGGGGGTCGTGATTATGTAAACGTTGCCCACGGCAAAGGGAGAGAGCAGCGTAAGCATCTTTATGGCCTGTCTTATTGCATTCAGTGACCTCGACCTCGCTCCCTTCCTGTACAAGGTACTTGACAAACACCCTGACCTGATCACCCCCTCACTCTCCGTCTGCTCCAGCCTGTTAAGTGTTTTTATAAGACGCCTTTCTGTCCTGAAAACACAAGTGAGTGAGTGACTTTGGAAAAAGCAGTGCCTCCCACTACTTCTTAGAACATCAAGGACTTGGTTACATAATCTTTAAGATTTAATAATGCGTTTAATTAAGGTAATGTTGTTGCTATACTGCAGTTGGAGAGGCTGGCTGCTGTCTCTTAAGGTGAACATACAGCCTTTTCAGAATCTCACTTTAATGCAGAAGGAGACAGTGATCATGTGGAGTCTAATTGAGAGAACATGGCATTGAAATTGAATATTATGATTCATGAGTTGGCCTCTGTTCTTAAATGTCCCTCTTTTTTATTTTGGCCCCCGTTGTACCTTTCTAATCCTTCATGCGCTTTGCTGTTTATTTGCTCTTCTGCATTTCCCAGATACCCCTATATTATCTCTGTTCCCTTCTGTGTTAAGCATCCCTCCTCCAGAGTCTCTCATCCTCAGCCCCCACCCTTGTCTCCCATAATTTGGAGGAGTTTAGGGCATTACATAACATCTGAGACACTCACACATTACTAAGATGTCCCCATCCTCTTTGTGTTTTTTTTTTTTTGCACATGCTCCAGACAGTTGTGTAACAATCCTTCTGGTTTCCTAGAGACTACTGAAACTTTCTTTTGCTAAGTTATCTCCAAGGATGGAAAAAAGTGCAGAACATGTATTGCAGGTCTACATGTCACACATAAATGAGGTCATGGTGATTATGTATGGATGTGAACTGCACTCTCCCTCTGAATATTGGATGACCATATTCTAAAAACCCAAAAAGAGGGCCCCTTACCCTGCCTTTAAGGGGGTCCTGCGAAAAAAAAACCCAAAGTCGACAAGCTCATAATCCATACATTCATTTGAAACACTTTTTTCTCAAAATTTTCACATTTTCCCCCCATAATTTTGACTTTTATCTCATAACTTTAACTTTATCTCAAAATTTCAACTATTTCTTACGATTTTGAATTTTAAAAGACAATTCTGACTTCTTTTTCTCACAACAAAAGATTTTTGAATCCAAAATTTAGAATTTGTATCTCTTAATTTTGACTGTTTATCTCAAAATTTTTGGTTCTTTTCTCAGAATTTTGACTTTTTTCCTCATAGTTTTGACTTAATATGGTCCAAACAAAAGTTCTCAAGAAAGACAAGTTTTCATTTTTACTTTTTTAAACTGCATTATAATTTCCACCATGTGCTTGAATAAAATGAAGTATATATCTCTTTGTGTTTTCGCTTGTATAAAAATATAAATAATGCCTCAAAATCTTATTTAAACTTGAATTTAGATTCTGGAAAGTTTGAATTTTTAGCTGACACAAAGGTGCCAGGTTTACAGTGCCTCCCACTGTGACGAAAAGAGGGGTACTGCCGTATATCAGCAGTTCATTTGTAAAAGTATATTTCGTCTTCAGCATTTTCTGTCTAAGAGCATTTTTTCCTCAATGTATAACATCTTGACAGGTTGGTGCATCTGTATAATGCTAGTAGCCCAGTGCATTGCTTTATTATAAATATCAACAGTCTATAGAACAAACTGACAAAACAGGAACATTTTGGAAAATTTTATAAAATTCCCCCGGGCATAATTTTACGACCAAAAGGAGGACAAAAGAAGTTTTTTGGTTACCCTATCTAAATATCTCCTTCTCAGTTGGAAGTATCGTCATGACATGCTGCTGCACTGTTTGTGTCTTCATAGGGGTCTGGCTCCTCAGAACAAACCTGAGCTGCAGAAAGTTCTGGAGAAGAGGAAGAGGGAGCAAGTTCTGAAGGCTCAGAGGGAAGAGCAGGAGGCTCACAAGAAGAGGAGCGACCTGGAGATAGAGCTCATGAAACGACAACAGAAATTAGAGCAGGTAAATGAGTGAGAGAGTAATCATTAACTGCTCTCTTTGGTATCATAAAGATGCCTGGTTTTCAACTCAGCAAGTCGATGGATTTTTCTGTAGATTATCAACTCAACAGTTTTTATAACCTCAATACTGATGTGTGTGTTCCTCAGCTCGAGTTGGAGCAGCAGAAAATTGAGGAGGAACAAGAGAACACTCCTGAGTTTGTGAAAATGAAGAGTAACCTGCGCAGGACCAAGCAGGAGACCAACGAGGAGGAGCGAACCACTTAAAAACTAGCAGGGGTGTCTGGGTCTGACTCATTGTGCACATGTTTGTGAGCACAGAGACTTCACCAGTGTGTGTACAAAAAGAGAGAGAGTGTGTGTGGTGGTGACCCTGCCGTGGTTCCAGATGAACTTCCTGGCTTTTCCCATCCTAGATGTTGCTCCCTGCAGTGAGGAGAGAGACTTTACAGACTAAAGACCCCCTCTGTCTGCCTGCCTGCCTGCCACGGACTGCCAGTACTCACCTCTGATTCTCACACAACATCAAGCAGCACACAACACCCCCTGCAGGAGGGACGCTAACACAGACATGACACCCGTCTTTCAAAGAGGGCCAGCAAGCCTCTGGCTCTGATGGAGACACAACCAAACACAAAGACACACTCACACACACACAAAGACACACAGGAGTTTTTTGTCCCCTCTGTTTTCACTCTTTTCTCCACAGAAAGCTATTGTTTCTCTTAACTGTTTTTGATGTTGTTGTTGTTGTTTGTTTTTGTCTCATCTTCAGAATCAAATAAGGAAAAGTGGACACTGGATGGACTCTTGAAGCTGTGTAATATAAAAGCCAAACAAATGTGCTTTTGTTATTTATGTTCGTAGCTTTTAGCCCAGGTATAGGGGAGGACACTTTTAGTCATTCTGTGTTTTAGTTTGTTTAACAGCATAGTTTATGAAGCCAGAACAGGACAAAGGGAGTGTATGATTGTGTGGAAAAACTCAAACTTGCTTTAAAATTAATATTATTTTTTATTTTTGAACATGCCATTTTCTCAGCTAATGCAATGTCAAGCAATAGTGGAACTCCCAGGCATGAGAGTGACCTTTTTCTTTATATATTCTGTTGTTTTGTATAAATAAAAGTGTTACTTAATAATTTAAGATTTTGTCAGTTTGGTCGATAACGGTAAGCCATCGTATGAGTCCTTTGTGCTCTTATCAACAAAGGACCTGGTGTGTACATTTAGGAAATCTGTTGGAAAATATATAATTGATGGCAGTTCTTGGAATACAGGTATGTTCCTGGTTTATGAAAAAAAGATAAGCTTCTAGGATAACTTAACTTCAGTATTTTGTCTTTCTCTACATCAGTGCCATCGATGTGTTATCCAATAAGTTATATGAGATTATTTGAATAGATATGACAAAACAATTGAACAAACTTCAAAATAGCTACACATTTTTAAGAACTGCAGTATTATATGAAAGGACACATCCATGGCTTGTTAATAAATCACAGAACATCATATTGCTCTAAATTTATGGTTTGTTGACTTTCGAGAGGTTATGGTTAATGGTCTCATGATAAGACATTTTACAACAGCATAATAATCCTGTGTTTTCCCTCCAGAGTCTTATTTTAAATAAACATGTTTTTATTGTTCCATTCATTTTTCTTTATTTTACTTGAGACTGTGGGTCTGTTTTCTTACCAAAAGCAGACCTTATTTCCCAAGAGAATATGATTTAAGAATAACAGCAAAGCAGTATGCTGATCAAACAGAGTTTATCTCTCTGATAGGCTTTTTTTCTATTAAGTCTGAAGCTGATGATGATTTTGCCCACAGACTACAGCACTTAGTCTAGACATATTGCACAGTCAGGAAGAATCAGAGCAGAATGAGGATTTCTGTCATATATAAAGTTCTCACTGATGGAAAAGAAAGAAGCATTTTAAAGATTTCTCTATGAATGGCACAAGGGAGAATCCAGGAAATCAAGTGCTTGTGTTCAAACCTGAACATCTATCTCTTCATCATGGTCCAAAAAGATTACTTTCACTGAATTAAAAATAATCAAGGATAGGAAAGCAATAACCTAACTAATAAATCATGAATCGTGTTGCATTTGTCAGATGTCAAATTATTGCAATTGTAAAGCCCTCGTCTAGAAAAACACTGTTCAAAAATACGAAGGACAGTCTCAGTAAGGTGCTTGAACCTCAGGCTCAATTTACCCTGAAATGTTTGGTTTACTTTACCCCACAGCTATTTTGGGGAAAAAAGGCCTAGCTTAGCAGTTTAGACCAATCTTTAGCTAAATGGTTCACACAGTTCAATATGCAGGTATATCATCAACATGAATGACAAACATTTTTAGTCCTGGATAAATTTTCATTCACGTACTAGTCATTATAGCTGAGATGTTAAACAAAACAAAAACAATTCTGTGACAAGCAAAAACAAACAAATAGTTCTTTTTTTTGTCAAGAAAACATACTCAAAAGATGACTATGTGCTTCTCCCAATCTTACCCACCGGCTCATTTTATCTCACTCTCCCCTACTCCAAAAAAATGCGTCGAAATGTGGCAGAAAAGTTTAAAGGAAGGCAATAAAGCAAGGGGATTTTCAAAATACAGTGATAAAAGGGAGATAAGGAAGGAAATTGTAATATTGAGATTAAGAGTGGGTCACGCGAGGCATAATGACAGTGTACAGGGTGGTGGCTATGTCATATAAAACGCTGATTTGGGGGGGGGGGAGAATGGTATCAGAGATGTGATTAGTGTAAACAATATAATTACACCAAGGGTGTCCAAACTAAGGCCCGGGGGCCAATTGTGGCTCGCCGTCTATTTACATACGGCCCCCAGCTGTCATTTTGATATGTCTTAATTTTGTAACTTAAATTAAGCATGTTCTAGTTGTGTATTTACAGTTTCCATCAGATGTTTGAAAAAACCCTAATTATTTCTGGTAAAATCTCACAAAAATGTGGACTGTGCTTAGGCAACTTTTAAAAAAAAAGAAGAAGAAAAAAAACACGAGAGGACAAAAAACTGAATTTAAGTTATGAAATAGTGAAGAAAAGACAAAAGTTGATGCATAAAATGGTTCAGAATGCAGGATCAGACATATTTGGGGTTGAAAATGTTCTTATAACTGTCTCATACAAAAAAGTAATAAATTCCAGATCCTGACCCTGCCATAAAAAATAAAAAATGTTCCCAGGTTAGGTTTCATCTCATAGGTGTGTGATAACACTGGCATGTTTGACTAAACTTGGAAACAGTTTTATGTTTGATTTGTTTTTTCAGAAACTACCAAAACGAAATAGTTTTCAACTGAGCACTCATTTGTTACTGTCACAGTTAATAAACATGTATGTAAGACCCGTCGACCCTTTGTCATTCTCACAGTATGCGATACAGCCCTTTTGGAAAAAAAGTTTGCTGCTGAGAGGCTGCAGTTACTGGGGCATGAGAGGAGCCTGGCAGAGGGAGAAGCAGAAGAGATTTTTAAAAAATAATTATCAGGAAAATGGTCTTCATGTTCCAAAGAAACACAAGAAAAGCAGCCAGAACACACAGTAGCTGCAAAGTGATTCTACATTGGGTGGCGGTATGCACCCTGACTGTGTTAGAGACCCGCCGGTAGATGCGAAGAAGAAGACCGCAGCACGCGCTCTCATCAGTCAGCGACAGACATGGCGGCGTCTGGGCTCCTCCGCTCCCTGTCTGCAAACTTTAGCACAGTTTTACCTCTACTCAGAAGCTCTGCGCCTCTTTGCATGGTGCGGTGTGCCTCGAAACCTTGTTTTGCAAGATCTTTAGCGTCATCTAGCAGATTAACCGCAGGTAATCCGCTGTCACATCGTTTTATTTCTGCGTGTTTAGATGAGATGTTTGGCTGCTAAAGGGTAAAGTCAGCTAACTCAAAGAGGACAGGAGAGATGACGACGCTGCAGCTGCATGTCTGCTTTTCTTATGTTTACCAAACAGGCCAGGGACAATATTATACATGAGAGTTTCCTGGAGTGATGGGTTTTGTGTTCTGAGTGACTTTCTGTTGTTTTTCAGCACTAAAATTTACAGATAAGCACGAATGGATTCGAGTGGAGGATGATGGGATTGGGACTGTCGGTATAAGCAACTTTGCCCAGGTGAAGTCATAGACTGTATAATTCTATATACAGTCAATGGGTGAAGTACATATAAACACCCAAGCCTCCATGCAATATGAGACGCCAGCCGCTTAAGTGTCATCTCCACTAACTTTGACCTTATTTTTTTGCCACCAACAGGAGGCTCTCGGTGATGTAGTTTACTGTGGACTACCAGAGGTGGGAACACAGCTGGCACAGCAAGGTATAAAGTTCAGGGGAGTGTTATTTAGGCTAAAGGCATCCCCATTTTTTAGTGTCAAAAGTGTAATGGCAAACTGTAACACATTCAACTTATATGACGCAAAATGTAAAGGGCTTGACCTTTTTTTCATTGTTTTGGTATTTTTGCCTTTTGTATTACTGTTATCTAACTGGTGGAAAATTCAGGGAAGCTAAAGGATCTTATATGGACTTTATCAGTCATTTTGAGATATCTTCACTTTTATACGTTTGCCTGTTTTTAACCTACAATAAAATCCTTATAAAATCGGCACTAAAATTAGTTACTTCTAAATTAGGGCTACACAACATATCTTTGTTGTATAGATATCCCAATATTCATATTGTAGGATATATAACATACCACAATATATTTGAGCCTTTCAGTGAAGTGTATTGTAATTGTGTCTGATACTGCAAAATTTTGGTGTTGATCCGATGCTAAGTGAATATAGGGCCAGTGCTGCTTAACTTAGTCCCAATATTAATGCTTTGCTCACAGGAAAAGAAATCAATAAAGAATAAAACACAACCACTAAAACTAATATTGTTCATGAGTAGAGTAAATGACTAATTTTGCAGCCAGAAAACAATCATATGCTTTATTTTTTCTGCTATGTTGTAAAACACCAATATTGAATGTTAGTGGATGTCAAAATTATGACAAGCATGAAATCTATCATTTTTGATCAAACAGCTTGCGTATATTGGTAGATTAACTTTAGACCAACCTTTTGCATCTTATGACTATAAAAACTGTTTTCATGAAAATAAGTTTTCTACTTTTTGATTTCCGTAACCCAAGGCCATCAACAGTTATAGGAAAAGAGACATTTTTTGAGAGGATGAGTAACAATTCAACATCGATCTTTACAGATGAGTTTGGAGCTCTGGAAAGTGTGAAGGCAGCCAGTGAGCTCTATTCTCCACTGACCGGGGAAGTTGTAGAGATCAACACTCTGCTGGCAGACAAACCTGCTCTGGTCAACAAATCTTGCTACAAAGATGGTGAGCACAAAAACTCAGTTTCTACAGATCTTCTGTTATTTAGGAAAAAAATTGAAATGGAAGCAGATAAAACATTTTTCTCCCTCAGGATACCATTTTATGTTGATTTGGACCATCTTCTTGGGTTTAGAGTTGTTTGTGCAGCTTGTGAAATGACATTAATCTTTTTACCTCCTCAAAAAACAGTTCATAATTCTGTCTTTCAACCAGTACCCAAGTTACTAAAAAAATGGGTCTACATCTTGGACAATTGTTTAAGTTTAACAAAAATTGCAATTTTATTCATCCAATATTTTATGATGAATGCTTTGCTGGTTTTCTACTGACAAGGTTTTGCCAGGGATTTGTGTACACATTGCATCACACTCTTTGGACAGTAGATGGCAGTGGTGCAACATTCCATAGGAGGTCGTCACTGCAGAAATACTGAGATGAATCCAGTTTTTTATTATGTAAATGAGAATTTTATGCCTAATGAAATATTTGTTTGCCCTTCGCTTGGACTTTCTCTGTACACACCCATTCCAGATCCATGGTTGTGCTGAACATATATAAGTCACTTTGCATGCATACATGTAATAACCACCGTTTGTATGCATTATGTCATTTTTATATAAATGTGGTGTTTCTATCTCCTTAAATAAGAGAGATTATGAAAAAGTCTGAAAACCAAGGAATTCTTTTGGAGAATCCCATGGTAGTGGTGTAAAAAAGTGTATGCTTTGCAATAGATGACTCAAGTATGGGAACTGATTCAGCCATTTGCTAGTTGCTTGTCACACAATTTTCATCTTCTCAATACAGGTTGGCTGATGAAGATGACCATTGCAAACCCTGCTGAACTCGATGCTCTCATGGATGAAGCAGCTTATGAGCGATACATTCGCTCCATTGAAGACTAACTTTACACCCCTCTTTTAACATAACACCTCTCTTCCTTTCAAATACAACCGGCTGGAAATTCCAGAAGTAGTGCCTGTTACAATGCAATGCTGAGCATTCACCAATTAAGTTCAGCAGTTTCAAATAGCTGACCTACAAAGTTTTGTAATGCTGTGAACATTAGAAAACATTTATTTACCGTTAAAGATGACTTTGAAAAACTTTCCATCTGCACTGATGGAACTTTAAATTATGAGTTGTTGTGGCCTCAAATAAGAGATTGAGGCTGAGCTGAATTTCTGAGCATTTCAGTCATAAGAAAAACTTGAATATAGCTTCTGAGACATTGTTAGACTTAACAAGCACTTTTTCTTTATGGTATTAACAGTAATGTTAGTTTGCACTGCATGTGTAACACTGTAGACATGTAAATAAATGAACATTTCCTGAAATGTTTTGTTTTCGCAGCTTTTATTTCTTAAGTAAAGATCTTATATTAAAAGTTTTGAGCAGTTTTTTAAAAGTGACACCTCACTGTAAAGCATATTGAACTGCTTGCATAACTGTCATAAAGCCAGTGTCACATCATGTTAATTCACATTGAAAGAATTTTGTCCAGGTGAAAACAACACGGTTTAGTGCACACACAGACTCAAACAGCATTTCAAGCCCAAAGTAAGAACCTGTAATACAAATGTGTACAAAATGAATACAAAAGCAAAGAAAACCTTTAAATACAATTGACCTATTCCCTCATTTACCCTGAAAACTTCATCTCAGTAACTCTGATGCTGCTTGCATCAATCTGTAAACAACAAACTGCACCCCAAAATTCAATAATCTGACAAACATCAAAAGTCATCATTGTTCCATTATTGGCATGAATCCATCTACAACTGTATGTTTCTTATACTTAAAATCTAACAGTTTTAAAAACAGTACCTGATATGATCTTTCTGCTGAGTATCTAGGAAAATATTGTTTATGTGCAAAATGTGAAGTCTATCCAGTGCTTCATCTTTGTAGTCATCTAGCTGTAAACAGCCGCCCCACCAGGTACAATAGAAAACCTGTCCTTGGCTGTTGGAGTTCTCCTGGCTCGACCCCGTGGTGCGGGAGGCCGAGGAAGTCCCTCTAACCTGCGGTAATCACTCTCCAGCCTCTCTCTTCTCTGGGCCCCTTCATACAACGTACTGGCAGTGAAGTCTCTTTCGTTGAGGAAGGCGATGGTCTCGTCCCTCTTGCGGCTCACGTATCCTTTCAGGACAGCATTGTAGGGATTTAAGGCTGCATCTGCATCTGGGTCTTCAAGCTGGTGTTTGAATTCCATACGGGTAATGACAGGCAACAGAAACTGCTTTCCCTCTCGCATCACACCCCCATCCCTGTGTGATAAGCCCAGAGCCTCTGAGACCAAACGTGGGGGAAGTGGGATCAAGTCACAGCCAGAGCGTTTGTCCACATACTGAGCAAACTCCCTCCGCACCAGAGCCACGTCTTGTAGAGAGTGAGTCCTTCTCTCCTCCAAGTCTGTGACTATTCGCTCAGGGTACGTCTGGCCAAACACCACACCTAAAGAATAAAAGGTATAGAGGATTTATAGTTCAGGGTGTAGAGCTATAATTGGCCAATTTCAAAACAACAGTGACCTTTGGACAATACAACTAATGTCAATGTCTTCCTCACCAGCACGTCGTAGCATGGATGCAGGACATTTCCAGGGTTTGTGAATGAGCTCATCAGGCAGGTCAGCAAGCTCAGGGCACCATTTCCTCACATATGTGCCATAGGGGTCACAAGTCATTGCTGCATCAACAGGGTGCATGACAAAGTTCCAGTGATCCAGACCACACATGCCCCCATTCTGCCACATCATAGCATCTATGGCAACATCTGCATCCACAAGTGTGTCCTAAATATAAGAAAACAGTCACTTTTTTGTTATGTTTTGTGGTGGAAATCTATTTGAGGGAACTTAAATGCATATGCATGCAGCTCTCACCTGGAACCAGCGGTAACCTTCTTGCCAGGGCAGATAGAGATATGCGATGAGAAAAGAGGCCACCACATGCCTCATGTAGTTGTTCATCCATCCCGTCAGCCACAGCTGTCTCATAGCTGCATCCACCAAAGGGTAACCTGTGCGACCGCGCTGCCATGCTTTCAGGTGGCCACGGTCACTGCTCCACCGCAAAGCCTACAAAAACCAGTGGGAGAAAATTGCTGGATACACTTAAGACCTTTACAGTGTAAAGAAAATGAGGAGTCGTCAGGCATTTTTCAGTTTAACCTTGTATGGTGGTCTGAGGGATTCCCAAGGGAGGTCAGGAAACAATGCTAGCTGCCAGTAAGCCAGGTCTCTCCATGCCAGTTTGCGTTGGAATTTTGGGGGTCGACAGCGAGCTCCTTTGGCATCCCACAACAGCCAGCGTGGGCTGAGCTGGCCAAAGTGAAGGTAAGGAGACAGACTGCTGGTGTTTGGGGCATCTGCCCTGCCTGACTCTTTTTCATACCTATACACACCTATGAAAAATGGAACAGTGCTCTAATGTTAGATCAAAGTCTACTTCTTACCAATACATCAATAAAGAGGGTAAAATGTTCACAATGTCTCACCATCATGAAGAAAGGCTTCAAGTCGTGATTGTGCTCCTTCTTCACTGAAATCCCATGATTTACGGATGTTAGCTGCCCAGTCAATCTGAATACCAAAACACAGTAAGAAGATATAAATAAAGGACTCCATAATCATACCTAAACGGTATTTTAGGCTGTCATTCTCCTTAGCTTGAGCTACTGACCGTGGTACCATCTTTCCTGCGGGGCATGCGTGCCAGTTCTAGCTCATCCAAAGGCACTCCCTGAGGCCAGTGGACAGCTGTGGGAAGAGATCCAGGAGGGTCTAACGGTGCCCCTAAAGCTGACCCTGGGTTTTGTTTACAACAGTTCATGAAATGAGACACTGAACCAATTCCTGAAACAAGAAGAAATCCAACATAAATGATCAACTTAGTGTTGATTGGATACGTTTCAAAAAAAAACAACCTCAGCTCATCAATTTCAATTAGTTATGACTAACCTCTGAGTCCCACACCCTCTGTGCTTACAGAATAAGGGTCTCTGAGACAATAGGAGTGAAACATCTTGAACTCCACGGCGTCTTTCTGAAGCGCTGTCACAACATGGTCATCCCTCTCCTTCAACCAAGGCTCATACAGGCCATTGGCAAAAACTGTCCGTGCCCCCGTTTCCTTGACTAACTTCTTAAGACTACACAGCGATGATCCGAACTCATTCCCCTCTTCCTTTGCTTTGAGGAAGACAAGATGGCTTCCAATGTGCTCCAGCGATGAAGACAAACATGATAAAGCTTGATGAAGCCAGTATTTACCTGTCAGAGAGAAAGCAAGAGTAAAAACAGTGAGGGGTAAAATCATGACTTGTGCAGCTACCTTAAAGCTTTAAGACAAGTAGAATCACCACTAGAGACACTTTAAGTGGTTCCACGAACAACTTACATGCTCCCCCCATAGCCACTGTGACCCCGGGTCCTTCTTCTTCTTCAGGGCTCCAGATAAACACAGGAATGACAGGTGCGCCAACCTCTAATGAGCCATTGAGAGCAGGGTTGTCACAGAGTCGCAGGTCCCTTCTGAACCACAGGAGTACTGGTGGCGGTGCAGAAGGAGACACAGGCAAGCCTACAACATGCTGGCTCGCACCTTTCCGACGTTGTCGTCTGTTTTTAGAGCGTTTTGGTTTCTCTGATTGGTTCAGATCTTCCTCTAGCATGACTTGCATATCTTCTTTGACTGTGTCTTGCCCAGAAAGGAAGCTAGGTGGTGAAGGAGCACATGCTGTTTGGCTTGTTCTTTGCTCATTCTCAATGTTTGACTTTGGCACCCTTGACTTAGCCCAGGCCCCAGTTTGGGGCAAAGTGGAGTTTTCTCTACTTTTAACTACATCTGCTAGCTGAGTTGGGCTACTTGCTGGATCCTGAGGTACTGAGACTGACTGAAAAGAACCTCTTTGGTTTGGTCCATCATGAAGTTTCTGGTGTCGTGGATCTTGACTGGGAGTTGACGGTTGATTAGTTTTCATTTCCAATAAAGAGAGAGCCAATGCAACTTCCAATTCTTCATCTTCTTCAGCCTGCAAAGTTATAAAAAGTATTTAATGACAGATTAAAATGACTACTCAAAGGGACTTCTGCCCATAGCCTTATTCAAAAAAACAAAAAACAAAACAAAAAAAACAGGAGCCCCAGCAGCCTCTTGGAGATACTGCCAAAACACCAAAAGAAACGCCCACAAGACAAAAACATTAGAGTAGCTTCATTTATTTAAAACACTCCTTTTCTGTTTGAAATGAAAATTTTATGTAATATGAACAAAAAATCAAATAATCTATAGAAGCCCATTCCCGCCGGTTAAAAATATAAGAATGAAAAAAAACCCAGCTTTGTTGAGAATTAAAGACAAAATTTCAAAAGTCAACTTTTCATTTCAAAGGATGAACCTTTTTCTCTCTCAATTTTGGCTTTCTCTCAGAAATTAGCCTAATTAGTTACCTCTAAATATTTTCTTTTTCTCTCATCATCAATTTTTTATCTCAAGTTACAATTTTGACTTTTTTTTCTCTCAAAATTTCAACGTTTTAACTTGAAATTTCATCTTTTATACACGAAATTTCGACTTCATATCTCAAATTTTTGTCTTTTTACCTCTAAATTTTTACCATTATCTCTTAATTAGACAGTTTGTTTTATAATTCTGACTATTTATCTCGAAACTTTAACTTTTGAAATCTCAAAATTTGACTTGACATGGGCCAAATAGAATTATCAATGAATTAAAGTTTTCATTGATTAATCAATGAATCTATGAAAAGCCATGTCCTGGCAGAGTAACCTTTGCTAACTTGTTAGCCAAACCAACTGAACCCCGAATTTTGACAGTCGCGAGCAGAGGCATCATTTCGCCTCGTGCCGATCAACAGGACATTGAGGAAGTAAGTGAAACATTTGACCACACTGCATATTGATACGTTAAAACCAGTTTTGTCCTTTTAACCTACCATAGTCTATCTTTAATCCGAAATACATAGATAAAAAATCACGAAACACTCAAAGTTGAAGCACTACGACCGATTTGTTTCAATTGTTAAAAAAAGCCGTTGTATCATTGGCATAAATGCTCACCTTGGAGAAGTACTGGTCGTAGATTGAAGTGAGGGTATTGTGTATCGAGATGTTGGCCGTGGACAGGGGCCTGATGATGGACAGAAATTGTGACCGGGTCTCCTGGTGCCCCAATGCGGATACACATATCGCAAAAAAGCTCTCTGGATCCTCTCGACCCACCAGAACTTCTCTTAGCACCTTTCTCACTAAGATTTTACCGTCTTCGACAGCGCCTACTGAAGGAGGCATCTTCAGGTGAGAAACGGCGATAGAAGACAACACAGTTCAGCCACTTAAAACATGTTAGTTGCTTGGTCTAGTGATTAAAAATACTTTCCGCGTCCTAAACACACCCTCACTGGTAGTTACCAAACAACAGCTGATTTTGAGTTACACAAGCCATGTGGCTGTGTTTTGTAATCGGCGAAGCTAAAGGTTTGTAATGGGTTTTATACACCAGTAGAGGGTGTACAAGTCTTAAAAATAGGAGGCAGCACAAGCACAGTGCTGCTCCACTGGTGCACCCTTATCTCAACAATCTTAGTTAAAGTTGGGATCCTCATCTTTGATGAAAACAACATGCAGAGGATATAAAGCACAGTCTGTTTTTGTCACAGTGTCTAGCCCTCATTTGCTCTTTCTATTTCTTCATTCAGCTCCCTTTTCATGTCATACATTTTCAAGTACAACCTGTCATGGCAGGGGTACCACAAGCTAAATCCCATCAAACAAAGATCCTCGGCAATTTGGATTGATGCTCAAATGATGAAGGTGGCATCTTCCTTAAGATAATAGTTCTTTAATTTCTACGAAGCCTTCATCATGACAGAAATGTGGTCCTTTTCAAGTACAGCCTGTGATGTGAAGACTGAAAACAAAGCCAGGAGACCGTGTACCCAGCAGTGAATATTTAATCATGTTCTCTATTCAAGCTGTAGACGGGTTGCAAAGTAATTGATTTTTTTAATGATGCCATGCTTGAGTTTTAATGCGCGCAGTAGGGAACAATAATTTGTGACACTTGCAGACCAAACTCTAAAATGCTTGCAGAGTTGGTAACCTTCACTTTTAGAACAGAAACACTCAAAGACCTACACGTTTTTTTCTCTGTTCATGCCTACACATTTTCAAGAAGTTGTGTAAAATGTGGCTCAGTCATTCAGGATTAGAAGTAGTCGGAGTGTCTAAGAGGGAGATGTGTTAAGAGCTGTGGTATGTGGCAAGAGCAGGACAGAGAGAGAGGAAGAGAAAGAGATTGAGAGAGAGAGAGAATCAATAGTGTTTAGACAGAGAAGTGGAGTCTAAGTGTGTGATCAATAGAGAGCAGAGAGGAGAGATTAGCTGCTTTTCTCTTTCAAACTAACACTGACAAATTGGTGAATTGGTGTATCGGCCCTTGGGCTAAACGGATTGACCTGCTGTTTCCATGTTCTACCATGTACTGTCAATAAAGATCTGTGTTCATTGTACCTCTCAGTGAAGAAAGTGAATGAAGCACCAGAAAGGAAAGGAAGGGACAGGTAAAGAGGGGAACCAAGAAGTTAAAAACATGAGAAGTAAAGTGCAGCTTAGGTGCCCAAGTAACATCCGCTCTCACAAAATGTCCACACCTCCGTCTCATTAACACATGCGTGCACTCACATGTGCATCCTCGTGCACACAGTTATAAAACCATAATAACGTCTCTAGGAAAATTAATGGAAAGGCAGATTAAAAACTAAGTGAGGAGAAACGGGCCACTGGTGTAGCTATTTGCAACTCATAAATCATTCTGACACACCCACGCGCATGTAGACACAGGCATAGACACACGCACACATACACAACACACACACACACGTACTGTAATTAACCACAGGCTATTTACTCTCTCCTGCTGTAAATTAGACATGCAGACACAGTTATTACATTAGGGGGATCTGCCATGCAGAATACTAACAGGAGGAGGAGGAGGAGGGGACACAGGTACACAACAAACCGCTCATACAAACACAAACACGTACACAAGAAAGAGGGTATGGAAGAATCATAGACTGACGGGAGTGAAAATGAAGCTGCAGCACAGAGAATAGGGGCCCCAAGCTCTTTGTTCCCTGCTGCATTTCATTATCCAAAACGCCAGCCAACACACACGACACACACACACATACACACACACCCACACACACACACACAATGCACCTCCCCCTCCCCTAAAGCTGTCTGCCTCCACTCCATGCACACAGCACAAAAGAGAGGAAAATAGAGATACTGCGTCAGTGCCATTCGTTGGCATCTGGACTCGGTCAAATCAAGCATGTCTGCATGGTCATCCTGAGCAGATCAGGTGGTCCGGTGCTGTTAATGTTAAATGGTATGCTTTAATTTGCACTTGGTAGAAAGTGTTTTCCCATGAATTCTATTTTAAGCTGAACAAAAGGAGATGAGGACTTGATTAAAGCAAGTATTGATACTCTGTCTCAGCTAGCTTGTCTCCATTTAGTTCATCTGAAGTTTTCTTCTTTTTTTTCTCCCTGGCAGTCTGGCTTGTTCTGCTCGTGTGTGCGTGTCCTCTGGTTCCCCCTGCCTTCCTCACCCCTCTCTGTCCCTCTGTTTTCCCACGGTGATCGATAGCTCATTACAATCATTGACTGCAGCTCATCAGCACCTGTTAAGGTCTGGAGAGACAGAGGGAAGGTGCATGTGCGTCTGAGAGGTGCCTGTTGATAAATAGAAAAGATTGTTCTGGAATGAGTCAGAGGTGAGGTTTGACACTCAGATGGGTATTGTCTGATTCACATTCATTGCTGCAGGTATCCAGTTTGTCGCCCCTTTATGGTCTGTGGTCTTGGAGAACATCTTATTATGCAACTCACGTGGGTACCATGGTTTGTTGCTATGGTGATTGCCAGGGGAGCCAGAGTATTATAGGTGTTTATCCTAGACAGGAGCAAGGCAACTCACCGTCTATCAGGACAGGCTTCAATTTACCACTCAGCTTGGACCACACATTAAGATCAACACAGTCACAGTGGGACAAAGGGAAAGAGCAAACGTCACAGCCGAGTGTGGATGTGATTTAGTGGATAGATTATTCAGTATTTATATTCCTGAAAGAAAGACCTTGATCAAACACTCAGTTGTTGGTTTACTGCGTCACTGCAGGGTTTTTCTTAGTAGAGGGTAGGATGTGAACAGAAGAAAGCTTACACTGGAAAAGAGAGAGAGAGTCTTGGAGCTTATAAAGCACTGATGTTAAAAGTAGGAAAGTGTGTAAAATAAATGGATAAAAGAGATAAGAATAAAACCCTCGGAATTTGCACATGGGTTCATTCATTAGAATGCGGTTCTAGAAAAGAAAGGAAAAGAATTGGCTTAAAGAGAGTGAGGTTATAGGAAAGGGGGATAAAAATAGAGTGAATACAATGAAGGACTAAAAGGAGAACAAGTCTCTCAGCCCATGCATAAATTACACACATCATTTACATATTCATTATGTTTTGTGTACTAATGAGAGTATTTGCTTAATACCTCCTACAGTACTGGCAGCTTTTGTTTGGCTCAAGAGATTTAAAAGACCTGCAAAAAAAGGCCAGTGGAGAGGTCAATGGTACCCACTGATCGTACTGAGGATTGCATCAACTGTTTTGCTGTAAGGTATGCATGATTTTTGTGAATGAGCGCAATCAGTGTAAGCTTCTCAGATATGTGAAACATGGCACACGATGGGGGTCGGTGGAAGTTAATTAATACAAAACAAGCGTTCTCTAAACTCTCGGCTCTCTTTGTCTTTCTCTTCTTGTCTCAGTGGAATAAGTAACCGCTGCTGTAATTACCTTCCAGGCATTCACTATTGGCATTCCTTCAGGTGCTAAAAAAGTCTCCCAAATGACAACAAAGACACAATTTGCGGCGTGTATTTAAGAAATTAAAAGTTGTACATGAGATGATCAAGTACCGTTGTGCATATATCAACACATTGTTTTATAGTCACAGAGGGGGTAAACGATTCAAAAAGTGGATGAATGATATGAAGGGATAGAGAGAGGTATGGAAATGTAGAGACAGGGGGAAGGGCAACGGAGGGATGAGCTGCAAATGAGAGCGATGGCGGTGGCAGGTTGGCACAGTGCCATCCAGTCAGGACTTGAGCGGGGGCGGGCATGGGCATGGGCGAAGGGGCAAAGAGAATAAGAATGGAAGGGAAACAGACCTCCATGCTACTACCATGGTGCCACCTTGGCACGGGCACAATAGAGCGAAGCAGATAGAACAAGCAGAGCCGGGAGATATAGGAAATGTGAAACGAATGCAATGCAAGGAAGGGAGCAAGATTCCAGCAAAACGAGGATGACTCAGATGTAAACGGATGATGAGAGCCATAGAAGACTGTTGAAGATTGAAATGAAGGATATACCAAAATCGTAAGAGGTGATTTTGAGATGATCGTTGCTTATACAAAGAAAAGTTGGAGTAAAATTTGATGTTCCATCCTTTTCCGACTGTTCTTTCTCTCGATGCCAGCCTCTGCGTGCCAGCCAGCCAGCGGGCACCATGCCAGCCCACAGTTGTAGCATACCCAAAGCAATCCACGCATTCAGTGGAAAATTGTCTTCGTCAAAGACAAGGACACGACTCACCTCTGAGGATTTGCTGCTAATCACTGTTTGCTTGAACAAAGCCAAAATGAGGTGCCAAGGTAACGGTTGCCAGTGATTCTGTGATGGCATCTTTTCAGGAGCGGCAAAGGGCATTGGGAAGCAAGATGGCATACTGCCAAGCCAGCATAACGCACACATTTGCAAACAGAAACCTCCATACGGTAAGCGGAAGATTTTGGATGCCTAAAATGTTCTGGCGATGTCGAACCCCTCAAGGGAGATGCCAGAAACAGAGATGGCATCGTGCCAAACGAAACAGAGATGCTTTCACGGGCGCCACCATGAACTGTGCAAAAGTAAGAGAACTCGAACACGAAAAAGTAAAACAGAAGGTTGTAGCTAGAACAACAAATGCAACAGAAGTAGGAGTCTAGCGTACAAATCATTTTCTCAATGCAAACTGTACCCAGTGCTAACTGTGAAAAGGAAGCAGCTGCCCATTAAAAAAAAAAAAAAAACAGAGAAGGGATTGTACCATTCCTTTTAGAGAGGAAGAGGAGAAGAAGAAGAAGCAAAATGAATAAGGATACAGGAAAGAAAAGAAGGGGGAATTTTGTGCTTAACGAAGAACAGTGGGAGTGGGTGGACAATGATGATGAAGAGCTTCTCTCCTGCACATGCACACCTGGGATGTTCTTAAAGGGATATCCCCTCGAAGGGAGGGATGTGTTGGCATCATCTCGGGGTGTCAAGCTGTGTTTCTGTATTGCCAGTCAAGGAGGGTGCTGCAGTCGTCAGGGGCGGGAAACTGTCTGGGCATCTCATCTGCAGCTAATTAACAGCCACACACTAATTCTAACAGCCGATCATAATTAGCGATTTAATCGCTCGTCAACGCTTTTCTCCCCCCTTAAATTGTGCCTCCTATTTGGACACGTGCGGATAAGCTAAGGAACGCTGGATCTCCCTCCCCCCACCTCGTCCTTCTTTCCTTCATCCTTGGCTCCAGACTCCAGTGGGATCTTAATTAAGCCTGGGCTTCATTATGCAAATGGAGTACAATAAACGGCAGCAGAGGTGGAGCAGGATCCAGACTGAAACGGAACGGTGGGAGGGGAGGACTGGAAATGGCAAATGAAGATATGTGGAAGGTTACCAAATCACCTATGCAATGTTTATGTGTTCTATAAAATTTATAATACTGTATCGTGTATGTCTTTGGTATACAAACGCTACTTGTGCAGTTGGAACCAACACTCCTTGCTGCGATACTCCAGCTCTTTATCATTTGGAAACTTCTCTGAAATAACACGCTGAGTGTCTTGACTCAGAGCAAATTCATGAGGGAACGGTGACAATAAACCCCATAATATCACCAGTTGGCTGTTGTCGTGGTTATGAAGAAAGATAGAAGAGATAGTGAGAGAGACGGAGGCAGACAGAAACACTGACAGTGGCAGCAGCATGGCAGCTAATGTCATCTCAGTTTAATCATCGCATGGGATCATGGGGTTCATGAAAATTCATTTGCATATCATTAAATGGAGAGAGGTTATTTGGTGCGGGCAGCCAAAATGGGATTGGATGAAGCAAGGAGAAAAAAAGGCAAATGGAGGGGCTCGTTATTAAACAGCAATGTTTTATAGTCTGCCAGCCGATTCATTTAATTTGGGCGTAATTAAAATGTGTCAGACTCAATCAATCATTCGAACTGGGATATCATCAATGTTTCAGTTTGGAAAAAAAGACTAATCAGTGGATATGTGGTCAGACATTTTCCAATAACAGTGTAAGTGCTTCAGTCTGCTGTAGGCTTGTCCCATCTCTTCTTTTCCTCCTAATTTGTGTGAAGAAGTGTATCAAAACATCAAGTGTTGACTTCTGTGTATTGTGTCAAGACATGTCTCTCTGACAGGTGGCGATGCCAGCCTGTGCTAGTCAATAAGAGGATGGCTCACTCTGTATTTTCGACCTTAGTGGTAAGCTAGCAGTGGTGTGTATGTATGTGCAGGCATACGTGCAATTCATATTTGCATAAGTGATGTAATTAGACCGCCCTTTCACATGCAGATCAGTTTGACAACATGGCAATCACTCCAACACACACACATACACTCACACAGCCATACACACACGATAGCACACACTTACCCCGTGACCACCCCCATATCATGGGGAGTCTGTTGTCTGTGAGCAGAGAGTGTAAAGATTAACATAATCCAGCTAATAAGTGTGAGTAATATTCACACAGTGACGCGTGGCGTAGACACTGTCCTGCTGATGCGTATTTGTATCTCATTATAGATGTAAAGTACTGACGGGGGGCCAACAGGGGTGTGCCTGCATGGATGGGGGATGGTGGGGGGTCAACAAAAAGTGTTGCTCAGAATGAAGACACACCAAAAAGTGAGATGTTCTGGAAAGAAAGGTTGACTTTTTGTCTTTGATTCCCACAGTCAAATAATATCAGTACCTTTCCAGACAGTTAGAGCAGGATAACTTATCTCTCAGCTGCGGTAGCTCAGATTGGGAATTCTTTTTTAGATTTCTTTAAGATCAGGAAGACAGTTCAACCACTCTTACACACTACGAGGAGGGCACAGAGTGTCAATTTTTGCTGCAGACTGTAGGAATTATAAAAATAGTGCATTTGCACTTGGAGGCTAGCTCTGCCAAATGATTGATTAGGCTGGTGTGACGACCATTAAAAAGTCATTTAAAAGATGGATAGCGACCACATTTCCAAATAAAAACCACTTTATACCTGATGAAGTGCTGAACAAACTCTTCTTTGAAGACATTTACTGATTACTCTTTGCATTTCAGTGTGTGTAATGTGGGAAGCACCAGTGTGTGCTACGTAGCTCTGCTTCAGCTGCAAAGGATACATAACCAGTCTTTACACAAAGTCAGACCTTGAACAGATATTTTCACACATTTTAAACTGAAATTTTGACACTTTTTTTTTTTTAAAGAAACAATTTTTAATGGATTTGGATTGTTCTGCCTTTTGTTTGTTTCAGCAGGTCTTGAACCACACAAACTAATTGAAATATGTTGTTTTAGTGTCTAACTGAAGCTTTATCCAAAGAAGCAAAGCTGCAGCTAAAGGTGTGAATGTATTTGAGCTCTGTCTCTTTAACTCGGGCTCCACCACGGCAGCATGCTTTGGGATTCATGCATAAACATGAGCTGGCCTTTCAGCTCTCTCCTCACATAACCAATCTAAATCTAAATGAGCCCCCACTACAGATACACCAGCAGGCAATGACATTACCCCCCCCCCCCCCCCGCCCCAACCCAACCCCCTGCTCTACCCCACTACCCCCAGCGACACATATACACCAGCAGGCAATAATTTCACGCCATCCCTCAAAGCCCCCCCTCCACCTTCACTGCACACACACTCGTACCCTTTTTTGCCGCAACCCCACCAGCTGCACAGTACTCATTTGATTAAGAGGGGGAGGACAGGGAGAAGGAGAAATGGTGGGGGATCACTTTATCAGGATGACTTTCTAAGATGGCTATCATCAGCCGCAAAGCCATCTCAAGCAGCTTTTGTGTTAAGTTTGCTATTGTTTTCCCATGTCTCCAATAACCTGTTCCCTGCAGTTCCAATCACAAAGCATTTCAAAAATCAGTTTCCTCTGTTCTTAAATTATTTTGAAACTGTTTCTAGTTTGGCTGGTAGAGAACAAGAAGAAGTAGCAAACTGTGCCAGTTTGCACTCGTGACCATGACCGCCACAGTTTTTCCTCTCATCTCATCAACCATTTGAAATGTTTACATCAAAACAATAAAACCTTCTTTACCAACCCATGTTGTGGTCTTTGAGACATTGCATGTGAAAATCTGTGCATCATAAATGTGCTGTAGTGTGCAATTTTGCTCCCTTCTCTCCTAGAGTCATAAAACACATTATCATCAGGAGCAGCAGCAGAAGCAGCAGTGTAATTCATCCGAGGTCGTTAATATTCATCATATCATTTAGTCACAAAGGAAACTCATCTGGCTGAATGTCAGAGATGTAATTAATGAAGTGACCCCAGAGGTCACGGCTCCATTCACCAAACGCCTTGCACACACTGCTGTTTTTAACACACACACACACACACTCGATTGCACATCAAAAGTCTCCAGCCAGACAAAAACACCATCGCACCTTCAAACTGAAAAATGCAGACCCGTGCACATACCATAACATTCACAAAATGGCTTCTCTCATTTGGACCAAAGGGATGACACCATAACATGCACCAAAGCAGACTTTATTTAGCTCAGTGGAGTATAGGGAGGGGAGGAAAGAGAAACACACATATGGAGGAGAGAACTGGGGAAGGGAGAGTATAGAGACACAATAAACCACTGGAGCAGGACATGAGGACAGGTGCACATCACAGGTATCTTTTTGGTCATCACTATGGCAACAATATATCCAGGAAAAAAGGAAAAAAATAGTTTTACCTACAGTAAAGATAACAGAGTCCCTTCACCATAGAGAACCTCAATATTTACATCTTACAGTCACTAAGAGCAAGAGAGTACGAGAGAAATGAAATTCAAAAGAATCAGTATACAAAAAACTGCCTTGTGGTATTTGGAATGCACATTTCTGTACAGAGGAAAGCTCATTGGTATTGTCGTAAACATTGGTTTGTTTAAAAAACAAAACTCGATGAAGTTAGTCAGTCCACATCCTTTGGAAAGTAGGTTGTAATGTTAGAGTTCAGGAAAGCTGTTGTCGTTGGACATATTGACAAGAGACAATGCAACACAGAAAGACTGACAACAGGGTTTGGGGGGTCTTAACTCCTTCAAATAGCTTTTCAGTATCTCCATAAGTACTTTTAGAAGATAATGCCCCAAACAGGTTTCTGTTAATTTGAAAATATTTCTGGTAGCATGAAAGTTATTTTTATTTTCTAAGTGTTGGTAGTAAATAAGATACTGAAAACAAGCCTGATGGAATTGAGCCCCACATATCCACATTTTCAACAAAATAACAGAGGAGCAGTTTATCAACAGCATCACAGGTATCATTACAGTTTGTAGTCATTAAAGCCTAGTGATAAAGCGATCAGAGCATGCATCTTTCTACAGTATCGTTAGAAACTACAGTACATTAGCAGCAAACTGGACATCCTTAAGGGCTGAAGTTCAACACTATGGTAAAAAAAGGAAAGAAAGAAAAATAAACTGCAACATTTCTTAAGAGAAGTAAAACTCTTTAACCGCTATATTACAGACTGCCATGGCTCTAGTTTGGGGTTTTGGTTACAGTCTCCAGTGTGCTTATGAGAGGCAGAAAACAGTAGCTTAGATATAGGGACTCCTTCCTTCTTTAAAAACAGCAATACATCGACAAGTAAACAGTAGCGCTTATTTTGTAGGTCATATGGTTAAAGTATTATCACGTCTTTGGATTTTTGTCTTAAAGCATTAATTATTGTTTAGCTATTATTGTTATATTATCATTATTACAGCCAGAGTAAGCACTGGTTGTAAATTAACACAAGAAGAAAAGTAGAGGCAAAATGAAGGAAGTAGGAAGGGAGGAAGAAAAAGGGAAAATAAATTAAGTGTATAAAAATAACATCAATAACATCCAAAGTTCTTCTTTGCGCAGTAGCTCTCTATCTGTGAGTGGAAAAGGGAGCCATGTCTCAATCATCCAATGAAGTCTTGAGTCAACCATACAAAAGCTAAATACTGTACATTTACCCCTCACACTATTAAACACTTTAGTTTCAATAAGGTTTTTGTAACAATCTAGTACTCAGTGGTGTGAAGCTCAGATCTGTGAAATACAGAGATGTTTTTGTTGATATCTTGTAATACTTAGTCCAAGGTTAAACCATGAATCATTTGTTTTGAAAACAAAAAGTTCAGTATTAGGGTCACATTTTAAGTGGAACCACGTTGAGCTGTTGACCTGAGCATAGAAAGCTTTACATCAATCACATAACATTGGTCAGCCATTGGTATATTCAAATAGAACGGAAAGGCAGTTAGTCACCTTGCCTGAACATATCAAAGCTGTCATAATCTTTTCATAGTCATGACACTATTATATCGAAGCAAGACAGTTCATCTCAATCCATAAGATTTATATTAAGAAACTATTACTAAACACACACAATGTAAATTTGAGTTTGGTTAAAGTTTTCATATACAGTTAAATGGTTGAGTGCTATAAAAATAGTTTGCCCCCCTTAGGACAAACTAACATTTTCCTTTCTGTGCTATTTGGGCTGTTATCCGCTAAAGAAACATAGAAGGTGTACATGTACAACAGAAGACTCATCATTGGCTTGTGGAGGGTGAAGCTGCGTTTGAGCACCACATCAGTCCATTGGTACCCGGCTTTCCTTGGCCGGCTGCAGGTTTCACCCATTCACCATACAGACGTCAGCTCTGTAGTTTGTTATCGGAAACAAACATGTTGAAACTAAATCCACAGACATGTAAAATTTTGGTTACGAGCTTTGGAATCTGAGTCAGTCTTTACAAAAGCTCTATGTGAATACCTTGGTCTATTTCAAGGATATTTTTCTTTTCTTTTTTTTCCATCTTCTGTCACTGTTAACAGCTTTGTTTTTCTTCAAGTTTATCTTTTGGAGCTCTCTATTTACACTAAATCTCTTTGACAATTTATTTTCCAGCCTCTTACAGACTGGCACTACATGCTACACAGCTAGTCATCTAGCACTGTCTGTTGGAGGGCCCACTGTGAGTCTGTCATGCAGACTGAGAGGTAGACTGCAGGTCTAGCTGGGCAGTGAGGTCACATACTTGGAGAATGCTCTTTGGCCTCTGTGGCATCTGGTTGGTTTAACAAGATGGAGTTTGGTTGTAGTAAGGTGTCTGAGAGGAAAGGGACAGAAGTGCTGTTTGACAAGAAAATACAGACCAGGAAAGAGTTTTTGAAAAAAATGAAAAGAGGAAAGTTCTGTAGAGAGGACTTGGTTTGGGCTCTCTCCTACTTAAATTTGAGAGAGTTTCTCTTTGGGCCAAGGTGGCTCTGCATCTTTGGGGTGTTAGGGTAACAGGTTTGGCAGCAAAGTGGACAAAGTATATGTTTGGAGGTTGATAACAGCTGCAGGAGGAGTTTCAAGGAGGATGTAGAAGAAGGAAGCAAGAGGCCTTAGTCTCTCTCTGTCTCTAAGCTCTGTCTCTCTCTCCTGCCCCTGCGGACAGCTCAGCCTGCTCCCTCTCTGCAGCATCAGAGCTCAGGCTCCTGGCCCTCTTCTCCTTGGCTCTGGCATTCTGGAACCACACCTACAAAAATGGACAAATATGAAATGAATATCAACTTCTTAGATTGACTCACTTATCCTGGAATTTTCAAAAATAATGAATAAAAAAATAAATTCAATGCGACAATGACATTTTTTAGGATTTACCTGCACCACACGGTGAGGTAGCCCCAATTCCTGGCCCAGTGCTTCACACTCATGTCGGTTGGGGTTACGGTGGCTTCTGTAGAAGTCTCTGAGCTGGAGCAACTGGTAGTGGCTCATCTGTGTCCTTTGGCGCTGCTGCTGTTGGTGCTGTTGCTGTAGTTGTGTCTCACCCCAATCTGCACCTGGACCCCCAGATCCCTCTGGACCTGGAGAACCTTGGTCAGCCAAACTGGAACCCTCTTCACATGGGTACTCTTCTTCATCATCCTCGTAGTCCTCTTCTTCGTCTTGGTTGTTCAAATCAGTGGCTGAAGGCATGGAGGTCATCAGTGGCTTCAAAGTTGCTTCTTTGTTGCTGATGACCTGGTTTGGGTTGGAGGAAACAGAGGGACCGGGCCTGTCCATAACAGATGATGACGCCATCCCAATATGCCCAATTGATCCGTTATTCATTGATAAGTTGTAGCCTGCTCTTTCAGCTTCTGCCCAGTGGCGTGACCTCATATGGGCATCCAGAGCACTCTTCACCTTGAAGAGGGCCCTACAGAATGGGCAGCGCAGGTGGTTGAAACCCAAGCTGAAACTGGATCCTGGCCCAAGTGAACGAAACTGTCCTTTTCTCTCTCTGGCTCGCGTATTCTGAAACCAAACCTGTGTATGAAAGAAGAAGAAGAAGGAGTATTTAAAAGCATTAGCTTGTTTTGGCGTGTTCTTTTTCAGTTAATCTCTTTCAAAAGTATTTAAAACAGTAAAGACAATAAATGACCACAAAATACCTGGACCACACGTCTTGTAAGGCCTACATCACGGGCAATGCTTTCCAGGACACCTCTGGTGGGGTTTGAATCCAAGCTGTAGCGCTGGTACAACACTTCAAGCTGTTCAGGGGTAATTGTGGTTCTCTGGCGCTTATCCCTTCTGTGATCCTCCTCAATATCTCTACTGTTTCTCTGGCCTTCTAAACTACTCTCTGACAATAGTTTCGAACTCTGCTTAATGGTGGTTAGGGGATTTTGGGTAAGGCTGGTGAGAGGGGTACTTGAGTGATCAGGATGTGTATTCTTCATTTGTATGCTGTTTAAGTGTGATATCATTGCATGTGATGGGTTAGGGTGCATTTGGGACATGGCACCTGAAAGCATTTGACTAGCCATCAGTGTGTGGTTGGGATGGAGCATCATATAAGGCATGGTTCGGTCTGTGAAGCCAGAGTGCAGGAATTGGACATGGGACTGCGCTGCCAGTAGGTGCCTTGTCTGGTGCTCCTGCCACAGCTGGAATGATGGCAATGACACTGGGCAAAGGCTGCACTGGAACTGAGCCTGGGTTTGGGGTGGAGGCTGTTTGCTTGACTGGGCCTCCATAGCATCAGGCAGCTGAAAGTGGCTCTTTTCAGGCTCTGGAGGAGCAGGAAGGCTGGGTGGCGTTTCAGAGGACTTCTCAACAGCTTGGCCAGAATGAGGGCTGTGTATGAGCCCCTGGCTGGAATGAGATGTAGAAATAATGGTGGGTTCTGCTTTTAGTGATGAGGAAGAATAGCAAGGTGTAGGTCTTTCTTGAGTATTTTCCGGCTGCTGGTTTGGCTCAGACTTTGGAGAAGAACCTGTTTTCATCGCCAGAACAGTGTCCTTGTGCTCAATGTCTGCATCTGAAATTCCACCTTGAGTTTGAACAAGAGCTGTATTATCTTCTTGTTTTCTGGTAACAGGTGTTGATGACTCACCTTTGGCTATTAGATGCTCACTCTCTGGACAGGGAGAAGAAGAATCAAGGAAAGGCGAATCAGGGTGGGTGTAATACTCATAAGTCAAATCCATGGAGTTTTCGTTTTGCGATTCACCTTGTCCGTCATCTCCAAAGCTGTAGTAATCATCATCATCATCCTTCCGAAAACCATTTTTCTGTCTGTGAATGTTGTCCCGCTGGTTCTTACCCTCTGATCCATCATCAGTTCCCCTGTCTTGGTTTTTGCGAGCTCTCTGTCTAGCATTTTGGAACCACACAACAATGACTCTGTTTGGAAGTGAAAGCTTGGCAGACAACCTGTCATATTCTTCCTCTCTAGGATAAGGTGTGGCCTCAAACACACATTGCAGCGTCTCAAGTTGTTGTTCCGTGAAGCGGGTTCTGGAAGAGCGTCGACCCCTGTGGGACTCTCCTCTTTGAAGGTCTGTTGCCTTGGGCTGGGGGGCATTATTGGCCGGAAGGCATGGAGACAGTGAGTTTGGGGAAAGTGACAATGGTTGGGGCTGTGCTATTTCCTTGTTGGACACCTCCAAAGATATAGTAGGAGGGTTGTTAAAGTTGTAAGGGGAATCTTTGTCTCTCTGGCGCTCTTTAAACAGGGTGTTGCGGAACCAGTGCTTGATTACCTTATGAGGCAGACCAGACAAAGCAGACATCTTATTGATCTCTTCATCACTAGGGAGACTATTGATATCAAAGTGTTTCCTCAGTACAGTCAGCTGTTCCTCAGAGATTCTGGTTCGGGTTCTCTTGCCATGTTCAAGTATTGATGGGCTGACTTGGGATTGCTGCCCTGCCTGGATAGGGTTTGGTTGGGGTGGTTGACCCAGGAGCACAGGGTTTAGCTGAGGAGACTGAACTTGCAAAGCTGGGCTCAGCTGAGGTTGCTGGGATAACAAAGCTGGGCTAAGCTGAGGCTGTTGCCCTAGCAGCGCTTGGTTGAGTTGAGATTGGTAGAGTTTTGCAAGCTCAGGGTTCACACTTGAGTCTAACCATGGTTTTGACTGGAGAGCAACTGACTGCATGACAACTGGCGGGAGTAGAGGGAGCTCCATCGGAAAAGGGATTGGAGGCAAGGATAGTTTGGGTAAAGCCAGTGGAGGCATAGGGAGCTGAGGCAAGGTAAGGGGAAGCATAGGCAAGGGTAGAGGTATGGAGGTAGCCTGGGATGTAGTGTGCGAAGGAGCCATGGTAGAAGTGCTTGGAGTGAGTACCTCTTGTGAAAAATCTTGAGGCTGAGGAGGTAATGGAGGAGAAGGTTGAGGAGCATCTAATGCTGGTTCTGTAACTGGTGTGCATGCTTTTGTTAAGGCGTCTGAAACTGAGGGATCAGGTGAGGGTGCGGGAGTTTTAATTTGAGGCTTAACTTGTTCCACTTTTGGTTCCGGTTGGTCTGAGGATGGTGCTGGAACTGCAGCTTGGGGGCAAGTAGTTAAATCCTCCCCAGATTTAGGCTGTGGAAGGGGAAACATCTGGTCATACTGCAGCCTGTATTCTCTAGAAAACCTCTCTAGTGCAGCTGTTGGAAACAGAGACCTGTGAATGTATTCCTGGTGACTCTTTAAAATCAAGGCATCTGAGAAAAACTTGCCACACTCTCTGCACTTCTCTCCTCTTTCACAGCATGTTTTCTCTTTTTCTGTTGTATTTTCCTCTTCTTTGTTCTGCCATTTCTCTTGTGGCAAGTCTTCCACCCCTCCATTGACTTCTCCACTGCTTTTGTCATCATTAAAGCCTTCCATCTGTGTGTTCTGAAATCCACTTGACTTTTCATTTTTCTCTTCTGAGAACATGTCCATTTCATTCTTACCAGAGTTTTCAAGTTCATCTGGGACTACGAGAGTTGATATTTGTTGCTGGTGTCTCTGTCTACTTTGTATATATTGCAGTGCCAACTCAAAGCCATAACTCTGCAGCAGGGATCTAACAGGCTCCCCATTTACTGCAGCATAAGGAACTCTTGGGGGAGGGCATTGAAGTCCAAGACTACATGACAAGGGATCTGTCTCATTTTTCTGGTTCTCACTTTTAACAGTAGGCACAGGCTTTTCTTCCTTTTCTTCCTCAAGCTTTGAATTGCTGAGTTGTCTTACTGTCTGGTTTGTTGAGGATCCACTGCAAACTTCAGCAGCGGCTTCACCATGCCCATTGCCCTGAAGTTGAGTAAAAGCTGGGATTGAATCTTGTTTCTGCTGTTGTTTCTCATTTATTTTGGCCTGAGATCTCCTTTTGGGTTCTGTCTCTGCTTGTTCTTTTGGGATGGAGATATCCAATACTGACTGTTCCAGGCTCTTGACAGCTAACTCTGGGCTAAGGGTCATGTCTCCAGACAAGTAAAAGGGAAGAAGAAGCTGTTGCTGCAGAGTAAGCAAGTTTTCTGGTGTTAGGGGGAAATGTTGTTTGAGGAGACTCTCTGGTCCCAAAGGAAGGTGCTGCATTAACTGGGACTGTAGCAGGGCTGTTTGTTGTTGTAACTGAGCTTGGGCCTGAGCCTGAGCCATTTGTTGCTGTTGTATTAGCATAAGCTGGTTTCTCGATGCCAGAAGCTCTGCCACTCTCTTCTTAGCCTGTTGGTTGTCACTTGGGCTGGAGAGGATCGACTGGGCCTCAGCTGGCAGGCCAGGGGCTGGTAGTGAGGATGTTGAACAACTAGCCACATCTGGCCTCTTGGTTGAGGGCAAACTCTTGGATGTTTTCTCCTCTCTGGTGGATGGAGCCTGAGTCACAGTGGTAGATACTTGAACAGTCGCAGCTGCATTAGATGCTACTGTCTGTGGTGCTGAATTCTGGGCAGCACGAGCTCTGGTCTGATGAAGAACAGAGCGAAGATGTATGTCCAGTGTGGAGCTCTGGCTATAGCCTACTCCACATAGTCGACAGCGGAAAGGCCTTGAATCTTGGCCACGGGGAGCCTCAGGGGCAGCAACTCCTGGCCCAGAATCTTGTAGGGCTCGTCTGGCCCGATGAAGGTGAGACACAGAGTTATAGTGGACCAGAAGAATGGTTTTCTGGGTGAAAGATTCAGAACAGATTGTGCATTTATAGGGCCTGGTTGGATCAAGGTAGCGGTCCATGGTAGGATTGGAGCTCTTTTTAATTGGAGAGCTCGAACTTGGTTCAGAAACGATCTCCTCATGCGACCCTTTATCATGTTCAGTTGTTTCTTCCTCACTTCCATCGTTCTCACCAATCATATCCTTCTCTTTAAAATCATCTACTTTTGTGTCTTCCTTTTCATCCACGTCAAACATTTCCTCTTCCTCTAAGTCTCCATCTTCAGCCACTCCTGCTTCTTGACCCACTTGAGGTGAAAAACTTAAATCTTGCTGAGATGAGCTCTTGTTTAGCTCTGTTAATTGAGTAGTATGAGGTGGGAGAAGTGTATTTTGTCCCTGTATGTTGTCAAGCTGTGAGTGTGAGTTCTGCATGTGTCTCTGCAGGGCCTCCTGACTGCGACATTGTCTCGAACAGATGGGACATTCTGTCGCCGCCCTCATGGCATGGTACTGCCAGTGCAGCTGGAGCTTCTCTTGAGTGGGGAACGCCAGGCTGCACCTGCTGCAACGAAACCGGTAACCATGGCGATCGGAAAATGAAGGGGGGTCGCTGGCTGGGGAAGTCGGTGGAGAAGAGGGGGGGATCTGAGTTGGGGACTGAGGATCCAGTCTGCCATTTGAATGGTGAGTGGTGTTATCTTCAAGAGGTGGGGTTAGTAGAGCTGTCACATCCTTGGGTGTGGCTTCTTCTCTCTCAGTGTTTTCAACTGAAATACCTGCAATATGCATAAAATAGGTGAACAGTTATTAATTACTTGACAATCAATCTGTGCATCTACGAGTATTCCCTCAACAAAGTAGATTCATTAATTGATCTTCAAAATGAGGAATTTCCCCGTGCAGTTTTCACAAACCTTCATTTTTCTGTAAATCAACTGAGGCAACTATATCAGCAGTATTTGAACAAGATGAATCCTTAAGGTTTGTATCCTTCTGTCTGTCATCTGTTCTCTTCTCTGGATGCGTTTCTGTCTGCAGCAAAGGTGGTGGTTGTTTCATGGATGGTGCAACCTGTACAAGAAAGAAAGAGAATGTTATCATCTTTTTTTTTTTGCTTCAACAGCCATTATCACTTTTTTTCTCTTCAACCTGAAATTCTGACTTAAACATTGTGAAATGCATGGCGCAAACACAAAGATGTGTTAACATGTAGTGCTGCACACTCTATCTCAGTACCTCGAAACATTCAAGTGTGAATTTGTGAGTGTATCTTTAAATCTTGCACCTGCCTGCACAGTAGAGTAGGCAGCAAGGAACATCAATTTGGTAATAAGCATATATGGTTGAGATATGTGAGTTCTGCCCTTCAGCACCCACGACATCCTCCAACATGCCCCAAGGGTTTAATAAAACTTTACTGAGCTGAATAATGAATTCATTCAAAATCATCCTTCATACAGAGAACCTCCATCTCCACAGCTTCAAGCACTGAAAGCAAATACTATATCTATGTGAGCAGCTAGCTACCCTAAGGAAAGGACGGACAGCCAAAGATGAGATTTACATGACAAGAGTTTTCTCTGCGTTACAGCTTCAGAAGGGAGAAAGAACAACCACAGACACACACATACACACACACATACACACACTGCAGAGAAAACTGAAGGTCAGGCTTAATCTAGAGAGCGTAATTGGAAAGCAAGGTACATAATGGCCATCATCACCTCAGTCTGAATTAATGAACCTCAATTACTATCAGAAAGAGTGAGGGGTGGGTGGAAGGGAAGGAGGGAGGATGATGATTGGGAGGGGTTTGGATTTTAGTTTATGAAAAAGAGAGGGAGCTGGAAGAGTGAGTGAGGAAGTATGGGGCAATGAACAAAAAAAACTGCTTTGGAGGGAGGGAGAGAGAGAGAGAGACTGAGTAAGGGAGGGGTAACGCATAAGAAATTGAGAGAGAGCTTGAGAGAGACAGAAAGGGAGGGGCTGGAGCAGAGATTGCTGAATAGGAATGATAGGAGTAGCTTGAGGGGGGAGAAAGGGACAGCAGAGGGAGGAAAGGGTGAAAAGCAGTCAGTCAAGTGGAGGCGAAGAGCGCAAGAGACAAAGGCCACTTAGCATACGGGCCAGGGAGATGGAGGATGGTGATGTGGATAGATGACCAGTCTTTGTTAGTTGGAGAGACACAGTAAAAAGCATGGGGGCCCCTTTTTAGCTTGACTGCACTTCTGGTAATAGAGGGCTACTTAAACATGCATTATAGAAAGACTGGCTTTTCCCTCACTCACTCAGTCAAACCCTCTCTCCTCCACTCTAAGAGACACACATACACACGCACACAGAATGCAAGGCTGCATCAAAGATGATAGCGGGGAGCTACTTAAACATGCATTAAAAAAAGCGCTGCCTTTCTCTCTGGTGCCTTCTTAATGGAATTGTCTCCCTACATTTCACTCTCCCCCATCCCCCATCGCTTTGCCTTCTCATTTTCTTTTGCTTCCCAACAAACAGAAATACAACAATACACAGTGGCATACACTTACTGTGCTGATGAGCTTGTCGACACAGTCTTGGGCCACACTGTGCACATGTGTGAGATGCTGTTGTAGGTGTAAGTATGGGAGTTTCACCTGGCACAAAGGGCACTGGACAGTCTTGGAGTGTAGAGAGAAAATTAAAGAATCGATAGAAATGGTGAATTAGAGGATTGCACAGTTTTATGACCGAAAAATTTTGAACTGCAGTTTTTGTGATTATTGTTGGATTTACATTTCTTACCTGCTGGTTCTCATTTTGCTGGTGTAGTCTAGGGCGTTTGGTTGTAATTGAGATTTCCAATTCCTCATATCCAGAGGGCGAACGTTTTACAGACTTTCTCTGTTCTCTTTCTTCCCCCTTGTTTTCTACTTCAACTAAAAATGATACAAACATGAATACATTATTTTATATTTGTGCAATATTTTATGCAATAAAACTATGTAAATAAGACAAAATGTGCTTCAATTAAACATAGACATACCTGTCTCCTCAGAAATCAAGTCACATTTGTCTTTGGTTGAGTTCAAAGAACTAGTGGTCGTCTCACTTGAAGTTTCCAAATCCTCACCGAACTCTCCTGGAACAGAGCAAAAAATGTTACGAAAATGTTTTGTATAATTAGGATCTGACAAACTTTTAGGTTAATTATGGTTTGTACTATTGTCCAAACAGCATCTTTCAAAAAGATGTATCTCCTGGAGCAACACTTCATTCTTCTTGTGTGCATCTCTACACTATTGATTGATCATTGATTCTCCATTAGATTCTCCTCAGAGGTGGAGTAGACGTAATATGGACTTACAACACATCAGTTCACCTCGATAAGTCTTAATCAGTTCGACAAATCACAGGATACAACGAGTGCACAACTCAAGTGATGAACAAATCTTTTACGGTGTTTTCACTCCAAGTGTGTCAAGTTTGTCTCATCGTACAGATACAGCAGACATCTGCCAGCCTCCACCTCTCCCACTCATGATCAGGGTGTTCATACTGGTGCATCGATTAGCAGGTGCTAGTTAGCTGTTGTCAGGACTTATTGGGGATATAACAAGGATGTGTATTGACTAATCAATCTACTTGATCAATACCTCAGCAACAGCCATTATTCATTTTCTCGCTCTTTCTATCTCAATCCCTGGAAGGCACTCAGCTGTAGCTGTAACATGAAACCAAACATACCACACAACGTCTCACCTTGGTCACCATCAGAGCTTTTCCTGATGGTAAAAATGGCTGCCAGCTCCTCACCACCCATAGGCTGCAGCTGGAGTAGCCCTTCCCTCTGTTGATGGGTTGGGGTTTGACTGTGTTTCAAGACTTGTAGTTTAGAAGAGGAGGAGTGGTTGCATAGGAGACAATGGAACAGCCATGAACCACCATCAACTTCACCATCATACTGCTGCAGGAACTAAAAAAGAGGGGGGACAACATTTTGCAAATAAGGAGTGGTTATCTCAAACTAAGATATAGTTTTCTTCAGGGTGTATGACAAAAAGAGTATACGTACTCGGTAGACCCGGACGCTGGCCTTGTGGTGTGAGCCAAGGGAATGACCTCGTATTTTTTCCATACTGCTAGTCATGTAGTCACATAGGTTGCATCGCAGCTGGACAGGGTTGCCTTTAGCAATAAGGGCAGCCCCCTCCTGACCCCTGTCGCCGCCTTCCTGGAGGTGAGCAGCAAGCTGGTACCGAGTGCGGTGTCTGTCAGTCTGGCAGTGCAAGGAGAAGTTAGCCCTCAGCGGGGTGGTGTAGCCGCAAAGCCGGCAGTGGCAGCCCCCTGCGACCAGGGAGCACCATTCAGACTGCGGCAGAGAGCGAGTGGAGTTCAGGTGCTGCTCCACCAACTCTAGGTTGTCGGATGAAAAACAGGAGCAGACAAGGCATTGAAACACACCCTGTGAGAGAGGTCCAGTAGGGGACAGAGATGGAGCTGGAGGAGGTGAGGGAGAGGGGGAAGGGGATGGAGTTAATGTCGCCCCAAGAGTGACCGGCTGCTCTGCGACTTGTTGGCTGGTCAGTCGCATGTTTAAGGAGAGTTCAGCGCCTGTGATGCAGAGAGAAACACTGTAAGAATCAACACATAATCAGACTTTTCCACAATTCGCACTGAGATAAATTCGTGCCTCACCTGCGTTTTGTAGATGTTTGAGCTGTGGGGCGAGGCCCCTACAGTGAGACAGATAGTAACCTCTCTGCAGTCGCAGCATGTTGTGCGTGTGTTTCTCGCTGGTGGTGTGTATGCGCAGATTGCGGGCAATGCTGGTCTCATAGTCGCACACATCACACCGCCACCGCTTACCATGAGAGTGTGCAGGTGGTGTGACTTTAACAGGCTGGGTGGTAGTGGTGGGAATAGAGAGTGGAATCTTGTATGCAGGCTCTTCTACTGTGTGACCGTTGGAGGAGCTGCTATTGTTGGTGATGTGAGAGGAGGGCAGGTGACCGTTTGAGTGTCCTCCACTTTGAACGTTATTAAGGTGTTTATCTGACTGCATGTGTATGCTGAGGTTGCCCTTAGATGAGGTAGCATAGTCACACACCTCACAGCGGTAAGGCTTGTAGCCACAAGCGTAGGTCTCACCACGAGCCAAGCGAGGATGAGGTTTCCCCGAACTACAGTATCCACACACGTCTCGTGTTGCAGCCCCACACACACACTTTCCCCCAGAGGCGGAACACACACACTGGCCTCCAGTCTCCGGATGTTTCTCTTTCATGTGGACCTGCAGTGTATGCTGTGACTTATAATGCCAATTACACTTGGGGCATTTCAGCGTCTTGCAGGAATTGCGTGAGTGCATTATGGTCATGTGACTCGTCAGTGAATTAGGAGAGAGGTCTTGGTTGAGGTTTTTAAGTACAGCTTCTTTCTGTTCATCCTCTTTATCCCCCTCCTCATCCACCTCAGTGTCAAGCTGGCTGTCATTTGGTTCTGGAGCTTTGGCACCATCTCCATCGGAAATGGAAGAGTGAGGAACCCCTGTAGGCTCATCATCCTCAGCAGGTGAACTGGCAGGCTCCGTACCTGCCAGTGAAAAAGCCAGAGTAGACTGCTGGGATTTAAAGCTCTGAGGAAACCCAGAAATCCAGCCCTGATCTCCCTTAATGTCTTTTACCTCTGTCTTGCTCAGCAGGGCAGAAGATGAGGACGGGCAAGTGAAGTGCTTTGGAGAGGTGGAAAGAAAATGGGGGGACTTTGGAGAGGTGGAAGGAGAAAGGGGGGGCTTTGGAGAGGCGGCTGTTTTGCTGTCGAGTGTGCCACTGGCCTTTGCAGTGCTGGAAGAAGAGCTGTGCTGGCTCTGTTGAGGTAATAAAGAACATTTGGATTTGGTTTGGCTTTGGTTTGAGATGGCCTCCTCCTCTTCCTTTTCCTCCTCTCCATTGCTGCTGCTGCTCAGGGGTGCTGGGAGCCCCCCTTTAACTGACGCCTCTCCAACACCTACATGCACCTCCCCTTCTTCCTTCCTCTGCCCTGACAAATATCCTTCCACCAAGTCCTCCTTCGTCCCCTGCTTTTGACATGCTCCATTCTCCTGTGGATGACGGCCTCCCTCTCTCTGCTCCCCTCCCTGGGTCTCTTCTCTAGCCTGTGACCCCTCTGCGCCCTCCTCCTCCTGCTGCTTTGGCAGGGTCAGGGGCTCTTTGGCAGGGGCTGTGGCTGAGGTATGAGAGGATGACCCCCTCTCAGGTCTGACCACCAGGGCCAGGAGAGGAAGAGATAAAGCCTGGGGACTTAGGTCAGCATCTCTCTCCTCTCCTCCCCCTCCATCCCCTCCTCCTCCCTCACCGCTGTCCATACCAGAGGCTACAGCTGCCACGCATCACTTCCCCACCTGTGTGTTTCAGATACAGAGGAAGAGGGAAGGATAGCAGGACAGGAAAGAAGGTGAAGGGAGAAAAGAGGAAAATGAAAAACATGAGTCATGTAAATAATATTGCGTAACAGTGGAGGCCATTGATTACAGTCCCTGGATAGCATCTGTTCAATACTGCTTTCACTGTGTGCAATACAGAAGCTGGTTACTCAGGGGTTAGCGTTAGCCCTTAATGGGAAAATCAATAGCTTGAGCGCTAAACTAGGTAGAGGAATGCGGGTGAAGGCTGCGCAGGAGGTCTATAATATTCCTCAGGGGATGGGATTAAATAAAGAACTGAACGCTTGTGAGCTAAAGGGCTTCCACTAAATTGCCACATTTAGATAAAAGTGGATAAAAGAACATTTTCAAAGCCAGTTTATCCTTTTCTACATCTTGCTGTTCATTAGCACAGCGGTATTATGTGAGGAGATGGAGATTTCTGTTAAGCAGGAGCAGTTTAAGAAGTCATAATGCAAACAGGGAGGGGAAAAAAATTGTAAACTGCCTCATGATTTGATTTAAACTGCATTATTGTCAATATCTCTTTGAAGCTGGGACAAATTTTGTCAAGATTTTTGGTGAGCTGAAATTTATGGAAGCAGTCCATTGGAAGGTTTCAGTGTTTTATATTTAGACCTCTCATACTGAAGTGTGTATAATGTTGTGTCTGCTCATCGTAAGATTAACACACACAACACTCATAAAAATCAGCAGAAAAAACTAATCCTGTTTAATAGTAGAATGAAGCTTTGTGCTTAATAGAATCATGGTCATTAATAATGGAGGATTTAAAAAAAACAATGAAAATGCTTTAAAGTTCAAGACTGTGAAAAATAATCATTTATTTTTTTAAGAGTCAGAATTACTAGCACAATCACACACTCCTTCGAAGACACCCTAAAATGAACCAATCAGCCTCCCCTCCTCTTTTCTGACTGACAGATGGATGCCTGGTGAGACAGATACATCTCTCTCACTCTGCGTGTGTGCCACAATCTCATTACTGACCTTTTTTTAATCAAGGAGAGACCTTAATGTACCCTTTCACCTTCTCCTTCAACTAACCAACCCCCTCCTCTACCTCCTTCCATACACCCCCCTCTATCTCCTCCTGCAGCCACCCCCTCTCCTTTCTCTGCACCTTAAAGATATATGGCTCATATCGGCACTCTGATAGTTCTTTAATGCACTGTGTTTATGTCACAGGCCGCAGACCCTTGCCCACTGCAGCTGTCCACTGTCCCATTGGCAGCAATGAGGGGCTGAGCCTGCCTGCTTGCTAGCAGCTGAGAGCAGCCTCTAATCTGATAAAGATTTTCATTTACACTGCAATCAATAACCCAGGTCTATCGGCAATGTAACTATTTATACAAACATTCCTGGCTCTCTATCGATCACAAGTGCGGGAAACCATCATTTAAGAACGCCTGTGTGTGTATGTGTGTGTGTTCATCTGTGTGTTAATGTGTGTACATCCTGTTGTGCAATGCAAACTGATTCAGATAAAGTCAATTAAGCACATACAGAGAACACCTGAAATTGGACACACGTGGTACTTTAAAGAGCCAATAATTAAAACAGCATATGTTGGTTATTACTGGTGCATATGAGTGGCTGTGCAACATATAACTGAGCGTTGATATCTAACAAAAAGTGAATATTTTAGATCTGTGTGTGTGTGTGTGTGTGTGTGTGTGTGTGTGTGGAGGGGGGTGAGGAGACAGGAGAGTGAGGGAGAGAGAGAGAAACAGTCAGACAGACAGAAGAAGTGATATGTTTGTTCATTTAGAAAAAAACATTTTTGTGGACCTGAGTTAGTACAACTAGACATGGATAAATGTTGTTTTCAACGCACAGGGAACTAATGGACCACATACAGCACTCTGAAGGTAAAACCACTAAGCTGTGTTTTGCATTATTCCTGGATGTTTCAGACTGCCGTGCGGGCAGCGACTTGAAGTTAACTCCCTGTCTCTTGCCTGTGTTGTGAAGTCACTGACCAACATTCAGCCTGCACTCTCTTCTTCAGCCTTTGTTTACAGTGGACCACCGTACCACACTGCGACCAGGCCAAACCAAAGGCGATCGCGTTTTGAATTCAGTAACAGGTGACTCAACACACAAGAAGATCAACAAAAGCGTGATTTTTTTTTTACGATTTAGCGAACACTGCCTCCCACCCGGCTTGTTTCCTCCCATGTCTCTACTAATATATCGTAAACAAACAGACTTACATTTCTGCAGCGGCTCTGGTACAAAGCTCCGTACGCTGAATGTGTAGTAGTCCAGAAAACAATCGTATAGAGAGCCCACTCATTCCTTATGAATGATCCTCTGCGTTTTTACGGAGCCAGGAGGAAAAATGGGGAGAGGGAGAGAGAGCAGCGGGGTCCGAGTTGTTAGCAAACAACAGAGTAATTAAAGCTACATACAGGCTGTAGTAAACAGAAGATGGGGGACGGAGGGGTTTGTGCGAGCTCCAGAGGTAGAATGAGTTCTGATCACTGTGAGGGGAAAAACACTTGGCTCTTTATTCCTGCTAATTAGTTTCCTTCAAAAAATGGCTGAGATTACGCTCAGTGCGCATGTGCGTAATTGCGCAGACACCGCTAATTAGCCCGTTTGGATCAATAGGATTCCGCGAGAGAGAGAGAGAGAGAGAGAGAGAGAGAGAGAGAGAGAGAGAGAGAGAGAGAGAGAGAGGGGAAGGGAGAGGGGGGGCAAGGGAGAGAGGGGAGAGGCTACAGCGGACGCAAAAGAGAAGACAAGGAGATGAAAATATTTATGAAACAGAGAATTTACCTGAGACGATGGTTTTTATAATTCCAAAACATGCAAAAAAACAAGGTTTAAGGTTGGAGTGAATGACTGAAAGTCTGAATTGAAAACCAATTAAAATTTTCAAACAAAAAATATTAGATTAAATTGGATGGAAAATCAAAAAGAAATAAACAAGTATGATCAACAAAGTGGCACTAAGTTAAATAATGAATTAAAAACTGAACAAATTATAATCATTTGATTGTTTCGGGCAAATCGATGATTTACTAAAGAGAATTATGGATGACAAAGAAATCACAAAGTGCGACACAATATGCGTGTTTTCAGTATAAGAACAACAAACACCCCACGGCCCTCGGATGTCACTTAACAAATATTTTATTTATGTTTTGTCAACAAAAATTGTGAGTTAAACGTCGAACTCAGACATGTATAGGTTTAATGAAGTTCTGAGATTTCCTTGAATGGTTCATCCACGATAGTAAAGTTATTGCCTTTTGTTTAAAGTATCTGTCATAGAAAAAGCCTAAGAGCGTCTAACAAAGAGGCTTTGCAATAAATACAAAAAAAAAAAGATGAATTCATCTAAAATACTAAAATATGGAATGAGACAATTGTTCGTGGACTGCAGTGGTTTTGGGAGTTTCTTGGTGGTAAGGCATGTGTTTTGAAAAATAAAAAAATATACATTTAAGTCAAATTGACGTGTCCATCCTTCATCACAGAAGATCTTTGGTTTTCGGGCCGACCATCCTCGCCACTCGTCTCTATTGTTATGATAATACTATTGTTAATTTCACGCTGGATGTGCAATCTGTCCATCGTCCATATATTAGAGGGTGAACGCTGCATTTATTTGTAAGCTCAAATCCTAGCTTTTTGCTTTCTGGGGTTCTGAAAGTCAAGGCTAACCTCCTAATTTAACTGATGCGCAAATGCATGTAAAGAAAGGCATGTGAGGCAACAGTGTTACAGTAAAAGTTCCAGATAAAAGATATGATAGGAGTATAATGGCTTTACCGTAGGAATTCAAAATGATATAACATTAACAGCAGTAAGGTTACTGTTGCATGAAACAACCGCACTATAAGGCCTTATCGCAATAGCACATGAATATTAATGATATTTCGTAATGTTGGTTTACAGTGCACAGACATTTTGTTTTCAGTGCCTCGGTTTTGTGTGATTATTTCCTGGTCTTAATGCAACAATAAATGTAAAATTAAATAAATGTCCAAAATGTGTGTTTTAATACCCTCTACATTTGAAGCACATGCAATAATTATTTCATGATGTGAAAACGCTCTTAGAGATTGTCTAATTGGCACATAAGACCAAGCAAATCGTGTGTTAACATAAATCAGAGGCTGATCTCTTGTTTTTATGCCTTCATGTGTGATTCTGCAGTAACTAAGATTGGGGGATTGAGGTTAGAGTGGTGACAGTTTAACGCTATTTTATGAGCAAAAGACAATGACTTTGACTGGTGATATAATTTTAATATGAGTGTGTGTGTGTGTGTGTGTATGTGTGTGTGTGTGTGTTGATAAGATACATGAAAAATGTAACAATGCCTAAGAAAATTTGAAGATGTCATACATGTAAAAGAAAAAAAGAACACACATATAAGTAGGACTATGATATGAATGATAAATACTAATCTAGCTTTAATTTTAGGGAGTATCTACCCTGCTTTTATTTTTTTAATAAATATATATGCATTCACACTGCTGTGTTCTGTTACAATATTTTTGAAAAAACTAAAATGATCTCTAATAAAATTTGAATTGTTTTTTCGGTTGATGTAAATTTCCATTTGTATAAATTTGCAATCGCATGCAATATCAACCCTTTATTGAAGGCAGGTGAACACGGCCGCTTACAAATTTAATATCTATGTATGTGTGGGAGGAAGCCTTTATGCACAGTGTATTTAAAAACATTTGCAAGCAGAGTCACATAGGACAAAAAAGAAATGAACATAAAACAAGAAAGAGTACCTGCTTGTATTGATTGAAATGTAAATCTTTAGTGTGTTATAATACAAGTTATATGACAATTTAACAACAGACGTTTGTTCACTTCTGTAGTGATAAATGTAAGATCCCTATGGTCTTCAAACATTGTCGTTGTCTTGCGAGTATACATTTACACTCACACAAATACACTCAAGCATGTATGAGTCACACTGTAAAACACAAACTGCTTTCATGCCCTCAGGTGTAAGCCAGGGGTTGTTGTTTTCACTGTAATATATAGTTAGCCCTTCCACCAATTTACCCTGTCAGCGTTAATGGGGCAATTAACCACAGCGATACCCCCAAGGCAGTAGGAGAGCCAAAAGCTCCCCAACTCAAAACTTGTCTTTATGACATTTATATGACAAAATGTGGGGGGAAGCTTGGGACCCATCTGACACCTCAGAGGGTCCTTAATGTCACCCCCACCCTTGCCCCCGCCCCTCTCTGCCCTAGGGTATGGCACGGGGCAGGAAGTGTAATATATCATGTACAGGAGAGGCCCAGGCCCTGTCCTGGAGAGTAAACTTTACCCCTGCATCCAAAGAGTCAATGAGGCAACTCTGATTTACACACTTTTGCATTGTAAATGTAAACTGGCTCTTACACACACTCACAAACACACTTTCAACTTACACACTCCAACTTGACCTCTGCTTCTATTGAAGGCTTTTTGCCAGTGTCTATAAGTCCCTGTACCTTTGTGTCTGTGCTCATTCCCCCCGTCCTCCTTACATCCCCAAGGAGGCAATAACCTCCCCACCAAGTGCTTCCCCTTGAGCCGTTGTCATAGAAACCTGTGGGCTGGTCGACATGACAACCCCACTATGGTCCATAGATAGATGATGGGTCAGAAATGGGGAGGGAGACAGCGCAAAGGGGATTTGCACCCTGTTTAATTTGGTTTGCCTGTTTGTGATTCAAATGCTTCATTTTTTCTATCTCACTCTCAGGGTGAGGCACAATCAGATTAAACCTGCCTCATATTTTTACAGGTATCCACAAATACTGCAGGCCTCCAACACCTCACATCAGGTGATCCAGCCTTGCTCTGCAGCACTTGCATGGACATTTAAGAAGCTAGAAAGAATATTTTACACCAGTGTTAAACTGTGCCATGAAAGCTGGAAAGGTGTGATGTTAGATACAACAGGATGATATCTCGCGTTTTGTTTTAAAATCTCAACATGAGATTTTTGTCCTCCCAATGTAAAAACATATAGATGTTAACTGCAGAAAAAAAACCCAGAAAAAACAGATGAGTATAAGAAAACAAACTTAAGACACTTTTAAAAATGCTCTTTAAATTGTGCACTGAGCACTGGACTGTTAAACTGGACATATTTATTTTTATTTTTACCTGGTCATATTTATTTACTTATCTACATTATTCGTTGTCCTGTAGACTGTGCAGTTGTTTCTAAATCTTTTAAAACACTGTGCAATATCTTAACGCCTATTCAGAGTGCAATATCTGTTTAACATAATTTATCCTGCTACAACCACAATGTATATTATGTAAATATTGCTTTTGGGTACTCATTACTTTTGGTACCTACAGCTTTTTTTGTACATATTGTTTATGTCATGACCTCTATCCCATTTAATTCCTTACTGCTGTATTGTATTGAGACCTTTGGTAACACTGAATTCCCCCCTGAGATAAATAAAGTATGTCTGATTCTGATTCTGATTTTGAAAGACTCTGTTGACCGGATGTGAGCAATTTCCTGTAGCGGTTGCAGCAAGACTGTGTGCATTTTGCAATTTAAACAATGTATTCATCACTGCATCATTTTTGTATTTTAGTTTAACTCGCTGTGCATGGGAAAGGTATGCATCTCCGTGATGTTGTTATGTCGAATCATCAAAAGAAAAAAACATACTGCTATCACTTGTTTTATTAAAAACCCCTTGTTGATATTCTTTTAACTTATTTCAATTTGATAGCATCTAGCTTGATTTTCACATCTGCCCGGTAGATTGTGGAGGAATCAGTGAAAAGTGCTGAGTGAGGTGATGAATCTCAAGCAGACCCTGGGGCCTTACCTGCCGCTCACCCTGATCCCATACCAATCCTTAGGGGCAAGTAAAATTTAATAGAAAGCAGTTGTAGGGGTTAGTCAGTAGCGTGTGATCATGTGAGTTCATATGCTGCCTTATGGATATGAATGAAATACACATAAAACATCTTAACAGAATAATATGTAATGCAAAGCATCCCACCAACAAGTAAGTAAAAAAAAAAATTTAAAACATGTTTGGAAAAGACTTGAGTCTGGGGCTGAAAAAATTAAACAAGCTCTGTAGACAACGGGGGTGACATCTCTTTTGTTATTATTCGTTTGTTTGTTTGTTTGTTTGTTTGTTGAGACTGAGAAATCAATTCTTTGACCCACCAGGTTATAACGATGAAGATATATATGTAGGTTTAATGACAGGTAATTTATGAAATCTATTTTATGAATTAGATAAACTTTGGCTCACAATTTTCTGCCCATAAAACACTTAAGTTGCCATTGAAAAGGCAGAAACTGTTTTCTGTACTGTGATTTTAAAGTCTTAATCAGAAGCAGTTTTTCGGACCCATTTGTGACCTACAAATCACCCTCAACACAATTTTTAAAAAATCAGAATGAGCATCTTTCACCTTTTATAAATGGTTGTTGTTGTTTTTGGTTTGTTTTTTTTGCACCCTCTGATTTTCTGCTGTGCTCCTCATCTGCCTCATCTCAACCTTCTTCGAATGTGCTTCCCCTTTGTTTGATATGTTTAATGTGTGTACTGGTTTTCTTTATTTCTCTGCTGTTGACGGACAAATTTCCCCATGGGGATCAATAAAAGTGTAACATCTCATTTCATCTCCTCTCATATTGTCACTTTAGTTATGGTCTGCTGCAGGACAACATTGAAATCATTAGTGTTAGATGTAGATGAGTGTGTCTACAGGTAGTCATTATTTAGATCTAATCATCATCGACCTTAAATAGAGTGAGCAGAGATACAGCCAGGTAGATGGAGGAGGATCTGATACTCGCTCTACTTCCATTTCACATCAAATGGTTTGGGTACAATAACTGCCTGTAAGACTGTGCAACAGCGCCTCTGACTGGTGACCGTCCGTAACTGAAAATATTCAAAGCAAGAGAAACTGAAGCCTTCTCGGGCACCGTATTTTCGCGGAAGTTATCAAAGCATCGTTTTGTTGTGACCATACAAGATGCGAAAAGTAGAAATATAAACATATTTTCATGAGCTTTGAAGACACAGATGATTTTTTTTCAGAGCACTTAAAATGGATGAAGAATGGGAAGAAGAGGTAGGACGTATGTACAGTGTAACGTTTCAAGCGTCAACATTGACGTAAAGGTTAGCATTATGTGGTTAGCATCTTTAGCTGGATTCACTGAGACCTGTTTTATACAGTCTATGACTGAGACACTAAAATTAATCTGCTTAGTCTTTTTCTGTCAGCTTGTGTAAAAACATCTTAAGTGAATGAATGAGTGAAATAAATTAGAACAACCTTCGTGGTAGTTCTAATGAGTGTAAATCTTGTTTTTATTTTTATTTTATTTTATTTGGGGGGGGTAGACACGGTGTGCTTTACATTTCTTTTTCGTCTTCTCATTTGTTTCTTTGTCTTTTTTTTTTTTTTACTTTGGGTATTGTTTGGTGGCTTTTTTTTTTCCTTCTTTGTCTATTGTCAATAATAATAATAATAATAATGATAATAAACACTGTTTAGTCAAATTTTGTAATGAAATGTACAATTATTTAGATATAAGGTCGAAAGTTTGACTCAATTTTATCTCATCAATTGGAATCAATATGGGCCAAAAATATATTATTAATAGCGCCAAGTTTTAATTTGTATTTTTTTAACTGATGAAAATGGGCTTCATAACAAAGCCTCACCAAATGCTTAAATAAAGAGTAATGTATATAAAAGTTTAATTTAGAATTTGAGGAGTTTCTTTTTTTCAGCTCTCACAAAGGTGCCAACTTTGCAGACAAGTACAAGGTTACCCCCCATCGGTCACAACCACAACAAAAAAACAACAACACATATCTGCAGTTTCTCTTCTAAGAGTGCATTTCCACTTAAGCATTTCCCCTCTGAGAGCACAGTGCAAGCAATCAGGCCATGTGTTCCTGCATGCTCAATATCTTGACAGGTTGGTGCATCTGAATAATGTCAGTAGTCCAGTGCAACACTTTATCATAAATATCAATGGTTTTGAGAACAAGCTCAGAAAACCCAGACATTTTGGGGAATTTAATAAAATCCCCCTAGACATAATTTTACGTCGAAAAAGGAAGACATGTCCTGGCAAAAGAGGACGTTTGGTCACCTTAAGAACAGAATCAAATTAGAGACAGAAAAAAATAGATAAAATCAGGGTTAACAGCAAAGCATATATTGTACTCTTGATTTCATAATTTCAGATCTTATACAAGTACACTCATGGCAGTACTCTCTATTTCTTGGTGCTTGGAATAAGAACCGTCTTGTTGTTTTGTGCATATAGGAGCAGCTGGTTGTGGTGGAACTCTCTGGTATCATCAACAATGATTTTCTATCCAAGTGTTGTGGCACATGCAAGATACTGGTAAGGTCAAGGAGGAGAAATCAAAGAGAAATCCCGACTCACTTTTCTTACTCTTACATTCACATATTTGCTGTATAATCATCCTGCCCATTATGTGTTTCAGGATATTGACAGTGATAAGCCCATGATGCAGGTTGGACAGTATGTGTTTGCAGGGGAATATGAGGGTAAGATTCAATGGAAAATAACACAGATGATTTCAAATGTGCGCTTTTATCCTCCACTTTATCCTTTAATCTTTTAGTACCTTCTTATCATACTTTTTTCTTTTAATTTTTTTGTTTAAGTTTCTTGTCTTGAGTTTTAACATCTTATTCTACCTTAGGTGTTTCCCTATTGAGACCTGATGCTGTGCTTTAGTTTTAGAGTCTTTTAGGGATTAGGATGGAACAAAATACAGGGAGTAGGGCAAATCACAATGTCACATATTGCCCAAAAATATATTTTACATACCTTCGAGTACAACTTCAAAATGCCATGATATATTACATACATTACCTTCAATAGACTGTTAATTACAGTAGCAAAGTAGAAACAGGATCACTTATATAAGTTGGAAAAGTAAGGGAATGGATACCTGTAACTGCTACTGTAATTGGGATATTCAGTTCAACAAAGGGAAAATAGACTTGATAAACTAATATAGATGATATTATATTGAAAATATTCCATTCTCTTAATCCAAAACTCTGTTGTTTGCTATTCATAGATGCTTTGGGAACTTGTGTTATGTTTGAAGAGGGACAGCCAAAAGGTAAATTTTGTCAGATCCTGTCAATTTTGTTATGTTTCAGTAATACTTAAGGGTTATTTTTGTTTATTTTGGGGTTTCTTTTTGTTGTTGTTGCCCTACTGTCCATTTTGATGTATCAGAAGGAAGAGCAAATAATGGTCCAGAGCTCAAGTACATGTGCCATACTGTGAAGAAACTGATGATGCAACGAGTCTTCCTCGCTGAAAAGAAAGAGGGTGAAACAAGCACAGGTAAATATGAAAAATTACAAGCCCTGTGTAAAATCTATTTAACGGTTGTGAAGTCAATGTTTTGCGAGATTTTTGATATTACAAAGCTGGAAATTAATCAACTCTGCAAAAGTAGATTCAGACTGAAAATGCCTTCTCTTCAATAACCCATTAGAAAAGGATGACAGTGGTGACAAGGATGCCACCACGTTAGGAGCGACAGATGAACCCATGAAAGACAAAGATTTGGCAGAGAAGGCTACTGACTGAGACTTGGAGCAAAGCAATATGACCCCTTATTCAGGTGAATAGATTACAGCATTGGTAAGGTTGTTAGAGACTCTGTGTCTGAAAGAGACAATCCAATGACTGTTGGATTTGTATACATCAGCAATAATGAGATTTGTCTGTATCACTGTAAGGCTTGCCTAAATGTTACAGGTTTTTGCCTGGTACTTGACTTTCTTTGTCAAACATTTGAAATCATTGAATTTGATATCTAGTAGAATCAACATCATTGTAAAAAATTAAAACAAGCTTTAAAATTCATGATTTTAATCCCTTTCCTGGGATGAGCCATATTAGGAGTATTGAGTGTTTCTCTATTATTCCTACTGCTGGTATAGATGACTATATAGCAAACTTTAATTTGTGACAAAATTTTGAGTGACGGCGTTGCATCAGGGATGTGCTACATAAAAGGGGGACTCTAGCGTAAATTTCAAGAAATAAGATTATGGTTTTATGACACAAAGTCACTTCTCATGTGATTTGTGATAATCTGTTTCCTGAGCTAAAGTGAAAATGTGCTCCCTTTTTTACTTGTTTTTTCATTAAAGTTTAGGCAACTTGGACATTCATGTATACAAATGATTGAAAATGTTACTACAGAAAATCCAAGAGAATGATGTCATAATTAAATAAGTTAGAATGCAAGAATACATACATTGAATTAAGTGAATTGCCAAATGAATACATAGAGGAAAGGAGGGAAAAAAAACATCATTGAGAATTTTAGAGTCTTTCTTGGGCCATGGGTCATGTCAGCAATATTTCTAAAAGTTACTGTTTCCCTTCTTCCATTTTTGAGCTTACTTTTTTTTTTATGTTTTTCTCTGTTTTTTTGTTTTGTATTCTCCTTCAGTGTCTGCCAACTTCAAAATCAGAAGACATGTTTTGTAGATACAAAACAGAGAACTTGTTACTTACTAATCCGTTGTAGGATTTGAGTGACCATGAACGAATTTAACAAATAAAAACTGTGATACTGCATTATGTGTTGGTATTTTCACTTCTATGTCGAAAAGTACTGATTCTAAAGGGTTACAGTGAGGCTTACCTATCGTAATGACTTGGTAGATGGATTTTGTGAATGAAGGGGTTTTGTTGACTTTGAGGACGTGGCGGTTCTCGGCCAATCCAATCATCGATGGTCTCGTGAAGTGGACCAATCAGCGCGCGACATGGCACTCTCCTTCTCAGCGCCTGACTGGTCAGTTGTCGTTCTGGCACAGGAAGTGCATGGGTGTGTTTCCGAGGGGAGGGTCTTAGACTCCATCAAATAACTTCCCTGAAGACACCGGTGAGTTCTCGACTACATTTTTGATTTGAGTTTTAGATTAAAATGCAGATGTTTATATCGCATTCATTGCGAAAACAGAGCAACGATTTAAGCAGATATGAATCGCTAATTTTCGTAATTATGAGAGTTTCGCTACAGGTGAGCCGCAAAGAAACTAACGGTATTCTTGGTTAGCCAGACTAATGTTGGTTTTCAACCTTGGATTTGGATGCTAACACAAGTAACAGTCTTAAACCACGACTGCTCTCATTTTGTGCAGACTTTAAACAGATTTAATGGGTCGGAGATAAGGGGTGACTATCGAGACAAAACAATATGACTCCTCACTGCTACATCACCAGTCAGACTGTTGGCTTGGGATTTCCTCATACTTTCTCTACCAGGAATATTTGTGTCAGCCAGTTAATTTCCCGAAAGGTAAACGAAATGCAACAGAAATACCCAAAGTCTTCCAAGATAACAAGCAACACTTAAAGTACAACTGATATCATGTTTTTGTTATGTGAGTTTCAGCTAGGGAAACCTGGTATGACTGGTGACGATACAGTAAAGCATATAAAACCATATATTCTGATTTTCTTTCTAAAGAAACTGTGGCAGGTTGGTTAGACCCCTCACTAGGGCTGGGCGATATGGCAAAAAAAAAACATCACAACATCCTTCCACATCATCTGATCTCGATTATTATAACAATTTTTGTATTATTTTTAAACTGCTAGTTTTCAAGTACTGGAAACTAAGAAAAACAGAGTCGTTTAACACTCTATTAACATACAAGAAAATAACAAAGCAACATTTTTTGCAGGTAGACACGACCCAAAATAAACAAATTGCCCCTTTGAGAGTAATGAAGACTCCTTAAAATGTAAACATTATCATCAAAAAGACAGTGCTGCCCTCAGCCCTATGTTTAGCTCCACATTTGGTCATTCTGTTTACTTCTCTGGCAACATACAAATGGAAGTAAAGCAGGATGAGGTCGACTTTGATTGGCTGTTATCACACACATTCCTGCCATGTTTGATCAGTTAAATATGCTCATGGCTGATCATTGTAATTGATCTGGAATTTATCATGATCACGAGTCTCAATCACATAATCCCCCAGCCTTACCTCTTACAGTTCAAGTATTTGTGGTTCACACTCGTGCAACGTAGTGTAACCCATATATGTAATCAGTCCTGGAAGTGGCGGGCCATCAGCTGTTTGAACAAGCTTGATAGGCATGTGGTAAACTCGCCTTTTTATTGTCGTTTGTCCAGGAAGCATCCTTTTAAACGCAGGATGGAGCTGCGTCCACTTGTCATGTGCTTTGCTCTGTGTGTGGTTTATGCCACCAGCAAACCCACAGAGAAGAAGGACCGAGTTCACCATGATGACCCCCTCAGTAACAGAGAGCATGATGATGCAGAGAATTTTGACTATGACCACGAAGCCTTTCTGGGACAAGAAGAGGCAAAGACCTTCGACCAGCTCACTCCAGAGGAGAGCAAAGAGAGGCTCGGGTAAGCTACATGTCAAATCATGTGAAAGACTTGATTAAAGTGAAATCAAAAGCAGAAAGAGTGACCCAGTTTCACCCACTTCTGGGAGTTTTTTGAGGTCAACTATCAGATTACATAAGGTAATGTTATGAATGTTTGCCAAACTGGTGTCCACTCTTGACAGCATGCTGGTTGAACGTATAGACGACGATAAAGACGGCTATGTAACAGTTGAGGAGATGAAGAAATGGATCAAGCACGCTCAAAAACGGTGGATCTATGATGATGTGGATCGTCAGTGGAAGAGTCATGACCTCAACGGGGATAACTTGGTGTCCTGGGAGGAGTACAAAAACGCCACATATGGATACATTCTTGGTAAAACATCACATCAACCCATGAAATGTTTCCTTCATCCCTCATGAAATAAACACATTCACTTTGCACTACATGCCTGTGCAACATGAGGCTGTGTTTATTGACTTGCAGACGACCCAGACCCCGATGATGGCTACAGCTACAGGCAGATGATGGCCCGTGATGAAAGGAGATTCAAAATGGCTGATGAGGACAATGACCTGAAAGCCAACAAGGAGGAGTTCACAGCCTTCCTTCACCCAGAGGAGTACGATCACATGAAAGACATTGTTGTGCTGGTGAGTCATAAACACACACACTCATACAGCTGTGAAGCCTTCATTTTCTAATATGCTAGGTATTTACTTTTTTCTCACTTCCTTTTGTTTTTTTACTCTCTTCATAGGAAACTATGGAAGATATTGACAAGAACGGAGATGGCTTAATAGACTTGGATGAATACATTGGTGAGTTCTTAAAAAAGACAACTTCATGCAAATGTCATCATTTTGGGTTCTTGGTGTCAAATCAAGACAGAGAGAAAATGTGGATTTTTAAGATACTAGAAACAATAAAAATTATTATCTCTCTCAAGACTCTTCATAATGTGTTTTTCTGTCCTCAAGGTGACATGTATAATCAGGAAGGAGACGCCACAGAGCCTGAGTGGGTAAAGACAGAGAGGGAACAGTTCACTGAATTCAGAGACAAAAACAAAGATGGGAAGATGGACAAGGACGAAACCAGGGACTGGATCCTGCCTACTGACTATGATCACGCTGAAGCTGAGGCCAAACATCTAGTCTATGAGTCAGATGCAGACAAGGTATGGGTATAATACTACACATTGTTTTCACATTTCAATGAGAACAGATGTCTTCATGAAGTTTGCTGTCATATTTCAAGAACTGTTGGGGGCAGCACTGCTTGAAATTATTCATGGTTGACAATGTGTTTAAAGAAAGTGCAGTCACAAATGCAAATATTTATGAATTCATGAGCTTATTCTTTGCAGTTTTTCCTCTCTTTAGTACTTGGCACATTTTGATTATTACCAGCCTATTTAAGAGAGTGCAAAGATGATCTGACGGAAATTGATCCGTGATGAAGCTGCAATGTATTTGTTATCTGATTTATGATGGAAAATTCCTCTTTATCAGGATGGCCGTCTAACCAAAGCAGAAATTGTGGAGAAGTACGATTTGTTTGTGGGCAGCCAGGCAACCGACTTTGGTGAGGCCCTGACTCGACACGATGAGTTCTAACACCGGCCTGCCCGCCTGCAAAGACTTTATGCTCGTCTTGTGTGCCACCTTCCTGCTAGGACAGTGGATGGAGGGCTTCAGACAAGATGAGCTCCCCTAATCCAATGCCACGGACAATAATTTATTTGATTTCTTGTACATGTCCCACTGTACACAAGATAACATCTTGATGTGTACATGCTCGACCAGTGTGCCCCATGTGCTTATGATTGGGACATATCATCTGCGTGTTTTTTTTCCTGCTTCCACACACTACAGTAGCCTTTATCAGGAAAGGTGAAGGATAAACAGTGTTAGTTACTTAATTTTTAAAAGGAGGACTTCTTGAAATAGCCATTTTGTTTGAAAACCAAGATGGGGAACGTTTAGACTGTCAGTCCTCAGAATAATTTATCATACAATGATGTTTTGTTTTGTTTTGGGTTTTTTTGGATGCACTGGACTGCAAAGAGAATATGTTTTCTCAGCATTAGAATCTGTCTTTCTGTATATTCATGTAACCAGCCCAAAACTAAAACGTCAATTATTTGTCCTTTTTTCCAAGTCTGTAATGAAACTTATTTGTGTTTCAAATTGCAAGATGTTTTGATCAGGTATTTCCAATTTAAATTAGTGCAATGACATGTCATCAGTGGGACCACATTGTTTATTTCCCTGGTCCAAAAAGTATCCAGGTTTACTCCAAAAGGGCAAATTGTGCCATGTGTATGCTGAAGGATAAATCAGGAGACTGATAGAAGCAACATCATTGAAGCTGCCTACTTTGTGTTTTCCTCTCACCCAGTAGAGTGTGTGCGTGTGTGAATATGTGTGTTTATATTTACCAATGAGTGCTTTCCCCTTTTGAAGTGTTATGTTCTGTTTGATTCAGCTGCACTAACTAAATCTCGTGCCAAGCAGATTCTTTTGTCCTGTTTTGTCAGCAGTTGGAAAAAAAAGAACTTTCTTCCCGTCAAACACTTTTCCATTTTCAATTTGATATATCTGCAATATCACTCCTATCATTTATAACCACTGTTGAAATTTTTTATAGTATACTATTATGTATATGATAATGTTTTTTTACAGGCTCACTGCAGCAGCCGCCATTCACTCGTGACTTTATGTACATAAGCTGTTGGTCTGCAAATGGAGCACCCTAATAAAATCAGGTCCATTTTTTTGTGGTTGAGAGTGTCTCAATAAAGACAAATAAAATTGGAGCATTTGGTCTGCTGTGTTCTTTTGACTTGAATGAGTTTCATCCAGGAATAATGACATGGGTTTCTCTGTTTCCCACGTCCACTGAACTTTAGTCCCAGATAGTTGAAAGTTGTCAATTTATCTCCCCTCTGCTCAGCTTTTCTTTCTCTTGAGGAAGTGCTGTTTCCTGCTCCTCTTCAGGCTGTTGACCTTCACACCCCTGGACTGTTGTTTTATGCCTTTTCCCTCTTTTTCTTTCAGTACGGTTCATTACCCTCTAATATTTTTGTAATAAAACTGGGGCAGGAGATACACTAAACTGTTAAAACCGGTGGTGTATTTCTAATCACATCACTGCCCTCATAACCTACTTTTGATTAGCTGAACAATAGCCATATTGCAGTCCCACTCTTATAATTTGCCTATAGCTAATTTAGGCTATTTTTTTTTTGTCTGAATGAACAATTTAGAGGGCTGTGCGGTGGCGCAACAGTTCAAAGGTCACCAGTTCCTGTCCTGGTTCAGACCATTGACTGTACACAGTCTATGGTTCAGACATTGTGGGCCTTTCTGTGGAGTTTGCATGTCCATGTGCATGTGTGGATTCTCTCCTAGTACACCGGCTTCCTCCAAAAAACAGAGTTCCCAACTTTCTCAACCATACTCCTATTCAAAAGCACCAGCAGTATTACTGCACTCTTACCTTTGCTTTTACAGACCAGTCAGCCCCCTCCAATAGCATGTGTGTGTTAAATCCATTTCGCATTAATAACTAGTCTTGTTTCATTTTGTGTTTTCGACAACTTTAATTTTCAAAGAAAGAGAAAACTGAGGCAGCTTCAAAAGTAGGCATCACAAAATAATCAGTGCTGCAGTGAACTATGTGAGAGTGAACATCTGCTGAGAGATGATCTCTTCTATTCTTTCATTTGTTGGAAAAGAGTTTTCTACACTTTATGATTTTCTGTGGATTTCACTTACAAAAAAATCTCCACATACCCTCTCAAATTATGGGTAAACATATGCATTTGTATCTGACTCATGATAAATTCTCTCTGGCTGCTCTACTTGTACTAGCCTTGTGATAGATTAGTGTGTAATGACCTTGAAAAATATATTCATATTTTTTACAGTGGATTCAAGGCTTCTCATTTCTGTGCCTTAGGTTTGCTATATGTTAAAAATGAAACATTATTACACTTTATAATGTGTGTTGCATATTTTCATGTACATCACACACTGTGTAAATATACAGAATGCCCATCTTCTCCTCTATGGTCCATGTGCTGTATCTTGTGTACACATCTTGTCCTCTTACTTGTCTCAGAGGTACCTACAGTACAGAAGAACCTCTGGTGTTTCTTTCTTGTCGTGTCCGCTCTCCGTGCCCTCCCTCCTCACAATACTTCCTCCATTCTGTGCCAACCACTCCGCCGCTCTCAGTGCCTGCGATATCATAGTGACATCACTTACTAAATGTGATAAAAATTGGATTACAACGAGCCATCACTCTCAGGAGCTCTTCTTCGTCTGGCTCTAACTCATCCTCACCATCACTGTTCTTGTCAGCATCTTCATCTCCCAGAAAGCCATCGTCCTCTTCCTCTCCTGCCCGATGGCTGTCCTGTGTGTTTTGTGAGTTAACAGAGGGCCTCCTGTCCTCAGCTGGACTTCCAGTGTTTGCGGCCCCAGCATGATGCTCCGGGGTGTCTAGTGATGTGCAGGGTTCATTTGCTTCCATGCTTTGACTCAAACTTGTTTGCTCTGGTGATTCTGGGGGTGTGTAGAGGGGAGAAGTATCTATATGGACTAGCTTTGCTTTTACAGGTGCAAGCTCTGGAGTGGGAGGCGGAGTGCTTGTCTGCTTAGGGAGAGGTGAGGACAGCAAAGGTGAGTATGGGGGTGTCTTCACACGAGGTTTACGGATTGGCTTGTCGATTTCTGCAGAAGCAATCCGTGCATGACTGTAAGGGATACTCGATTGAGAGGAAGGGCTGGTTACAGGATCAGTGGGGTCTGAAGGGTCATTGGGCGTTGTTAGTGTTGTTTGTGACTCAGGAAAGGGGAAAGTGGGGGTGCTAATGATAACACAGGTTGTTGAGCTGGGTCTGGTGCTTGGTTGCTCCTCTGAAGGCTCAGGAGATGAATCTATTGCTGCCACAAGGTTTTCTTTGGATGGAGCCATTTCTCGAGTCAAGAGAATGGGACTCACATCCACAATTGCAAGATGAAAGCTGGGTGAGCTGCAAGAGCTTTTAGTAGGTGAGGAAACAATGTTATTGAAGATCGCAGGGCTAAGCGAAGGTTCAAAAGGGATGTAGCTGGTGTCCGATAGCACAGTTGTTTCAGTTGGAGCAGCTCCTTGGCTGGAGGAAGGGTCTGGTTGGGTGCTGATGCTGGAGTTATCTGGGAAACTGAAGGAAGGGTTGCAGGTCCCTAAGTCTTCACTGGAGAAGGGTTCTTCCTCCATCTGCTGCATGGAGCTACGGTGACTCAACTGAAAGCAACCACAGTCATGGAGTCAACATTTAAGAACAACAACCAGCACTTAAATATCAAGAAGAGACTCACAAGGGATATCATTATACAATGCCTGGCTGAAAAACAAGTTGCCACCTGGATTTAACCAAGCAAATAGGTACAAACCTCCCACTGGATAAGTACTGCATGGAAGTTATATGACCCCAGCTGATGCAAAGAGTAACTTCTCATTCCTTAAACAACAATGGTGAAGGACAAATCCTGTGATCATGGAACTCAAGGGATTGGGATTGAACAGCTGTATATCCTTAGGAAAACCACTAATCAATAAGGCTAAATGGAAAAAAAGGCTTTGGTTTGCTAGGGAGCATAAAGATTGGACTGTGGAGGAATGAAAGTTCATGTGGTCTTATGAGTCCAGATTTACCCTGTTCCAGAGTGATGGGCGCATCAGGGTAAGAAGAGAGGCAGGGGAAGTGATGCACCCATTATGCCTAGTGCCTACTGTATAAGCCTGTGGGGGCAGTGTTGTGATCTGGGGTTGCTGCAGTTGGTTAGGTCAAGGTTCAGCAACATTATGTGTCCAAAGAATGAGATCAGCTGACAACCAGAATAAACTGAATGACCAGGTTATTTCATCAATGGATCGATTCTTCCCTGATGGCACAGACATTTTCTGAGATAACAATGCCAGGATTCATTGCACTCAAATTGTGAAAGAGTGGTTCAGGGAGCATGGGACATCTTTTTCACACATGGATTGGCCACCACAGAGCCCCTCCCTGAACCTTATTGAGAATCTTTGGGATTTGCTGGTGGAGGCTTTGTGCAGCGGTCGGACTCCCCCATCATCAATACAAGATCTTGGTGAAAAATTAATGCAACACTGGATGGAGATAAATCTTGTGACATCGCAGAAGCTTATCCAAACAATGCCACAGCAAATGGGTGCAGTAATCAAAGCTAAAGGCAGTCCAACAAATATTAGTGTGTGAGCTTTTTTTTATTTTGGTGGCAACTTTATTGTTTGGCTGGGCAGTGTGGTTCAAGATCACTTGAAAAATTTTAATAGGAATGCACAGCACAAGAATGAAAATTTGCTCCAATAATGAGAAGATAACTCACCAACTGGAACCAGCGTAGACTCTGTAGGATAACATGAAGTGCAGAGCATTCAGAAACTCACTCAGAAATCTTTAAATAAATACTTGTGTCTTTATCGTAAGCGTCCTACCACATTGGGGTGTTTCCCCTGAGCCACACAGCCTCTTTCCAGTGGGTCCATCTGCCCCTTATGCCTCTTCCTTAGCCATATCACCAAATACAGGAACCCTCCAAACACAGTCATGAACACCATGCTTAGGAACAATGCTTTGCCCACGGTACAGCCGGTGAGACGCTCCTCGACAAGTGCACCATAAGGGACTGCAGAGTAAACATAGACAAACATGGTTTTAAGCTGTGCATAATTTATAAGTGCTCAATGAGAGTTTGTGAAAGGAGGTCCTTACTTGGTTGACCATCAGATAACACTTTGACCAGTACAGTGGCAACGGTGGCATCCCCCGACTCCTGGTCAATAGCCATGACCTGAAACATAGTTTTGCTTTCCATCATCATGTTTTTATACTTTAGGAAAAATAGGATTAATACAACATCTCAGACAGAATTGATTTGATACTAATCCTCATGTTTTAATTACACAAAGACATAGGAGATACCTTTGTTGATTTATTGAGCATATTTTGACTGTGCAACTCACACGCAAAACAATACATTAAAACATTTCAAATAATGCCTCCACTGCTTAATATTTTTTGTCCTCACCAGTAAATAAGATATCACTCTCAGCAACAACTTCTCAACTAAGTGTGTTAATTGTGGTAGCTCTAAAGATCAACATTTCTCACTCATAACACACCAAAGACCTTTCTGTAAATAGAAACAGGTTTCAAAAATTGTGAAATAGTTTCATAAAATGCTAGAACATTTTTTTGCCTCTGTGAAATTCTTTGTGATGTAGAACTTTTGTTATTTCTATTGAATGCAGGTCATTAAATAATGTTCACATTTTGTATTCTATTGTATCAATTATAATGAACACTGTGAATTTGTCTCGCTTTGCACGGTTGTATTTTCTGTTTTGGTTTTTGCGTTTACTGAAATATTTTGCACAGCACATAATATTTCTGGAGTTCAAGAAATGTTTTTTTTTTTTTTAACTTAAACTGCATTTCCTGAATTTTTTGCATTGAATGAAATTGTTTTCTTTCATGAAATATCTGTTTTATCAAATATTTGTCTAGAGCTGATTTTATTTTTAAAATGTGCCTCTTCAAAAGCATATTTAGTCATTTCTATATTCATAAAGCACCTTTAAAAACCCATACGTAACAAAGCACTTTGACAGTTTTAAACGTGGCAGAGAATCAGAAGGATGACAACATTAATATTCATCAGGGGATAAAGTGTTACTGAAATGTTATAAAGACATAAAGAAAGCTGTCACTAGTTGTTATAAAAAAAATAAATAAAAGAACATAACTAGTTTTTATTTAGACTCACCTCTAGAACATGTTTCTGTTGTGGTTGGAGATGATCAGTCCAAGCAATCAAAAGACCATCCTGCGTGATTCTGTAGATGTCTGTGTGGTTGGATGTAGGACTGAATGTGTAGTATATCATTGGATTGAAGCCCTGTCAATTTGTGGAGAGAAAGTAGTGAGAAACTGTGTAAATCAAATTAAAGAGGATTCAGCATCTGAGCACTACTGAAGTATAAAGAAAATGTGTTTATGGAGAGCGTACATGATTAAAGTCTTGATCTTCAACATGTAGCATCAATGCTCTGTTTCCATAGGTATTGACAAGAGAAACTGGGCTCTTTCCTCCAGTCACAAAGCCTTGATATTCATCCATTTCGAATTCTGGAAGGTACTGGTTAACCGCCACAAATCGAACCAACACAGTAGCAACAGAATACTTCCTGGGGTCGTCATCCTGATAAGCCTGGATGCAAAACAGTCACAAGGCACAAAAAAGTTTCATTTGAAAGAGAAACAAATGCCCCTTCAAACTTGTAGCTAACACTGTGTATGTGAGTCTTACCATGACCTGTAAGGGCACCAGTGGAGTTAAGAATCTGTCCAGCACCCCATGGACCAATCTAATGTCTCCTGTCTCTCTGTCTATTAGGAAACGCCCATCCTCATCTCCTGAGATGTGAAAAAAAATTGTATCAGATGACTTAATGTATTAGAATGGCATCGAAATTTCAACTTGCATCAGCATGTGTGATACCTGATACAATAGCATAGCTGACTGGAGAGTTAAGTCCTCTGTCTCCATCTACTGCATGAATGGGACCAGGATTGAAGTCAAGCACAATGTCCTGCAATATCATATAGTTAAACAAATCAGATATGGGTGACAAAGTGCCTTTAAGACCTGTGTCAACCAATGCTTGAATACTCTGACAAGACAGCACCCTTTCACCTTGGTTTGTGAATAAAAAGTCAATGAGGTTGTATGTATTGCAAGGTATAATGGAAAGTAATACTGGATGGATATCAACTGTGTGATATCATTTTTAACACTGGTTATTTGTGTGCATGTTTTCCACTGACCTCTTCCCCCTCTGTGACGTTTACTGTGTACACAGGGCTGGCACATACTCGACTGGTTTCATTCTGGAGAAGCAGCATGCACGGCAGGAACTGTGGATACTGATCATCTCCATCCAGGACGAAGATGGTAATGTTGGTGCTGATGTTGAAGTGCTCAGCAGTGGTCATTTCCTGAGTCAAGGCACAAAACATACGGTAGGCCTCACACGTTTAAGGTAAAATATGATTTTGAAAGTTGAGAATTGATAATGGGTACGATTCAGAAGAAATTTGTCGTACTTTGTCGCTTACCGAGGCGTAGATGGTGACACTGAGTGAGGTTTTGGTCTCATAGTCGAGAGGCTTGGACAGGATCACCTCTCCACTATTAGGAAGAATGACCTTAAAGTACTCTGCATCAGCCTGTGGAAAAAAACAGACAAGCAGATGAGGCATGGCTGTGACTAGAAGTTTGTATTGGTCCTTAGAATGAAAGAGTAAAACTCACTGATGTCTGATCAATGGAGTAAATGATCTTGTCGTTATCTGCATCTGTCGCTAGAACAGTAAAGACCACAGTGTTCACTGAGGTAAGCTAGAGAACACAAAGATAGAGAAACATTTCAGAAGTTAAATCATATGTTTTTTGTGTGCATATAAAGATTTTTATGCATGTAGTTCTGACAGTTTCTTACCTCACTGATTGCAAGAGAGTGTACAGTGTTTGTTGCAAACACAGGGAAATTATCATTCTCATTGAGAATCTCCACCATGACTCTGTACACACTCTAAAAAAGGAACAGTGAATAAGTTAAAAGACAAGCATTCAGGATGGCACAGTAAAAATTCATGAGTAAGTAGGGTGACTTTATTCTAAAATAACAAAGTGGCTTCATGACCCATATATTTATTTAAAACACTCCTTTTCTGTCTGAAGTGAAAATTTTCTGTTATGTGAACAAATAATGTGTTGAAGCCCATTTCTGCTGGTTAAAATTAAAAAGATGAAAAATAGGCATTGTTGTTTGTTCCTTTATTTTTTGCCCATAATAAGTAAAGCTTTTGAGATTAAAATCAAATTAATGAGATAAAGAGAAAAATTTTTTACTTGTAACCTCAAAATTTGGACTTTATCCGTAAATTCAACTTTCATCGCAAAATTTTGACCTTTTATCTCAAACTTTTCAAACAGGTTGGTGCTTCAGAATAATGCCAGTAGCCCAGTGCAGCATTTTATTATATCAATGGTCTGTAGAACAACCTGAGAAAAACCTGGACATTTTGGGGAATTTTATAGAATCACCCCAGACATCATTTTACAACCAAAAAGAAGGCACTGTCTGAGCAAAGGAGGATATTTGGTCACCCAAACATAAGATCAGGAGATGACTTGTACCTGGAATATGTCCTCCTCATAGCACGATAATTCAGCTGTCAAGAAAGGACCCTGGACCTATGAGATGGGACAAACAAAACAAAGAAAACAGTTATAAACATAGGGGCTTGTTTGACTGCTTTTCTGCCAGTTGAGTGCTAACCAATCCAGGAGCTAAGAGAAATACAAGGCAAAAAATGGTGGGGTTAAATCCCATAGGTGTGATTTAGAAATAAGATGAATTAAACTTAATCTAAATAATACAGGCCTTCTTTGTGACATGTTAAATGTGAGTTGTACATCCTACTTTCAAGATCAGGCATTTTTTTTCCAGTTTGGGGTGTTTATTTTTTTAAGGATTGAATTACAGAGGAAGAGGGACACAGAGACAGACAGAGAGAATTTACTAATCCAGTTGACCCCGTAACAGCTGCCATGATGTCAGACAGCTGGGGGGGAGAGGATGAGGGTAAGAGAGATTGTGTTCAGTCCAAGGAAGAGGTTGCAGGGGTTCAATCTCTGATAGTTGTTCTTAACTTAGACTACTTGTCCATTACACCCCCACACAATTACACGCATTTATCTCAACTCAACATAATGGGATTTCAATCCGTAATCCTTGCATTGTATTCAAGGCCCTGACAATAGGACAGTGCCAACACACAGGTCAGTGTTTCAGTTGTGTCTTTACCTCTCTATCCAGGATCTTGTCAGCTGATGTGTTCAACCGGATGTATCTCTCATCCAAGAAGAACCAATCGGCATCCTTTCCATCCAGCCTCCAGTGAACCCCCTCCATCCTGGTGTCAGCCACCAGCTCGGTGACAACCTCTCCCCAATGGCTGTTTTCTCTGACTGTTGCAAATACATCCTGACCATCCAAACATCCACCCCACCCTGACATGCCTGTCGGTGAACACACATTCAGAGGGTAAGAAACTTTCATCATGGCCGTGACCTGCTCTCTCATGTGAACAAAAGTCTGTACCTGTGGATGTGTGCAGACACAGGAACAACAGCAGCGTACTGACTAAAGCTTTGGCCTGAAACATATCCCATTTCAGGTGAGTGACGGCCATTCCTGGGCTCAGTCAGGCCTCAGGAACCAGATCTTTCAGAGTGAGGAGAGGGAAAACAAACAGTTAATTAAACATGGTGCTCCTCTTCCCTACAATAGTATGAATGAGCGGGCTGGCCTCAGCTTTTCTCTGTGCCTTGGTTCCGGCACATCCTAAGAGTCAGTGTTCAGTTAACACCCTCTTCCAGTGTCCAAAGGGTCGAAGAGACACTATCTGACCTGTCTTGTAAATCCATCAAATCCCCTTTAAGTGGGTTTCTTCGAGGCCTTTCTCAGTCAGAGAAAGCAAACGAAACAGTAGACATGTTGACTTCCTCCTCACTCCTTATTAGGTGTCTCTGATGTTATTTTCTTAATACCCTTCCCTGCCAATCTCTTCACAAAAAGGAGCCATCCTAACTTTAGACTGCTAATCTTATGGTGCTAAAAAAGTATTTGGCAGGTTTTATAATCGTATTGCAATGCTGTATTCCTGGATGTGGAATTCACCACAAGCACTAACAGTGAAGAAAGTTAGAAAATCATAACAATTAAGCAACAACTCTTCTTTAAATAACAGCTTTACTAGAACATGCACTGACCAAAGTTGTATACACATTAAATTATATTTAATATCAAAATAGACAATCTTTGTAATCTGTCCCTTGACAGACTGACCTGTCGTTGTCAAATCCTCTGCCGCTCATCCGTCAGTCTCCATATCATCCTGACATGCGATGGAAATCACATCTCTGATATCCAAATTCCCAAGAAAGCTTCTAAACATCTCTTTGAAAGACAGATTCAGGATTTAAAGGAAAATCAAGTGACAACAACAGATACCACAAATACACACACGCATACATGCACACACACACACTACCACACACAGTGACCCCTGCCTACATACATTAACAAGCAGACGGCAGCTTATGGTGTGTATCCTGGGATAAATGTCAGCCCTGTGGCTAAAGCCTGGGGGCGGGGCCTACCTGGTCAGAGACAAAGACAGGGCCAATCAGATTAGACTGTCAGTGAGGTAAGGAGGCCAAGTGAATTTAAGAGATTTGTCTGGCTCTAAGAAATCTGGTCTTCATAAACAGTTCACCATGCAGTCAAAGCTCAACAGTCAGTGTTCAGTCAGCACTTGTCCAGGCTTCATTTGTTAGAGCAGAACAAGAAAGTTTATGTTCTTAAGTAAATGTAAGTCACGTGATTTGTTTCACTTACTCCTCTTGGGTGAAACTTAATAAAAGCAAAACAAACCTGCGCATTGAATTATACACTGTGTGCTCCTGTTGGATTTGCTGATCCTCAATGTGTCCTGGCATGGGATTAGCAATTAAACATGGCTGAACACCTTCTCAAGATTAGCCCACATCTTTTTTCACACTTGCCCCGACATGTATGGACGTACACAAACACGTGGAACTACAGGTCCTGGACACGCTGATCAAGGCTGATGTCTGCCAACATAAAAAGTGTTTTGGTTGGTTAGGACATGTGAGTGGTTTCCATTGTATGACAAGTGCAGGGGGGAGCAGGCATGTTTGGGGACTAAAGTTAACCTCAAAGAAAGGGTAAACAACACACAGTCTGTTTCATGTTTTTAATGTCAAAGTTTTTGAAGCCCAAGGTTATTATAATAGTCTGGACTCAACAGAATTGGATTTGCATGCTGTGCTTGCATATGACCACTGGATGTCAGCAGAGATGTGGTCAAGAGGGGAGAAGTGATGTGAAATGTTTTTAACTGTTGGACATGTATTTTCACAAGTCTGTGTGTTTTGATGTTTTTCTTTTAAAGTTAAACCATGATATAAAACACATCAAACCACTAAGCTCATCATAAATCAATGATTGCTGTTTCAAGCTCATTGTAGCACAAGTAGTTTGGAGCATGGCCCCCAAATGTTTTAGCCATCGACCCGTAAAGTTGTGCCAAAGAGCAGCAAATCAAAATCAAATCAAAAATAAACACATGTTAACTACTTAGTTAGGCCGATCTATGCAAAATTAGATTGCCTATGTGCATAGATTGCTGTGTATTCCTAAATCAATCTGATGCCATTGATAAAGTCATTACTGCAGCTTTGTCATTTCAGAAGTCTCCTAAAAAAAGATCAAACATATTCTGTTAGCATGTTTTTGGACAGTCATGATGTTTTTTGTTTATCTACTTTTACAATAACAGATGAAAATGTGAAATTGTAAATGGTATTTGATTTCGAAAGACTTTTTGCAAGTCCCTCTTTTGGATCCGTTATAAATAGGTTGGTGTGCCAATAGTGGCATTAAAGAGGGATCCATTGCTCTTTATTGCTCTATACTGGCCCTTTGGTATCCCTGTAGTAACCTTACATGTTTTACAGATTTAAAAATTTCATATTTTTCTCACCTTGATATTTTTGAAAACCTTTTTGATTATCAATCTTAAATGCTTCATTTGTGCTGCACCTTACTCGACAAACCCTCTTCCCTCTCTTTCTGGAGGCAGATTAGAGCAATGGCCAGGTGTTTGAAGCACTCCTGTCATATCATGAACAAGTTGGGAGATCGTTATGCACAGAGATACCTTCATGAGCAGTTCACAGACAGATTCAGGGGTTTCTATAACACATGAGCATGACACTGTTTCAGAATTCGCACATGAGTTATTCAAGCATGTTATTCAATACCAGTATTACATAATAATACTGAGGTTCTTGTGATAACAATTATAAGTTGCCACTATCTCACCTACAAATTATATTCCAACTGGAAATTGCATGTCCAAATAAATCAGTAATGGATGTCGACTTGGCAATCATCTTGGCCCCTCCCAGCTGTTTTGTAAAGCTACAGCCTTCAAGTAATAGCCAGAAATAAATACCTCAAATGAACAAAAACAAAGGTTGACACAACTGAAAAGTTCAATTGAGTTGAAGTAGATAATTTCAAACTACCTAAAAATGTTTCAAACTACATTTTTTAGAAACTCCTTTTCATCGTATCTTGATGTTGAAAACACAAATTACATTTTACAGTGCAGTTTCCACTGCTTTTAAGGCACTCTTCTACCAGCCCACTTGGCCTTGAAGTGCCAGAGAGGAAATTACTTTATGTTGAGAACCCACTGAAGCAAAGAGAGAATGTCCTGAGGGAAAACTTTTAATTGAGATTATTACACTGCAGACTGACTCCCATGAGTCATGGATGAGGTTTTGTTTGGTATGTGGCAAGATTCTGGTAAGATATGAGCTTCAGTCCAGTTCCTTATTGAGGCATACCCGCCTCAAAAAAAAAAAAAAAAAAGCAAAGGAATAGCACATTCATGGAAACAACTCCTCTCATCACACCAAACACACATCAAGGAAACTGACAGAAATATTTCTTTTTTTTTTCAAGTAAGTTTCAAGGCTGTATCCTATGAGGGTGTTTGAGTTTAAGAAAGTTTCTGAGATAATAAACAGGGCAGAGATGAGGAGAACAACAACATAAAGAAGAAGCCAAGAGTTGGGGAGACAGATGGGAGGTGGAGTTGGGCACAGTGGGATACTACACTGGAACTTCTCTACAACAGTGAAACATGACTACTTGTGTTTACCCCCACCCTATCCCTCTACACACACACACACACACACACACACACACACACACACACACACACACACACACACACACACTTATATACAAACCCCTCTGCATGGCTCCTCTCCAGTTTCCTGTCCAGGTTTTAGCTGATTGCCGAGACGGCGGTCTTTGGGAATCAACAGCCATGAACATGCTGAGTGGAGAGAGTTTTTCCCCTTTGACAAGATGAGGGAAACCGGGAGTAGAAACAGGCAAAGGCAGCGTCAAGGGTGACCTCCCAGGCACTGCACACCTGAACGTGTCCGCGTGCCTTTTCCTCCTTCATTCACCAGAAAGTATCATAAGCAACCCACTCTCCTGTGTGATGAAGTTGAGAGTGGTGAAGAGACGGATAGCCCCAGGAGTGTGTGTGTGTGTGTGTGTGTGTGTGTGTGTGTGTGTGTGTGTGTGTGTGTGTGTGTGTGTGTGTGTGTGTGTGTGTGTGTGTGACTGCAGTGAAGTGACGCCCTGCCTGCATCCAGATGTTTCATGTTTCCCCCTCGCGCTCCTTGCAGAGGGTTTCTCGCAGGGGAAAAGAAAAGGCTTCTCCAAGCTCCATGTCACCTCATAAGGTTTAAAGGGCGATGAACAGCATGTATTCTGAGTAAAAAAGTTTAGATTTTTAAACTAGGCTTTCTATTTGATGTTTCTGGAGAATGGAGAGCGGCAAACTCAGGGCGCTCGTGCTGCTGGAGATACATTTGATGTGTGTGCTCGCGCTCTCTGTGCAGGGTCAAGCTAGTCCAAATCAAGTAAACGGTAAGTTTTCTTTTCCGCTGAATTCAGTTTACTACTTCTTGTTGTTATAATGACGACTAAACCCTCAATCAGTCATTAAACAAAGTTTGCTAATTGGGACAAAACTAGAACGTAAATATTTTATTTTGCACAGCTAAGCACAGCATGGTGTTCTTTAAAACATCCTCAAGCAAAAAGTCATTTCATGTTAAAGGCAGTCTTAAAATAGATACGCATTTGGCCGGTAAACGTTTCAAATATTATCATGAATGCATATTACAGAATTATCATCACATTCAGTTACACTGTTCAATGTAAATTGTTGTTTCAACGTATAAATATGTTGCAAATGGCCTCTAAATTTTATGTAGCGTTAAAAAAAACACGTATGTTGTTCAGACATCAACATAAGTTGTCTTGATTCATTAAGATGTATTGTGTCAGCGAATGTCAGCTGACACAATAAAATCGCGTTTTACAGTGTATATCAAATATTTTACTGCAGATGTGTTCTATGTGTGTTCTATCTGAACTATTCTACATATTTTCACACAGTTTGAGCCATTATCCAACTCAAAAATGTTAAATTAAGTCTTTAGTGCAATTTTTGGAAAACACCATAGCTGTCAGAGAAGTTTCAGAAGTTTAGGTTAAATATTTCCCTGGTTAGTGTGTATCCTAAAGCCCTGACGTGAGTGCGTACACAAACAGAGCTACAATCCATAGCTTCAAATAAATATTCCTGAATTCCTTATTTACAAAGAGAGGCAGAGAGATCCTTGATAGCATCATTTTGGTTTGTTGTTTTTGTGGTCAGAGAGGTCAGCTTTGGCTTCATTTCAATTCCCTTTCATCACAACCCAGAAACCACAGTGTAGTCCTTCTCCATCAGACAGACCATGACCACAAGCAATATAGTTCAATTTTTGTTACAAGTGTGACTCACTATTTTGTCTTTGTCTTTTTTTTGTCATAGTGGTTGACCTACTTCCTACACTGAACATGACACACCACATAAACGGGGTATCCAGGCTGCAGACTCCTGCTGGTGTGGTGTACAGAATACGTCCCAGAGCCCCTCACCTGACTCTTCCTCGTGAATATAGTCATATTTTATCCTCAAACATTCAGAAGAGAATGGGGTTGCACCTGGTGATGCATCAGGCATCGGGCTCCAGTGCTACTCTTTTTTCACTCTCCACTGCGTCTTCACCCATTCTCCAAATCCTCTCCTCCACCCAAAATAAGTCTCTGTGTCTGGATTACCAGGCAGGAGAAGGTGCCAAAGGCTTAACCAGCTTTCAGTTCCCTGGGAGAAACCCTTTCTCGAGGGATGCGTGGGTACAGTTGGCTGTGAGTCTGGAGTCTGAAAAGCTAACCTTCTTCATTGACTGCCAAGAAGCTGTGGTTGTACCTGTGGGAGGTGAGGAAAAACTCAACCTGAAGCTGCCTCAAGACGTACTCGTCACTCTTGCCAGCACCCCAGGAAGAAAGGACAGTAAATTTAGTGTGAGTTTCTTCTACATACAGTTGCACCTGGCAAATTTTCTTCACTCTAAATTAGTTACAAATCATAAATAAAGAGTATTTCCTTCTGCAGGGGTACTTGAAGGTGGCAGAGATTTCGATGAGATCATATCAAAGGCGACCATGGCTCTGTGACAACGTTACAGGTAAAGAATTAAGCAAACAGTATGGAAATAATCAGAAATTTATTTTCCAACAACAAATCTGCCCAAAACAGGAAGAAAACAATTGATAACACTTAAGAATATTATCATATTTGATGAATTAAGGACCCCTGTTCTGTTAACCCTCTGATTCCCATACCCACCTGTGGAAGTGTAAGAGCAAAAAGCACCTATTTTAAAATGACTGTCATTTACAAACCGTTTGTGCAATTCAAAATCTGAAAAAAAAGCATAGTTATCAGATTCTTGAGTTTTGGATTCTCATGTATTTCTTTAAGTATTGAAAAGAAATTGTTTCTTTTAGCTGAAATGTGTAAAAACAAAAAAAAATGTAAAATTTCTGCTCAGAGCTGCTCAGCGCTCCCTCCTGTTGGTTTTCCTGCATCTAAAGATGTGCAGGACTTAACTTTTCAGAGAAAAATGAGACCATGGTGAGTAATAATGTGACAGAAACAGAAAATCACCAGAAGCTGCTTGGGATTCAGAGGGTTAAAACCATTGACTTGTTTAAAATGGCAATTCTGAGAAACAGTCAAACTTTCTTTTAGCACTTAATCTAGAATCCTCTCTGATCCTGTTCTCGGGACTTGGACTTAGATTTAGGATGACTTTGGTTGTTTTGCCTCAGATTATATCTTCTGTCCCTCAGGCAGAAATTAACCCAAATAGCCTGTTTGTCTTTTCCTCAGCATTGGTCTTAATTTTGACTTAATTTACCCAGGATGTTTGGTTGAGCTTCAATTTTGAACTCAAGTTGATTTAAGAATTATCCAGGAATCTCCTCTCCCATCGGCTGGTGCTTTCCTTTCCAGATGCTCATCCTTCATCTCAGCACACTCACGCTCATAGCTCAGATTCTCCGAGTGACAGCAATCCAACGATCCAGCAGGATGCAGCTCCCAGTAAACCTCAAGCAAACAAGAGGTCAGCAGCCCAAACCCTTCATCATCCCCATGACATCCAGAGTGACCAGCTGCAGAGAGGTGTAGTGCTCGGGCCCCCAGGATCTCCTCAAGGGGTAAAGTCTGTTTCTCAGACACAGAAAGATGACAGGCTGAGGAAGCTGGAGAGGAGGCTTGAAGATCTGGCTCATATGCTGGACATGGTCAAAACCCAGGTATATATGTTTCAAAAAGAGATATAAATTAGTCTGATAGAAGAGGTCCATGAATTTTGGAGTGAAGTTTCATCAATATTTGCTTTTCTACAGAATGCAGATCTGCAGTCTCGTGTGCTTTACCTGGAGGGATGTGAGTGTGTGAGGCCTCGGTGTGAGTGGGAGGGGCGTGAAGTTGGTGATGGTAAAAGCTGGCAAACAGACCAGAACACTGTGTGTACATGCAAATCTGGGAAGATCACATGCCAAGCTAAAATCAAAGGTAACTCCAACCTAGCTGCTTCCTTGTCTTCCCAAAACACACTGTCCTAGACTTTAAACACTAGTTTTTCAGAAGACTCGTCCTCTTACAGACCCTTGTCCGTCTGTTCTCTATCAAAGTGGAAAGGGTAACTCTTTGTCTTGATCTTTGACCCTGCCTGGTTTCACTGCTTTTATCACTTCAAGACCAAAGAAGCAGTGTGTCACACAGATAGCAGAGAGGTATTTTCATCTGAGCATGAGATGAGTCACAAAGTAGAAAACTTGTAAAATGTGTAAATGGAACTTAACTTGGATTAATTAAAAGCATATCTATCAGATAAGCAGCATTTTATCTTGCCTCATGGGATTAAAAGTTTCAGCTTCTGCTTTTAACTCTAGATATTTGCCAAACTGACAAAGTAATAATCAGTTTCAGCTGTGTAAAGAAGTCAGTATATGTTTGAATGCGGACGTTCTTGGCTAACAACAGAAGCTCTTGACACTTTACCCAAAAACATGGGTGTTAGCAATGCAATTGTGAGCATGAAAGCCTGCTAATGTAGGCTCTGGCATAAAGCAGAATTCTAGGTTTTCTCCATGGAATTTTTCTTGATTTTGTTAGCAAATTAAATATAGGTAAGTTATTATATATAACTGGATTTGCAAATCATTGTTCTCTGTTTTTATTTACATTTTACACAACGTCATCTCTGGTCCCATCTACATTGGAATTAGGGTTGTAAGTTAGGCATTTCAGACAGTGTTGTAGTTGCCATGCTCTCAAGGCAACTCTCTGTTCTTAGGTTGGATTTTTCAAGCCTCTTCACTCACATTCAGCCGCTGTCCTTTTGGCTCTGGGCCCAACACCTGTCTTAGTCTTGGCTGTCAGGCCTGCTGCTACAAGAGCCCTGAGGCGGTCCACTATGTACCCAACTGTGTTTCCTGTTTTACAAAGTGACAGGACCCAGCTACTGAAAACAATGTGATATAACATGGCTGGTAAATATGAGATAATGCCAGAAAAATGGAAGAGCAGCACACTCTTTAAAGCCTTTTCCAAACAGCAGCAAGAGCTAACAAAGTCAATGTGTACTTTTGAACTTAGCTTTTTGCTTTGAGCCAAGGGAAATAGAAATGACTCGTTGATGTCTGAAAGGACAGATACTCGAATAAATAGGACCAAAACTGCCTACAATGGTTGTCAGTAAAGTTTATTATCTTTTAGTGATGATGACACTGTCTGCAGTGGTCAGGGTGATCCACATGTTTCCAGATCTTTGTTTGGTTGTTACCATCTTTACTTTTTGGTGCCAGATGTGACCATATTTAGACTAGAGGATGAATAAGAAATGCTGTCCTGACTGATGGGCAGCCATGTAGGCAAGTTAGACCTCCCTAAAGTAGATTTCTCTCAAGCTGATTCAGAAAATGGATGTCGTCCTGTGTGTTAAAGACAACTTGAAATCAGCAACTTAGATTTGAGCCTTTTTAGTAAATGTTTACTGAGCTGATACACCAAACAAGAGGTTGCAAATCCAACCAATATCCTTGTCCAAGCTTCCATCGCTTTTGTCCCCCTCTCCTTTCCCTGTCTCCCCACTCCCACAAAGTCATGTAAAATTGGTTCTCTTCTGCTCATTGTTTCATCAGTATAACACACATGTGCACAAAACCCCCATTGACTCCCTGTCACTGTCTTTGCCCTTCCTCTCATCTCTCTTTTAATTGTAACAGTATGTAGACTTGAAAACTTCAGATGATACACACTCACACACACACTTTGATCTACTGCACACTTGGTTTTCTAAAGGAAATGCCTGTTGGCTGCGGGCACAGTGGGCTTCTTCACTAGCCCCTCTCACACTGAGTGATTATTGCCTTCTCTCACCAACAAACACATTGTGCCTTTTCTTTGGAGGGTCGTCATTAAAATAATTATCCTCTGAAATGTCCTGACCCAGCAGAAATAATCTCAGAGGAGGTTTTCTGACAACATTTGACAGCAAAAAAGACCCATAATTAAGTTGCAATGGCAGTGATGTCATTTGTTTTTTAGGGGATCCTCCGGAAAACTGATTCCCTAGTCAGTTTTCTATCTTTTTCTCCAGCAATAAATCTCTTTCAGTGTTAACAGACTTGCCGGTTGCAGTCTGAAATTGCTGAAAGGCTGCAGGCACAAGTGGTTATTGTAATGGTCTATAAAACATAGTGTGTGAGAGGGCAAGCATGTGCATACAACATCAGAAACATGCTGTTCTGTCATTACTGGAAAGAAAGCAGAGCCAGATGTTCCTCAGTGACCTAGACTAGAGAAAAGGTGAAGAAAATCTGCACCATGAGACAGCAGCCTTAAGCTGTAACATGAATATTCACTTAAACCTCTGTCTTACTTTCAGAGTGTGAGCTGGATGGTATTATTCATAATGTGTCATACAGCACTCTGGACGGCTGCCAGACATGTACATGTAAGGTGAGTGTTTTGCAAATGTGTGCATCAATACAAACATATTATTCAAGCTTAAACAATTGGTAGTCCTCCTCTGTTCAGAAATTCTCTCTCCTCTGTATGTTCCTCCTTCCTGTTAGGGGGGTAACAGGGTATGCACTCCCCTGCCCTGCCCTGTACTGGACTGTATACAGAAAGAGAATGTAGCAGGAGACTGCTGCCAGCGATGCAGAGGTAAGAACGCAGGAGGAGGAAAAGATGCAAAAGATCTTTGCACATTTTTGTTTGATGGCTCATATGAAATGAACTTTAACAGTCGTGTAAATCAAAACAGACATTGATGTGGCAAAGAAAGATCATTGTTCCTTTATCTTTTGTTTGGACAGTGTGTTTGAAGTTTATTACATTGTTTAAAAAAAGATGAGGCACACTGATTGAAACACAGATATTTTTATTGATATTTTGATTGGATATAATTTGCACTTTCCTAAACTCTATTTTTTTTATATTTGGAGTTTTTCTGCTGATTTTAAGACAATAGCTGACTGTTTGAGCACTGGATTTGTTTTGAAACATATTGTTTTGTTTAAAAAATAATATGAGAGAAAATAACCCTAAAGTGAGAGGAACTGGAATAAAATAACCAGCAATGCTCAAAATAAAAGTAGATGCTGGTGACATCAAGGCCTGTACAAATATAACACAGAATTTTAGATTTCTTTTACTTTGAATTTGAATTCATTCCAGTACAGTTGGTAAAAATACTCATGGGAAACAGATTCAGAATCAAAGAATACTCCACTAGAAAGTCAACATCATCATGACACCAGAACAATCTAATAAAAAATGTGTTTTCAGGCTGCATCCACTCAGGTGTTCAGCACGAACATGGAGCCCAGTGGAGGTCATCAGAGAATCCCTGTGATGTCTGCTACTGTTCAGTGAGTCTGATACTCTCAGCTTCACCATCCATCAGCTTTATCTAAAGCTTCATTGATGTTGTACTCTGCTCACACCAGGAGGGCCAAGTGCGCTGTGAGAGGAAACAGTGCAGCACTCAGTGTAAAAACCCAGCTGCTCCTCCACCCAACACCTGCTGTCCAGTTTGTCAAGGTGAGTGTCTTTGATTCAGCACCAAAACATGTAAGTGTTCAGCACCATGCAGAGATGCTTTTTCTGTGTTACAGGATGTGGTGTGAACGGTCATGACTTCCCTAATGGAGCCGTGATCCCAACTAGAGACCGGTGTGAAGAGTGTACATGTGTGGTATGCCACTATTTGTCAGTGTGAAAATCACATAATCACAAAAATGATTTCATTTTATTGTCTTATCTTGCAATTTTTTTTTATTCTTGTAGAATGGAGATGTGGTTTGTGCACCCCTTCCTTGTCCTGCTTTGTCTTGTCGAAACCCTGTGCATCGAACTGGAGACTGTTGCCCACGGTATCCCACCTGCTTTACCTCAAACCTTTTCAAACCTGCTTTTTCTTAATTTCTCATTTTTTATTTTGCAGAAAGCGTGAATATAAGAAAGCAAAAATTTGGGGGCAAGTGGGGGACATTTTTTCCATGTTGTTTATGAGTGTTTATGTTGTGCGTAGGTGTGAGCAGTGTGAATATGACTCAGAAATATATTTAGATGGACAGAAGATCCCCTCCAGCTCTGACCCCTGCATCCACTGTCGCTGCTCTGTGAGTTCAGTTGGGCTTTTTAATTTTTCAGTTATGTGATGAAAGAGTGTCTGTTTGGGAAAACTCATAAAATTGTCTGTGTGGTTTGGGGACATCTAGTGGTGAGGTTGCAGGTTGTAAAACTTACTGATAAACATTCTCAGAGAGTAACATTATTATTAAAGAGCAAAAGTAAAGAGTAGTAAACAATAAAGAGTTGCAGTCATCTAAACTTGGGTTGCTGCAGGTGTGAAATGCCTGAGACTGTCTCTGGGGTCAGCATTTGCTTTTGGAGAATTATTGCTGAACTTAGACACATCCTCTCCCACTGTTGATAAAAAGTGCTAAATGCTATCAATCAAATCAAACCTCATACGAAATCAACCTGGTTCCAGTTTGTCTCTGATTTAGACTCTACCCTTGACTCTTTATTATATATTTTCTATTTTCAGTAATATCACATCAGTTGATATTTGGGATTTTGGAAAAGCTGATCCATAAATTTAGAGTTTCTGTTTTAGTTGCTCACTGTTAATCTACTTGTAAGGCAGGCGAAGTGTCTTGTGAGCGTTTTGAGTCATCATGTCCCACACTGAGCTGCAGCCATCCGGCTAAACGCAAAGGAGAGTGCTGTCCCACGTGTGATGGTTAGTTATCCGTTAATCAATTTATTTCACCTGTAAGGATTCTGTCTTTAGAATTTCCCCTTACTTTCCACCTTCAAACCTTAAACATCTTCGATTTTCCTCAGACTGTGAGTACGACAGGAGTGTGTATGCTGATGGGAAAGTGTTCAACCCGGCTGGAAGTGGACCCTGCCTGCAGTGCAGGTGTAAGGCAAGTGTATTAAGATAGATGTTGGAAGGTCATTACCCAGGTAAGTGTGTTGTTCGGAACTCAAGCTGAACAATTTAACAAAATAATCTAATTGTGATTGTTTTTCCCCATATTGCAAAAGCAAATTATTATGCGATTATTTTAAAGTTTCCCGTCTCATGTGTTGTTCTACAAACACACTTTTGGAAATGAACATTGACACTACTAACAGCATGACAACAATCCATGAATTCTTTGCCACTGATGACTTCTTTTTGCCTGTTTTAGTCTCTCCTAACCCATTTATGCAGCTTTTCCTCAACTTTTGCTACTTTCTAACCATGTTAGTTTTCTCCTAAGGTTCTTGCCAATTTTTGCTGCTTTTTAACCATTTTTGCTACCTTTTTCTTATTTTTATTGCAACTTCTTGTCATTTTTGCCACTTTCTCTACTTAGTTTCTCTTGCAAAGTTAGCTCACAACAATTTGGCTCCTTAGTTGAGAAGGGTTGAATAACACTTGTGTTGAGCATAGAGCATCTACCTAAAAAAATGTATCTGGTGTTCTGGCTCATTCAAGGTTATTGAAATAATGCACCATCTGCAATTAGAATATTGGGGTTTTATCTAATTTACGATTAATTGCCCATCCCTATTCAAAACATGTGACAACTTTTCTAAAAAGGATAAATATTTGTTTACAATATTACCTGTATGTATCTACTGCTTTTGAAATTGTCCTATGACCCTAAAAACTCTGTATGTTGCAGGCTGGGACTGTTATCTGCCATGAGGAGAAATGTCCTCCTGTTCAATGTTCCAACCCAATTATAGACCCTCATCTCTGCTGTCCAATCTGCAAAGGCAATAACACACAAAAAATGTGCAGAATTAAACACACATACATGTTCACACAGATGTGTGATGCTCTTAAAAAATGTATGACACCCTTTTTTCACTGTTTATTGTAGTCTGTGTGCTGGAGGGGGTGGAATATGAAGAAGGCTCAAACTGGCAGCCTGAGGGTCCCTGCTCTAGATGCACCTGTTTTAATGGCGAGACTGTGTGTACACACACACGCTGCCCTCCTACAGAATGCCTGCATCCCACCAAGTTGGCTGGTAAGGGTTTGTATGTGAGCTTTTTACGACTATATGAATCTGAACCATGCCACATATGGTCTCGTTTCTGCGCCAGGCTCCTGTTGTGCTGTGTGTGAAAGCTGCACCTATAATCACCGCATCTACAGCAATGGCCAGAGGTTTACAAGCCCTGAACAGCCCTGCCACGTGTGTACCTGCCAGGTAGGCCTCTGACTCACAGGAAACACAGCCTTTGGCCTAAGAGACGAGGTGGATGTGGGGTGCAGTTGTCCTATGGATGCTGTAGTTCTCATTGAAAAGAGACATTTATATTCTCTCCTAACAAATACAAAAAAGCTGATAAAGCCTTCTCTTCGTCTCAGCATGGCAGTGTGGAGTGTGAAAGAAGACCCTGTCCTCCTCTTAACTGCTCCAACTCGTACTCACCACCTGGAGAGTGCTGCCCCAAATGTCCAGGTACCAGGAATCAGGACATACAGTATATTCAATCAATCAAACGCTGCGTTCTTCTGAATCTATCTCATCCTCAAAGTTCTTAGCTTGACAGGTACGTTTGTGTCTTTTTCAGACTGCTTGTTTGAAAACCATGTCTTTGTGGATGGAGAGGCTTTCCCTAATCCAGTTAGTGCGTGTGAAGAGTGTAAGTGTGTGAGCGGTTCAATCAACTGTCACCGGACACAGTGTCCTCATCCTCACTGTAACGCGCCACTGCCTGGAACATGCTGCCAGAACAACTGCAACGGTAAGGAGTTGAGAATCTTCTACCTAAAAAATATGATGAACCTCACAATAAGTCTTTACTTTTCTCGATTAGGTTGCAGCTATGCCGGGAAAGAGTATCCCAATGGACATGACTTTCCACACCCCACAGACCAGTGCAGGACATGTAGCTGTCTTGTAAGAAAACTATCAAAACCTTCTCATCCTGCAGTGCTGGAATCTGTCAGGTTGTTGTTTTTGTTTTGTTGAAGCATTTTTTCGTTTCAATGAGTATTGTTTCATTTCAGAATGGTAATGTCCAGTGTCTAATGAAGAGGTGTCCTCCTCTGCCGTGCTCCAATCCAAATGTGTTGCCAGGAGACTGCTGCCCTCAATGTCCAGGTGAAAGTGACAAATAGGGGCAAGATAGCTCACTCTATTTCAACTTTATTTTCCCTATTAAGTTATCTCATCATGAATTACTATTTAACACTAACTATTTAATGTCTATTTGTATTAAGAGCTTGTATTTATTTACAAATAATAGTATTTTATCAGAAAGCCTGTGGATCATCAAAACTTTTCATCAGGGAATTCCCTCTGTTAAACAATGATGCCTGTTTCTGATCAACACAGACTAACAAAGTGATTTATTGGCAGTATCATTGAGCATCATCACTCATTTTCCCTCAGCTCCCCCATCCGACTGTGTGTATGAACATCGACCCTACAGACACAATGAGCATTTCTACCACTCGTCTGACAGCTGTCAATCCTGTGTCTGCACTGACGGGAGCGTTAACTGTCAGCGAAAGCCCTGCCTTTTCGCTGCGTGTTCTCACCCAATCACACAGGAATGCTGTCGGACGTGTGAAGGTAACGTTCCAAAATATTATTTGCATTGGTAGCTGGTGGAAAATTGAACACAGGTGCTCTATCTGCAAAGAGACTGCACTTTTCCAAGTCTGACAAAGTTTTCATCAGGTCTCATCCTGTTGCAGGCTGCCTCTATGACGGCCGAGAGCGAGCTAACGGAGAAAGATGGGAGGATCCATCAGACTCATGTGCAGCGTGTGCTTGTCATCAGGGCTCTGTGCGATGTGAGAGGAAGCGATGTCCACCAGTGAACTGCAAACACCCTGTCCGGAGACAGTGCTGCATGTCCTGTGACGGTGAGTAAAGCAACTCGTGAAAAATAAGCTGCATATAACAAGTATAGATATCTTATATTTCTCTGCTTTCAGGCTGCATGTTTGATGGTAAAGAACATCCTGATGGCACAGAGTTTGGAAATGACAAAGACCCCTGTAGTGTGTGTTACTGTTATGGAGGGGAGGTTGCCTGCACAAAGTTACCCTGTTACGGAGACTGCAGCCATCCTTACAAACCGCCGGGACAATGCTGCGGAGAATGTGAACGTATGACAATTAAAATCTCATCTTTGTCTCATGTTCTCTCTTTTTTTTTAATATCTTTACAAATAGAAAAAACAAACCTTTTATTCAACAGGCTGCTTCTATAATAACGCAGTCCTCACAAATGGACAGTCAGTCCCTGACCCAGGAAACCTCTGCTCTGAATGTACCTGCCAGGTAGTATGAGCATACACACATTCACACACACACACACGCACTCATGGTGATTAATCTTCTTAGACAATGTCATGCTTCTCCCTGACAGAGTGGCACAGTGCGATGCACGAGGAAGTCATGTCCAGCAGCCCTTTGTCCTCACCCTGTCACTAATGCCTGTGGCTGCCCTGTCTGTGACGGTATGAACTTTACAATATACCATATCGGCCAGAATATAGGGCAGGTGGTACAACTCAGGTGGGGCTATGACACTAATTTTAAGATAATAGTGGCCAAGACATCAAACAACTGTCAGGCATGTTAGAGCCGGATTTGTAACGATGACCCATTAAATTCATCATTATAACTTTCTGCCTATAATGTAATAACTTGTTTCCTTTTTAGGTTCTAGGGTTGTCCTATATTCGAGAAAATATGGTATTAAGTTCATGTCTAGTAGCATAAATAAGTTGTTTCAGTTTGTTTCGGTGTGCAGGTTGTCAACTCCAAGGTGTGGCATACGTTGATGGACAGACGCTCCCAGGAGGAGATCCTGGATGCCAGGACTGCACATGCTCAGTAAGGAAGAGAGGAGCCCAAATGAGGCTGGGGGCCTCTGAATTTCTACCAACAAACCCGTCTGTTTTGTCCATCTCCACAGAGAGGTGAAGTGGTGTGTGTAAAGCGAAGATGTCCCTCTGTAACATGCACTCATCCTGCACTGGATGGTTGTTCATGTGGAGTGTGTGATGGGTGCAACTTCAACGGACGAGGCTGTTTTAACGGAGAACGCTTCCCACACCCGACAGACCATTGCCAGCTCTGCTCCTGTCTGGTAGTTTCACACATAGATTTTAATGAAACAATGTGGGTTTAACCATTGAAAAACCATCAAATTTAGAAGAGAACCTGTCAGAAAATGCAAAATGAAATTTCTTCATCTCATTTTTTTGTTTGGGTGTGGTTTTAAATTTAGAACGGTGGTGTGGTGTGTACACGAACATCCTGTCCCAGTGTGTCCTGTATGCGTCCAGTGACCCTGCCTGGTGAGTGCTGTCCTGTCTGCACAGGGATCTGTCTTCATCAAGGGAAAGAATATCAGTCCGGCTTGTCCTTCACGTCGCCATCTGATCCATGCTCGTCGTGCTCCTGTCTGGTCAGTGAGACAAAGATGAAATTGAAAGAACAATCCAAACTAATTTGGCCTCATTAACTCTACTCCCGTCCCTTTTTTCTTTTGGTTAGAATGAAGTTGTGAACTGTCAGAGGAGACCTTGTCCAGTCCAATGCTCTCACCCGGTGCCTTCAGATTCCTGCTGTCCTATCTGTGACTCCTGCCTGTATGAGGGTGTTGTCCACTCTCACAGTCACACCTTCACACTCCCCTCCAACCCCTGTCAACGCTGCACATGTGTTAGAGGCACCGTCACCTGTGTGCCCATGATCTGCCCTCCAACATCCTGCTTTCGACCTGTTACCAAACCAGGACAGTGCTGCCCTGAGTGCACAGGTACTTAATGTCATGGAATTTTCCTAATTCCTTATTATTCTACACAATTATTACCTTAACTTCCTCTGTATGTCTCAAACATAGTCACAGCCCTTCTCTTGTATCAGGATGAGAGGGACATCCTAAGCTGAACTCATTGGTCTCCTAAATAGACATAACCTTCAGAAATGATAAATACTGAATACACAGAGAGGTCTGGCAGAATTGACTCTGCACTACACTGCGCATCCAAGTGTACTGTCTGTCACTTCTCCTCGATCGAGCTACATAAACCTTTTCAACTTAAGTCATCTGAGTTTCCTGAGTTTTCTTCGTCAAGTGGTCAAGCTTCCAGAAAATTCCTCAGCACTTAACACAGTTTGGATACATTTTATCTGAAGGATAACATATGATTGCTGAGATATTCATTTTGCTATTTTTTCTGAAGAAAATCTCAAAAAATCTCAAAAAATTCTGATACCTATGGGCCTGATCAAAATCCACAACCTGAAATTAGATTATCAGTGCAAAAATAGTTCATTTCTAAATGCTAAATTTTAGCTTCCCAATTGGATTAATTTATGGCATGTTGAAGTCTGTATGACAACATCACGCCAACTTGTGAAGTTTAGCAGTAAGAAGTGAGATCTGTGTTTTTCTCTGCTGAAAACAGATTTTTTAGATTTAAGTCAAGTTGTAATGGTGGACACTGTAGCTGGATGTCTGATAGAAAAAGGATAAAAAAGTTGTGTGCCTGCAAAATCATCTCTTTAATTCAACTACCCAGCCTTTTTTTTCTCTCAGTGTGCACACTTCATGGTCTGGAGTTCAATGATGGGCAGACATGGACCCCAAGTTCAAATCACTGCTCCACCTGCACTTGTCAGGTCTGATGCCTCAGTCTTATGGTCCTTTTGTTCGTACTTGCAGGTGTCTTCTGTTTCAGTGCTTTAACACTCTGTGTCTTGCAGGCAGGTGAGGTGCGTTGTGCATCTCCTCCATGTCCCACACTGCCGTGCATGCACCAAGTGACTGATCCAGGAGCTTGCTGTCCTCGCTGCAGAGGTAAACTCTGAATGCTAAAGTCAAAGGAGGGGAAAGTTCTGCCACTGACTGGAGCTTTCATCTGCAGGTTGCATGTATGGAGGAGAGGAGCATACTGAGGGGAGCAGCTGGTTTGCGGACACTACCCCATGTATGACCTGCATGTGTGTTGATGGGGTGACCACCTGCTCTGAGGTGCGCTGTTTGTCCCCTTGCATGAACTTCATCAATGTGCCTGGGGAGTGTTGCCCTGTCTGTGCTGGTGAGAAAATAACTGGACTGTTTATATTTATGATAGGAGGCTGAAGATTTTGGAGCTCAAAAATGATATTTATCAGTGAATATGTTTTTTGACAGACTGTGTATTTGAAGGCCAGGTATATGGACCAGGTGACAGTTTCCATCCTGCTGGTGATCCCTGTCAGATCTGCACATGTGAGGTACAATACAATGACATCCGTATTAAGCTACTGTTTTAATTTTGTCTTTATTTGTCAATCTTTCAATCTTAGAAAACTCAAAGAATAATTGGCAAACACAAGATCCCAGAGCCCCAAACAAAACATGAATATTTACCAGTTTTATAAAACAGAAAATAAAGGAATCTTCAAATTTTACACTTTTAAAGGTCAAGTAAATCACAAAATTTACTTGTGAATCCCCTGTTAATCATTTTATAATTAAATCAAAGCATTTGAATTGAGAAGTTAAAGTTCCAGAAATGTTTTACTGATAGTAGCAGCTGTAATTCTACCTCTGTGCTTCACGTCACAGGTGATGCCTGATGGGGAGCAGCACTTGAAGTGTTACAGGAAGCAGTGTCCAAGTCTGGTTGATTGTCCCAAGAGCAACATCTTGTTTTCGGGACCTGACTCCTGCTGTCCTGTCTGTGCCCGTCAGTACCAGTCTGATTTTTCTGATCGCATTTCTATGATCTGTTTTCTCTTGTCAATGTGACACCTGTTTGTATCTGCAGAGCCTCTCAGTAATTGCACTCCTGCACTGATTGGAAACGAGGTCTTGGCGACTGATGATCCATGTTTTACCTGCCAGTGCAAGGTATGGCAGCAACAAGACATATAGATTTGCTTCAGTGCTACATGGCCTTAAGAGATCTTTGACATTTTCCAACCAAGAGCAAAATCTTATTATATGGACATTAGAGGAACAGTTTCAGAGTAATTTGAATTCTTCTTTGCGTTAAACTGCATCTATGTCTATGATTCAGGACCTGACATGGACCTGCTTACACCAAAACTGCCCCCCCCTTACTTGCCCTTTTAATGAACAGTTCACTCCTCCAGACTCATGCTGCCCTGTGTGTAAAGGTGAGATACCACTATTTTTATTCTGTTCCTTCTGACTTTAAATCATCCCAACTGAGCCGCAAACTTTGACATCTCTCCTGTGTCTCCTACAGATTGTGTGATTGAGGGCCAGAACAGACGTGTGGCTAACGGCAGCAGATGGACAGACAGCGACGATGACTGCGTCACATGTAGCTGCAACGTGAGTCTTCAAGATTTGAAACACAAATAAAGTTTTTGCAAAACTTTTCAAGTCAGTGGAGGAAATGTTTACACAGGTGAGCAAGTCAAAAGATTGTCAAAGGCTATTTTTGATGGCTTAAGGATGTTGTGTTCTGGATTTTTGTTTTTCCCTTCAGTTGGGTTACATTGAGTGCAGCATTGAAGAGTGTCCACCTGTTTTTTGTGTGAATGACCAAAAACAGGTGAAGATTCCAGGGAAATGCTGCCATGAATGCCAAGGTATTACTGCCAGCTGGTACAAAGAGCATTGCCTGTGGTGCCTGATCAAAGAATTTACCAGCGTAGTCTTTTTGTGTTTTTGTGCATGTCTGTTGCAGACTCTGGGGCATCGTGTTTTCACCAGGGGGTGATGTATCACTCCAATGAACAGTGGGATGTGGACGAGTGCACCAGCTGCAGGTGTATGTCTGGAGATGTGCACTGTTTCAGTGAACGCTGCCCTCCTCTCACCTGTTCAACAGTCAGTACAACAAACACACAAAGAAAGACACTCTTTCACAGTGTTTCATCACCTTTTCCCATGATGCCTTTCAGACTCTTAGTCTGTGGAGTGACTTTAAACATTGGATGTCTCTCTTGAGTAATGCAGACATTTGGTTTCCTTTCAGTGGCATGGCCCCTCAAACTTACACAGTAACTGAAGCCGTGTTTGTCTGTGTGGTGTGTTTGGTTTTTTTTTTTGTTATTACTTCAGGATGAGATGCCAGCCATCGTCCCTGGTTTGTGTTGCCCTCATTGCCTTCCTCGTCCAGCAACCTGCATTGCCTTCGGCGATCCTCATTATCACACATTTGATGGCCGCATGCTGCACTTTCAGGGTGCATGCACCTACATCCTGGCACAGGACTGTGAGGGTGGAGACTTCAGGTGGAACAGCTTTTTAATATCAGTCATGCTGTCAAACGTTTTTTTGGGAAACATAGGTTTCCAAAATGTTAATACCACATTTAAAAAGAGGGTCTACAGGAATTTCTGATACTGTTTATGATCACAACATCCAAACTGGGCTCCTCCTCTGTGGCTAAGTGTCAGCTGTAGAACATGCCTATTGATTGTAGCTAATAACTGCAGCTATGTGAACATACTCATCAGCCCAGCGAGCACCTGCAGTGTCACATTCCCACATGGGGAAACACCTGACGACCAGCAGATAGATGAGTTATCCTACAAATAATGTATCATTCTTTCTCTGCTTGTTATGGCCACTGAGGTAGCTGCTCCAGATAGCTCCTCCCATACCCCAGATCATCAACATGTAAAGTCATTTACCTGCTTGATGCGCTGTGATTGGTTGGAGTCACCATGCCTACTGTTTGCCCAGAAACGTTCTGTGTCAACCAAAACATCAACATAACAGGCAGAGGAGGGGGTTGGGGCAGACACTGGGGTTGAGGCCCAGAGATGACTTCCATCTTATTATTGAGGAAAATCCTGCAGACCCTACCTTTAATGTCAATGAGGTAAATTAATTTCAACTTTAACCCAAAGATTCCTATTTTTATGTTCAGTATTCATGCCACCAATGAGGATCGGGGCCGTAAAGGTGTGTCCTGGACTAAAGAAGTGATGGTGTTTATAGGAGACATCACAGTGCAGCTACTGCAGGACTGGGTTGTAAAGGTTTGTCATCAAATACTGTGAATGATTTATTATATTTATGTTTCGGTTCTGTATCAACTCAGCAATTTTCCTGCTGCACAGGTGAATGACGAGGTCGTGACTTTGCCATTCCTCAAAGAACCATTCATTTATGTAGAACGACAAACCAACACCATCTTACTGAATACTAACATCGGTTTAAAGGTAAAACCTGTTAACTCTCACTTAACACATCACTGGAGATAACGCTCAGGATACTCCCAGTTTCATAGACTGATATATCTCTGGTCCACCTTTAGGTGCAGTGGAGTGGTCGTTCACATTTAGAGGTGAGTGTGCCCGGCTCCTATAAGGGTCACACCTGTGGGCTCTGTGGAAACTTCAACAACTATCACCAGGATGATCTCCGGATGCCAAGTGGACGAATCAGTCTATCGGAGTCTGACTTTGGAAACAGTTGGAGGGTAACATAGAAATAAAGTGAATGCAGAAAAAAGGACATGAAAGTGTGTGGTGCCTGCCGCTATGCATGCAATTACCCAAGTCCATTTGTCATCTTAGGTCACAAATGGGAGCCACTCCCTATCATCCTGTCGTCCTGGTAAGGATGTAGACCCCTGCAAAGATGCAGGATACCAGGCCAAGAAGAGTGCTAATGCTCGCTGTAAGGTTCTGAAGTCTGCTGTGTTTAAGCCGTGTCATCGCGTGGTACCGCCTGAGCCCTGGTACGGAGCCTGTGTATACGACCTCTGTGCCTGCGGGGCCAACACTGACGAGTGTCTATGTGACACGTTAGAGGCCTATACCAGTCAGTGCAGAGAGGCGGGAGTCATCCTGCAGTGGAGGAGTCCATCACTGTGTGGTTAGCAACTAACACACACACCAACACACAAAGACACATAAAACAATCTTTTAGTTTTCATTCAGTTCATCCTGAAAGGTTGGTCACTGGTTAAAGTGAACCATTTTAGCTTCTGCTATGACAGCTTCTTGTTGTGTCTGTCACTGTCTGTCTTCCACAGCTGTGGGCTGTCCAGTGGAGAGAGGCTTTGTATTCGACGAGTGTGGCCCCCCCTGTCCTGTGACCTGCTTTAATGTGGATGCACCACTGGGGGTGATAGAGAGCCACTGCTTCAAACCCTGTGTGCCAGGCTGCCAGTGTCCTGCTGGTCTGGTTCTTCACAACAACTACTGTATACAGCCAGACAAGTGTCCAAAGATCATTCACAAGAATCCTTCATAGAGCTGCTCCAGTGGACACTTACCTGTAAACACAAATAAATGCACTAATCATCTTCTGTTACTGTACACCCCAGTTTTTGAAAAAACATATCTCAACAGATGAACCTCCATGACCTGAATGAACAAAGTGACTGAAGTAAAGGTCGACGTTTGACTGTATATATACACACGTTTTCAATCTGTGATATGTAGCACTGAATATTTATACTCTGCATGGGTTTGTTGTTTTGATGTCACTGGTATCACTCCCATTGTATTTATACTGTAAGCGATGTTTTCCACAAACTAACAGTGTTCAAATGTAATGTTTTATCAAAGCAATGTTTTACCTTTCAGATCAAGCTCAGCGCTGCATAATGACTGACTGTGGTGATATACAGTGAGCCACATAATCTCAGGTCTCCAATATATAAATAAAGTTTACCCTAACAGTTGTAGTGTTTCATGGTTTTATTTTAAAATCAATTTGCTCTCTTTGTCAAGGTTCAAATGTGGATTTGTTAAGATGATTGAAATTCACAAAACAGAAAAACCTTTCCCAGAAGTAATATATTTAACAAAAAAATCCTCAAAACAAATGCATTTCACAAAAAAAATTTCACTGAAGAAAAAATTAATTTCAAGGAACAAAAATGTTTTTTAATAATCACAAATAAATTTCACAGAACAAAAGTATACAAAACACAAATAAGTTTCTCAAAAATACAAATTAATTTAACAGAACAAAAATAGTTTTTGCTTAAGAAAAATACATTTCAAAAAATATATTTCATTTAATACCAAAACCTTTCACAGAACAAAAATAAATCCTGCTTTCTGTAATGTATTTTGTGATCTGTGGATTTTTTTTCTTTTGATAGATTTAAATGGGTTTTATGCGATTCATTTTGTGAAAATTATTTGTGTTGTATGAGATTTATTTGTGTTTTAGAAAGTTAATTTGTGTTGCCTGAAATATTTTTGAGCTTCTTGGAATATTTATTACTATTTGCCTTCAAGACCCCCATAGTTTAAGTCTGTTTTGTCAAAAAAAATCTCCTTCTAAGATGTTAGAAATAAAAGTAATTACTCGATATTTACAGTAGCACCTCCATGACAAAAATGTATTTGTTTACCTACAGACTTTAGTCACTGCTTTAAGGTCAAAGTGTAGACCAATCACAAATTTGTCTATATTTTCAGTTCTGTTTGCAGTAAGTTAGTGGTTCTTTCGGGGAAACTTCCTCAGAAACAGGACTTAAAAAGACATCACAGCCTGTGACTCTGTTATGATCAGATTGCCCATCATTAGTTATATAAGACACACAAGCTTTCACTAGCTTCATGCTGTATTAAACAGCTGTAACATGTCACATGGTCATGTATCACCTATCACTCCTCTGTGTCTCTCTGACAGACACCTGATCAAGCCGTAACCATAGTGATACCCTGTATAATTGATTAGCTCACAGTGGTGAAAACATGGACCAGGTAAGATGTACTGATGATAGCTTGAAAACAACAATGTGCTCTTTGATTATGTAACCTCAACCTAAACTCTGCTTGTAGGATTGTATCACCGGTATGTACCGATCTCTTGGTTTTGCTGTTGGAGCAACATTTTCCTCTGAAGACGTGAGTGTTCTCTTCAGCAAAGTGTTTCATACTCCCTCCAACAATGATGCAGCACATGTGGCCATGGAGAGGGTAAGTGTGCTCAGAACTAGAGGGAGCTTTGCTTTTATCAACACTTCTTTTGGCATGCTCTATGTACCTGTGAGGTGTTTTGGTGTGCTCAGATTGCAGGAGAAGATAGTGACTGGTGTTGTGCTGGTGAAAATGTGTTGGATGTTCTCCTGGAAATGGAAAGGGAGAGAGAAAAGAAGGACAAGGTATGGGAGTGATTCTTTGAAGCAGGATGAGTGTGAAAAAAATGAAGATGTTATTTAATTCTCACTTCTAAGAGCAAGTACTGTCTTCTGTAGCTTTACTGGGATCTTCAGCTGCTAAATGTTGGAAATCTCTTGGATGAGCCAATATTAAATGATCCCCTGATAAAAAACACCTTGCCCCAAAGCATAAAACGTACAACTCTTAGAAGGTCTCACATTCAGTCAGAGTCAGAACCTTTCCCCCCACAGGTATGTGCTATCAGTGTGTGTTAGTTATTATCCTGTCTTGAGGTGATGACTCTTTTCATAATGGCATTTACTTTCTTCATACAGAGGGAGAGAATGATGAGAAAGAGAGAGTTGTGTGGCAGAGTGAGAGCTGTGAAGAAAGTGAAGAAGGCGTTCAGGCAGAGCTGGATCAGGTGATTATCAGATGATTTAGAAGTTTGATGCTGCATTTGAATGTAACATTTTTTATATTTCCCGGCTGATAACTCTCTTCTGTAATCAATCTAGATTGGGTGACCTTTTTTTTGGCTGGGTAGTGTATATTTTGAATATACACACGTGTTTCAAAACCCCTTCTTTATGTATTTATCCACTTGGGCTTGTGTTGTTGGTACTTTTTGCTCATCTCCTCAGATTGGCAACAGAGGGAGTGCAAAGTATATTGTCATACCAGATGCCAGGTGAAAGCCTTGGGTTTGGATGTCAAGTCTGGGGCTTCATCTCTCTGTCAGAAGTCCTCCTCTTCTTAGAAGTCAAGTTTGATGTGGTGACCCATCTGTTTCACACAGAAATGCTTCAGGAGTGCTATAGTAAGAACCATGAAACAAAACAGAAGAGCATAACTCTCACTACAACTTTCTTAGCATCACTGAACTCATACAGGTGCTCAACAGTCCTGCTTTTCTTTTTTCTCCTTGTGTTTGTTGATCCTAAAGCACTGAACACCTGGGAGACATTAACACTGAGGCAACAACAGCAGGAAGAGGAGGAGCTGGAGGGTCTTGTAGAGGAGGCTGTGGAGTCAGGTGACATGCTAGGTTTGGCTGAACTACCTGGAGCATTTAGAATATACAGGTGGGTGACAAACCATCATCTGGGACAATACAGCAACTTAATTAACAGTAACATCTTCGAAAACAGAGATCACCAGAGCACAATGAAACAATGTTTTTGACCCTTTAAACACAGCTGAAATTGGGAGCATTGAGTTAAGTAAATGGTTGTGCTCTTATTCAAAGTTTTAGTAAAAAAACAAAACAAAAAAACAACAACATTAACCTGAGTTTTTCCATATGTTACATCAAATTTAAGCACTGTCATTAAATAACAATTCTTGCAGGGCAAATCGGGGACCATCTCTTAAAAGCCACCCTGAGAGCAGAGAAGAGTCTTGGTCAGCTGTTTCGTTCCTGTATGAGTTGCAAACAAGTCGTAAGCAGGAACAGGACACACTAACAGCTCTGGGCCCGAGGTACAGGCGTTAAATACACTTCACACAACTTTTAGCTGCTGCAGTGTTAACTTGGTGAAAATCAACATGGTGTGAGATAACCCATGTGATTTTGCTCATGTATTTCTCTAACAGGTAAGGTCTTGTTTTTATCACCCCTCAGGTTGGGCCAGGAGGACCTTAGACTGATTTGTTGGTACATCAGGTTGGCAACTCTCCGAGCTCAGAGAGAAAATATGTCCTACAAAGCTCTTTTAGCTGCTCGGCAGTCCTGGGAGGCATGGTGAGCCAACTAACACTTAATAGCTTAGTAATAACACTAGAAATGTCCTCACTATTGCTAAGTCATTGTTTTAAACTGTAAAATGTTCATTTGCAGGCCACATGTAAAGAGTCCATGCAAAGCAGAGCTGGCAGCCCTATGGCTACATGAGAGGGAGGAGGAGAAGAAGAAAGACTTCATCTCAACGTCACCACAGCAGGTGTCCTAAATGAAATTATGAGACTGAGTATAATAGGACTAATAGGAAATTATACTTGGTTACATTGTTTTTGTATGAAGCTTCCCATTAAGTTATCCCTTATAGCAGTGTTTTTCAACCTTGGGGTCAGAACCCCACGTAGGGTCGCCTGAGATGTTTAGTAACTGTTAAAAAGAAATGACTGAACTATGTATGATTCTTTGTAAAATTAAACCACCAAACACAGTCTCAAAGAACTAATTTCTATACTTTCACTTTCTCTAATATAAATCTAGTTCAAATATAATGTGGCATTTAAAACTTTCTGAGCTGGCGCATCTTAGGTGATAAGGGTGACCATACTCCAGAAACCCAAAAAGAGGACCCCCTACCCGGTCTCTTCAAGATACTGTATAAAAATACTTTGCAGCATCTTTGCAAAAAGAGGCAACTATGCTGAAACCTCCAACTTAAAACCCCAAAAATGATTTCTTGATACTCAATGACGACAAAGTAGATTTGTAACCAATAACTCACACTTATTTATGACACTCTTTTTCTGTTTAAAGGAAAAATTTTCTATGGTATAAATGTAAAAAACACGTATAGAAGCAGATTTCTAGTTAGATAAATAAAAATGAAATGCTGGCTGTGGAAAGATTTTTTTTGCCTGTATGAAGTCAAAATTTTGAGATAAAAAGTTAAAATTTCTACTTTTTCTCTTTAAATTTTGACTTTTTTCCTCATAATTTTGTCTTAATCATCTTCAAATATTGACTTAGTCACTTTAAAATTTCGACCTTAAATCTCAGAATTTTGACTTGTTTTTCTAATATTTATGACTATAGTATCACAAAATTATTTTTACTTCAACATTTTTGGTTGGTGAACCACAGTAATCTGCCTCTTTGGCTGCTTAAGAGATGATAAACTGACCTCCTTGAAGCCGTAACACACATTAAAGTGCCCTCTTGGGAGCCAAAATGGGCGCTGTATTTACTTTTTTTTTTCTTTCGCCTATTCCTTTCAAAATGTGTGTGCACACCACTGGTTATGACAGTTAGTGAGGCGGCACTGAGAGGGTCCTCTGAGGTGAGCTATGTCATTGAGAGGGCAGTGAAGCCTCGTACTATTGCTGAGACATTAATTCTAGAAAGAAAATGTCTCTGGGGTCGCTGGGAAATCGTGATGTAAAATAAATTAAGGTTGGAAACCATTGTCTTAAAGGGACCATTAAGATGGTTTCGTCAGCTGTAAAGAACAACTCTGACCCTGTCCTCGTAGGCAGTCCTGCAGAGGCTGGTGCTGACTCAGGAAAAGCAGAGGAAACACCTGATCAAGTTGTTACATGGTGTGTCCACAGAGAGTTTGCAGGAGCCAGGTTGCACTATGTTTCAAGAAGAAGGTAAATCAAAATTTCCTCCCATTCTGCAGCATCTATGGCAAAAGTCATCTATCTTTCTTGTTTCTTTTGCAGAGAGTCCTGAGCAAACTGCTCTTCGAAGTGACTGTATGACCAGGCTGAAGCAGATCCATGCTGACCTACAAACACAGAAAGAGTCTCCAACAGCATCAAACTACACATATCCACAGGCACAGCTCCAAATGGACCATGCTAGAAGTGAACCTGAAATGTGGTCCAAGTCTCAGCTGGAGGATTGTTCCCTGTGCCTCTTGGTCCAAGTGATGGATCTTCAAGAGGTACAAGCTACTGCACTGCTCCCTGTGCTGATGGACAAAGTGGGTAAAAAAAACACTCAGAGCATGCTGTTGTTAAAATATCTGCAGAACTTTGACATTGTAACTTTTTTTCCAAGAGTGCTCAACGTGTCCAGGCCTCACGAGACAAGTTTGAATCTGAACTTCATGAACAGTGCTTCACTCTCAAACTGCTGGTGTCAGAAGTCCCCTCTACTTCAGGATCTTTTAGTCCGAAAGAAAATATCATTGAAAAAAGCAAAAATGGGCAAATCCCAGCTGATTTGTCCAGCTGCAGTGGAGCAGCTGATGTTGAAAACAGCAGTGGTGGGTCAGCTGAGACTCCAACAGTTGATCCAATCAGAGAAGGCGGGAGAGAAGTACATGCAGGTCAAGCTGCAGATGAGACTAACAAACAGGACATCTGTGCAGGTAATCCTATTTAAGTTACTTGACCATGTTACTTATTTTGACCCACTTACACTTGGGTTCCTCGCACCAGAAAGTTCCAACAGCTGTTTTAACAATCCTGACCTCTCCCTCAGGTTGTGGAACAATTATGGAGGACCTACCTTACCTGGAGATCTTGTGTGTGTCAGATGCAACCAATAATCCTCAACAGTGTCAACAAGTAGAAGAAGACAACGAGGCTGGTGCAATTAAGGGCACTCAGAACTTTGAAAAACAGGGCTCACTAATCACTCTTGCTTGGAGTAAACCTCCAGATGATGACACTGACTGCGAGGCAACGGCAGCAGAGGAGGATGCAGCACAGAGCCAGGATGCTGGTAGCAGTTTGAAGACCCAAGTCTTTCAGAGCCACATAGATAACAAAACTGAGGAATCCACTCAGTTAGAGATTTCCAAAGACATAGATCATCCTGACTCACAGGTACTGAATTATACCTATCAAACATTGCATCAGAATGTCCAAAATCTGATTTCCTGTTTTCACTCCTGTAATCTACTTAAGGTGACCTCTGAAAGGAGGGCATCAGCAAATCTAACAGAGCAGAGAGAAGCTGTTTCTCACTGTGGCTTTCAAGTGCATCATTATATTGACCCTTCTATGAATGACCTCTGCTCTTCACTGATGAACGAGTCTGTGCATGTGGACACAGCAGTGGTCGAGGTGGAAATATGTCCTACTGACACAGAATCAGAAATGTGGGAATTAAAAGGAACAAAGATGGAAAACACTTCAGACCAGGAATATGGTTCAGCAGCCTCAGTAAGTCTGCAGTAATGTGTCTTCAGCCAAAATTCTTGCATTTTTAAAGCACTACTCCACTTCTGTTTCCTAATGTATAGGAAAAAGAGAGAGAGTCCTCAATGATGGATAAGGAGCAGGCAATAGAGCCAGTCTCAGCAGTGGAGCGAGAGAGAACAATGCGAAACCTAGTGGACATGCAAAGAAAGGTCGAACAGAGGCAGCAGAGGGACAGAGAAAGACAACTTCTTAGGGTAAGAAATGAAAACGCATGGAAGAAAAGAGAGCATTTCAGTCTTTCCGGTCATTTAAGTCTAACAAATGTTTGTCTTCAGGTTCAGGAGCGTCTTTCCATCATCCAGCACAGAAAGGCAGAGGAAGACTTGCTGGGCCTTAAAGGGACAGACAGGCTTAAACACCTCACACAAGATCTACCACTGGTAAAACTTCACAAAGTAACATGGTCAGGCTGCAGGATTTTATTCTTACATTCTGTCTCCATAACAAAACATGTTTCAGGAAGATAAGAACCAGCAAAAGACAGTCGTCAGGGAGCGACTAGAGCAGCTGAGAAGAGAGCGCTCCTATGTCATGCAGTCCAAACGAGAGAGGTGAGGGGTCTTTTTAAATTTGCACAAATACCAAATGAACGATGACCACTATGACTATGTTCCTGTTTTTAACCTCTTAGGAATACTGCAGGATTTAAGGAACTGTTGGGTCCTGTAGCGCTCTCCTGCAGAAAACCAGACGATGAAGCAGACTGAGAAACTACAAACACCTCCAAGTTAGTCCCATTCTCTTCAAAATCCTTACCAATGCTCTCTGAAGGAAAATGTTGCAGATTTTATTTCAAAGCTTGCCAGCCTTTAGCATCAAATCCAGCCTCTGCCCGTAAAAAGAACAGGTATCAAACTTGAAGTGACTGTTTATTAGACAGTTTAATAATCATCTTGACAAACATAAGCATCAACAATAATGTCATTTATCAATGACCCCCCTCCCCTCCCACTTTAGCTGTGTATACATCACCCCTCTGTGGCCTAAATTACATACACAATGAGTCACAGAGGTGCATGTAAACAGTCTACAGAGGTTCCATCAATTTTTCTTCATGTGAACTTAACATTAATATTGGCACTGCGGGCCATTACTCACTTGCGTAAGAAATAACTTGACTAGATGAAGGACACTGCTGTAGACTCTGACTGCACCTATGGACTATGGCTGTATTTATTTACAGGTCTATGAGGATGGGAATATTGTAACATGTCTTAGGACGTATGTTTGGCTGACTACTCTACAATGGGGGGTGTATGTACATGGTCGTTTTCCTGCAAGAGAGGAGGATCTCAGTCCTGGTGCGAAGAGGGGGAAATGTCTACATGGGAGATTTTTAGTGAATAAACATTCTGTTTTTATCTCTTTAATTGTCCCCACTCACACTGCAGTCCAACGCAAAGCAGAAACATCTATCACGCTAAGGGGCCAGAACATTCCACAGCAGCTCACACACACACTGAGCCACTGCATTACACACATACAAAATACATGAGTGAGTCCTCAAGAAACAAAGTGTAGACAACTTAGGTTCTAATTCTGTGGTCTTGAACAGAATAGCATTCAAACAGACAAAGACAAACAAGCTGAAGGTTCAAACTAAGAAAACATGGTGCCTACTGGAGCTAGAGGCAGACCTTTAATATTTTAGCAATGTGACAGCTTGGGACCAAACAGGACCAGTCCCATTTCAGAATCCATTGAAAAATATTACAGTTCATTTTTGAGGATGAGGTGGACTCAATCTGTGTGTGTCTCAGTGGGCTAAGGTGAGGACATGCTTTTAGGACTGGAGAGCCAGGTCAGCTCTTGTGACAGCAGGGCACTTAGATAGCAGTGACTCTAAAATCCAAACAGGTGTGGTGTCAGATTTCTCAGTTGTGTCCAGATGCTGGATCTACATGTGCAAGATTCTCAGCAAGAAAGCAGCATGCGCTTGTGTGTGACAGACTAAACTACACCTTATACAGGATCAACATCGTTTGCATTTTATACACTGGACTGGTGTTTCCCACAGTGCAAGGTAAAAGCTTGTGATGGGAAAAAGAAAGGTCCAAGTCAAGCTCAGTTAGTGAACTTCAAAGAATGACACCACCTCCTTGCTGTAGGCTTTGATGAACACGACTGTCCATTAACACAAAACAGTCATCACACATCCAGCATATTTCTGATGTATGGGCACCATGGAACAGAGGAGGGCTGATATACCTGTATGTGTGTATTTGTGAATCTCTACATTTTCATGGGAATCATGAAAGGAGAGAGAGGTGTGCATGTATGAGCATCAAGTCTTGAATGGTGTTAGAGATGGGACTTGAGGGATGTTCATGTCTTCTTGTATGAGTCTTTCTATTGGTGTGCACACTGCACCCCTGGGCCATGATGGCCTCCTTCCTCATCAGAACTATCATTGTAGGCCTCTCTCCTGGCTCCGCCTCCTAAACCTTGACTCCTGTCAAAATCTGTCAGGTCAACCTCCTCTGCATCTGCTGAAATTACAGGATTCTCAGCTCGGGCAGGCAGCAAGCACTCAAGTTCCTGGAAGAAATTGATTGGATTAAACAATTATTTTCACACCAAAACCAACTCCATGGGGTTATAAGTGTCTGAATCAGGTTTAAAGATGCCAGCTTACATTCAGTTTTTCTGGTTTAATCCAGTTGTTTTCAGGGAATTGGACATCAAACTTGATGTAAAGGTCTCCCTTCTCGAATGGATTTCTGTACTGAGGCATTCCCTCTCCTTTGACCATTCGAATACAGCCTGTTACAAACAAGCATCAACATTTAGTGTGAGGCTTTGGTTCCAGCACAGTATATTTCTCAACTGAAGCTGATGTGTTGTTCTCTATAACATTACCACATTAAAAGGTTCAGAACTACTTTGGCTCATAGCTGGGAATAATTTTCACCATACCTAGTTGTACAGGCAACAATATTGATTGGTTGCATGTTTACTTGTGTTGAGCCACATTCTACTAATACATAAGTTTGCATAACTGTAGACCGCTGGTGAAAGACCAATCATTTTAACTGCAATTTATAGAGGCAGGAATGTTAAAAGCCAACATTTACAAGTATCAGACCAACATGTTTACCTGGCTCAATGACTTTGCCAGGAGGGTATTTGACAAGCAACTGACGTCCATCAAGGTGTGCAACAGTCATCTGGAAGCCACACAGAGCCTCAACCAGGCCGATACGTTGGACCATGTGAAGGTCACTGCCTTCGCGACGGAAATCCTGAGACAAATTAAAATTAATTTTGTTTTGGATCAAAACAAAATGTTTATTAAACAAAGGCTTATCAAGCCCCACTACAACTGTTTTTGTGGCAATGGAATGAAAATCATGATTGCATTTTACCTCGTGTTCTTTCTCTTGCAGCACAAGGACTATATCTCCTGGTTCAACGCCTGGCGCTTGGTCAGCCTCACCGGAAAACGTGATTTTCTGTCCATGTCTCATGCCTTTGTCCACATGCACCTCCAGAAGTTTTGTTTCCTTACACACCTTATGACCCTCACACTTTTTGCAGCGGTCTTTCTCATTTATCACCTCACCTGCACCAGCAAACAAACACAGATTTTGTCATTTCCCCAATATTCGCCATATTTTATGTCTCTGGACAGCAATGGTAGGTATTTACGAACACGGACATTACCCTCTCCATTGCAATCTGTGCAGACTGACTGCATCTGTTGAACCATCCCTGGGGCAAGTTGTCTAATCATGATTCTCATACCCCGTCCTCTGCATGCTACACACTTCTGCACCGCTCCTGCTTTACCGCCCTGACTAAAAGGAGAAAGACAAAAATTGACACACTCAACAGAACTTTAAATGAGCAAAAAAATTCTGGCGCAAAATACTTGTGTCAGGGCTTTGAAATTTTAAGCACCATGCTGTTTTGTAATGACAACAGTTGAAGTGAACTCACCCATTGCAAGCACCACACAGCACATTCTTACTGAGCTGCAGTTTAGTGGTTTTGCCATTGTAGAGATCTTCAAGAGAAACTCTGTTGGAGCAAAAAAGTGATTGAATTTGTTGAACCTCGTATTATATTTGAACTTCCACAACTGTGGCACCAAAACCCAATCCCAGGTGACATACTCACTTCAGAGGATGAACCATATCTTCTCCTCTCCTCTTGCCTCCATTGCGACCTCTGCCCTGCCCGCCCATGAACCCGAAAAGTCCTCCGCCAAAAATATGAGAGAAAATATCATCCATGCCAGGTCCTCCGCCTCCTCCCTCTCGTAACCCCTGTTCTCCATAGCGATCATATAGCTCCTTCTTCTCTGGGTTTGTTAAAACCTCGTACGCAAAACTGATCTCTTTGAACTGAAAACAGACAAAACAAAACAAAACAAAGCTACAGCTTGACAGAGTGAAGAACACAATTGCATTACATGAACCCCTTTTACAAAATGGAGAGGAGACAACTTAGTTATGTGTCACATTAAAGCAGAACCAGAGGGAAGTCACTGAACAGTGAAAAAAATGATGCACTTCTCTCTTGGGAAAATCCGTTTCATGTCTGTAGCTTGTGTCTGTCTACAGTTTGTTCTGAAAGAGTTTTGCTGTGATAATGACTCAATAAATCATCACTGATCAGTTCCAACTGTTGAGTATTTGAGCAAGTGTTGTTGGAGCTGTTGCTAACCATGTTAGCATAACATGTATGTAATGCAGCAAACCTTATCTCCAGCATCAGGATTCTTGTCAGGGTGATACTCCTTGGCCAATTTACGGTAGGCCTGAAAAAAAAGCAAAATACCATTGTGATAATGCCAACTATGTTTAATAGCCATGCAAGCAAGTTCTCCTGTCTAACTGTCTGTAGCAGCCTTGTGATCTAAGGACTTGACTTGTGGGCCTGCTGTCAAAAACATCAGGACACCAGCAAGTGCATAGCTGCTTTTGACGTCTCTTGGCATGTTTGTGAACACACAATTTCAACAAAGCCTCATATAAGAGTGTGAATCTTTAGAAGTCACCTGTTTTGACAGCAGAAGTGTAGAAACTCATAATAAATGCAAAGACTTTTTATCAACTCCAGAATCAACAATATAACCAATCGTCACTTTGAACTAACATAACGAAGGAATAAGCTGTTAGTACATAGCTTTTAGCTTGCTAAACAAATAGATGAATAGTATTGAAAGGAAGAGGGAATTGAATTAATCGGTCTTACAATTGTTTATCAGATCAGGCTATCATTTTCGCTCGTCGAAATCTGACATGTGAATAACTAGAGCAAATAAGCATGTGGTTTCATGGCTTCAATCAGACATGTTAAGAACCAAAGCGTTTTTTTAACCATAACATCGGAGTTGCTTAATGTTGGGATGAATACTTTTTAACGGCGTGCGTATTAGCCAACGATGTACTTCAAGCTAAACGGCTGATTACATAGTCACCAGCTACCTGAAACGCTAATGCAAAGACATATTTTGTATACATCCAAAGCCAAATTCCATGGGCCCTGACCCCAAACAAGTTCAATGATATGAGCAGTTAGCATTTCCCCAGTATAGATTTTTCGCTAACACTCCTTGAGTCGCCTTTCCTCGCTTTGGTGATGGCTATTTCCTGAAGAAAAGCTACCATCCCACGCTAACGGCCGGCAAGCTATCGCACTCGTGGTCACAAGTGTATTTCTTGATTTTCAGTCACACCTGCTTTGTTTATAAAAGTTAAGGCCAATCGTCTGAAATGCACTCTATTATTAGTATTACATGACAACGCAGTGATGAGCTTTGGTTGTCTTCGAAAGTGGATATCCCTTTAGTAGTGAGCATAACTAGCCAACGTTAGCTTTTAGCTGCTGCTGAGCATCTTTAGCTCACGAAATAGGCCACAATTTATTGTTTTTATCTTCCGTGCGTTGTTCTTTTTCTGTTTCTGCTCCATTATATGTACTCATCTTTCTGTGGCCACTTACCTTTTTGAGTTCATTCTCGGAGGCAGAGGGTGAAACTCCAAGGATGTCGTACAGCTTAGTATCCACAACGTTCGCCATGATGCTAACCGGCTACACAGAGACAGAGCTTGAGCGGAGGGTGAGAGAGAGAGAGAGAGAGGAGCCGGCTGGGACTGTCCAGGGCTGCCAGATACTACGACAGACACAAACACCCACTCCCAAACAGATGGCGAACAAAAAAAAGAAAAAAAAGAAACCAAAACAAATAATACACAGAGTTATATAGCACAGAAAGCTCTAAGGCTTTTGGATTGTGTTTGCTGTTATATTTTTAATTGTTGGGTGAAATATTTTATTATTTGTCATGGCGTACTTGTGTGTGACTGAAATATTTATTTGCAAAAAAAAAAAAAAAAAAACTGCTCCAGACATTATAATTAACTGTTATTATGGATTATAAGAAATAAAATACTTTTAATATTTGAACAACCTTATCTCGAGTTGTATAAGATTCACGTGTTTGTTTTTTCAAATATAACACCGACTTCAGTTATTAAAGCTACTGTAAGGAAATTTTAAATGGTTTCTAAACGGACTGGACCAAACGTATCGTATTTCATACACGAGTGTCGTAAACCTCGATCTCATCAACATAATATATAGTTTCTATAAAACACTTATTGAATTATTTATCAAATTAATAAATAAACCCTCTTTTCTACCACCTTGAGGACTGTCACAATACTACAGCTGAAGTTGTATTTCGGCTCATTTCAAAATGACTGCTGTCATTAAATCATCCGCTCACATATTTTCAGGAAAATTGTCCCCAATTTTCAAGAAGATTCAATTAGTGACATATAAGTTACCATTTTTTAATGATATATTTTTTAAAAATTTTCTGCATAAAATGAATGCATATTTACAAAAAAAAAAAAAAACTTTAGAAGAAAAATTGGCAAAACGGCCCAATGTGTCAAATGTGAAAATACCATAAATGAAATGATAGAGCTATTTTTGATTTATTTATTTTGTAGATTTTGTTAAAAGGGGCAAAATAATCTCAGTGTCAAAACTCTGTAATTTTCTGACTTCTTTTTGATGGGTCAGGCATCATAGGGTTAAGAGTATAGGGCCAGTATCGCCAATCTCAATACTGATACTTTTTACATTGAAAAGCAGCTTGTCAAAATTATTCAAGAATTGCACACAACTACTGAAACTAATTTTTCAATCAAAAAGTAATTATTTGCTGTTTTAGCCCTGCTTTGTTGTAAAACAGTGAATTCCAATATTTATGGAATACAACAACTTTTATATTTTAGCAAAAAAGATATCATTTTGACCAAACAGTTTGCTCATACTGGTAGATTAACCATCACAGAAACATAAAAAATATTTAGGAAATCCGCCATATGCCATAAAAATATGAAAATTTCACTCTAAAAATGTTTAAAAGATGACTAAAAATGACTTCTCATGCGCATCATTAGCAAAGAGATGAGAGGTAGCATAAAAATCATAAACCAACAGTTCCTGTAAATAGATGGACTAGCAGTTTTTTCTTGACATACAGGCTTGTAAATGGGGGTACATGTAATCTTACACTATCACAATCTGGGATCAATTGCAGTAACACGTTCCCAGTCACAATGTGATAGCCTGCATTGGATTAGCTCATGTCTGTAGTTTATATTAATCTTAGTGTGAGAGCATTAAATATTGTTCTCAAATTAACCTTCAGGTCCCAGCCAGAAAGATCATAATATGTACTGTAGCTTGCTATTGCAAAATGTTGACAAATGTCTGATAATGTTTGAGAGTGGGGGTTGTTTACTTTTTTTGTGTTAAACGAGGTTGCCGGTAGGACTTTGAATCTGCAGGTGACGTTCATTTTACTGCAGCTCTTGATGCTGCGTGGAACAGTTTTTTTTTCAGTGTGACAGAAATAAATAAGTATTTGTTCTGGTGTTTACACTGATGATGGACAGCCAAACTTTTGATTACGTTTTAGGTATCCGCCATTTTGATTTCTAAATCTGACTGATATGTTTTTGTTGTTGTTGTCTGCCTGTTAAAGTGTAATAATTTATTGGGGCTGTGACAACTCAGCCGCTCGACGCTCCAACCGCCGAGTAACGGCAGCGTAAGTGACATTGCAGCCGGGAAGGGGGTAGTGTCTTCAAGCTAACAACGCACTCATGAACAGGCTGGCATGGGCCTCTGGGTGACCTGACAGCCAAAGTCGCTGAGTTGCCATTAAGCTTCTGGATGACGACTGATAAAATGATGGACGTAAGGTAACAAACGTTTGTCTTTTTTGTGGGAAACGTGAAAGTAGACCCGTGATCGAACCTGTTATGTCTCATTGCTAAGTGGTCGGGAGATGGGGACGTAGCGTTTGAATGGGGAGGACATCATCCCCAACGTTAGCCAGGCAAACTCACTGATGTGGGGGTTTAATAAAGCCGTTATTCACCACTGATACTACAACGTTAGCGACAAGAATGAAACACTGCTAGGTTATAACCTGCATGCACTGTAAGTGAAAGAGGTCGTGGTTTGGTTGTGTAAAGGCACTGATAGAGACTGTAATAGAAGATAAGCTAGCTCACTTAATGTGGACCAGCGGTACCTGTAAGCTAATTAATGCTAACATCTATTCAATGATATTAACCTGTTTATTACTGATGTCTATTTAAAGCTAACGGCATCTGGAACCAGCTGATCCTAATCCGCAACAAGGCCTGGTTTAGTAATAGTCGACCGTGGTAAATGTGTAATTTGGTTTTTAAATTTAAGAGGAGGATTTGTGATGCATCTGAGCTCTGAAACACCTGTTTGTGAAGTCTCATTATTACCAACATAATTGTGATGCTACTGTACAATCATGTTTATAAATCAGCAACCAAATTTCTGTTTCTCTCTTAATTTTATAATGATGTAAATAGATCACATGATCTAGTAGGTTACTTCAGATCAGCTGCATCCAAAATAACTTTGCAATTTTAATTAACAGGGTAGATTTGTGGCATAGTCATGATAGACATCAGCATTTAAAATGTAGTATCTGATGGACTAAATCATTGTTCAGTGCTGTTAGCTTGAATTCTTAACTGTGGTCTAATTCAGGTGTAAGGTAAAGGTCCTTTTTAAATAAACCCATGGTACAACAACAGCTCCTTCCTGCCTCATAGTGTACAACTGTCTTCAGCCTCCTCCTTGTTTCATGTTCACAAGATTGTCAGCAAATGTAAGCCTGAGTACTTACCCCCCCAACCTACTCACGTGTTTTTTAAGCAGAGGAATTTGTAATCCTCTATAGAGCTAAGTTTCTTGCACCATTAGGGAGATTGTTCCACATTTTTTTTACCACATTCATTTGCTCTTCACAGGACTGTTTGTGTCAGGCCTACTAAACTCAAACCTTCTGCACTAACTCGATTACAGATGCATTACTTCCTGTTTGTTTCAGAGTGAAGTGCAAGCCTCATCCATGCACTTAGTGCTGACTTTTATGCATCTTGTTCTGTTCTATGCTTCCCCTCTCAGGTTGCAGCCAGTCTCTTCTGGATTCGCGTGTCTTGTATCTACATTTTGTGAACTTGCCTAGGCTTTCCAACGTCCAGGGTTAACAAGGCAAATGGTCGTTTAGGACGTTCTGACTAGAGGTACAAGTCCTTGACTAAATGGAAGGTCATGCTCACAAACAGTATAGTGTTTTCCCACACTTGAATAAACTACTGTTACATTTAAAGCAACTTTGTCAGGATACCATGTCAAAACCTCTGTTTTTTTCATCAGCTAGGTGTGTGCTTGTCACGTCAGCCATGTTTTGGAAGTTTGACCTACAAACCTCTCATCTGGAGGCCTTACTGGACAAGGAAGATGTCACACTTGATGAGCTCATGGAGGAGGAAGATGTCCTGCAGGAGTGCAAGGCCCAGAACAGGAGGTCTGTGCGTTGTTGACTTTGACACTTCAGCGTTACATTTATCAACATTTAGATTTTCTTAAGTTGCTGGTGTTGATACAAACTCATTCTTCTCATCAAATTGTAGACTTCTCTTGTTCCTGTGCCAAGACCAGTGTATGCAGGAGCTGGTCCGTATGATCACAACAGAGCCCCCTGGTGGTGTAGAGGAGACAAAGCGCTTCAAGTAGGTGTTAGGCAGAAAATGCTGATGTAGTACACCGTATCTGGGAAAAAGTGTGTTCTGCTGCTTCTGCAATCCATCATATCACTCACTCGCCATTTTGTAGTAGAGGCAAGCACTCTAAGGGGGTTCTGACTCTCAAGACAGGGTTCTTCATACATAATACATTTAAAGTTACTTTTATTCCTGTCTGATAATCTGTTAATACACAATCTGAACACCGTCTTGATTTTTACATTCTAATTTTATATTACAGGGAAAAGGATACTATAAGAATTTGATATGTTTGGTTTAATGGCGGGTGTGTTCTGCCTTACAGGTATTCAAATATAGCATGTGAACTGCTGACATGTGACGTGGGAGTGATCAACGATAAACTGGGTAATGATGAGCCTCTACTGGAAACTCTGTATGCCTTCCTGGAGCAGCCATCCCCCCTTAACCCCCTCCTGGCATCTTTCTTTAGCAAGACTGTTGGAAACCTCATCACACGGAAGACTGAGCAGGTAACATGCTCAAATTCACTCTCACAGAATCACAAAATCACAAAATCAAAGAGCAATGTCAGACCACAGTGTTTCTGTGTTGCCCTGATTGATTCAGAGTCTGACAGGCGCTTACAGCTAAGTACTTGAAAGTGCTATTGCCCAGAGTTATTCCCATAAGAGCACCGTGAAGTTTAATACCAGAACATAGATGTTCCAATGCACAAAGCATCACCATAGTTTAGATTTCATGTTTATTGTTTCATGTTCTCTTGTGACCCCCATAACCTTGAGCATCAAATTAACTGTTTCCTCTCTCCTCTGTTTTGTCCCAGGTTATAAGCTTCCTGCGACGGAAGGAGGGATTCCTCTCCTTGGTCTTAAAGCATATCGATACATCAGCCATGATGGATGTGCTCCTGAGACTTATCAGCTGTGTGGAGCCTCCTCCCCTTCGACTTGAGACACTTACTGTAGGAGACAAAAAGAGCCACATTTATATTTCACACATCACACAAATGAACATTGTTAATTTACTGCTAACGTTTTGTCTTAACAGTGGCTGAATGAGGAGAAGCTGGCCCAGAGACTCATAGAGCTCATTCACCCTGAGAGAGACGAAGAGGTAGGAAGAATTTAATTCTTCAATTTGTCAATCACACATCTGTGATAAAGTCTACCATGTAGTTCATTGGACTGACGGTTTGGGTTTGTTATGTGTATCTTTGCACCTCCACAGAGGCAATCTAATGCATCACAGACACTGTGTGACATCATACGTCTGAGCCGGGACCAGGCCAATCAGCTCCAAGAGATTTTACAGCCTGATCCTTTGCTTACTGTGCTGGAGTCGTAAGTTATACAAACACACAAACAGAAATAGACACATGTCCACAACAGGGTGTGGATAAAATGACTGATTTCATTGTGTTTCTACAGGCAGGAGTGTGTTGAACAGTTGTTGCAGAATATGTTCTCAGGGGAGCGCACTGAGAGTTGTATTGTCAACGGGATTCAAGTTCTTCTCACATTACTGGAAATCAGGAGGCCTGTGTGAGTATTTTGAATCTTAAATTGTGAATTTTATCAAGGTCTGTTTTAGAAAATTCTGTCATTGACCCCTTGGCTAGAATAATCTCCTGTTTTTTTTGTTTTTGTTTTTGTTTTTGTTTTTTTTTGTCGTTGGTCCACGATCATGACAGGGTGGATGGTGTAATGGATGCTCAGGGATTTGAAAGGAGTTACACTGTTAACAGCAGCATTTTGTTGGCCATTCAGCCACACTTGAAGCATTTCCACCAGCTACTTCTGGAGCCACCTAAGGTAATGAAATAAAGTTATTATCCTTTAGTTCTTTATCCATTGAGAGAAAATTATTGATTTGCTGCAGGACAAAGGCCATTCATAGGGCAATTATTTTTCAGCTGGCAACAAGTTATTCAACTCCAGCTAATGCAATGAGTAACTTTTCATTTCTTCATGGAGCTCAAATTGTGAAAGAGTGGTTCAGGGAGCATGAGACATCATTTTCATACATAGATTGGCCACCACAGAGTCCAAACCTTAACCCTATTGAGTATCTTTGGGATGTGTTGGAGAAGGCTTTGTGCAGTGGTTAGACTCTCCCATCATCAATAAAAGATCTTGGTGAAAAATGAATGCAACACTGGATGGCGATAAATCTTGTGACACTGCAGAAGTTTATCGAAACAATGCCACAGTGAACACGCGCTGTAATCAGAGCTAAAGGTGGTCCAATGAAATATTAGTGTGTGACCTTTTTTTGGTGGCGACTTCTTTTTTTGGCCAGGCAGTGTATGTCTCTTTGTGCCATCATTCAGGCACTCTAGTCAATTAACTTTTTACAATGTCATATATTCTTCAAGAGTTATGTCAGTTTTTCTGATGTTAAGATTTTCTTCCCTCCACTTCACTGTTCTATTCTTAGCGAAGTCCCATGCTTACCTCTTTGGGTGTGCTGGAGGAACCACTTGGGAACACTCGCTTGCATGTAGCTAGATTGGTGGCCTCTCTGCTTTACACCAGCTCTGCGAGCCATGCGGTCGTTGCACAGGAACTCTGCTGTCTTAATACCATGGACCTGCTTCTGGTGAGATTTGCTATCGTGTAGCATTTTCGAAGCACAGCATCGAAAACTAGTTTCAGATATTGAAGTTACTTTGGGGGAATGTTTTTGTCTTTTAGGACTTGTTCTTCAAGTACACATGGAACAATTTCCTGCACCTGCAAGTGGAGCTCTGTGTCGCTGCCATCCTCCGGCCCTGTGCCCATGAAATGAGACTTCAGACTGGCTTGGGACCCCAGGAAAAATTCAAGTCTGATCAAGAGGCTTCTCAGGAACAGTCTGTGCCTGAAACCACTTCTGAGCCGCCAATCAGTCCTGACAACTCCGCACATAATCTCATGGTGACGCATGTAAGTGTCTCTGCTGGGCTTGCAGCTACATTTTATCAACTACCAAAAAAGAAAAAACTCTGAGTGAATCAAAAGATTTGATTGATTGTCTCTTTCAAGTTGTTTCAGCACTGCCACCTTGTCCAAAGGATTCTCGGGGCTTGGGAAGAGAATGATAAACTACAGTAAGGAATTTTGAAATTGTGCCTTTCCTTTTCTCTTGCTAATATTAGGTTTGTTAAGTCTTGTACTTTCTGTGTTCAGGTCAGAAGGTGGTATGAGAAGAGGGTACATGGGACATCTGACCAGGATTGCAAACACAGTAGTCCACAACCTGGAGAAAGGCCCAGTCCACACCCAGATTAGTACCCTGATTTCAGGTGTGTGTGTTTGTGAAGTGCACTTACATTCCTATTTGAGAGAAAGTGATAAAAATGCACATTGTCTTTAATATTGTTATTTGGATGTAGAGCTCCCAGAGGACTGCAGAGGGCGCTGGGAAACCTTTGTAGACCAGACTTTGTCAGAAGCCAATAGGAAGAATACTATAGACCTGGTAAATACACACACATGCTCATCTTTGTCCCAGTTATACCTGTTTGTAAACACACACTCATGTAAAATGTTGCCTCTGTTTGTGTGTGTATCCAGGTTGGCACTGGAAACCCACGCCCGTCCTCAGAGGATGATATGGAAAGCCCATTCCCTAAAGAACTGACACTACAGCAGGTGCAAAAACTTAGAACAAACACACATATGGATGATTTTGAGTCTTCATGTTGATGTTGGTCTAATTGAAGTTGCTTTTGTTGTTCGTCTCAGGCTTTCTCAGATTACCAGATCCAACAGATGACAGCTAACTTTGTTGATCAGTTTGGCTTCAACGACGAGGAATTTACTGATCATGATGACAGCATTGGGTAAATTTGTCAGCTTTAATCTTTGCATTAAGCACATTGTGTGTTTGTATTGTGTTTTAACAAAGTGACTTCAACTGTTCTTACAGGGCAACATTTGATCGTATTGCAGAGATCAATATTAACATTGATGCAGGCCAAGAAAGTGTGAGTTTTGATGTCAATTTGATCACATATTTTCTCTGCATAGTTTTATGTATAAAGTTTTAGAGACATAAAAGTCTTTTGCTGTACTTGAAAAATACAATAATGCGCCTGATGGTGATTTAGAGCCATAAAAAACAACCACAACATCTCTAGCTCGCTTAATCAGCAGCAGCTTTATCCTCCTATACAATCTGTCCTTTTAAATTAAGGCCAACATAAAAGGTTTAACAGTATAATGTTTCTCTTTATAATATACTGTTGTGATAATCTGTTTCCACTGGCTGAACTTAACACACCTGAATTGTCTTTTTCTTTGCAGACTAACACAGCTGTATTTGAGGCTTGTTCCAAGGAGAGGATTCAGCCATTTGATGATGATGAAGAGGACATTTGGGAAGAAAAAGAGATCAACTTTGCAACACAAACCAAGTCCCGCAACAGGTAAATACACTGCACTTATTGTGGGTGCTCTTTGCATTATTTTTTCTGAATTTTTGTCCTTGCTTGCTCATGCAAATGTTGTGTTTGTTTGTTTTAAGGTTTGGTGGGTCACAATCATCCCAGGGCTCAGCAACTGGTAAGGCTTGTGATAGGACAGCAGCTCCTGGCACAGGAGCCCCTGTCAAAGAGCCAAACTCAGATTCTGAGGAGGAGGAGGATCCTAAAGATGAACTAGATCCTTTCACAAGCCTGACCCAAAGCGATGCTACCAAGAGTGAGAAACATTTGTTTTTCTTTTGATGTGACTGTTTTGCATTTTGTACAGGAGACATGAGTTGGTTATGGAAGTTAGTTAGAGTACAGTGTATTTGTGATGCTCTTCATACTCAGGCACGGGCTGGATTGCAGATTTTGGAGAGGTGAACTCACAGGCTCCTGCAGCAGGAACAGGATTCTCAGCTTGGGACTCTACAGACTCCCAACCAGCTACCACAGATACAGAAGATAAAGGATGGGCTAAGTTCACAGACTTCCAGCCCTTCTGCTGGTCAGTCTGAATGCACTCTCAGTCTTTGTTGTTTGTTGTTAGGTGTACGTATAAAAACATGAATAATTAACATCATTTAACCAGAAATTGAAAAACTGCAAACTGAGGCACTATTTTTGAGAGAAGTTCAATCAAAAAGGAAAAAAAACGTGACTGGTCTTTACTAGGATAGACGGACATAATGCCACTTAACATCTTCTGCTAAAATTAAGTGAGTTACAGCTTCGTGCTGTATTTTTTGTAACTAAGGAAACCATAAACATGACAGTACAAATCATTCCATTCTGTGTGTATTTCTTTGAGAAGCTGTACCGAATTATAGAAAAACACTTAATCTGTATTTGTAAAACCTCTCTTCTAGCTCTGAAACAGGCCCTAGATGCAGCTCTCCTGTGGACTCAGAGCTCAGCGGATCAGAAAACACCAAGCCTAACCAGAACCGTAAGTTGATGCAAAATGGCTATGAAGTTTTAACTTTATTGGGTTAAAACTAGGGTTTAATTTAACCTGTGACCTCTTTCTTGCATTTCCTCCCCACTTCCTGACCCTGTTTCCTTCAAAATATTGACAAATGAGAAGAATTGAAAAGAAATAGAAGTCACATAGCAATAACAAACAGTAACAATACCCTTGTTGGTATTGGCAAAGTTTACAAATTTGGTTCAATGCCTTCATTTGGTGTAAAGTTGGCTCACTAACAAAAGTGAGCCTAATCAGAAAAAGTCCCATAGAAAATTTGCCCCTTCCTGCACTCTGCTGTTCATGTTTAATGTACATATTTCTTCTTCTGCAGCATGTGTATGGAGTGTTTGCGTGGCAAGAAAAGCTCCACTGGTGGCATCAGACTCCTCCTCCTCCAACAGCTCAGACAGTGACGAGGAAGAAGGAAAGACAGAGTCTTCAACCAGTGAGACCATCACCACAGGAGCTGGCAAGGAGACCATTCGGCTCACCGTGGATGCCAAAAATGAGAGGGCAGTCTTCAGCAGGTACATAAAACACACCACAGTGATGTCCTGCTCTGTCTTGATTGGAACAGTGTATTCCCCCTCTCTTATTGTTCTCTTTACAGAGCCTTTCCACCCTAAACACTTTCCCTACAATGTTACCTCCACCTTTTCTGTTTTACTTCTGACACTGCCCTCTCCCTGTCTGTCCCCTTTGACTCCAGAGTATTCAGACCAGCAGTAAGACGGTATGTTGTGCTTGAGGTCCTTTGCTCTGGAGCGTGGAATGTTTTCCTAAAGTTGTGTGAAGGATTTTAAAAAGAGCCATCATGAGCACAGATGTGCCACATGTTTGTTTTGTTTGCTTGTTGAACTTAATAGGATGTGATGCAACAGTTACTTCTGCCATAATACAGTACAGGCCTAATTCATCCCAGAAATACACTAACTCAAAACTGTTTATAACCGTATAGCTCCCCTACCTCTATTCCTCTGCCAGATTTCATCTAGATTCACATGACACTGAACAGTACTAGTCTTCCCCTGGCATGAAACAGTCCACTCAGCATCTGTAGGATCTGTTATTTTACTTATTTTATTACACAAACATTTAGGAGCAGTGTTTGACAATCATGCTTAAGTTACAAAAAAGTCATTGTCACCATCAAATGGGCCTCAGCTTTTGGGATTTGTTTTATCTTTAAGAGCACCAACTCTACTAACAGTATGTTCACTAGCATGCAATGAACAGTGGTTGCAACAAAAATATCAGCATTCTAACAAATTCCTACGTTAGCTAGCTACTAACAAGCAGTGCACCTAAAAGCATGTCGAGCTAAAAAAATATGTACAGGAAAATTTTCAAGTAACAATATTAACACAAACCTCAGAGACCCCCTTCAAGCAGATCACTCTCTCACAGCTGATGTCAAGAAAAGGAATACAAGGATTGCTGTATATGTCAGACAGGAAGATAGCTGAAGCGTGTAGCTTAGGAGCAGATAACTGAGGTGAAATGCAGCCAGAAGCAAGAGCAAGCATCAGCAGTTTGTTACTGACTGTATATTCTGGATGTTTTTTTTTTTTTCAGTGATGCAGATAAGGTGCCAGCAGAAGGACTATCTGTCAAAGACAAAGAGAGTGAAAAAGGAAACTCCCCAAACCCTAACACAGGCAGTCCAAGTACCCAATCGGCCGCTGTCACACAGTGAGTGTGTGTTTGCATCTTTGTTTACTGGCACACCTTAGACAAGTGATGCAAATAGTTTGTCCTGTACTTCTACTATGACAAGTCAAAAGCTCTCTGTAACAGTGAGTAGTTTTTAAATCAGAGTGAAAAGTTCTAGGTTTTGCCCTCTTGTTTAATTGTTGCCATCTGTTAGATGACTCCTTTATTTCTGTAAACTAGGGCTGAGCAATTTATCAAAAATTATATTAAATCGCAATATGGCCCACTGCAATATTCTAATCGCAAACATTGCAATGTTCATCTAAACTGAAATGTTTCAGAATTTCAGTTAAAATGTTTTTGCATTAGATGTCTATTGCTCTACACCAGTGATACTCAACTCTGCTCAACCAAAGAGTCAAACTGTTGAAAACTAGCTTTGCAAGAAAATAGTATAAGTGGTGAAATGTGGCAAAAATGGTAAGAAGTAGCAATAAAAATAAGTTTAAGGTGGCGACAGTGGTTGAAAGTAGCAAAAGTTTTTGAAAGGGGTTGAAAATTTGGGACAAAACCTGGAAAATAGTCAACATCTAGCTAGAAAATGGCCCAAAAGTGGCCAAAAAAAGAGAGAAAAGTGATTAAAATGGGCAAAAAGCAGTCATTGGTAGCAAAAATGGTATTGAGTGGATAGAAATGAACATGCCTGACATTTCTGTTGAAAGTCAAATTTTCATATGAATCAAAATAGCTCTTCTTTTTTTCACGTCAATTCATGACTGATTTATTGCTTGTGTTTAAAAACACATAAGATGCAGAACCTAAAAAAATCGCAAAATGAAACGCAATGGCAATGTAGGGATAAATAATCACAAAAATGTTATTTTTGCAAAGCATTCAGCCCTACTGTAAACTGTTAAAATGTATTATGTTTCTGTATTTTTCACCTTACAGAGACGCAGCCCTCAGCTAATGGACCAGGCTAACAATGCAGCACAGGCACACACAAAACACATATGCTTCATTCAGAACACAGACATGCAACCTTTGCTTCCTGTTAGCAGTCCTCCAACACCCCTCATGTGTCTGAAGAAGAGGGGGGAGACCCTCAGAGCCGAGGTCAAACAGCCCTTCACAGTACGTACACTGGACAACACAAAGCTACACATGGGTGACCCTGATCTCTCCCCACATCTTTGTGTCATAGTAACAAATGAATGGCTTTAAAGAGGATGTGTGTTTTTAGAAAAAACATTTTGTAGTGCCAGAACCCCAAAGCCAAATTATGTTACATATTTATGAACTGTAAAAAGGGGATTTACTCACTGACCTTTATGAAAACACTGTATACTGTTGCTAAACACAGTGTGCCAGCTGTGGCACTTAAATACAAAGAGGAGAAATACGTGAGGCAGAAACTAGACATTTTTATTTAATGCAGCATCAGACTTTCTGATTGTTTGAGCATGTTGGCTCTCCGGCCACTTAAATCACAGTCCAGAGATTCTTTTTTTTCTATCTGAGCGATTGACTGTTTACATTTTAGTAAAAGACTGTATCTGAACAATTAGCCAAGATTAAAAAGGCAAGATAATGCAAGACTAGCTGTCATTTTGACTTCAGCATTTCAGTGTACACAACAGGCAGATTTTATTAGTGCAAATAATGTGAAAGTGACAATAATTTGGCTTCTTTCTTTCAACTGTGCAACCTTGATCAAGTCTATGTTACAACTCCTTGCTTAGATCATTTACAACATACAGGCTTTTGGTTCATTTGGAGTATCATGCGTCACTTCCTCCTAAAAATCTCTGAAAAATTATTCAGAGATGTGTGTGTACGCTGCTGTTTGTTTGTGTTTGTGTGTGTGTTTGTGTGAGAGAGAGAGGGAGCTCTGTTGATGTACAAAGTACATGCTCAGGTCAAAGGTGAGATGAGGATACGAAGAAAGCACACCATGAAACACACACACACGCACGTACACACACTCAGATACACAAACAACCATTTACATGTGTACACAACCAAATCTAAAAAACATGCAAAAAAAAGGACAAAAAACTCCTACAGGACACAGTTAAGTGCACATTTTCTTCATATCACCCTAAGAGCTGTTTAAATGTAATATTGTGACATTTGAACCTGTATTAGGTTGTGGCTACTCTTGGTAATATGTAAACGTAATATTAATGTAAACAGTATATATAAACATTATATCTATTTTTGGAATAAATCCAACGTATGGAAAGGTAGTTGTTTTGCAGGTTGCAACGTGTGTATCATGTGTGTGTGTGTTGTACTGTTGAAATGAGGCAATAATGATGTGTGTGATTCAGTTAATACCCCAGCATCAGTTCTTGCTCCACTGATTCATGTGTTCTTTGTGGAGCTCTGGGAGTGTGCGTGTGTGAAATATGATTTGGTAATCAGAAAAAAGTGTGTCCTCCTTGTTTTTACATGTTAGATAATTTTGGTTTGTTAGAATTTGGATCTATTTTTAACTAGCTATTAACTTAACCAGTTGTTCTACTGAATGCAGGCTGAAACTTCATCCAGTTTCATGATATCAATTCCTTGCAAATTTTCTCTGCGATCACATATGGCATTGGAACAACCATATCGAGATTTGTTTTATCTAGTTTGAAGTTATTTTTTTAGAAAGAAAAAAGAAAAACAAAACAAAAAAATCAGTGTTTATTTTCGTCTTTTCTTGTCCAACAATGCTTTGAAACATCCGAATGTTATGAGCCATTTAAGCTAACAATTGGAATAAATAGGTATCTTTTCTTTCCTGATTTACAATTTCAGCTTTTTGACCACTCAGAATAAAAATCAAAAGAGAAAGAAATCACATTAAGTAAACCAAAACTATCTTTTCAGCATGAGTGAACCATGCATTACTTTCTCTTTCTCCTCATCTCTCTCTTTCTCAGGGCAGGGTTGACTTTAATTGCATACGTATGCCTATAAAATAATTTACTTAGATTGTATTTATTTTGAAAGCACTTTTCCAAAAAGCACTTTTGGTTTGTATTTAGTGGAGGCAAATGCCACCACATCAATCCCCACTCAGAAAGGTGGAGATGTTCGACTTGAATGAGTGAATCATGTAGATACTTAACAATAGTTTATCAATGCTTTTTTGCCAAAGTGTGTCTTCCCGACCAGTTTACTACTGGGTTTCATATCTGTGAAGTAGCCTACTTTCGTGCAACGATCGTACAGGTGTAGATTTATGTTACATTCATGTGAAAGTGTAATCAGTAGTAGTAAATGATGCCACACATCAAAGAAAGATCCTTCTATGACTACAGACATTTTCTTTTTTTCTTTTTTTCGCTTGTATCAGTTCAGAGCTGTTTGAAGTGAAGCTGTGAAGAGTGTTTGGTTCAAGTCAGGGTAAAAGGAGAAAAAGTCAAGCTGCTTCTTGTCAGGGTGTGCACAGGATCAAAATATATCATCCTGTCTTTTGCCTAACCTCAGCACTGCTTCTGACCCTTATCTCTATGGTTTTGGCAGATGACATGCGGGGTGTGTGTGTGTTTGAGAGAAAGAGAGTCTGGGGTGTGTTTGTGTTGATATTTTATGCACAACATGAGGTACCATACAGTCATCTTTAAGTGCCATTAAGTTTGCACGTTAGCCTCACTCATCTCATTGTGTTTGAATTGTTCAAAGATGTTCAGATACTGAAGTTTTTACAAAACACACTGCTATTGGGATCAAAAAAATCATTCTTCTGACCTAGAATTAGCATCTGAGCAACTCAAACTGTTAAATCTGAACCCAGAACTTCAGAGACAAAGGGCGACCAGATTCTTTTGTGTATTTCTTACACTGAGTCAATTTTCCAGTTTGAATCTTTCCCGTAAAGTGTGTCATATTTGTGTGAGAGGGTGTTCGAATGTGTGTGTTTGTTGAGGGGTGTTAAAGACAGCTGTGTTTAAAAAAATGCCTTTTTTGTAAAGTAGACTGATGCTGGTGTATGTTTTTGTTTTCATTTAGAAAGTAATGTGTCTGTTACCTGTTGTCAATTTAGCTTGTAAATTCAGATATGAATCTAATAATAAATATGTCTGATCAAAAAAGTTTGAGTGTGCGTTTCTCATGTGAATCCTGCTCTGACAGATCTACACAGGGCAAAGTGAGAGAAAGAGCAGATCTTTTGGCAGTACAAATACACTTTCTGGCCCAAAAAAAAGCTTCTTGGATTTAAATAAGCAAATTAGTACAAGCCTCCTATTGGATAATTACAGCATGGGTGATTGTCTTTCACAGGCAACAAGTTATTTAAACCCAGCTGATGCAATGAGTAACTTCTCATTTCTTAAACAAACAAGGAGAAAGACACAACCTGTGGTCGTGGAGAAAATGTTAGTCCGTTTAAGAAAGGTCAAATCATTGGCATGCATCAAGCAGAGAAAACACCTAAGGAGATTAATGCAGAAACTTGGGTTAAGAATTGCTCAATACATTATCAAAAACCGGAAGGATGGTAGGGGGACTATTGTGTTTCAGGAGGAAATGTGGTCAGAAAAAAAAAATTCTGAATGATCGTCATCAGCCATCACTTAAACATTTGTCAAAACTGAATTAAAAAAAAAACAGTAGAACTCAGGAGTATGTTTTATGTGAAAGTTGGAGCATTTCCACACACTTAATGCAAAGGGAACACAGGGGATTGGGATTGAACAGCTGTGTGGCCTTAAGAAAAAACACTAATTAGTAAAGCTAACTGGGGGAAAATAGGCTTCAGTTTGCCAGGGCGCATAAAGATTGGACTCTGGAGGAATGGAAGAAGGTCATGTGGTCTGATGAGTCCAGATTTACCTTGTTACAGAATTATGAGTGCATTAGGATAAGAAGAGAGGTAGGTGAAGTGATGTACCCATCATGCCTAGTGCCTACTGTAAAAGCCTGTGGAGGCAGTGCTATGATCTGGGTTTGCTTCAGTTGGTCAGGTCTAGGTTCAGCAACGTTATTGTCCCAGAGAATGAGGTCAGCTGACTACCTGAATATACTGAATGATCAGGTTATTCCATCAATGGATTTTTTTCTGTTTGAATGGCACAAGCATCTTCCAAGATGACAATGCCTGAATTCATCAGGCTCAAATTGTGAAAGAGTGGTTCAGGGAGCATGAGACACATTTTTCACACATAGATTGGCCTCCACAGAGTCCAAACCTTAACCCTGTTGAGGATCTTTAGGATGTGCTGGAGAAGACTTTGTGCATAGGTCGGACTCTCCCATCATCAATACAAGAAAAATTGATGCAACACTGGATGGAAATAAATCTTATGACATTGCAGAAGCTTATCAAACAATGCCATAGTGTACGTGTGCTGTAGTCAGAGCTAAAGGCGGTCCAATGAAATGTTAGAGTGTATGACCTTTTTTTGGTGGCAACTTTTTTTTTTGGCCAGGCAGTGTATGTTTGCTTTTGGGGAAGGTGAGCTTCCTGGTCTTTGCTGTAAGCTCCATACGCTAACAACTGACGCTGCAGCTCCCCAAGTGCAAACATTCACCCGCCTGTCACATAGATCTTACTTTGCAGCAGGCGGAGGGGAAATGAGTTTGTGTTACAGTGTGGGGAGGAGCTGAAGAACCCTGGCGTCCTTTCCATATATCATGGCACTTTCACTCTGTGTGTGTGTGTCTGTGTGTGTGTGTATCAGTTTTAAGCTCATGACTGTCAACACATTCCCTTCAAATTTGTAAGCAGAGACAAATATCTCCCATCATACCTGCACAGACTCACCATCATCTTCACTTTGTCATCTGCACCTGCCTGCTCTCTATACAGAGAGGAAACACATGTGCAGAGGAAGAGTGTGTATGCAGTGGAAGGAAAAAGAGGAAGGAGCAGAAGGCGGAGTTGTGTACTCTTCTACTTTTATAGGGTTGTGGAGAAACCTGCCTGTCCGCTCCAGGCAGAGAGAGGAGGAGCCTGTGGGGTGTGGGACTCCAGACAAAGGAGACATATACACACTGACACTGGAGCGAAGGAGAAGCAGACAGCTGGGGAGCTTCACTTTTTTTTCCACACAGGAGACTGTGCTCAACTCCTGGAATACTTTTTCTTTGTGCGTGTGTGTGTGTGTGTATGTTTAGGAAAGTCTTGTTGTGTTTGTCAGCTGTATGGATTCATCTGTGAGCTCAGAGATGATTGAGCAGTGGTTAACATATGCTGCTCATAGTATGCAAAAGAGTGTGGGTTAGTATGTTTGGGATGGAAAAGTGGGGCTGGTGTGACCTACGGCTCCACTCTTAGCTGTATGCCATGGGGGGTTGTCATAGTTACCCCTCGGCTAAGAAGGCAGACAGCAAGGCTCTTCAGCTGTCTGAAATCAACGATGAAAAACTGTAAGTTGTATTTCCACTTTCCTAACTCTCTTTGTCAGCTTTGTACTCCCTTGCTTGAAGTTGTAGTTGTGGGAGAGCTGGCTCCACATGGTAAACTGAGGAATGTTCTCCAGATAAGAGTGCGTGTAGGTCACATATTTGTCTGATGGCATCAGTGGAAGTAGATTCCTCTAACAGCGTGAACACATGTGCGCTCAAATAGGGCAAAGATAGGTTTCAAACTTCCAAGTAAACATTTTTTTAAGGATGAATCTTTTTTGAGGCAGCTGGCTATGCTTAAGAGGCCTGTTGATTTCCCCCACACAGCTCGGCAGAGGTGAAGGTAAACAGACGCCCAGGAGTAGGAGAACAGGGTCACTTGCAGAGGAGTGTGTTTACACACAAACTCTACATCACAAGTAGCTCCGGGTTCATTGTGTTTGTGTGCTGACAGCGGCTGGTAGCCAAGAGGCAGTAATTAAGTTAATGCCATGGAGTCAGAGCAGAACAGGATGTTAACAAAGGAGGTTCCTGTGAACATTAGTGAAGTCTGTTTCACGACTATACCTTTGAATAGCTAATGTAAACAGTCTCTTCTGTCACTTTCCCTCCCCTGTACCTCACCTGACCTTAGCTTTGACAAAAACTAGCTGTAGACCATGAAACTACTTCCCCCTGCTCAGCCCATGTACAGTGAAACTCCCATAGAGAGCTCTATGTTTCCCTTATCTCAGTATGCAAGGTCACACTGAATAAACTCTCAGCTGCTGGGAGTGCACACATCTAAAATTTGAGCACAGCAGCTGCCGGACCCCACTCCACTTTGAAATATTCACCATCTCAATGTGTATCTGCACAGATGAAGGCACTTATCATCCAAACACCCTGCGTCAAAAGAGGCCTCCCAGTTTGCATAAAGTCAAATCCAGCTGCCAAGTTTGACTTTCCAGCACATGCTTGCACTCACAAACATCACTCATGAGTTAATGTTCCATTGTTATCATTAGTTCCTCAGCTGCCAGTGCAGCAATAGTCATAATAAAGCTCTACATGTAGTTTCTGAGGAGATAACAGCGGACCTCAGCTCTTAACATTAGTCTTTTCCGTTATTTGTTTGGTAGTGCAGCGCTGCAGCAGTGAGCTTCATTAACAGTAATTACTCTGGCTCTGAATCGACTGCTTCCATTGCATTAACTGCCTGTTTATTGGACATTCAGGTCTGCAGTTACAGCAGAGTTTGCATGTGTTTTCATGTGTGTATGTATGTGTGTGCAGCAAAGAGAACAAAACAGATGATGGAGTCTGAGTGTAAAATGTGTTATCTGCTGGTCGCAGCTGGAGTAATTAGTCCACTGACCTTTTGATAATTTTTTTGCAGTGTGACGTTTCTCTTCTCATTCTTTTTCTGCTTATGCCTCATTACTCTTGCACTGTCCTCCCTAGTGGAATTAATAACAATAATTTGGAGGAGCGTCCATATCTACAGCAGCAGAATGTGAGCCAGCAGATATCACACACAGACATGGTGGCCCTAACTGCGCTGCCACCTGGTGTCGACCAAGCAGAGTGGCTCGCCAGCAACAGTGAGTGAGGTCCTTCATCTGACCATATGTCTGACTCTTAACTTCGTGTCCTCTTTTTGTAATGACTCTCTCGTTGATTTCTTCAGCTGTGGCATTTTTTAAGCACATCAACCTGTTCTCAAGTGCTTTATCTGAGTTCTGCACTCCCAGCACCTGCCCCACAGCCTGTGGACCAGGTGACACGTAAGTGCATCATACTGCTCCTCCCCTCATTCCTACAAAGTTTTTCTCTTAATACCTAGGGCTGAGCAATTGATAGGAAATTAGATTGAATGGCAGTATGCCTTACTGCAATATTCTAATCGTAGACAGCGCAATATTTCTTTAACCTAAAATGTGTCAGAATACCAGAAAAAAGTTTTTGCAGTAGATGTATGCTCTACATCAGTGCTGTTCAACCCTGCTCAACCAAAGAGCCACATTTTTTAAGTGGTACCAATGAAAATAACTTTAAGGTATCAAAAATGGTCTAAAAGTAGCAGAAATGGGTGGAAAAGGGCAAAAATTGGGGGAAAACTTAAGTTTTAGTCAGTAAGTGGCAAAATAAATGTCTGAAAGCGTCAAAAATGGGTGAAAGAAGGCAAAAATTGGAAAATAGTTAGAAAGAAGCAAAAAGTTGTCCAAAGGCAGCGAAAAAACATGAACAAAAAGTGCCTAAAATGGGCAAAAAACAGTCAAGACCAGCAAAAGTAGTATGAGATGCACAGAAATGAACATTGCTTGTGTTTATTCAACATATATAAGATAGAGAATCGAAAAATAATGGCACCAAAAAATTGCAATTGCAATATAGGGTTAAAAAATCGAAATTAGATTATTTTTGCGAATCGTTCTGCCCCACAAGCAAGGCACTTTAGCTGTAAAGATTCAGAGATTCAGTTTGAGTTGAGTTGAGTTGCATAGATCAAATTGTAGAGCTGTTACATGGAACTCTGGATAAACTGCTTCAGGTCATGTCACTCAAGTCGGTATTATTTGGGCCTCAAGTTGAAAAAAAGGGGAGAATACCAGGTGTGTGGAGTATCTGTAGCACTGCTCCTCATCTCTACCTGAGGCCATCAGCTTGAATACACGGCCATTATAGAATTACCTGACTGCTTTGTAGGTGATGAGGACACTTTGAAACTGAGGAAGGACGGATGGTACAGAATAGGGATTATATCTCGCAATGAAACTGATTTTGAATTGGGTTCAACACTTTTGTGTGGATGTTTCCACCATTTTGTTGAATTTTAAGAAACTTTCCTTAACTCCATACATCCCCTTTTTGCTTTATGGCAACAGAATTGATCAAATCTGAAATGAGCATCTGTTCTTTAAAGCCCACCAATTTATGTTGCAAAATTTTCCACGACAACACAAAACTTATGAAATTGGGGTTGTTTATAAAATGGCACAAATATGTCAGTAGATTACTGGATGAATAAATACAGACATGTATTGGATGTTTTTTTCCCCCAAAGATATGTTGGCAGAGTTTTTCATCATAAGGTACTATCCAAGCTCATTTCTGATCATGAAAACAATTAAGATCCAAAATTCATACATCTCCTGCATCTTTCTCAGACTGAGGTCATGGATTTTAAACGCTGTTGCTGCGATTTGCTCCATAACCTCCAACATGTTGTTTATTAATGACCATGTGTGTTTGGTGTTTTCAGGATTTATGTTTGGACCGACGACCATGGCAGGAAGCTGAAATGCTCTGCTCCACTTTACTTTGACTATGCCATGTCTTACATTCAAGAGCTACTGACTGACGAGGACGTGTTCCCAACAAAAGCAGGTAAAAATAATTACATTTATACTGAGTTATTATTATCCCAGCTTCAAAATAAGGCTTTTCTCTTTATTTTCCCCCCAGGCTCAGTGTTTCCAACGGGATTTATCTTTCTGGTCCAGAAGGTGTTTCTGCTATTTTTCAGGACTCTTGCACACATTTACTGGTCACATTACCCAGAGACGCTCGCACTTGGTCTGCACGCGCACCTCAACACACTCTTTGCACACCTCACCCTCTTCTGTCAGCAGCACGGCCTGCTGGACCCAGAGGACACAAAGCCGATGCAGGACCTCATCACAGCTCTGGGACAGCATGGCTGATTCTATTGAGCAGACACACGTTGTATGCTAACATTTCCTTTCTTCTCACATATGTAAGTGTTACATATTCTATGGACAGGTTTTGGAGAATGAAGGAGTTTTGCTTTAAAAGCTATCAGTCAAATCATATCAGACCAGTACTGTGTGGTCTTACTGTATCAGTTATTATGATATTGTGTGAAATTATACTGCATGTTTGTGTATTTCTGTATTTGAAAAGGTTAAGATCTTCTGGATCATTTGTGGCCAGTGTATTTTTTTCCTATAAGACATTAACTGACAGAGTTCATATTTAATGTGAACAAGTTGTGGAATTGTTACAATTTTTCAAAATCACAAAAGGCAATGTGGTGATGCACATGTGATTTCATTTTTTTGACTGCATCTGCATAAAGCAGCTTACCTCTATTTCCTCTGTACTTTACCTTATAATAAACACTTATAAAGGTAAACAACGAAACATGTTCTCTAAATCATCTAGAAATGATTTGATAAAAAATAACTGACATCATATTGCATCAAAAGCACCAGTGTCTCTGTTTAAAACTTGGTGTTTGAATAAGTGATGTTACTATCAGCGTGTCTTTGAATTCTGCACGTCTCATATTTTAACCTTCACGGTCAGCTGCAGTTCACTGCGGTGTGTGAAAGTTAGATTGGTTAGCTGCGGCACATTGTATCTAAAATAAAACAACCATAAAGTGCTGAGTTTCAGCTTTCCTGTGAAGGTGTAGTAAAAACTAACAGCACTTTGTACCAACGGCCTACCAATCCTTCACTTTTTATCTTCGGCACTAACATCCTCCTGTACCCTTTGAGCTGGAAAGTCAGCACTTACTACAAACCCTCAATATCCTTTAATTTCAAACATAAAGTCTTGAATTGAAGCCAAAGAAAGGAAATTTACAACTGTTCAAATACTTATAGATTAAACTGTGGATCTTCACTTTAAAACAACATTTTGCCTGGTTATCAATGCAGTCAGAAGAATGAGCTGCATCTAGAACACATGTACATATAGCTTTAAAAAAAAAAAAAAAGAAGCTACCTGTGAAACATACCTTAGAGCTATAAAGTTTAACTTGGAACAGAAGTCGTCCAGTGACAGCTGCCTATCAAGTTAGAGGAGATATACACCCCACAGTCTTTCTCTTGTAGGTGCATCTGAGAAAACTGCTATTAACGCAAATATTTACCAGCCAATCACATGGTAGGATCTAAATGCATGTAGGTGTGTTGCATGGTCTGATGAATTAGGATTTTTGCAGCCAGATTCAGATGATGAGGTCAGAATTTGGCATAAACAATATTAAAGCATGGATCCATCCTGTCTTGTATCAACAGTTCAGGCTGCTACAGGTGGTGAAATAGTGAGGAGAATATTTTCTTGTTTCCAACCATGGATATTCAGCTGACAAATGCAGCAATGGGCCATCATGTGTAATGGTGCAAAATCTCAGAGACCTGTTTTCAGCACCTTGTTATTCATGCCATAAAGAATTAAGGCCGTTATGAAGGCAAGAGGGGACAGGAACCATTACAAACCGAGGCATACCTCATAAAGAAAGTGGGTAACGATAACATTAAGTAGTGGCAAATGACCAACATTTGAACACACAAGTTCAAATAATCCCTCTGTCATCCATCAAATTGAGGCCAGTCATATATTTAAGGGTATTTTAAAGCAGAAGTGGGAAGAAAATAATAAGTGTGAATATGAATCTATTTTAATGCGATTAATACTTTGAAAAACAGTACATGCTGAAGTTCCTAATCTGAACATGATAAAAATCGCTGCATTTCTTGAATTTGAGTGTAATGCTTTCTTCTCATCATGTAATCATAAGAAAAAAAATCTTGAGCTCCAGAGATCAGTTGTTTTTTTGCAGAGGCAGAACTGTGGGCTGTTTGACAAAAGACTCACCTTACTTTTGTCTAATTTTCACTGTAAGTTAGGAGAGCAAAAAGAGAGAAGAGGAAGAAGCTATCCAGGGGCTGAAAGAAAGCTGATACTTAGCTGAGACTTTGTGGTAATTCTTAGCTGACCCTCAGTTTTTTATGTTTTTGTTCAAATGTAGGTTAGGTTACTTTTGGGGAGAGCATGTAGTCCCTCTATACACCACACAGAGGCATCAAAAAACCATCATATTACAATAAAAAAACAATAAGTCTACAAAACTGACAGGAATAACCTGTCCTTAGAAACATTTGACATATTCTGAGAATATACCAAAGAAGTACAAATGCCAGTCTGTCAAACCTTTGGGGAATTCAACAAAAGCATCAATAATTAAGTCTGTGAAGCCTCTCAGTCATCTAGGTCATCATGGTCTTTAAAAGCCTGATCTTAAAAGTCCTTTCAGATCAAACTTTAAATCATCAAGAATAAACTAAATATGCTTGTAAGACTAAGAAGGACACTTACTCTAAATTAAACTTTTATGCACATACAAAAAACAACTACAGCCACCTCTTTTTTCATTTCCACTGCTCCCACGAAACCTGACATTGGAGAAGTCTCCAGCTTGTAGTGATCCCTTTTACTTTTAATTTGACAATATCACTTTCACATCTTAAATCCAGCCTCCTCATACTTTACATCAGATTCCTGTCTCCACAAACTGTGCTGTTCATTCTTACATTTACAGGAGGAGAAAGTATGGATGGAAGGTCAGTTCAGCTCAGATTTTACTTGAAGATAGTAAAGGAGACCAGTCACCTGATATCCTCTCTGGTTTCAGCCCGAGGTGTCGTCAGGTTGAAACTCAGCCTTTCTATTGAGAGCCAAAGCATCTTTACCTGCAGATCAGAGGGAGAAGGTACGAGTCCAGGCTGTTTGAACTCACACACACACAGGTTTGTATTTGTCCAACGACAGATCAGCAACGTGTTAATGCACAAGCTGGACTGAGACGAGGCTCACAGTGTCGGAAACTGAGCTTAGAAGGTAATACTACAAACTGCTGAGTCACACGCACACACATTTTAATTAAGGCCTGAAGCCACCTCCACATACAGAGCATTCTTTTAATCAGGTTCAGACTCTGAGCTTCTCGTCTGTGTCCTCCTTCAATAAAAAAAAGATTGGTTGGTGTTACACAAGGACACGAGGAGAACAGGATCACCTCAAACCAGACTACAACTGTATTTCCTTTTCACCCTCTGATGTATCAAGTTCTGCGTACGCCCACACAACACATTTGATATGAGAGCAATTTTGCATCACAAAATGCTTAACATGATCCACAGCTCAGATTCAAGCTTGTTTCTGAACTTTCAAAGGCAAAAAGGTGATCTGTCGATTTGGTTTTTAGCTGTTTTTGTTTCAAGTAAATTCTTTATTTCCGTAGTTCTACTGAAAATCATACTTTAACTTTTTACAAGCGGAAGAAGATAAAATAATTTCCCTGTACATATTTGCTCATCCATAAAAAAAGACTCCTGTACCAGCTCATCAGTGCATATGTTACTGGTGCATTCAGGTCACTCTTGGAAAAGACATTGTAATCCATCTGATTAAAAACAAAGTAAATGCTGTTAACATGTAACTGAGCAGAATATATATATTTATACACTACGTTTATTTACTTTGTATGTGTTGTACAGAACCAGTGACCAAAGGCCCATAAAGTATGCATTTTTCTTTTTTTTGCTGTGTTGTAAAGGTAAATGTCAGTTTTTGCAGGTTATTTTACAGATGTCACCTCGAGGCTCATTCTTTACAGAGACAGAGCTTTACCCTGACAAGGCTCCATGAGTCAGTTACAATACAAACATGTGCTCATTATTTAGGGATTTTAAGGTCAAAACTAAATGCTTTAAGGTAAAGACCTGAAGTTTAAGTCAAACAGATGTACTCATTACACCATTGATTGGTGATCGCATAGTTGAAAGTCAAACAAACAGAAGAGTTCTTCAATTTTCCATATATTGTTCATGCCATGTACATCAGGTAATATAAACCCAACAACAGTGATGGTGCAACTATTTGAAGCAATAGTGTTCTAGGGTTAAACTACTTACATTTAATTACCGTAGATGTTAGATTTCTCTGGATATTGTAACTTGAAAAAAATGATCAGCAAAATAGCAATATAAAAGATGGAGATAAAATCTTTATGGACTTGATAGAGATTTATGTCCTCAGTCACAAGTTAAAATACTTTGGTAAAGTCGTTCTAGGTTTAGAATCATATTTCACTTATACATTGGTATAGCATATAACACAGCAAATTGTTTGAGTAAAATTGAAAAAAGAAGCAATTTATAACCTTATCAACTGTATGAGTCTTATTAATGAATCCTTTTTATGACTCTATAGTCCATGCATGTGATAGCTTACAGTAGGTTTCTTTCTCAGCCTTAAAATAAATTAAATGTCTATTATTATTATTTTTCGAAATCCAAAGCTTTGCTGACTGTCTCTCTGGATAAGGGTTAAAATTTGTGGTTGAGGTTAATGTGGTGGCCAATTTCTAAGTAGGTTAAGCTCGTTCTACCAACAAATAAAAGTTCACCATGTAAAATCAAACAGCACTCATTGATAGCTTATTATAGGAAACGTGTGGGGTCAGAATGACATTTAAAACAAATGATGATGCACTTTACCTGGATTACATGAGGAGGAGTAGCTGTGTCTTAATTAGGTTGTGACTGCAGGTTAGTGCGTTGACCAGGAGAGAAGCCTCCTTCCTCCCTCCTCTTCCTCCTCCCTTTAGCCAGGCTTTATAAATGAAGGAGCTTAAGTCTACAGCCCCTCACTGTGAGCTCAAGTAGCCAGGGCCCGGGAAAGCGTCCGAGATTTCAGGTTTTGGATCCATTATCAAGGGGAAACCCGGTGTGTGGGAAGGATGCTGCAGACACGACTGATGATGCGTTCAATGTCACTCATCTACACGGAAAATTGATTGAATATTAGTAAGAAAATATGAAACAGTTATCATTGTGTTTTTCTTTTTGTTTAGATGTTTATACAAGATCTGAATTTAAAAATATATAAAACTCTGGTCGTTGGAGGTCTGCTCACCACCCCGGAGAGTGCGCCTCTTCGTCCCCGCCATGTGTGCGCCGCTGCCGGCGTGGCTGTTGCTGCTGTTCGGCCTCTTGCCTCTGGAGATCCAGTCCCGTGCCTTGACTCTGCACAGCCTTACCCACAGACACAGGTAATGCCTCTTACTTACACTTTTTGTTTACGTGAGTCTGAGCTGTAAAAGCTGAATAATACGAGTTCTAAGTTTTGTAACAAAGCTTTGCCTGAAGTGTTAAGGTTTCCATTGTGTCAATTTAAGAGCTATTTCTACATCCAGAGGTCGAATTCAATTTCTACAGTACTAACTGAAAGTGTCTTAGGGTCTGCACCGTGTTCAAATAAACCTCACCCTGTAAAATAAACTTTAACATGCAAAATAACTGAATCTAGTATGATGATGTTGCTAGTTTCTTGTTACTGTTTCTTGTTACAGTGATTTTCATGGATTTCATTGACACAAATGACATTTCATTAATTGTTGAGCACTTCTTAGGGGAATAAAAACACTTCAAGAGAGACCTTATAGTGACACATCCCAGCAATGTGGGAACATCAAACCCACTGTCTTTGCTTTTGGCAGTCATTAATGTGAGAAAAAGGTCCAACAGCAGATTGAGGTAATTCCTCTCAGCAGCAGGGGGCAAGAAAGAGATGAAGGTGATTTAGGACAAGGATACAAACAAAGGGGCTGAGCAAACAGGCCAAACTCTTAGGATGGTGGACTGCAACTGTTTCAACCTCTACAGATTGTGTGCATTGGTCATTTTAAAAGACAAGTAGTCAAATCTGAGGGTTGTCACATGCAGATGGAGAGTTGTCCAGCATGGATTTATTACCCAGGAGCCTTTGTGGTGAAGACATCCTGCTGTGATAACAAAAAAACAGAGGAATTGTGAGCCTATCATAGCACAGGTTTTCATTTAATTCATAACTTTTCAAACAGGTTACAGGTATCATTCACTTTTATTTTATTATGTCAATTTTGGTAATGAAAAAATAGATGTTTTGAACGTGTATCAAAACTAATAAGTGTGATACTGCCACTTATATTAAACAACATGCCTTCAAGGGCCCTCAAGGATAAGAGAGAAGGAAATAGATGAATCCTGTCGTAACTTCCCACCTTTGGACAAGAGGAAAGGAGAGGGAATTAATGAATAGACCCCGCAACAATTTCTGTGTGTGTGTGTGTGTGTGTGTGTGTGTGTGTGTGTGTGTGTGTGTGTGTTGGGGGGTTGTCTGTGAGGAGCTTCATGCTGCGCTCTAACTTGGAAGGAATGTTGGAGAAGCTTCTCTTATTCTGAGAGTCCTCAAGTGTACAACCTTACAATTAAAGACACCCCCTCTCCTCCCCCAACACACACCACACACACACACACACACACACACACACACACACACATTTAGGCATAATCTTCTATTGTTTATGGTGAGAATGGTCAACTTTAGACCAGCTGAACATCACCCAGCTTGCAAAGTCAATTCAAGCATTTACATGTGCTGACGTTGGCTTTTGTCTGGGTAAAGCCTTAGCTGATAGCAATACTGTGCTTGACTGATACTTGGACAGTAAGACTTACACTTTCATTTAGCTGTTTTAGAGTTCCCAGAAATTCAGTGGCTTACATATTGTATTTATGTTCTTAGAAACACTTCAGCACCCTGAGCGGTTTCCCCCCTGCAGGTGGTCTTTTATCAATGTGTGTGTGTGTGTGTGTGTGTGTGTGGAAAGTGTTAAACTAGAAAATTCATTAAAGCATACAAACTTAGAGTACATAGAAGAAACCAGTTTCTAATCTTGGCATGTTTTTGTGGTGCACGTTACCCAGCAGTCACATGTCATTTGCATCCGTGCCAGATAAAGCCCACCAATTGAGTCCAGAAATGACTCAAACTTCCTGGTCGAAATTCACAACAGAAGCTTGGCCCAAGGTGTTGAGTGTGTGAGAGTGTGCATGTGTGAGTGTGTGAGTGTTGGCAGCAGGAGGCCAAGGTGTTCAGCCAGGAGAGTGATCAGAATACCAGTCAAGCTTATTGACAGGATAAAGATAATATGCTTTTCCGGATCATTCTTCACATCAGGCAGCCATGAACATGATTTTCCTGTGTGTGGTCATGCACAATCTACGTTGTGACTTAACAGCTTTAGTACGCTTTTTTCCCCAGATATATTCGGAAAGATGACAGAGAAACACATACTGACTAATTTTCAATGCCGCTTTTGAAAAATGACATTAGCTTTTAGCTTACCTGTCCAAAGCAAAAGACAAAAACAAGTGAAGAGGAGAAGGCCTAGCAGAATAATTAATCTTTCATAACTTTTGATATGCCACACGCTATGACACAACTGAAAAAAACTTGATGAATGAAAAAGACAAAAAACAGTATTGTAACAAAAAGAGAAAAAGGAAAGGTGAACAGCAGGGAGGCGATAAAGAATGTACTTACCAAACACTCCACCAAAGTGTTGTTAGAGGGGCCTCTTATCCTCACCTTGTACTCAACATTTGTAACTTCTTGCCTTCTTACCCTGTTGTAAGATTTGTCAGCTCAGACACTGTTGTTCATTAACAGAAATATTACTTTGCAGCTATGTTGTTGGAGCTTAAGGCTGTCATGTTTTTTTTTTTTCCTGAAAGTCAGTTCAAGCTGCTTTAGTCTGGATAGATGGTAGAAGTAAAGTAAGCCTAATGGACTTGGGTGTAGGAAGTTTGTACTCTTGGTCCAAATTTTCAATCATTACCCAGGAAAAATGTAAAAAAAAAAAAAAACTGCTCATTGCAATTTAACGGTTTTTAGCAGGCCCACATGAAGATGAGTAAGCAACACTTGGTTGTCTCAAGGGTTCAACGTTGTACCATAGAATTTTCTGTTTGCTGTGTAAAACATAGATTTATATGGAAGTATACATTTTGTTTGTTTGATATATACCAATTAGGCAGAGATGGAAAATAGCATAGCACAATGAATGGGATATTCATTACCTATTGTATTCCTCTCCTTCTGTATTACCTTTTCACTTCCTCTCTAATTTACCTCCTGTGCCCTATTGGTGAAAATGCACCACAGAAAGAGTGAAGTAGACATTCCTGCTGTCCAAGCCTGACTTCCTATGAGGCATTTCATCTTCTAGTAGTAATTAAGTCTCTGTCAGACACCAAATCAGGCACATGACCACCCAGTATAATGTGTCTGTAAACTGTCTCTTGATAGTGTTATGTTTTTCATACTACATCAAACACCTCTCTCTGTCCTTCTCTGTGTTTTTTTTTTTCTCAGGTTGGCTGTTTCCAGACCCTGCAAATACCAAAAGTCTTCATTCACTGCTATCATGCCTACTGTGTCTGACCTCCCCATTGCCTCTGACAACCACCTCACCCATGGAGACAGGCGTATTATTTGGAGGGCTCTGCTGCACAAAGAGCCCCAGTCAAAGATGTCGGAGCTGTTACTTGATGAAAGCGATGTTGTACTCCAAGAAGCAGTCGTCAGTCGACGTGGGTCACGGGATCGGCGTCAAGCAAACAGGGGGGGAACAAAGGGCCATGGCCACCTGATGAGGGTGGGGTGTGTCCTGGGCACCTGCCAGGTTCAAAACCTCAGCCATCGTCTATACCAGCTGATTGGACAGAGAGGGAGGGAAGACTCCTCCCCCATTAACCCTCGCAGTCCTCACAGTTATGGCTGAGACGACAGCTCTTAGCCAGCAAAATGCTTTAAATTATAAACATTTATCAGTTCAATCAACAACAAATAAGGAGACAAAGGCCACACTGAAACACATGAGGACATTTCTCAAAACAGCTCTTTTCCCTCCATCCAGGAAAATATTCTATCCCAGTAGGTGGTGCTACTGTATAATCAGCCTGTTGTGTCGGTGAGCAGTGAACAACGTTCATCAAAGTGGGTACTCAGACATCATCAGACATCCAGAAACACCTTTGTCAGGTTGATTGGTCACTTGAAAATGCCTGTAGGTGTGTGGATGACTTTTGTTTGTTTTAATTTTGGCCCTGTGGTAGGCAGGACACTTGTAAGGGTGTGCCCTGCCTCTCACACAATGACAGCTGTATGTTCCAGCCCTCCGTTCCCTGATCTAAACCATCAGAAAGTGGTTGGAATAGATAATAGATGGATGGACCCTTTAAACAGTTTACATGGCATATTTGGTTCCCCTCATGCTGCTGGGCATTGAAGATGTATAGATAAACATGTATATGTATAGCTATGCAACATTGCATTGCCACAGGATTTGTCAGGATTTGCCTATAAACCGAATTAATTATAACAGTGAGAGCACACATGAAAAAAACCCCATTATCCCTACATCTATGTGTATGTGCAACTTAACTGAACAGTTAAGATGCACAGTCAGCATTAATTAACAGAATTTGTTTATCACTGTTTTTACCAAATCCACAAAACAGTAATAAATCTCCACTGAATAACACGTCACAATCAAGTGATTTTTGCAATCTGCTGGGTTGCTTCCACCTTTGTTTCTGAGTGAATGAAGTGCTGCTGGAAAAAGTCTGGACTGGTGGCAGATAGGCCTTTGACTTTTGCTTACATAACTGTAAGAAGCTTTAATGCGGTTCACTCTGCACTCACAGGGTGGCCAGAGAGACACCTAACACACCTCAGCATTGTCTCTCTCTTTTGCTTTAACCTTTAAAATTTTCATTAGTATAATCTATTCTATGTCCCTATTTATTGTTTGCATTGTTTCATGATACTGCTTTTTTTCTAGATGCAAATGCTTGCTCTAGAGAGTGAAGTGTCTTAGCTTTACATACACATATGTAATGTAACCAAGAATGTCTGCATTTTTTAAAACAACAAGTCTGTTAGCAGGAGCTCTCTGAAAGACCACAGCATAATTTTCTTTTCACTAGAGTCCTGAGTGTTAGGGCCCTCATACATCATTAACCAACATGAAGCTGTCCGTAAGCTTAAAAATCTGTGAAGCATAGTTATCAGACTGACCCTCTTCACCAATGTCCACTTTCGTCATCGTTAGTGACCCTGCTGATCTGAACTAACCTGAGCTCAGAGCTAATCCACTGCCCCCATCAAAATTGCCGTCATCACCCTCTGTGAGCAAGTAGCTTTACCTCTGTAGCAATCAGAAACTAAGAATAACCTTCAAACAAACCCAATTAACCCCTCACCCAAAACCCTTGAGTGTACAAGGTTAGCCAAAATAACCACTAACCCTAATCCTTGAACTGTCTGGATGCTGCTTAACAGGTCTCGTCTCAGAACAAGTGACAGAGTAGTGGATCACTTAACCCACAAACTGTATACAGCAGCTGTGATTGCTTTAATGTCTATTTAATGTCTGTGTTTGAGCCTTATATTGTTGGATTGTTTATCAGGCTTTACTATTAAACTTTTTTAATTAAACATTTCAGCTAAGGTTCGCTACTGTAGTATTATCTGAGGTTTTATATCATCCTATTTTCTCTTTGCAACGGTTCAGTATGACAGGGGTGTCAGTTTTTGAGGTAAAAATAGCAAATACAAAAAAAGGGGGATCTGTCAAAGCACTTTATTTTCTTTTAATATATTTTAACTAGAGTTGACGCTTTATTTAACTTAAACTCAGTAACACCATTAAGCTGTGAATATAACTTTGTTAAATCTTCATTCCTATGTACAAGTGTCCTTTGACAGAAGTTTGTTGCTTTAACATAATATTTTGTATCTGAAGCAGCATTACTGTGTAATAAACAATCTATGAATTTAGTCCTGTGCCAGTGATTGTGTGTCATTTTTTTAGTTTAGTTTTTATGGTTTATAACTTAAAATGTTATGTTATGTTAGTCACTCTGGACTAAAACTACAGGAAACATACACACACACATTAGCATTACCACAGGACTTGTCAAGTTCACCATGACATAACAAAACTCTGCCGTACCTTTAGAGTAACTTGTGTGCGTGTGTGTAAATGGCTGTTTGTATGAACCACTGCAAAGGATGAAAATGCAAATGTTTCTAGCATAGCATAGCAGCACAAAGCTAAACAAAAAAGATGCAAAGCTTGTTCACTTCTTGAATGATGTTTTTGAGTGTTATTTCTCTGGCAGCACAAAAGACATAATGTAAGCACAAGGCAGCAGAAGGTGAAATAGATCTCGTCTTTTAGGCCGTGTGAAAAAAGTAGCTCTTGCTCCCAATTATCAGTGTAAGCTTTTTAAGAATTTGTCATCTTATTTGCTAACTACCACTCCTGATAAGCACAAATGTACCAAATATCTTTTTTTAATATTCCAAATATACACTTTTATTTAGAAACCCTGCATCTATGTAAACCAAGATGCAACTATCACTAAATGGATCTGGGTCAAAAGCTAACATTAGCCTTGGTTGGTATAGTAGAGGGCATCTAAGTTGACCAATCAGCTTTCAGTATTGGACCACCTCTCTACCACCCCTGAATACATGATGTTCAAACAGAATGAAAAAAAAAGGAAAGAAAAGTGTTTGTCTGCAGTAATGGAAAAAAAAAAAAAAAGTTGACATTACATTTAGTGAACAGAGGAGCGTTGATTTTAAATTTTTTGCTATGTTACATAATCCTACAGAAAACGACAAAAAATTCCATACGGGGCTCATCCCTTTTGGATATTTGTTAGTGTTTGTGTGTAGACTACTGTACACTCTATGGTGTAGACGAAAGCTTTAAGCAAACACAAAATCTTTCAAAATTATGAATCGATCCATCAGTTATCAGATTGATTCAATTCAATTGAAAAAAACCTCAATAGGTCCCTGAGGGTCAATCAAAGGCAATAAACAATGTAAATAACTATAGACTAAGATGAGAAACAAACAGTACAGAGCACAGTATTAACGTTAAATTTGGTCTACTGCTTGAAATGCTAAATTTTTAAAATAATTGAAAATGAAATACTAACTAAATATTAGAAATAAGAAAAATAAAAAAAATAGCATGAGATTAAGAGGATATAGATTAGGATATAGAGTGCATTTTCTGTTTGTTTTAACGTAGATAAGAACATCTAACGTGTACTATGCATGGTGACCGGGGGTGGGAGATGGCCATAGCATTTGGTACCTATACCTGTAGGGAATTAATAAATTATGAGAACTGGGTCATTGACAAAAGCTTGTTTAAACTCTTGTCAACTTTGGATCAACAAACAGAGCAGTTTTCCTTCCTATCAGCATCAGTTGTTTGGTGTGTTTGTTTTTTAAACAGTCAACTGGAACATTTGATAGTGAGGAAATAAAACAACTGATGTGTTACAAATCTGAAAAGTTAGCTTTAACATAGTGAGGTTTGTACATTTGGGGCTATTGATGTGCATGAGTGAGAGAGAAAGAGTTTTGTTTTGTGTGTATACTCTTGCCTGTGTAAATAGTTCGGTTTTGCTTTAAATCAGCGTAAATTAATTTATGTTCTCATATTAAATACATGGTTAATATAAAAAGTAAACAATGAACAAAATGTCACACAAACATGTAGGAGGTGAGGTGAAGAAGTACTGTGTCATCCTGCATCAGCCCAAATTTGTAATCTGCTGATCACAGGAAAAACTCTCTGGGACGATGGCACGTACACAAGGCCAAGGTTCAACGCAGGGCACCCCGTTAGTAGAAGTTTAGTTAAAGTGTGACAAGATATTGGTGCAGACTTTTTGTAGGTGTATTACAGTTTAAACAGGCTGGGTATGCACAGTGCGTTGTGAGTATATATACGAGAGGAGCTTGTAAACAGGGCAGTCAGCTGCAGGAAACCAACACAGACTTCATCTGTCAGCCATGAGGGTCGTCAACATGGTACACACAGATTTATTTCAAAACTGAGCCTATGCTAACATTGCTATCTTCTTAAGGTATCATTATAAAAGGGTAATGTTTTCTTTTCTGTTATTGTTGATGCAGGGTCCAGATCCCTCCCTGGCATATCGGCCAAATTTAGAGAAGAATGAAACGAAAGGAAAGGAAGAATACAGAAACTTTGAGGTAAGCAGTCAGTTATTTTTATCACCAGAGAGCACTTCAGAGATTATCTTTATAACTTTAACTGCGTCTTAAATATATGAAAATAATGAAGTATTTTCAAACTTTGCAGATACTGTAGATGTGTAGATGTGATGCCTACTTAATCCTACTTGGACAACTAGTTTAAAATCATTTTAAATCAATGTAAATTTTAATAAATCCATTCCCCTTTTTGGCATAATTTCTAACATGTTTTTCATTCACTGACAAAATATAGAAGAAAATGTTGTATAAATATTTTCATTATATAAAATATCACCTGGGGTGGGTATAAAATCAACCAGACACATCTGAGGAACTCACTGAAACACCTGGAAAATTATCAAGTCTTTCTCATATTTGCAAGTAAACCCATTTTTTAACTCCTGTAATGCACTCTCCACTTTTGGGTATGATGGGCAACTGCTCCAAAACTGTGAATACAAAGTTTTATCTGCAAAAGTATAAGCCTGTCCTTCTTGAACTGTTTATTTAGTTACTGATACTTATTGAACTATCAGTAATGTTAAAGGAATATATTAATTTTAAGACAAATTATGATTTGCTGAAATTACTTTTTTTCCCCAAGGCTGTCCTTTTAATTCAGCTTTAAAAACAATTAAATATCTTAACTGGGTTTTTACATATATGCATGTGTGCACTAGTATTTTAAAAATAGTCTCTTCAAAAGTCTTGTCCGTCACATACTGTTTGTCATAAGATGGCTGTTATAATTTTTAATTTCTGTGTGTACTGAATTTTTGTGACGTTTACATGTTTTTGAAAGTTTCTCAAGATTCTTAGCACTATTTGTTTGGGTTGGCAGAGATACTTTTTATCTAATAATAATAATGAAAATAATAATAATAACTACATAGCATTAACAACATGTTAAAGAGTACTGTTTCTATGCCTCTGATGTTTCTTTATTGTACTGTTTGTGTGTCTGCGTGTGCGTTACAGAGTGGAAATCTCATTGATCGTGTGTTCAACACTTACAAGCTGATGCACACCAACCAGACGTTTGATTTTGTGGAAAAAAAGGTGAGTAAGTTAATTTTTGTTTTTTAAATGTTTTAAAGTTGAGGTGACTGTTTCATGTTACTTGGTTTGTTTGTGACATGATGATCCTGCCAGACTAGGTAAACAAATGTCTCCAAGCCCTCAGGAGGGGAAAAAAAAGTGTTATGTCAGAACAAGACATTGTTTGATTAACCCTTTTCTGACATTACACAGAGACATTGTGTTATTTTCATGACCTGGCTGTGGTTTCTTTTTTAAAAGTGTTTTGGGGCAGTTTTGTCCTCGATTATACAGTCTATGGTTTTGTCTAACATGTCTAAATAAAGTCATCAATGATTTATCTCTCTTTACAGATGCATAAAAAATCTATCATATTGACCTTATCAAACTGTCCCTGAAACTTCAGCTAAGGGAAACATTTTGATAAGTATCAAAAAGCTGTGACTCTTACCTTCCTGCAGCACTCTGAATGGTCGAACTGCAGCCACTCACAGATGGGGATGATGGATGCAGTCATGTCTCTAGACCAGTTAGTGGATGAGTCTGATCCTGATGTGGACTTCCCAAACTCTTTCCACGCTTTTCAGACAGCTGAAGGAATCCGCCAGGCACACCCTGACAAAGGTAGAGAGACTGAAACTCACACACACACACATACACCATGTAGAAACACTTACACATGTCTGATAATTACTTCTTTTCACTGTCCATCTTCAGACTGGTTCCAGTTGGTCGGTCTGATCCATGATGTTGGGAAGATCATGGCTCTCTGGGATGAACCTCAAGTAGGCAATCAGTTCAACACAAAGTAACGCAGTATCACAACAACCATACACTTCCCTCAAACTGAGCATTCTCAAACTGAATGTCACCATAACGGCTACACCAAGATCTAAATCCTTCTAACAGCTGTCTGTGTGTGTGCTCTTCAGTGGGCTGTAGTGGGTGACACCTTCCCCGTTGGCTGCAAGTTTCAAAACTCCATTGTGTTCAGGGACAGCACTTTCTTGGATAACCCTGATGAAAAAAATCCCAAATACAAGTAGGTATTTTCATGAAAAATATTTAAGCCCATGAACAATGGTCTGTTCTATCCTTCATTTGTTGCACTGTATGTTTTTCTCACTCTTTAAAGTACTGAATATGGGATCTATAAGCCAAACTGTGGGCTCAACAATATCCTCATGTCCTGGGGCCACGATGGTGAGACGTACTGAGGCACACACACACTGCTGTGACATATCCTAAGCAATACATACTGTTGTTTTTAATCTTACTTTTTTAGTAACTTCTTAAACAATCAAGCTTACTTTTAGAGTGTATTGTGTTCAAGTTTTCTCCTTTAAATATACATGAAACTTAACATTTTATTGAAGAACTTGTCTAACATTTTTCAACAAGTTTCATAACTCAATAAAAAGATATGAAAAATAAAAACATCCAATTCAAAATCAAAGAACAGTTATGTTTTTGACTCCTGACAGCTGATAGTCAGATATTTTTGTTCAAGGAGATGGATAAAATACTTCTTTGCACATGAATGACTGAAATTATTTTATCAGACTGTTTACACTGTCTGCTTTCAGAGTATCTTTACCAAGTTCTGAAGTTCAACAACTGCACCATCCCAGAGGAGGTGAGTGCATCAAGCAGGAGAGGAACAACGAACTTCACACAGCAAAAACTGAAATCTAAGCAAGTGTTAGTGTTTTACTTTTAGTGAAAAATTGTCTTATTACACTTGATATGAGTCACATTCGACTGAAAAGTCCAGAATCATGTCTTATTTCAAGATAATAAAAGACACAACTGAGGTCTAAATTACTTGTAACAAGTCAAAAAAGGTCTGCCAATGGAGTTAGCAGACTGCCAAGTTTCTTGAAATTAGAAAGTCTTAATTCAAGAAAGTTTCTTTTTTTCCCCTCTCACAAGAAATTCAGACCTTATTTTTGTCTTAAAATAATTGGCATAAGATATTTTTGTGGACTGGTCGAGGGAATGTAGCTCGCACCTAGTCACATAAGATATTTATACTAAGAATAGGAAATGATTGGCTAAGATTTCAGTTTTTACAGTGCAGTCTTCCCACAAATGAAAATGACACTTGTTTAAAATCTTTCATGATCCTGAAAATGAAGGACGACCCCCCCCCCCAGTTCTCACGCTTTTTTTCTGCTTCTTTTCAGGGATTGCATATGATTCGCTTTCATTCATTTTACCCCTGGCACTCTCATGGAGACTACATGCATCTGAGTGATGACAAAGACTTGCACATGATGCCGTGGGTGCAAGAGTTCAAGTGAGTATCTTCCTGCTATGTGTACATCCTCCTGCTCGCCGTCTCTAACATGACACTGCATTTTCCATCCTCTATGCAGCAAATTTGACCTTTACACAAAGACGACCGATCTGCCAGACGTCGAGAAGCTGAAGCCATACTACCAGTCTCTGATGGACAAGTACTGTCCTGGAATACTGAAGTGGTGAAGAAGACAACGGGAGGTTCATTTATGCGGATGGTGCACAAACTTTAACTATCACTGTTTTTATTCCTATCACTAGAAATCAATCAGTTTCCTAATTTCAAGATTATAATTGGTGTTATTTCTAACATCAAGCTTTAACAGTTATCTTCCAAAACACATCCCAAAAAATGACTGTCACTTTGTTTCACATAATAGATAAGAGAAGCATTCATTTTTATTATTTTAATGTCATAAAAAAACTCTTTAAAAAGAACCACATCAATGTGTGACGTTTCATTTCTAATACTGACAGAAACAAAAGACACTTTAGTGGAAAGAAGAAGTGCAGAGGTGTTTCAGAGCTGTACATACAGAAATAGACCACAGAGAGAAAAACAAAACAAAGATCACACACATGTGCATAAACATAATAAGAAACAAGAGGAACAACAGACAGTTAAAAGGAGAGGTGTACAACACAAACCTTCCACCAATGTGTCAAAAAGAGCCCAGCATACTTTTTTAATTTGATATTTTTCTCCTTTTAAACACTTTTTTCAGCTAGAGCTTTTTTTAAAAGTGTTCAACCTGAGTCAAAACCAACCAGAAAAGATGAAAATATCTTTTAGCACCTAGACACATGATTTAGTGCTACTTGATTTTGATATTTCTGATAAACAATCAATGCACAGCAGTAGGGTCGGTGGGAGAAGGCATTTTAACATTGTTCTACAATTTGCTGATCAGGTAATTCAAAGATAAACTTTGGTCGTTCTTGGTACATTTCATGAAGGTAGCTGGTGAGAACTGTCTGCAACGGGATTACCTGCATCCTTCGCAAAATCTTTTCACATCTCATCTTCCTCCTCCTCCTCCTCCTCCTCCTCTTTTTCCTCAACCTCATCACTAGCAGAGTCTCTGTCATCCCCCTCGATCCCATCTTCACTGTCCTCTCCATCTTCTTCCTCCTCCTCCTCTGCTACTTTCTCCTCATCTGACTCTCCATTAGGTATTTTCTCTGTGTGATGGCTTACAGCTGCAGAGTCCTCAGGAGGGAGAGGAGTCTTTTCTGTACGTTTCTTCCTGCTCTGTAATCCCTGAAGCAGACAGAGGATAGTCGAGCAGGCAAGCAGAGTCCAGATCAGTGTGTGAGCAGGAACACCTCGGACCTGGGAGCGCACCCACCTCACTGCCTTGGCAACAGCCGTGTTTGACATTCGTGGAGGTGATTTGTCCTGGACATAATTAACAGATTAATATTAATCAATACCAGAGTTTTGCTACCTAAAACACTCACGATGAGGCGTGAAGTACCAGTTTTGAGGATAAATTCACCTTTAGTCCATACTGGTTGAGCATGGTTTCTAAAAAGTTGTTGCCCAGGTGCACGATGGGGTAAAATTCTTCCTCATAGACCCTCCTCCACCAACGCTGTGGGTAAGAGCTGCAGAGAAAGACAGGCCAAATGGAATAATCTTACAAGTCTTAGCTTTTCTAGGTTGGACAGTTAGAGGTGGGATCAATCACCCAGGTTATAAATTGTATTTGTTTTTTATGTAACAGCAAAATGTAGCGAAACGCTGATTTAAATTCAGTCTTATTAACTTTAATCATTTGTGACTGAATATGAAAATTTTGGGTTGTTTACAACCCATGAAGACAGAGAGAAATATTGAGGGAGAGCACTGACCCGTCAGCTTTTAGTTCAGTAAACCAGTATCTGTAGCGATGGGCTCTGAGGTAGGCAGGAGGCTGCTGGTGGAATGGATACTGAGAAACATCGCTCTGGATCAGCTCTATCACTGCAGAAGACAAAACAAAGCTGTCAAAGAAACTTCTCCTCTTTGAAAAATATAGCAGTAAAACAGGTCAACATTTCACTTTATTTCCAGCACATGATGAAGTGGGTTTGAGAAAGTCAACACTGAGATTCTTGAGCTGAGGACTCAATTTTGATAACAAAAATAAAAATCAGCACAGGACAGTTGATGCTAATGTCTGTAGTTTCCTAATATTAACACTGGGAGGCAGCAAAGTTCAAGTGTTTAGATTGAACAGCTTTTCATGCTGAACAGACAGTCTGACACGATAGAGGGTTCAGATTTCAGTGCAGAAATGAGCAGACCAAAAGATTTGCATGTGACTTATTTAACATGGACATATGACTTAATCATGGCATACGCCTGTTCAAGTATTACAACCATATTGACGGAAGTCGCAGTAATGACAGCTTAACAGCACACACCAACTCTTGGGGAAAAGATTCCTCTCGACTGATGATACTTATTGTGTGATAAAGAAGTGTATCACACTCTGGAGTATTAGTTGTGGAAAAGCTGTGCAGAGTTGGCTTTCTGTCCCATGTGATTCTATTTCAAACACTGGTGTACTTACCATCTCTTTTGCCTTGGAGCAGTCTGTACATGAGGCTGGTGAACCATGGAGCATGTGTATGACTTCCGAGGGCAGCAAACCACATTTGCCAGTCCAATCTGGGCTGATGGGGTGTCACCACAGGGGGAGGAGCACTGAGGTTGCCTGGCTTATACATGAACTCAATTTCCTAGAGGGACAAAAATATTCCCACCAACACTACTCAATATTCAATATTCAACACTAATACAGAAACCAACAGCCACAGTCAATCTGCATCATTTTAGAAATTAAGTATCTTCAAACTTGGGTTTACTGTTTAAAAGTGAAAAGTTGTGCAGTCAAGGAGTATCAATGACATCATGATGACATAAAACAAGCAGAGCTGTTCTGTAATAATATACAGTAATTTAAAGGCTAATTAAGTCTGGGTTAACTATAAACAATGGTTTTGTTTTCCCCTTACCGTCCACTTGATTCCATCATCACTTCCTTCAATAACAACCTCAGGCCGCCCACCGACCCCAGTCATCCTCCTGAACAGACCGTATGAGTTGACCAGCTGGTACCGATCCACTAAGTCATAGGCCTGACGCACTCCTGGCCACAGCCTGGCATTCGATTCATACTCTATATACGTGAAAGGAACCTGGAACATGTGGGAGTGATATATTAGAGAAAATATTTTGGTGAAATGCTCACAGAGTACAGGAAGAAAATATATGACCAGATGATATGCATACAATGAAAGGTGAGGTTTAAGCAAATGAAATAAAGCACCCACCAGACTAACGGTGAACATTGCAGCAGTAGCAGCAGCAAATAATGTCCACTGAACAGTTCCACAAAACCTCTTCAGGAAACCAGAGACACACGCACACCTAGAGAACAACACAATACATATATATTTTGGTGCATCTGCTGCACAGTATCACTGAAATCCAGAATAAAAAATTAAAAAAAACCCTCAGCATCCAAGCCCTCAGGGTGGATTCCCACCTGAACATGGCAGTGATCATCTCCCAAGTGAGAGAAAGGACACCGATCCAGATGCAGGGGATGGTGACGGTTTTCAGAAAATGGTTGAACTGATGGTACGTGAAAGCTGAAAGGACACATGAGCTGAAGTTAACAAAAGATTTGCAAATTGACATTGTTTGTTTCCTGCATGCATTAGAAACTCTCACACCTGTCCTGGAGGTGATTAAGTTCTTTTTTGTGCCCAGCTGCAGGTCAAAGCAAAGAATGGATCCAAAGATGAGGAGAGACCAGACTGCCAGATCCACCAGGTTACACAGCCAAGACCACAGCCTGGAGTCTGACGAAATAGAGAGAGGGAGAATGATACACGCCCTTATATGCAGATCCTGTTACTGAAGTGGTTTTCAGGGTGATGTGTAAGCAGTCATCAGTTATTATTAAAAAAGCCTTCCTTGGTCATTATGATATTGACTTTTCTTTGTTTTAAACTGACAGATCTGTTAAATCTGCACATGTATGAAGCAGTAGCACATATAATACCATTGTTGCCACCCTGGTCTGCTTTTCGCAGCCAGAAATTCACATGCTCATCATCCAGTAGTGACAGGCACAGGGTCAAAGTGAGAAGGTTAAAAAAGTTGTAGTTGCCAGTCAAAATGATGAGCACTTGAAGTAGCACCTGTGAGGATAAAAAAAGAAAAACATCAGGAGTGCATAAGTCAATAAGTTTACATGCTATAGACGCGTGATCAACCAAGTGAGACAGTCAGGGCCTATACCATTTCAGCCAATAGCTGATTCCAGTGCTAATATTATGGCTTTATTAGTTGATGTGTCTCATGTCTCTTTCAATCATCCCATATCTAAACCAGGGGGTGGCTCAAGATCAATCTGAAAGTAGTAAGCATTGTTAAAGACACCCAGGCCGTCATTAAACTACCTTTAAATGATCTTCCGTCCAACCAAAAAGCAGCATTCTCTGCTCTAAAATGACACAATGGCACCACACAACCACTTTCACCTTCTCACAAATCCCTATCAATTAGTTGCGCAATTGAAGAAATGACTGAAGTTCAATTTTGAAGTTAGACATACACAAAACAAAGGCATCAATTACTAAACAAAAAAATAACCCAGGTACTAAACAGAAATTATGAACTTGATCAGAATTGGACAAAAACAGAAGTCAGCGAAAACATCTGAATTTTAACCAACCTGCAGATAAAAGGCACTGATCCGGGGTCGGCGCAGAGGGCTGAAGAAAAGGAAAGGGGCAGCGATCTCTATCACGAAAGTTCCCATCACACTTAACTTCTGCCACCACACTGGCAACTGATGAGCAAACCAGGCCGCTGGTGTGGGGATACACTGAGTTTCATAGTGATACGTCAGAGCTGGTCAACACAGAAAAAAAGGAAGTAAAAAATTACACCATGTTCATTTACTGCAGTAAGCAAAAGTAGAGTATCAAACTTGCATGAAAAATATCCATCTATACCTGTAAGGCCCCACCATGTGGGACATCGTGATGTGAGCTTCACTACGCCAGAGGCAAACATGAGCCTGAAGAGCAGCCAGCGGACCAACCAGAAGGTCACACGATCGTGCTCTCTGACCCCTCGTGACCCTCTGATTAGTGTCAGAGGAGCAACAATGATACAGAGGAAACCTGTCTCCAGGAGCAAGCTGTCCCTGCACATGGAGAAGTCAAGAAGATAAGAGAGTAGACTCTTATGGATAGTAGGAGGAAAATAAAAGCAGGGTTTTAGCTGAGCGATGTTTACAGTGCTGTTGCACAGCAGTAGAGAAAAACATCACAGCAATGTCAAAAACAGTGGGCTGACAATGACACAATCCTTCCCCTTACCAAGCTGCTGTTAAGAGCACTGCTGTGTTAATTACAGAAACCAAGTCCACAAATTACTCACCACTGGAAGTAGAGAAACACCTGCCCCACCTGAAAGAAAATAAGTGGTGAGAGAAGGAAAAAAAAAAAAAATCCCAGATTCAGACGACACTCACCTGATACATGGAAAGGTACAAGATCCAAAGGAAGAAAAACACCACACTGTCTCTGAAAGCCTCAACAAGAGTGGCTATGAGGCTCAGTGCAGCGCCTATGAGACACAGGAGCTCCATAGCAGTGTGTGTGTCCAGGCCAAGTTGAGGTCCCAGCCACAGGAGGGTGGGAGAGGATAGCAGCTGTTCCCACAGGGGTTTACCACTGTAACGAAGCTGCCAACGAGCAGGCAATACCCCGTCGTTACCATAGAGACCTGCAAAGAAATAAAACATGGAGAGGAATCAAAGAGATCAGCATCTTCCTAGCTATTCATAATCCTTCATCTGATGATTTGAAACTATTGTGGTGAGTACTGTTTTCAACGACGTTGCAGCTCCATGCAGAATAGACGCATAATTCTACAACCCCAATTCCAATGAAGCTGAGATGTGTAAAACATAAATAAAATACAATAATTTGACCTTTATGCAGTTGAATACTCTACAAAGACAAGATATCTATTGATAAAGTGATACATTTAAAAAAAAATACTCATTCATTTTCAATTTTATGTCTGCAACATGTTCCAAAAAAGCTGGGACAGGAGTATGTTCACCACTGTGTCACCTCCCTCAACAACACTCACTGAGGGCGCTCATTCCTAAAGCTTTGTAGCCAGAATTCTTTCCCATTTTTTGCTTGAACCACTCCAGTTGCTCAACAGTTCAGGGTCTCAGTTGTTGTATTCCGTGCTTCATAATGCCCCACACATTTTCAATGGGAGATGAGCTTGGACTGCAGGCAGGCCAGTCTCTTCCCTGCACTCTTTTACTACAGAGTCACGCTGTTGTAACAGGTGCAGAATTTGGCTTGCTGAAATGAGACGTCACTTAGATGGCCGCATATGTTGCTCCAAAACCTGTATGTACCTCTCAGCATCAATGGTGCCATCACAGTTGTGCAAGTTCAGTTGTTCACAAAGTGGTGAACCTTGCCCCATCCTTTTATACCCAATCATGACACTTGACTAATGAACCAGTTCATCTGAGGAGTGCTCAAAACAAGTGTTTTTTGAGCATTCCTTCCTTTCCTAATATCTTTTGTTGCCCCTGTTCCTGCTTTTTTGGAACACAATGCAGGCATCAAACTCAAAATGAGTGAATAATTGAAAAAACAAAACAAAAAAACAATCAAGTTCATCAGTTTGAACAATAAATAACGTGTCTTTATAGTGTATTTAATTGAATAAAGGTTAAAAATTATTTGCAAATCATTACATTTTGTTTTTATTAATATTTTACACACTGACCCAGTTTCAATGGAACTGCGGTTGTAAAATACACAAGTTGTACATCACATGAGGAGCAAACACAAGTTTAATGTAAACTGGTTTGAGTGTTTGTACTAACTCAACATCCTCTGAAAGCTAAGTTTCTTCAATAACTTCAAATTTCATTCATTAGCAATTGCAAAGCCTTGGAAAAGTTTGGGAACATTAAATATGGTCAAATTTATCTGAAGTACGGATGCATACGTCAAGAACAGAATCCTGTGTAGGTGTGAATAAACATTAGAAAATGCTTTATCCTTATACGGGTAGTTTTAGCTCATGGGCGTGGGCGACGTCTCCGAAAACCCTAAAAATATGGGAAGTGTAGTGCAAATCGCGAGCATCATGTGTGCGCTTTGACCACTGGTTGAGCCTCTCTAAGGAGCTTCTAGCTTGTTAAGTTACCCTGCAGAGCATATAAACTTCCAGACTGTTCTTTCTCATGTTGGAAAGCAGAAGAAATACAGAAAGTGCGCCAAGCCTTCAGCTAACACGCTAACACACTCCAGCAGGAGTGAGAAGAGCTGTTTAAAGACAGTCCGTGGACTGGAGCCTCACCTGGTATCTGCACGTAGAGGGACACAAAGACTGCCAGGTAAATGAGCGACATGCACCACAGGAACATGCGCCGTGGCAGGATAATTTCCCCCATGTTTGAGCTCAGCTGCTGGGCGCACAGGCTGAAAACACCGTGGCCGCCTCCTGTTCCTGGGGTAGAACGGGAAGCAGCGAGCGGATTTAACGTAGCCGGGGGGACACGTAATGATCCGGCGATGAGCTCTTCATGGCTCCTCGGCCACTAGATGGAGCTAGAGGTTTACAGAGACTATGGAAGCTCATTCCCGCCAGTCAGAGAAAAAAAAAGGAAAATAAAATAGGCTTTGTTGACATTTCTTTTTGCTCCTTTTAAGACAAAAAATTGAGATAATGCATCAAAAATTTGAGTTAAAAGTCAAAATTTTTAAACAATCAGTGAAACAATTGAATTCGGTCGTTTGAGAGGTCAAAATTAATCAGTAAAGTAAAAAACTCGAGATAAAAGTCAAAGTTTAGAGTTAAATAATTAAAACATTGAGATTAAAGGTCAAAATTTTGAGATACAAATTCAAAAATTTAGGAAAAAGTCAAAACTTCATACAATAAAATCAAAATTTTAAGCTAACGAAGGACATAAAAAGTTGGAATTTGAGCCAATAAATTTAAAATATTGAAGTCAAAAGTCAGAAATTCAAGATTAAGTCAAAATTTTAGATGGTTAAGTCATTTCTATGTGAAAAAAGGTCAAAGCTTTGAAAACAGTGGGAAAATTTGAAATTAAATGTCATGATTTTGAGATTATAAGGTCAAAATTTTGAGACACTCGGCAAAATCATGATAAAAAGATCAAAAAGCCTAAATTTTAAGATGAAATTCTGACTCGGTATTGAGGAAAATAGTGAAGGAGAGCAAAATATTAAATCTTAATTCTTTCAACTGGCAGAAACGAGTTTTAATAAGAGACTGGTTTGCCATAGTTTTTTCATACAAACAAAAGGCATTACTTTTTATATTATAGTCTATGGTCCTGTTCCTTGACTGTTTTTTAATGTTACGGAAGCCTGTTTCTTCTAGCAAAATATAATAACTATCATATTCATTATAATTTGAAAAACAAAAATAATTGTTACTTGCTCATTTACTGTTATTTCCATTCACCAAACCTCAGTACATGTTGATTCTGTACACTGTAAATCCAGCCAGCTTCATTTATTAATTTACTGTTGCACTGTTCTTTTGTTTTGAACGCTGTCTTGTAAGGTTACCTTGAGTGTTTCAAAAGGCACCTATAAATAAATCTTGTTCTTATATTATTGAAATACAAAATTATAGTACCTCGGTTTAGTTAGATGTCCGGTGTCGCGTAACGGTTGGCCTCAAGTGCCATCAATTTTTACTTTCATGCATTGAGATTCAGATCAATTTCATTAAAGCTAATAATCAAATGACAGCCTCTTGGTTCATCTGAGTTTATTGTGCAAGAGTTACCGGTCAAGCAAGCAAACAGATTTATGGCAACAAAAAGTGGGTCTGCATGCTGCTAGTCATAAAGCAAGAGCATCTAAATATGTACATTCAAGTTTTAGACATATCATAAAATGACCACAATATGAGTACCTCTAATTCTGAGACAGCCTGTCAAAACACCAAAATTCATTGCAAAGCCAACAAAGCAGTAGATTTTATACATTTTAAATTACAAAAATACTAAAATCTGATTTAAGAGAACATTTACACAGTTCATTTTCAGTATTTAAAAGAAATGATTGACTTAGACAAGACTTTTCTGTAAAAACTGAAAAGGGTTTCCCCAAATACACATGATGATTTAATCCCCCAGGGCATCCTTGGAAGAACATATCCCATGTAGCATTACATGAATGTTTTATACATTTATCCATTATTATGCCCCTCACCCATAACACACCACCTTTATGCACTTTCTAGACAAAAACAAAACTTAAGCTTGAAATTAAGACACTGCTTTAAACAGTGTGGCTTGTTTATAATAATTCTTGCCCTACAAAAATCGGTTGATACTTCTCTTACACCCTGCATTTACTCAAGTCACTCAAACAGAAATGGGGAAAATCATTCAATACTTTACAAAGAAATTTGATCTTCAGTAACTTTATTGACATGGTAACCAAGTGCCTATGATACTAAGAATCAATGGAATAGAAATAAATCTAAATGAACTTTAAAATGGGTAGATTTATTGTTGATTAATTGTGAAGGAATGACGCCTCATGCGTTATCTGATTATAGCTTCAAGTTTTAAATTTAGGCTTAAAAATTAAAAAAAACAAAAAACCATTTCAGAGGAAGCACTGCAGCTTTTTTGGAGCTAGAATATATGCCTTGCCTGATGTTATATGTGGCTGAACAGAAGGGTCTTAAACCTGAAGGTTATTGGATGAAGAGTTTAACAATGGCTCAGACTTTGACTACAAACACATTTATTGATGTGTCCCATTTGGCAAGTTCATTTTCTTACTCTCACTTTGAACAGTGGACGGACATATTTGTCATAGCTGCCTCGAGCGTCTCTTGTCTTAACACGCAAAGAGATGGCCAACATGGACGGTTGTGAATACATTGTTTGGATATTTTGGCTGTGGGTTTGACCATACATGTTTTGTATTACTCCCAGATTATTTTATTCCCAATTAGTGACATGAAACACTTGATAAACATAGAGGAACATCCTTTTCACTTAGACTGTATGTTTTTGAAAGTGTATGAGCACTTGTCCTTCAGTACCTGTGTCCAAACCTTTGGATCTTTGACACAGTATTAAGGCAGACATGAATGACTTATACATGGACGGCTGGACCCCAGAAGGTGTGGTTGCTCTGATTGTGCATCCTGCAGATAAAGCAAGTTCTGTGTTTCACTGTCATGTAGTGCCTTCTGTTGCACTAGTGCAGCTCTGTCCGGAGCTTGTTGTTGAGGGAGTGGACTCCTGGTCTGATTCCCTGACACATATGACAGCATCACCACTCACATTGATGAGACACTGAGCCTGCAAGACAGAAGAAGAAAATCACAAGAACATTAGCAGGAGTCTTTGAGAGGCTGTTTTTACTTTTATGTCAAAAAGATTATACTTATTGACACTTCTAGTTGGGGCTGGGCAAAGTGGCAAAAAAAAATTATCACGATATATTTTGTCATATCATCTCATCTCGATCATTATCACCATTTCCATATGAAATTTATAAAAAATCACAAATCCTAATCATATTATCGCCAAGCCCTACTTTCAGTGTTCATGATGTGCATGAGTACCTGGTTCTTGTTTGGATTTTCCATAAACACACACTCTTTCATGCTGTAAGACACCACTGCATTGCCACCCAGGGCTGCTACATGAGCTCGGACCATTGCAAACACTTCTGCAATGAATGAGTGAAGGAAGCCACTGACACCACCTTCCTGCAGTGGACAAACACACAAAATCAGGTATGTCTACACTATGCAGAAATGCTGATCATTTGACTTTTCCTTTTGACTTGTTCTTGTAATCATACCTCCCGCAATGATGTAGTCTCTCTGATAAAAAACATGTTGATGATCCCAAGGTATTTAATAATGCGAGTCCCAGGGAGGAAGGAGAGCGGTGTCATCTTCACCACAGTAACTGAAGTGCCCCCAAATGAGCGTGTGGATCGCAGAGAGCGGGAACGTCCATCAGGGAGTGGACTGGAGCGATCCAAAGATGAAACTGCATTTTCATAGAGATCAGTTCCACAAGAAGGAAAAGTGAAAGAAACAAGAGAGGAAGGAGAGGAAAAAGAAGCAAAATAGAATGGAGATACCTCAAAAAACTCCAAGAATGTTGAAAAGTCATGAGCAAATATGAAGTGTAAAGCAGAGCCCAATGTGAATGTGAAATGTGCATGCAAAAATGCAACACTTGCTGGAGTTTGCACATTATGAGCAACACAAGTATACACTTATTTGTGAGAAAATCAGTTGTTTTTTGTACTCATGTGACCTGACATGCAATGTTACAAATGCATTGAGCTAAGACAATCAGTAGGAAAGCTTGTGCTGCCATGCACACCATGCAGCAGGAGCAAACAGACAAGACAGTTACACAGCGTCTGCAGACAGACAGACAGACAGACCTGGGCACAGCTGTGTATGTTTACATGTGTGAATACAATAATTGCAGTACAGTACATGAAAGACTACTTATCTGTTTGAAATTTTGAAAGAGGTTTAAGAAAAGACAACAGACAGAGACAGCTATGAGCTGAGCTGGGCACATACACGAGCCAGAGTGTGAAAGGTGCTCCATCGTCTGACTGCAAAATTTTACCTGATGTGGCTTTAACATCCATCAAACCAGGAAACCTTCAGAGCCACACATTAAGCTGCAGTTCATTCACAGTGCACAGAACTGAAAATCATACAACATCCTGCAGAAAGGTTTGCCAACCCCCACTCAACTGGGATCTCCACCAAATTCAGATTTCACCATGTTTACTTGATCTGTAACTCATTTAATCTCACACAGAAATAAAGTCACTGATGCAGATGCAGGTAAAATCAAAAGACTTCTTGATGTAACTGTGATCAAAGTGCTTAGAGATCAAGGGAAGGACAAGCACGCTTAAAGCAAAATAACCTTTTCTTATTCATTGCTGTCATGGTTTCCACAGCTACAGGCATTTTCAAGCCAAGCTGCTGATTCGCTGATCCTCCTGAGGGGCGGGGCTTCAACTTTCACACTCTAGCAAAATAGCTGGAGCTTGATTTACGATGCTCCGCCCCCCAGCGGCATGCATGGAGGGGTGTTTGAGCGTATGCTAGCATATGTGTGTGTGTGTGTGTGTGTGTGTGTGTGTGGGTGTGGGTGTGTGTTGGACTGCTTTTAAAACTGTTATGATGTATCTGTGGTCACCAGAGTGTGCTAGAGACTGTGTCCTCCTACTTGTCTTAACTGATCCTCGTCTTATGGTGTGAGCTTTCAGCCTAAGCAGCTCTAGCCAGGTGCTGCATCTGTCTGCAAAGGAACCGTAATCAACGGAGGCAGCTGGAGAGAACACATACACACGCACACACACGTACACACACACACACAAACACATGACCCACACCCAGAACATACACAACGCAACAACGACAACAAGAGAAAAAACAAAACAAAAGAAACAAAACAAAGGAACAAAATAAAAAACAGGACACAATATAACAGAAAAGAACAAAAGTGGATGAGGTTTGGGAGCAGTGCACGATAACTGTCCGAAACTACAGGATGAAAGTCAAAACAGGGCAGTGTAGTAGTTTTGGTAGCGGGAAGATGGGGCAGGGGATACAGTTGAGGAGTTGCAGGCTTACCTCTAGATGAAACATTTGAACTCTCTGCGACACCTGCCACACATACATACACACAAAATGTAAAAAAGTCCATCTTTGCTCTTGACAAGAGGTGTGAAGACTTGGTAGTACAGTACAAGCTGCTTTTGCCAATTTTAAATGTTTCATACATTAAGAAGCACCTTCTATTTTAAGTACTTGCTAGGGTCGTCATGCTGAGGGAAGTGAGCTAAGCTGCATTAGAAGTACGGCGTCTCATCTAGACAACATGACACTGTCCTGTGGGGGCTATGATACACTACTGCTGTTTATTTACCTTCTGTATGAACCACAACCAGCTGACTGTTGCAGAGTTTTGCAGCTGGAGTGAATAAAGAGACTGTACCTAAAGCGTTAGTTGAGGAGAGGGGGCAATGCCTGTTAGTAAGAGAGGGAAGAGGAGGTGGTCAGGGAGAGATAAAAACGGAAGTTCTGAGGTTACCCGAGATTTTGGATGGTGGCTGAGTGTTGGCGATGGAAGAGTCTGCGCTTAACTCCAGGGGAAACTGCAGCTGCTCCTCAGTCTCTCCAGATCCTACACAGAGACAAAGCCACAGTCTCAACAGAAAAACGACTAAAGAGGTGTTACCGAAATGTGTTACTGGAAAGGATAGTTATAGCTATTACTAGGATTCAAAGAAAATTTTAAATTTAGGTATATAAACTTCATTTGAAAATGTGATTCCCCACATTTTGGCAAAACTGAAACTTGAGACAATGTTAACATTAAAGATAAAAAGAGTTCCTGAAACCACAGACACTTCTAAAACAGCGCAGACCTTTGGTGATGGGCTTGTCTGCTTGCTTCTCCTGAGACTGGTCTTTGTCATATGTCATGGCAACGGCTGTTACTGTGACCTAGGGGGAAAGACAGGTATTTTTGAGAGCAGGTTGAAAGAAAAAGTTCCAATTTTACAACTGACCTTTTTTCTGGTGTAATTTAACAAACTCAAGTAAAGCCTTCTTCACACCTGTATGAGTTCTTCTTCTGGCACTGCCACAGTAAAGTTAAGATGGCAAAGGCAGCAGGGAATCATTGAGCGCAACTTGAAGTAGAAACTCTACAACAAAACAAAATGGACTTTTAGGTCATTTGTAAAGCAAACACTGCAAGAACCATCATAAGCTGTCAAACACTAATAATTGCAGATGAGAAAAGGAAAGCCAGGTTCTACAACGTGATTTTTCACCAACCTCTAAGTCCTCCTTACCTTCAGCAAATTCTCACAAAGGTCAGTGAAGATCTTGTTCAAGCCTTGGTTTGTTAGATTTGCATTACTCAACCTGAAGACCCTCACTGATGTAAACATCTAGAGGACATTTATCGAGAAACACATTACACATACAAAAAAGGCACAAAATATACCAGTGGCACATCGTAAATGTCTTCAATGTAACACTATAAATATATACTGCTTATTTAAAATCAAAGTTTGGCAAATACAACAGTACATCTGCAATGAGGAAAGTAACACTGTCATGAAATAACCTGAACTCCAGAAGTCCAGTTGTTAATCCCAGGCATGATCTCAGTGTTGCAGCTGTAGAAACCTGGGAGCAACAAAGAGGAACACGTGAACGTTGTAACTCATCAAAAGCAAACCAGGCTTCTTCTTTGTCATTGAATATCTTGAAATGATACTTTTTTTCTGGACATGGCTCACATTGTGTATAATAATATACTGCCTGGCCGGAAAAAAAAAAGTCGCCACCAAAAAAAAAGGTCAGACACTTTAAAATTTGTTTGACCGCCTTTAACTTTGAATACCATACACATTCGCCGTGGCATTGCTTCGATTAAGCTTCTGCAACGTCACAAGATTTATTCCACCTCTTAATGGAGTTAAGGTCTGGACTCTGTGGTGGCCATCCATGTGTGAAAAAGATGTCTCATGCTCCCTGAACCACTCTTTCACCATTTGAGCCCCATGAATCCTGGCATTGTCATTTTGGAATATGCTTGTGCCATTAGGACAGAGGCTTGTACAGTAGGCACTAGGCATTATAGGGTGCATCACTTCACCTGCCTCTCTTCTTACCCTGATGCACCCATCACTCTGGAACAGGATAAATCTGGACCCATCAGAACACATGACCTTCTATTCCTCCAGAGTCCAATCTTTAAGTTCCCTTGCAAATTGAAGCCTTTTTTTCCAGTTAGCCTGGCTGGTTAGTGGTTTTCTTATGGCTACATAGCTGCTCAGTCCCAATGATTTGACCCTAAAACAGACTAACATCTTTTCCATGACCACAGGATGTGTCTTTCACCATGGTTGTTTAAGAAATGAAAGGTTACTCATTGTATCAACTGGAGTTAAATAACTTGTTGCCAGCTGAAAGATAATCGCCCATGCAGCAGTTATCCAATAGGAGGCTTGCACCTATTTGCTTAGTTACATTCAGGTGGCAACTTTTTTTGGCCAGCCAGTAGTTGTAGAGGATACCTGTAGGAGGGGAGGCATCAATGAGGAGAGAGTGGATGTCCTCCACAGCGTCAGTGTCATCAATCTGTGGAATTAAAAGCTGATGCTCATTCTTGTCCCTGGAATCAATGTCATGCCATTTTTTAGAGCTTTTTAATGATGTACCTCTAGAACAAAAGCGTCCTTCTTGCCGTGGGAGAGGTCCAGTTCTGATAGTTCATCTGAGCTTTCAGAGTGCGAGCGGAAAAGTCTGGATCTTTGCCTTGGCTCAGGAATCGGAGAACCAACTAGTTCCTCTGTTGGCTCCTGCAGAGAAAGAGACACAAGCCCTGATCAGATGAGGTGTCAGATTGGACACAAGATTATCACAGTAGCAGCAGTAGCAGTCCACATCCGCATCTCACGTCTGTCATCTAGTAGAAAGACTGTGTTAATAAAAAAATACACACACAACATGCACACAGCCACTCAAGCAGCCAATCAGCTGCACCATTTCACACACATGGCTGGTGTTAATCAGAATATGGATCAGGAAAAGTAAGGAATGGTGCAAACACGCAACCACACGCACATACACTGGTGAGAATGTGAATGGACAGGGTAGATGATCATAATACAATTACAGGAACATAGATCCAGTCTACAGTGAGTTGCCCACGAGTTGTGACTCAGGAGTGGGTGACACATCATCCCGTCTTCCCAGTTAAGAGCTGTTATAAAGTTGTAGTAAAAGTGGTGTAGTTTTGTGATTAATGGTGAAGTATTTGTCATGCTTTGCTGTGTCTCACAGCTGAAAGTCGCCGTATTCAGTACCATGTTTATGCCGCAGAACACCTCAGGGTCCAGGGCAAATAACTTCTTTAATGACCAAAGAGAGACAAGAGGGGTAAGTTTATCAAGATTCACAAAGACAGACTACATTTACTGGATAAAATATGACTTTGCACATAATTTAAACAATGGAGTAGAGACACATATACCCAATAATATCAATGTGTTTGGGAAGCAAGAAGATTTCCATCCCAGTAACTCTCAGACCCTAAAAGATTTTATGTGTAAATTGAGTTTCTAAATGTGCACAACTACAGTGTGAAATACTGATTATAAGGTGACTTTGAATGTGAAAGAATATGGGGTGTTCATACAGTGTGTGTTGCGCGTCTCACCGGAGGGTTTATTTGATAGAGCTCTTTGTTTTTGGCTATAGTGTCATTGATGCGTTTTTGGATGGTTGAGATGTGGTGCTCATTGCTCAGGTCACCAGGAGTCTTCCCTGCGATCTGGATGCCTCCTGGTGCTGGCAGGGCGGTCAGGTACACACCTGTAGCAGACTGAACATGCATGCAGACATATGTCAATGACAAGGTTGCAACAAAAACTTGTAATGCTATTTAAACAGTTTTACACTTGGAGGCTTGTCAACCTACAGCCAGACCCAGGAGCATGTTCTCTCCGACGCTGATTTGTATCTGTAAGCCAAACAGAGCGTTCATGCTCCGCAGCTTCAGTTTGTTCATCAGTTGTGTGTGCAGCTCATATTCCATGAATGGCAGCAGGTTGGAGATGGCCGTTGCATTTACTTCCCCTTGGGCCTTCTTCTTTAGTCGACACAATCTGCGAGTCAAAACAATGGAATTAACTCAATTCATGCCACGTTACATTTCAACAGACATTTTAACACTTAAAGAACATTCAACACTTATGGCTGGTGACGACACATAACATAACGTCTGTTACTATTAAACTAATTATATATCTTTCTATGATTTTGCATAAAACTTTTAATGCTTCCAAACCCAAAATGTTTCATTTTATGTAAAGCATTCAGCACACCATGATTACTCTAATAGAGACAGGGACCTCAACATCTCAATACCAAACTGTACCAGGCTTTTATTGATGTGTCTTTATATTACGTTTACAGTTTGTTTTAATTTCTTGCTGCCTTTGTGTGATTGAAACAATTTGAATGGATGGCTCTGGATGGGACGTAATCCACTCATTGATGAAACTTATTTTCAAGATCAATACCAAGTTTACGGCTTCACTGGATGGTACCGATACTAATGTGGAGAAACAGATATAACTGAAAAAAAGCGCTGAGCAGTAATCTTTGATTTCTTTAAAGTAGCTTAAGTGACAGCCAGGCTGTGCTATTTCAGAAAACTAAATCAGTCGATTGTGGCTAAGTAAGTGGCTACAGTCTATCAAATCAATGCACTCTTGTTTTTTAGGCTTCATCACAGAAAGTTAGACAAGTGCAGAAGCAACACAATTGCAGAATCTTTAGCTGCTGTGATGCTCTGTGCTTGATTTAAGATGCTCTTTGAAGTAGAGCTTACTAAATTTGCACCAGAGGGTGGTAACAACTTAAAGTCTAAAAAAAAGTTTTTGTGCTACCCTGCATTGTGTAACTCTTTGGCTGCTTGAAACTTGACAGGGGAGATGTGCATGCGTTTTAAGACTAAATATGAATTAACAGTTTTTCTTAATATTTTTCACAACAAATTTCTGTGCAAGGTATTCATTGTGAAACATTTGCTGAAATATGTTGCAGTCACGCTGAGGTGGTTTACCTCGCCTGGATAAGACAGCCCTTCCCCGTAACAGATGCCTCTGATGGCAAGTCGATTGTTGTGAAAAGAACATCAGGAACCTTTGGAGAAAACAGAGCACAATTAATACTTTTTTTTATTTTGCAAGTCTCTGATTTAGACGGAAAAATAAACATGAAAACATGTTTGAGACCTTTTGTCGTCTGCAGTGATAACAGTAGGTGAGCTGAGCAGGAAAAGGCATGTTGAGCTCATCATATGGGATGTGACAGAAGCCACAGCTTGGGGGAGACGGCTCATCAAACCTGGCAAACAACACACACCACCCAGTATCAGCCTAATCCAAACATTAATATATATATATATATATTGTACATATGAGAAATTTCAGTCAGTTTGCTTAGTCGGTGAATCGTGACAACCTGTGGTCTGCGAGCCCAATGTCCAGGCAGCCTTCACGCATGTACCGAGGGTTAAGGATGGCTGCGGTGCCTGAAGCTGACAGGATACACACTTCCTCGCTGTGATCAGGGGAGATGGACGGATCAAAAGAAATCAAACAGAAAGTGATACCAGAAGATGTTAAATAAGGCTGGTTTTATATCAAGTGATTCAACAACAGGCAAACCAAGAATACAAAATGAAGATGTTATGGTTCTGTACACACCAGATGCTTGTGCTCTCACTGTACCCCACAACAGCATGGCACCCAAGGGCTTTGGCATGAGATTTAATCTCTTGGCGAATCTCCTCCCACCAGGCATCGCGAGTCTCCGGCTCATCTGCAAAACACAAAATTTCAAAATCAGGCGGCTCCCTCAAAATGGTGATTGGCTAAATAATCTACCAGAGCATAAGAACAGTGAAGTACTTAACTGTACAGGAAATAAAACAAGTGTGTATCTGTGATATTATCTATTCTTACTGAATTTTACATTGTTTTTTTTTTTTTTTTTTTAAAAAGCAAAACAGTACAGTAAATGTCTGATGGAGTTAAAGAGTGAACCAAAGCAAGCAAAAACTATCTGTGAACAAAGTGATGTAGAGAATGATATCCAGGGGAGTTTGAGGATGATGATGAAGGCATAGTTGATGGTCAAAAAAGTGTTCTGTTTCTACTCTTTGTTTCCTTTGAGTTAGTCAAACTAACAGAAAGGATGTGGGTGACACACACACAGTATTAGGGCACCTGGTTTATTTTTACCTCTCCTGTTTGACAAAAGAAACAAAATTTGGCAACCTCTAAATTCTGTTTACAGGTTTTTAATCTAAAAGCATGGAGCCTTCATCATACTAAGGCTGGGCCATGGGTGTGTTTCATCAATCTCATGAGGACAGCTCAAATATCTCCTCTGTTTAATCAGCATTTATCGGATTGTTACCACTGCTGAGCTCACTGGTTTGATATTTACTGATCATCAAACTATTAGAATGAATTATTTACATTTGAGTATTGAGCTGCACCCCATGACTCGCTGACAGGGCCACATGCTAACAGAGCTCCTAAAAGAAAGATCAACTTAGATGCTGAAGGTGGAAAAAGGGGAAGGAATAAATGAGAAGAACTCAAAAGAAGAATATTTGAGTGGATGGAGAAAAAAGATTGATGTTCAGGCATCAGGGACCACAAAGTGGGTTCCTTTTAACCAGAAGCAGCATGTCACACAGGCACAGGCTCACAAACGTGCACGCTCATGACCATGTGCTCATGGGCAGAGAAGGGCCATATTCATTTACCAGAGTCCATCAAATCTTGTCTACTTTGAACTCGGAGAACACTGAATGCAACCATTCGTCCTCCTTCCCCAAACTCACACCTTTCCTTTCATCCCCATCATACGTCTCAATTGATGTTCTAAATTTTCCTCAGCTACCACCCATCCAATCAGCCTACTCTCCATACATCCATACATCCCTCCTTCCTTCTATCTTACTCTCTCTCTCTCTCTCTCTCTCTCTCTCAGTATGAATACGGCCCAGTGAGTCAGGGATGCACATGCCCGATAAGTGGCTCTTTGTCACAGAGTAAACCCACTAAACCTCTGGTCTAGACAGGTTTGACCTTGGTGCTGATTCAGGAAGCATTAAAACAGCGCAGGGACAACATTAGGGAAGAGCTGCTGCTCTTCTGTGCAGCAGAATGAGCTGGGTGGGGGAGCAGGGGAGCAAGGGAGCCGGGCCAGGCTGGATGAGTTTGGGTGGAAACGCAGCGCATGCTCAACTCAGCTCAGCACACACTCACAAGAATTAGAGAAGAGAGGGTGGCAGCTCACTGAATTCATACATTTTCAGAGACATTCTTCCCTTTTTCCAGCTGATATTTTACAGGTATTTGTGTTGGCTCAACTACATCTGTTTAATGATAGAGTTTGGAGTTTCACTGAGCTGCCACCACTCTTTTGGGTGAGAGCAGAAAAAGGGGGAAATACCTGCAGTGACACTATTCCAGTCTAGCAGTTTGTATGAGCGCGTGTTACCCAAGGCTGGGCCAGAACACACCGTTAGTACAGAAAAGAGAGAAAAAGAAAAGCAGAGACAGTCTAACAAACAAGCACAAGACAACAGCAGCACTCCACATTTACTACCCAAAGACAGGCTGCACTTCACAGGTACTACAAAAAGACAAACTATAATCAGGCCTTTGAGACAATCTACAAAAAGAGGACAGACGAGGAAAAGAGGAGATGAATTACAGCTAAACTTTGCCAAAATCTAAGAGAGACTGAAGGAGAATTGAGGCGCTGAAGTTAAAAGAGGAGCATGCAAAAGCAGTCTGTTGTTTTATCCGTAACCTTCAGAAGGTGCACTGTGAAGCTTTGTGAAGACAAACCACTGCAAGGATTAAAATTAGTTTGTGAATCTCTAAAATTGTAAATATGGCTTTGTCTGCCCTTATGACTGAGTTGATCCTGCATTCGCCACCTGCTCAGGATGAAAAATATCAACAAATTTAAACTCACTGAGAAAAACTCCACATGGCACCTTTAATGGTTCTTCAGGCAACAATGGACAGGGCTCTTTACAGAATGACCCAGATGTCAAACCTTCACTCTGATAGACTGTGAGGAAACTATGTTGTTGTCCCCTCTGGACAGACTGGAAAACTGTAGATTTAATTATTGCAGTCCTTTGGAGTTTGAAAATAATCCTTTGTGGGTTGCTAGTTTGGGTCCCTTTCCTACCCTTTATAACAAACCCAGCCAACATCCATCAGCGAACCCCCATCCCTAAATGACCTGGCATCCTGGACTTGAAGTGAGAAACACCACCAAAGTGGGTGACGAGGACATTGCTGAGGCTACAACTGGACTCATATAGCCTTAGACTCAATACGGAATGATGTCCTAATTGAATGGTGATGGTGAGAACACCAATGCTTAGATGAACAATAAACCAACTTCTACGAAGTAAACCCTTAGACTTAGCATACATTTTAACAAAAATCAGAATTTATGAAAAAATAAGATGTACAAAGAAGAAAATCCTGAACACTTACTACCTGCCATGGCTATTGCTAGCACAGCAGCATTAAAGTCTAGACCCAAGGATTTTGATGCAGAAATTAAAGCCTATTTGCAAACTTAGGGAGAGCGCATTTAGACGACACCACAGCGCCACCCCCAGCAAACAACAACACACAACAAAAGCAGCAGGCAACAGACTGGAGCCATGCACCACTATTGCAGCCTCACCTCTAGGGGACAGCACCACAGCACACAGTAACAGTGACCATGTATGAACAAACACACACACGCACAGACGCACACACACACGCACATCACAGGACCTGTGCAGACTTTACAGAACACAAAGCCTGTCAATTGAACCAGAGGTGAAAGTTGCCCCTACCCATGAAGCTTTTTTGACACTTTCCTAACTTTACTGCATCAAAGTGCTACAAAGCTGTAGGCTAAAGTGCGGCCAGGAACAGCTTTCACCTACGTGAGAACTCTTACTGAAGTATCTGAACATATTTGCAACAAAGTAAAAGTCACACAGATCAGGACCAAGACTACACACACCAGAAGTGTTCCATAAACACAAGAGAATAATGGGCAGCATCTACTAACAGCCACTTGCAACAAGACCAATCACTCACACAACACTGTCGATAGGTGGAGGAACTCACTCACTTCATTAAATAAGACACTATTTTCGTACAATGGGTATTTGTGCACGCTGAACTCACCAGGGTTGTGTATACGATCCAGCAGTTTGACAGAGCGAGCACTGACCACTCCGCCAACATGAACGAGAAAACCAGGTGGAAAAGACGTCAAGGTAAAGAAGGGGAACTCCTGCAGGAAAAAAATAAACAGTTTAGTCACTTACAGACAGAGACTGTTGCATAACTGAGAGGGTTGATCTGATTTGTCTGCTATAATAACAGAACTCTTGTAAGGAGGATGAAAGTTGGCGGGTCAAGAAAAACAAAAGAGTCATATGCGCACAGAAAATAATCTGTGCATATGGATGGATATGTTTTTTGTGGCCACAGGTGAAAAATCTGATGCATCTGTAACAGATGTGCACAGATTAGCAACCAATACGCATTAGTAAAAAATCCAATCAATTGGCCAATTTGTAAATCTGTGCTCAGGGATTACAAATCTATTAAAAAATAAAATGTGCACATGTATTTCACATATTTGCATATGACTGTTATTCTCCATATGTTTAAGGTCCAGTGTCACTTCTGTCAATGTTTAAAAAATGCCCAATATTTTGTTTTGTCTCAGGGGGCCTGAGCATGCCAAATTGGACATTTCCAGAGATGTATCTGAAACATAGTGTCAGAAAAGAAGATAGTTAAACTGGATTGAAGTTATCAGTATGGACATACTGTAAAAAAACAACTCAGTCAATAAACTATTTCATTTAGCCCAAATTGTAGTGTAAACTGTGTTTTAACTTTGTTGAGGAAAGTGGCAACATGCGTGTAAGGATTGATTGTGATGGTGTTCCTACCCTCGACAAACCATGCAAATTTTTCTGCATCATTGGCACAAACTAAGGCATTTTAAATAGATCTGGAAGCGATTGAGAAATGCATTTGGAACGAAGCTTAGATATGTTAGTGATTGATTCAATCCTTTCAAATCTATACAAATGCATCACTTTGAAAGCTCCAGTTTAGATTAAATAACACACAGAAAAACACACACATTTTACTATAGATCAGGACTCTGTTTTACATGCTGCTCTCAGTGGATTTTAAGGACAGCTGGCCCTTTTCCCCTACTGAAACAATACAATTCAAATCCATGCACTCCCTGAAGTGAAGAAAACTAGAAAAACTTAAACTGCCTGCAAGCATCTTTGTAATCATTTAGGCTGTGTGATGACCACCTTTCTATAGAGAACCTGAGGGGTTTGGAATCTCTAACCATGCAGGCTCATGTGATGAGAAAAAAATCACTGGTTTCCTTCTTGTCCAGCACACCAAGGAAGGAAGTTAGGAAGTTGTTTGAATGACAGCTCCCAAAACCGGAGCAAAGAGGCAAGAATGATGAAATGAGGTGAGCGTGCTCATTCCCCGTTATCAAGACGTTGCCAAAGCAGACTTATGACAAGCAGTCAGAAAGGAGGGAGGTGATCGACACGAGTGTCCAAAAGGCAAACACACAATTGCATGCCCCTTCAAACCTGAAGGAAACACAACTCTTAGCCTCCAGTCCTCCACTTTGTGTGTCTGTGAATCAATTCAGAGAGTGGCGGGTGCAAAACACACAGAAAAGGTCACAAGGACCTAGTGCCGTGTTGCTCAACCTAGCCAACATCTCTAAGATCTACAAACATCAGAGGAGGGAAGGAGTTAGGAGTTGATACAGATTTGGTGATGGTGGCCATCAGCTGGTCAGTGTTAGGGGAAATGAGGAGAAACAGAGAGACACTGATGGGACATACCCCGGTGTTTAACAATAACGCAGAGGAGGACGCTCCCTGAGTGGCATAAGTAGTCAGAGGACAAAGAAACGGGACATTACTTGTTCTTGTATAAGCTGACTCCCCAATAAACTCCTCCCCAGAGTTAATTAGTGATCCATTACAAAAAGCAAGCTGTGTGAAAAGTAGTGACAGTGAATTATTGTATGACTATGTAGACAGACTACTGATGCAAACTGCAGGACCAATCAAAGGCTGCAAATTAAGTAAATCCTAGTCTTTTAATTTAATCTATGGCTGTAAAAATGACATATTTCAATTTATTGCGTTGTATCATTGTGCTGATGCTGGTGGTACATCTCAGGACAGTTGTGTGACAGTTGAGTGCAGTCCTACCCTCTGCTCAAGAGCGGTCTGTGTCTGTTGTCTGAGCAGGGTCTTTAGAGGCCCTGCATCCTTTCCACCGCTGCCTCCACTGCCCATTCCTGAACAAAGAGGAGAGTCTCACTTCAGTTTTGTCATTGTCAAATCACAGAACAGTGGAGTAGAAAGCCAAAACAGCTATTGTTTCAATGTACTATAAATATCATGATGCACCAAGTACTAGCAACTGCAAGACCCTTGTCTACTCTTAACTCTCTTCTTAGGTATAAAACCTAGACCTTGGGTAAGGATTAGTTAACCCTGACATGTCAAACCACATGCTAAAGTAGCAGAACCCTACATTCTGATTTTCTTCCCAATCTCTGTGTATTCACTCCATGCATGTTAAGGAATTGCATCAAAGAACACCGGTCAGGTCAACCCAGGTGCAGAAAGTGGTGCTGTTCACTCAGTATCTCAAAAGTGGCACCAACACCACACTGGTTTAAGGTTGTGTTACTTGATGACACACAGCAGTCCCACTATACCAGAGGCTGCCAGCAGTAGGTCCTCTGTGAAGGACACGCTCTTTCTCAGCAAGGCTGAGTCTGAGCGGATGGTGGTGGGAGGGGGCGGGGTGGTGGCTCTAGTGGCAGAGCCTTTACCACAGCCCACTGAGCCAGAACCGGGAAGGGGCAAAGTATCTGTGCCTGTGGAGAGGGTGGGGGAGCTAGGGCAGAGATAGATCCCAGGCCTGCGTCTCACTGGCAGAGGGACCGCTATCCAGCAAAGAAAAGCAGAGGGAGGGTGCAAAAAGAAAAACAGATGAAGTGAGAATAGATAGAGAGGTAAGAAGCACAAAAATGAGACAGGAAGAGCACAAGTGAAGAGGAAAAAAGTGTGATCACGACACTGTAGTGCCATTATGCTTAGTTATGTCGATTTTGACATGACATTATAAAAATACTTGACTCATTTGGTCATCTGGAGTGTATCTGTTTGGCCTACATCAACCCTGCATGGGGAAACTGGTTCCATTGACCATCAACTAAATGTAAGATATAATGAAAATCAGTGCAATTGCTTTAGTTGCTTTTATGTAGAATGATTGAGAAGTTAAAAAGCTGTACTAAAAGAGCTGTAAATGGTTGCCCAATTCAGTGTGGAGAGTGCCAAAATATTTTGATTTTAGAACACAATGGAGATGTGAGCAAATTTCCACTCATCTCCGAACAATAGGTGATGAAAAGCAAGAGAGAGCACACTTTAATACAATTGAGAACTAGGAATTGCAGGACAAAGGGTAAATAAATGACAGCAAGGCAGAAAAATGACATCAATGAGGAAAAAGGAAAACAAAAAGAGAAAAAATAGAGCAGAGTGAATAAGAGGAATGAAGCTGACTCAGGATTTTCTGGCATCATCTTGAGGGGTCAGGGAGCACCTCTGAAGCTCTTCAGGTAAGGCAGTGCTGAATTTAAATGTGTCCTACAGTGGTTCTTAGAGTGTAACTATACTTACCTTTACCTTAATGATTAACCAAAGGGGATGCTAATGGAGAAGTGATCTTTGATCAACAACAGTCCCTTATGAGACACAATGCTTTGACTGAAGACAACGAGGGGACAAAACTAACAGCAATCCAGTCTGTCTTCCCACCATATACCAAATTTTGTTGTAAAGATGCAATGAGCTTTTTTCATAAGGTAGAAAAAGAAGACACACCAGGTCACTGAAGACAAGATGGAGGATGGGACTCAACTAAAAAATATATTAACAAAAGGGTTTAAGTGAAATTATGTGACAATAAACCATAAAAAAGGTAAAAAAAATAATAATAATAATAAAAATTTCATAAAACCACCACTTAAGTAGCACCACTATGGAGTGAAGGAGAGGGGGGAGATAGGGATGGGAAAGGGGGACAGGTCACGTGCTCTTACCCGTTTTGGGCGTCAAACTGAGGTCTGTGTCTGATGATGAGGACTGGCGGCTGCATGGCTTGGAGGGAGAGAAGGGGGGAGGAGAGGAGGAGGAGGTGGGGAGGGCTCTGAAAGGGGTTGGCGGCCCGGAGGACGAGAGCAGGTCCTCCCCAAATACCGGCCTGCCAGAAGAACATGGCACACACACACACACACACACAAACACACGTCAGTCACCACCTCACCCTCTGAGCGTGTGCGTTTGTGTGTGTGCATATATGAGAGTGAGTCAGTGTTGCCATTTAAGTGGGAAATGTTTTTTTTCTTTCTTTTTTATGTTTGCTTTGGGTGAGGTGTGTTTGAGGTGCTATGGATGGCTGGAGAACAAATAAAAAGCAAGCAAGGAAAGCAAAAAACATCACGTCAACACAAGAAAACACAACACAAACACATAACTGAAGAAAGCAACATGGCAGAACACAGGGATCAGACTCAACAGAGGATGACAAGCTGAAGCATGTGTCCCAGAAGAGTGAGGAAACACTGGAGTGACTCTAGAAGGTTCAGAGGCCCTTCCCTCTGGGCTAAAGCCACACTGTAAGCACTTTTTTTTACTTCAAGAAGCAAAAAAATGCAGAATGACGCAGCAGGGAGCTTGTCTGTCCACCCTCTAATCATCTGAAAAAGACATCACAAGTGGAGCGTCTTCCTCTGACGAAAGAAAAAAGGATCTGCCTCCCAGTTTTATTTTGGTCCCTAGGTTTTCATCTCAACCTCATCTACTTCTACTTTATCTCTTTCCCCTATGACTGAAATTCCTCCCTTTCTCTGCGTACCAGTAAAGATGAGAGTGGGAACAGAGACAGAGAAGTTCTGAGACAGTCTCTGGGAGCTGCACGCTGAATGCACGGGGCTGTTGTGGGTGGAGCGGCATCCATGGGCAAGGGGAGACCTGGGCCAATCAGCACGCAGGGAGAGAGGAAGACAAGAGGACCGATTTGGACACAAGCCGCAAGAAACGTCCCAATCCGAATGTGGCCAGGGAGGGAGAAAGAGACGAACACAAGAACCAAGACCACAACATTGCAACAGAGTGAAAAAGGAGACAAAAAGGAAAAAGAAATTTGTTTTTACTCCCTGTTTTTGCCCTTATTTTCCATTCAAAGCCATGTGAAAGCAGCTGGAAGCTCATGCACAGCACTTTGCGAAAGGTCTCAGTCTCACACAGCAGGGATGCAAACACTGTAGAAGGTTAAAGGTACAGGAACAGACACGCATGTGCAGTACAGCGCCTTGAATAAGTATTGACCTTTTTTTTTCTTTTTTTATAACATCATAAATAAGGAAATAAACCAAAATGATGTGTTTCGATCTGGTGGTTTTTTTTCTTTGAACTAACTTCACATACACAAAAAAATAATTTAAAAATCACTAGAAGTATTTAAGGAAAGAAGTCAAGAACAGAGACTTCACTGGTCATATTATTTACTGTCATCTATGAGCTGAAACATCAATTCATCTAAGATATATATGTAAAGGGAAATAAAATAATTCACTTGTATTTTTTAACACAATTGGTGGTGACAAGTACTGTTATTGTTTCAGGAAGTGGAACAATAAAGCTTGTGGCTAATATGTTCCCTTTAATCTATTTGCTGATCTTTTCCTGAATAAGTACAAGTAGTTCTCTGAACTGAAAATTTAACTTCTTTTTTGTAAAGTTGGCAGCCAAACATATTTATCATAGATATCTGTAGTGAAAACATAAATAAGAAAGGCATTACGCTGTAAATTTTCCAATCTAACAGCTTTCCCCTTGCAGCTGTTGCAGGCATGGCGCATGATGCAGAAACTCTATGAGTCAGCTTGAGACTTAATTTTAGTCTGAAGTCACATTGGGTTAATGTCAATTGATCAAATTAGAGTGCTTAGATGAGACTTTGAAAATGTGTAGGAAATGAAATTGTGAACACAATCTTTAGGCCTCGTGATTACATTACTGGGTATGGAATCAAAGTCTTCCTCAGACTGTGTTTACATCCCTGATACACAGCCTTACACAGGCAAACATTCAAATTTACTGTATAACTGCAGATAAGAGGCGCACATGCTCTCAGCTGTAGTTATGCTGGCTTAGGTCACAAGCTCATCACTCAATAGGCAGGGTAAGGACAAAAAAACAACTTCATGTACACTGTTAATGAGCAGAGTGGTAAAAATGTTAGCTGAATGCTAAAAGAGGCTGCACTAGAGCATGCACAATTAAAGCAGTAAGCCATGCACGAGCAGTTTGAAAGAGCAGATACAGAGGTGGTAGTATGAGGGTGGCTGTGTGTGTACTGTACATGTGTGTGTCTCAGGATATGTTGTGTACAGTTATTTTCATAATGCTACGTGACAACAGACACACAAACTACAAAAGGGGAATAAGAGATACTGAGACACACACACAGGGGGTAACTGCAAGCAAGACGTAACACAAGCACAACATACAGAAGGCTCACACGCTCTCCCTCTCATGCGCACACAAATCATTGTCCCCATTCTTACAAACTACATAGGCAGTGAAACTTGCACATAACAAAGGCAGGGTCCATGCAGGTGTTGTCACTTTATACTCACTCCTTTCCATCTTTGGAAGGGGAATTGCAGGCATTGGAGGCAGGGGCTGTGTTAGGGTGTGTATGTATGTTGGTGTTTGGAGCACTTGAGCTGAGTTTGTCCAGTGTGCAGGCTGTTCCTATAGCACGGACCACCAGCCCGGACTCTCCCTCCAGGTCGAAACACTGCAGGTAGCCCACCACTGCATTCCCACCCATTTCCAGTACCTTGAGTCCGATTTTCCTCTGCAGTTCACCTAAATGAGGCATACCAATGTCATATTAAAACTTAATGAAGTGTGAGGAACATAGTGAGTCCTGCTTCGCATCAACATCAAACAAGAATCAGCCTGATTTTTCTTACCAGACATGAGAGAGATGAGCCTCTGACGGGCCTCATTGGAGGCTCGAGGAGTTCTAATACGGTCAATCCACTGGTACTCTGGATCTTCGTTCACAACAAGCTCTTCAACAAACCCGTGCACCATTGCTGCTCGATAGCATTTTGGAATAGATGTGGCTACCAAACGGAACAAAAGGATGATTATGCTGTGAAATGCTACATGAAATTTATAGAAAGTAATGGAAACTTGGGCACTGATACAGCTTATTCTCATTCAAGCTGTTCCATTAGGTGAGTGAACCAACACCACAAAAAATGAAATCTAAGCAAGTGTTTATGTCTTACTCTTAGTAGGAAATGTCTTTATAGACTTAGTGTGAACCACATTTACCAGACCAGTACAGAAAAATGTCTGAATTGCTTGTAGCATTGAAACACTGCCAATAAGTAAGAAAAAAGTCTCTTGTATCAAGGAATTATTCTAATTTCAAGGAACTTCACTAGCAAATTTTTCTTACCCTCTTGACAGATTATTTTTACTAAAAACATGATGTAGACACTTGCTTAGATTTCAAATTTTTGCAGTGAAAAAGTACATCTGAACCAAAATAAAGAAAGACATACTGCAGAAAAACTTGACCCCACAGGAGGATTGTCTAAAGCGGTTCAGGTCGTTAAATAGCTCCACTTTGACAAGGACATTGATCTCCCCTCTGATGCCTAGACAACAGAAGTATTGAAATATAAAAAGGGTTATTACATCAAGGAAAAAAAACGTTGTATTAATCACAATGATATTTTGTATTCTTGTACCATGGATGGTATCGTAGATTGGAAACCAGCCAGAGATGACAGAGGCAGCCTCACTGCACAGCAGCGGATCAATGTCAATGTAAACTTTTCCTATGGCATCATTCGCACTGTAAGTGTCGTGGTCCAACACCGTGACCTGCAATGGCTCATCCTGCAAGTCCTCATCATCAACCTACACAGCATGATTAGAAAAATGGAAATGAGAAAAAGGTAAGAAGATTGGAAAAGAACGACAAGACTCCAACCCTGCAAAGTATTCACAAACAAAACAATTAACCATAATAAACCATTGAAGTAGTCTATGAGAGATGCTCAAGGTCATATTACCTCAAATTTAAACCATTCTGAGTTCCACTGTGGATTGAGAGACTTTGGGCAGACATCTGTTTTAAAAGTTGTGTTTCCAAACTTAACCTGAGAATAAGACACATAGTCACGTTCAACATTTTTTTAATCATAATAATAATATAGTAAATTCTGAATCATGAATTATTTCATCTTGAGGAGAAAAACCTAGCACTTCGCTCTACTCACTTCCACAAAAGCATCAGTGAGGTCACTGGCTCTGTCCATTACTGGCAAGTGGCGCCCTGCCACAATTTTGGCCTTCAGTTTTCCAGGCATGGTTCAATTGACGGATGTTCTGTGAACGAAAGATATCACCATTAACATACAAAAACCATTACAAGCTTCAGTTTACAAGTGCTGTGACCAGCGCTGCTGTCACGAACAGTGACCTAAGTGGCCCTCACTACACAGGCATATGTTGTTGACAATACGGAGAGACCCTTTCTCAGTTAACATGACAACCAACGGCAGCTAATAAACTACTTCCTCGTGGAGAAACGCAGAATTAACGCTCCAAGCTTATCTCAAAATAGCCATCGACTTGTTGTGTAATTAGCTATTGAGCTGGAGCTCTCCCATACGACAGCAAGTGACAGTTAGCTAGATTATGTTAGCACAAAAGGCTAGCGTGAAAAGCCAGTTAGGGTGACTGCAATGCAGGCGGAATCTCCTCAGCTCTACCTGATCGGCCATGTTTTCATAATCACACCAGCACCTAAGTAACAACAACAACATTACATTGCTACTTTTCGTTGCAAAGGGTCATGCTTACCACTGCTACAAAATCAAACTGCCAGAGACGGCTTTGACATTTTTGTTGACAGCCCACCGCTCATCTGACCCCCGTGTCTCTCCCATAACACGAGACGTTAGTTCCCCGTTCACCGGGCAGTGCAGTGACGTTCAGGCTAGATTAGCTAGAGCACGACTAGAATAACTCGGCCAAACTGATAATTTGACGACCGACTTATTAATCGAGTATTACACATGTCAGTGCGTGTGCCCAACAGCTAACGTTAGCTCGCTGAGACTCCAGCCTGATGAATGAGTTTTCGGGGCTGAGCGTGTGCTGCCTTTTCGTACACCTCACAAGATCGTAATTGTTGTTTTCCGTACCAAACGAGTGGTCGTCTGTTTGACTAGCGGATTCCAAGAAACAAAAGGAAATATGTCCCAAAAAAGTCAATATTTGATGCCAGTAAAAACGCTGACGTGCTCAGCAAAAACTAAGAGTGAAGTTTGGTTTGTTTCGCTCCTATTTTCGTGCTGATCAATTGACAAACACAACAATCCGAGTGTACATGAAGGCATCGTTAAGGTTGAACTGACCATGCGCAAATTAAGAAAGCTGTCACGCTCCTTGACTTTTTAATGGTCCCAGGAGCAAATAACTTGTCATAATGTTATGACTAGTGTTGGGCCCCACTGAAAAAAAGTAGTAAATTACTTATTACTCGTTACTCTTTTTTAAAAGTAATATAATTACTTTACTTATTACTTCCTGCCAAAAGTACGTTACTGATTATATTACTTTTATTTACACATCAAGTTGGTCAATGTGTCCTTTAATCAGAGAGGCGAAAAGAGAGGATTCTAATGCTGTTTACTGCTTCTCCAGTCCACAATTTTGATATTTGTTAAGCCTGAGTGATTTTTTTTTTCTAGATATTTTTTTCTTGATATCTTTGTCTTTCAAAATATTCTATCATGACCTGGATAACGTCTTTAACTGATTTTCACCTGCTTTCTGCGACCTATGTTCTTTTTATTACTAAGTTCTTGTAGCACTCTGAGATTTCTTGGAGATGAAAAGTGCGTTATGAATAAAATGTATAATTATTTTTTTTTAATTTCTCCTCGTGATTCTGAGTTTGCACATGACCTTTAAATCAGGAATAGAATTGCGGGTGCGTTATTTTCTGCAGCCTATGAATCCATCAAAGTTACCGGCTACATGAAATACACATGTGAGAACGAGAGACAAAGTTATTTAAATCCAGTCAAAGTCGATGTTATATGACAGAGACGGAGTAAAGGGACATAACTTACATCTGACATGATCCTGTCGTCTTTCTCCTCCACTAAACTGCAGTAACGGGCGTATTTCCAGCCCTTAAACTTAAACACGTACCGCTCCACCTTTGAAGCTAGCTTGGGTTGCCAGTTATGTTTGAAAACAATGGTTAAAAAGAAGCCACAAAAACTAACCGCAGCTCATAGACTGTATAAAACAGCCGCAGCTGAGCCCAAAAGACGCTGTATTCTGGCGGAAAACCACAAATCTGGCAACCATGGCTGGAGCTCCCTCGCTGTTTAGCAGACAAACATGACGACATTAATCTGTGGATTATTCCATTTTAAATCATAAATAACAACTTTGAAGAAGTAACGAGTAACGAGTCACTTTTTGGGTGAGCAACTGTAATATTATTACTGGATTTTTTTAGGAGTAATTCGTTACACTACTCGTTGCTAGGAAAAGTAATGTTATTACAGTAATGTATTACAAAAGTAATGCGTTACTGCCCAACACTGGTTATGACCATAGGCTGTACAGATTGTGACTGAGCTTGTGCTTGGCTACACTATCTTTCATATTTATTTTGTTACAATTCAAGTAGTAATGAAGGGTTGTTTGAAAAAAAAAAAGAGCTCTATTATGAATAAACCATATGCAAATGTTAAGGCATTGTTGAAGCTCTGCAGACAGACTGTTCCACAGTTTAACCCCACAGATTGTGATTAGAAGGTTATGATTGTAGTTCTCCCAGTCAGTGTTTTGAAACTAAACTTTCTCCTTGGATTAAGATAATTAACAATGAAATATCAATTAAATAAAATTATAGCCTACAGTTTTCAATATGTCAATGTGAGGAGTTGTACTGTTTTTTGGTATTTTTGGCCTGTTTGTATCAATGGGGAAAAATGTCTGTGCCATCCCTTGAAATTCAAAGAGTGACTTGTGATTAGTTTACATGCGTATGACTATCCCTCGGTACAAATCTTAATATCATTACTTTTCTGACCTTCCACTTCAAATGATACATTTTTACACACACACACACACACACACACACACACACACACACACACACACATATATATATATATATATATATATATATATATATAAAGAACAAAAACTTTTTATTATGAAAGCAACTTGTTCATTTCAACATGTGAAATAGCTACATGCATGGGTATGACAAAAACACTGTTGAGCCATAAATAGGGACAGTGTTGCATGTTGTGTCAGGCAGCTGAGACCACATAAAACCTGTCTGCATATAAATCACAACATGCTTTTATTCTGATAGGCTCACAAAACATATCAACACTCTCAGGGAAAGAATAAATGTCAGAGGAGAATGACACCATGAAGGTCAGCCTTGTCCATTCTTTAAGGGATGGTAACGAAGAATAAGATTAGATGAATCCTGTATTTTTCTACAGATTTTAAAATGTGCAAAATTAAAAACACCATGAGGAAAGCGTATGGAGAGTTTGAAGATACAAGAAAATGTGTTAACCAAAAGTCAAACAGAAAAGAAAATATGCGTCATAAACGTGTCATTCACATATGTGATGACAGAGCAGTCAACATCTACATGCTTTCCAAGTAATCTCACATAAACCTGTTACTGTCCTGTTTGAATCATTGGCTGTATGGTTAGCACTGTCACCTTACATCAAAGAAGTGTTGTTAGTGTGTGTTAAAGTTGTATGTTGTTTTGTGTCTAGCACATTTTTGACAGGGAGGACAGCTACACTGTGTCTGTGAGCAGAACCTGCATACTTAGACTCCTGCTCCCTGAAAAACAAAAATAAGGGTATGATGATGATGATATTGCATTTGTATTTGTGTGTGTGTGTGTGTGTGTGTGTGTGTGTGTGTGTGTGTGTGTGTGTGTGTGTGTGTTTGTGTGTGTACAAAAACCTGGTTCACTAAACAATCTCCAAATTAAAAATATTTTAGCATTAAAGTTTGCATTAATCAGTTCTTGGCCTGATTTTGAGAAATTGAAATTTACCCTTATTCTGTAAGTCTAATTTCTTTAAGACCAAGATGTTTCTCAATAATATTCAAGCAGAATATTCAACCAGGATTACATTTAGCCACATGTGAAGACTTGTGTGAAAATCTTCTGCAGAATCCCAAAAGTAATGTACCACATCTTGGTTTCAGAGTATAACACTGTTATAAACAATATATTCATAAAATAGAAAAACCTCTAATAACAGTAATTTACATTTTCTTCCTGAGGATCTTGAGAATCACTTGATCATTCTCTCCCTCTCTTTTTTATTTACAAGGATTTGGAGTTTTTGTATGTCAGGATAATGTAAAATTACTGTAAATCAAGGTGAGTGAACCTCATAACCTTTGTGTTTCAGGGTCAATGATTTTTAAAAAAATGTATTTATTTTATATTTGTTAATATGGTCAAATGTAATAACTTATGAAACAGGTTAGGCTAAAGTGTTGGCTTATTATCATCATCAACATACAGTATATGCTTAACATCAACAACTATTTGCTCTGCTAGTTTGTTAGCATGAAGGTTTAAATGATCTCAGTTCTGTTCAATGGATTTAATGCGACGAAAGAGTCTTACAAAGCCACTGAATCTGTTCGTTCACTTAGCCTCAATAACAAACACGAACATTCAGAACTTTAACAGTAGTTTATGGTAGGCAGCAAATTATTATGAATGGTGAAGCTGGTTTGTAAAGATAAATCACTGTGCTCTGATGGAAACCTTGAAATTGGCTACAAAATTTTGGGGTAGTGTATGGTTTTCTTGTTTTTTATTTTCTTAAGAAAAGGCCTACAGTATAACCACAACATTCAAGTGCCACAAAACAAAAGAGACAAAAGCTTTTGGGAAAAATGCAGTATAATTTTTCCTTTCAGTTTTTCTTTTAAGATGACAGACAGGTATATAGATGGTAAGAGCTTTCTTTCCTTCAGCTTCACAATTGGTTGTATTTGGAATATACAGAGGAATTCAGCCCATCCAACAGAGATGTTAATTTTAGCACCCAACAATGACTTGATGAGTTCACATGCAGAGGGTTTCGGCCGTAAATCTTGTTGACCGGCCAATAATTTTTCAGTGAGAGGTGGGTGGAGACATAAATCCCACATCCAAAGAAGTTTCAAAACAGCAAGATGTCTCACTCAGTCTTTACTCTAAAGTACCATACAGAAGTCGTCCTGGCTGCTGCTGTCAGCCACATTACAGAGAGACCACCTGCTGACTAAAAAGAATACCCAATCGTTTTTTGTTTTTGTTTTTTTTACACTGGAAGTTTTAAGGGAGTGAAAATTTTTTAGTAGACGATATTTGGCGGGCAAGTATAAAAGCCAGTTGATATTAAATTCGTTTCTAATTAATTTCTCCTGTAGAAATTTTCCGCTATGATTATGTTGGCATAGTTTTCATTTTGTCACTGGACTAATTTTTTATTACTATTATTGTTTTGTTTGTCTCTTCAAGGCTCAGCAATGTCTGATAAGTAAGTTCTGTCATCACTTAGTTTAAAGCCTCGTTTATCTGTGAGTGTTTATTGGCCTGTGAAGCATTTTGGCCTCAGAATAATTGTGGTATCTTTTGTTGGCTTGTGCATGTTCACTTGCTCTGGTTCAACTCCAACTTGGTCATCACAGTGATGTAAGTCACTGATTATGTCTTATTAAATTGGAAAATCAATCTGAGTTTGTAATAAGTTTTAAATACAATGCAGTATTTTTACTCTTTCCTCCTCAGTATGCACCACCACCTTCGGCCCCCAAGGCAGAAGCAAAGGTAATATTGATTATTTGAAATCTTTTTTTTACTTCAAGATCAAATGAAAAGGCTGTTGTGTTTTCAAATTCACCTTAATAATTAGTTGTGCCGCCATACAGGGTTACTGCTTTTTGTATTAATCAAATTTGTATCAAATGTATGATATGCCTTAGTTCTTGTGCACTAAGTAGAGACATTTACAATGGGAAAGCACAGGGAAAGTGTATACTTTCATGGCTACATTTTTCCCCCTGCTGGTTGTGAAAAAGTGGTAACAGTAGAAGTGAAATGCAAGGATAAAAAATGACATAATGTGTTTGTGGCGGAGGAACTGGTATTCAAATAATAGGACGGTTGGATTCTAAGTTGTTGGTGTCTGCATGTCAAAGTGTCCTTCAGCAAGCAACTGAGCCCCAAATAGCTCCTATAGAAGGAGTGTTGGTATGATCAAGTATGTGTGTGTATGGCAGTGTGTGTATTTAACAGACACATGATGTGAAACATTTTGAGTGGTTAGTGCATACCATTTTAGTGCAGGTGATAATAAGTCAGAGTGACACTGTTACACATGGAAACTAGGAACTTGTCTAAGATCTAGTAAGTCACTCATATATTCAAAAGTATATTGAATCCTCTTATTGTAAATAAAAATGTTTAACTTGCAATATTTGCATGATTTCAGCCAAAATGCAAGATTTCAGCATCACGCAAGCTATCACTGAAGGTAAACTTGATGAGAATTTTTTACAGAAGCATATGATATCTTGTTACCTTACTCACACTTTACTGCTGGATGGATTTAACTAATGATTAACCACAAACTCTCCAATTCTTCTCTCCATCTTCTCTCTGACCTCTTCAGATCCTCCTGCTGGCTCGAGCAACAGAGGAGTTAGAAGCAGAGAAGGCTGCAAGAGAGGAGGAGAAGGTTCGTTATTTAGGAGAAAAGCTCCCTCCTTTGCAGCTCACTGGCTTAAGCAATGAAGAACTGCAGGTAAGAAAAAAAACATATATTGTCATACAGCACGGATGACCTCGACCCCATGAGAAAACTGCAAGAAAATTTTATTGTCATATTTTCCAGCAAATCTGTAAGGAGATGCATTCACAGATTGAAATGGTGGATGAGGAACGTTATGACTTTGAGGCCAAAGTCATCAAAAACTACAGAGATGTATGTCACACTTCCCCCAAAACAAATTTGAAATGAAAAAAATCGAACAGAAACAATTAAAGAAAGGGAGTTATCTATCATCCAAAATCACCAACTCAGTTCTCACATCTCTAGATCAATGAACTGAATTTAAAAGTGCAGGACCTTGGTGGGAAGTTCAAGAAGCCGGCTCTGAGAAAAGTGAGAGTTTCAGCAGATGAGATGATGAGAGCGCTCTTTGGCTCCAAAACCAAAGAATCCATGGACCTGAGGGCAAATCTGAAGTCTGTGAAGAAAGAAGATATCAAACAAGAGAAGGTATGACTACTGCAGCAGATAAACCTGAAACCTTAACCAGAAATGAAAACTGAAAAAAATACTCTGTTTTACTTTTAGGAGCTGAACATGGAGGTGGGTGACTGGCGTAAGAATGTGGAGGCCATGTCTGACATGAAGGGCAGGAAGAAGATGTTTGATGCATGAGGTTACAAAGTGAATTCGTGAAGAAAAATAGTACCGCTGTAAAGGCAAATAAAAATGTGACACAACACAAATATAAAAAGAAAATTAAATACATTTCTGAAAAAAGTCTGCAAGATTTAGCTTGATGAATCTCAGAGGTAATGTAGATTTAAGTGGCAGGAGATTTGCCCCACAACAGCCACTCTGGCTGACATAAAGAATTTGTGACATATTCTTATTTTTGCTGCAGTGGCTTTGGCAGGGGCGAAATAAATCACGAGTTTTAAATCACTTTAGCTTTAGCTTTAGTATGTTCTCAAGTTTGTTGAACGCATCGTGTATAAAAAATTTATTACTGCCTGTTAGCGCTGTAATATGAACAATACAATAAATTTGTACATAAATGTCACTGGTCTCACCTTCATATGTTTACTGTACATGATCAGATGACTGTGACGGATCCTTAAAGTCAAGTATTGAGTTTCTTATTAACTTTGTCCTCCAACGTGATGAAAAGGATGTTGTGGCCATTTTTCCATGTTCAGTGTTTTCACTAAGCTATGCCATTGATTCAAAGACAAAGTACCAGGCATGTTTTATGTCAGAGGGAGGATATACTTAGCCGTTCCTCTGGAGTGGAATGAATTCCTCCTCAATAATAAACAGTAAACACTATCACACACACACTATTGGATGTCCTTGGTCTGACAAAGTCATAGTGTTGGTGTGAGGAAAATTGAATGATGAGGGGTGACGGGAAGGAGTCAGCAGCCTCAGAGGAATTTATGAGCACTCGTGAGCATCTGTGCTCACAAATATAGTTTGTGCTAGTGTACAGTCAGACTGTTGTTCCTACAGTGCAAGGCCTTTCTAAATGCTTCAAATTGTCCTCATACACCGCACTGAGTTTATTTTTGATATCTGGTCTTCAAATGACTTTGAAGCAAGTGATCAGACAGAATTAGTGAGGTGCCGCTTTTCCTTCCAAGCTGTCATTGGGCAACATAGGGTCCACGGCCAGCCTTTCACACAGCACATATACAGACTGTCCAATGCACCACTGTGCAGCCCTTTCTGTCTTCATTCAATTTATCAATTACATACATGTTTGAATCAGTGATTGAGCCTTTTTTAAAGTTATCTTATGGGCTTTTGTTGCTTTTATTTGGATAGGAGAGGACAGTGGATAGTGTAAGAAACAGGGTAAAAGTGGGGAGTGACATGCAGGAAAGTGACCACCGGCTGGATTCGGACCCAGGTTGCCCACGCGAGGGTGAACCTCCAGGAGTGCGACTTAAATCACGAGGCTATCTGTGCTCCAGTGATTGAGCTTTTTTAACAACCGAGAAAGCAGAAAATGCGAGCGTATGGCCGGGCTGGGGAAAAAAAGTTTCACATTTGTAAAAATGCTTCGTCGAAAGTGGATTTCCTCTTCATTTCATTTCACTTTTTAAGACACTAGCCAACATTAGTAAAAACTAATGAATGTTTGTTGATGGCTAATCAAATATCTTATCTTACAAACATCTCATAATTTCCCTCCAGATTTCCAGTGAAACTAGTTCAGACGTTTACTGTGTTTTAACACCCACATCCACCCTACCCCCACTTTGAACTGGCAGCTGTGTGAAAAAAAGTGAACATTAGAGTAAAATTGATATGGAGAAGTAAGATGGCATTTGCAGAAATATTTAGTCACACACATTTAGGCTTACACTACAGCCAGGTCTTGTGAAAATGAACCATGAAACATGGTGTTTGCTATTTGGGCAAGAAGCATATATCTGTGCTGGCTTGAGGTGTATACAAATAACATTTAGAAGTGCACTAGCTCTTCAACGTCTCAATGAAACACCACACCATCAGTGTGCAGAAAGTTTTTACGTGCTCATGCTTTCAGGCAAAAAATGTTTCCATAGTTGTTTTTTATGAGATTACATAAGCTGTTTTTGCTAAATGAGACAAATGCTAGGTTTAAACCAAATATTAGCAATAAAACAGTGCAGTTAAACAAATAATATCATCTGAAAAACAAAGCTTGCTAGACAAATTAAGATGTGCTTATGTCTTATCAAATGTTTTTGCATTTTTATCTCCAGTCCCAAAATCAAGTGGCCTTATGACTTTAATAATAAATTGCAATACTAGGTCTTGTAAAAAGCACACAGTTTCAGAGAAGTAAAAGACAATAAAATTTAATCTCAGATTTTCCAAAGCAGTGAAAATGAAAATAAAAAAAATGTCCCTGAGTGAAGAGACTCGAGAACTTAACAAAAAGCTAACTTCCCAGCACAAAGAGAGGGATGAGGTATATCTAAGCACAACCAGAGAGAACAGAAAAGGACAGACATGAAAAACCTCCTTGTCAAAACAGTATCCACATTTCAAATGCGGTAGTTTTAGGTTCCATGAAATGTGCCAGAAAAAAACACACAATTCTTGATTGTGTTACTTACTTAAAAACAGAAGCAATATTTGGCACCAGACCAGAGTTGTGATGTCTTTATCCTCTAAAGTAAAAGTAAAGCTGATTAAGGGTTATCAGTTTCAAAGACTAAAAAGGCACACTGACTTCTTTAAGGAATGTGAAACAGTAAAAGATGCTGCCATTGATTTTGTCTTAATAACAATATGACAAAACATATGAGGTTATTCCCCTCCCTGCACAATCCCAGCTTATTATAACATGAAAATGAAACTTCGTAATGCTACTGTAAAGCTTCAAAGACTGATTAGAGAAATAGAGATTTATCAAAATAATAATGACGTGAAAAATATTAGCAGGTTGATTTTGAATGGTCTTGTCCTTTTTGTCACAGAGAAGAAATATTAAATACTATCCTTCCATATTATATCCCTTTATAAGCTTAAGTGTTTGAAAATAAGCAGAAATATGCAATTTATTCAGTCTCATGACTACCCATCAGATTTGTTACAGTTTTCTGATACTGAGCAACACAAAAACCAAAATTTATATTTATTGTCTCTTTCCCCTTTAAAACACAAAGCTACAATCAAAATCACTAAATATTTTCAAGGCAATTTCTTTTCCTCTCTATTATGTAAAAATAGTCGGATGTGGCCCCAGTACCTGAATAAAAGTCACAAGAGAAGGCACAAGAATGGTAATGCAAACAATCAGAAAATAGCACTTGACATGTAAACTGGTCAAAAAACCTCCTACATACTGATAAAATAAATATATATTTTTATAATTTACAAATATCAAATAAAGCTGTGTTGAACAAATAAAAATTGTAGTCAAACTCAGTTTTTTAGTCCTCAATACACAAAAGGAAGTTTCCTCCAGTTAAGACTCATGTGCAAGATTTGTAATCTCAATGTTGTCGGACACGTGTACTTATCTCTGTTGCGGGTGAATAGTCATTTAAATTCGTGTTCTGTCTTTGGATCAGGACAGTAGTGCAGATTGCCATGGTGTCAGTCTGTCAGCAACAAGGTGCACTGCGGTATCTTCATACGTCAGATTCCATGGTCATGGCAGTCAGACAAGTACCCTCTTAGTAGTCAACAGTACATCCAGTGAAATCAACTCTGAGCATATCAGAAGTATCCCCGTAACAACTAGCTTTAGCTTTTTGTAGCTTAAGCTCTTAAAGTGCCCTGGTTGCCTTGGTTGTTGTAACCATGGCACTCATCGTGAGGGAGTGGGTAATAATGTCACTCGTGGCTGGGAATCATCCTCCGGTTCCACATGCCACGTTTGGAGTGAAAGTGGTGGAAGAAGTTCCTCAAGTAGATCCTCTCCACTTCCAGTCCTCCCTGAAGAATCCTGCAGAAGAGAAAGTTTTGACTCATCAGTAATGTTAATTTTTTAGGACAATGAAAGCATTCAACGGCACAATACTGACAAAAGGTGAGATGAGGGGTTAAGTATCAACTGATTTTGTGCAAAGTCTTTGATCAATGTTAATAAACTAATGTATCAAAACTTAAAGTTGCTGTGAAAAGAATCTGTTTGCAGCACCCCCTCTGGCTGGAGGACTCATGCAAACTGTCGTGATGAGATGATGTGTACTTGTTTTGAAAGATGAATGGAGATTGGATTTTAACACTGCTTTTTATTGTTCAAGAAGACTTTTTACTGGATACAAAGGGACAAGGTAATGTATTTACCTAGCACCGTTGTTTGAAACATTAAGTCAAGCAACTTTTGTGAGTTTGCACCACAGTAAAGTAGCCCACTACATTTAGCATATCAGTACAATGTATCTTAGTGAACCCTGCTTATGCCCTGGCAGTGCTCATCTATCAAGCCGAGCAAACGTAGCGTCACTCTTCATTTTATTAATAGACGAGTGATATTTACATTTAGGTGATTGACAGCTGTGTCTAGTTTGTATCAGGGATATAAGAAACTTAGGGAATGAGAGCAAAAAAGAGCTTAGACCTTCAAAAAGATTTAAAAAAGTGATTATTGCTTTTTTGTTACCTGGTTCCACCCAAATTTTGTACAGTGCAGACTCTGGCTGCACAATGGCAGCCAATGGCGGCTTCAGTAATGGGGTTCTTTTGGCTTCAAAACCGTATAACAGTAAAAGTTGTTTTAACCTTCAGCCTGTGTTCTAGCCATTAGATCATGTTTTAGCTTTTGGCTCATGTTTTAGCCTCTAGTCCATGTTCTATCACTCTCCTGTTTAGCTTTCTTCCGCTCTCCTGTCCTTTTCCAAAGTCTGTTGAAAGTATCTATCTCAGCAGCTTCTAATTGAGCCTCTGTGTCCAGCATCAAATGAATAACACAGGGATGTGAAGTCTGTTTTTAGGACATCTTCACTGTCAGGCAAAATTTTTGAGATGACAAAAGGGAAAAATCATTGACTGCCTTGCACCCTGAAAATTAGCAGAACATATTTCCAAAGCTTTCTGTAAGGATGAGAGATTCATAACACGATCACAATCCCTGTGTATTCACACTAGAGTTGTTTAGGCTGAAAAAGAGGTAGATGGCAAACCTGGCATACATGGCCTCAGGGTTTGTTTGTTTTTTTAAACTCTGTAAAGTTAGCTTTGCTTTGTACCATCAGCTTACAGTGGGAGGAAAAAGTAAGTACACCCTTTGTAATTTTGTACATTTCTGCCTAATTTGGTCCTAAAATGTGGTCTGATCTTAGCTCAAATCACAAGAATGAGTAAACAGTGTCTGCTTAAACTAATGCCACCCAAACAATTGCATGTTATCGTATTTTTATTGGCCATTTGATGTTAACTAAGTGTACTGTCCCTCGAATAAGTAAGTACACCCCCCAGCTAAGGATCCTCCAAGAGCTAGTTAGTCAAATTTATGAGTCAGGTTTGAGCCAACCTGAAGTTCAATTAATGAGGTGTGGCTTAAAGTTGCCCTGCCCACTGGAAAACACACACTAGTTAAGAGTTGTCTCTTGATGAGGGGCACTGTCTGATGTGCACCATGCCTCGCTCAAAAGAACTCTCTGAAGACCTAAGATCAAGAATTGTTGATTTGTGTAAAGCTGGAAAAGGTTACAAAACCATCTCTAAAAGTCTTGATGATCACAAATCCACGGTGAGAAAAATTGTCTACAAATGGAGACAGTTCGGCACTGTTGCTTCTCTTCCAAGGAGTGGTGGCCCTGTAAAGATGACTCCAAGGGCACAGCGCAGGATCCTCAATGAGGTAAAGAAGAAGCCTAGAGTGTCAGCGAAAGACTCACAGAAATCACTGGAACATGCCAACATCTCTGTTGACACATCTACAATACGTAAAACATGAAACAAAAATGGGTTTCATGGGAGAACACCACGCAGGAAGCCATTGCTGTCTNTGAAATGCTGTGGCATGATGTCAAGAAAGCTGTTCACACCAGACATCCCAAGAATCTTGCAGAACTGCAGCAGTTTTGTGAAGAGGAATGGTGCAAGATTCATCCTGATCGTTGTGCGCGCCTAATCTGCTGCTATAGGAAACGTCTAGTTGAAGTTATTGCTGCCAAAGGAGGGTCCACCAGCTACTGAATCCAAGGGTGTACTTACTTATTCCTCCCTGTCATGTGAATGTTAACATCTTATGGCCAATAAAAAAATGATAACATGTAATTGTTTGGGTGGTATTAGTTTAAGCAGACACTGTTTACTCATTCTTGTGATTTGAGCTAGGATCAGACCACATTTTAGGACCAATTTTGACAGAAATGTACAAAATTACAAAGGGTGTACTTACTTTTTCCTCCCACTGTATAATCTTCAGCACCTTCTAGCAGTTTACATTAATGTGTTTGTTTTTCTTGTCAAAATCTGCTTCAGTGTTAAGTGCCTCATAAAACAACTAAATACCAAACCAAACTCTATAAACAGCATGAATAAACTTGTTAAAGGCAGTTTAAGACAGTGAAGAGATAGCATTGATCAATGATAGGCTGTCTTTTGAACAAGCGTTTGTCACTTTTTGCTTTCCCATTTGTTATATGCAAATGCAATTGGAAAACAATGGAAAACAAGTCCATTTATCAAGTGATGACAAGAAGCCAAGAACACACCTGTCAAGGAGCTCCCAGTCCTCTCCTCCCCAGCGGTTTGTGAATTCTTTGGTATTCATTCCTCCCACTGCATCCAGATCAGATTTATAAATGCCCAGTAAGCCAAAGCCATTAACCTCCCAGTAACCTGCAACACAGACAACAAACATTCATGCACACACTGTTTTAAACCCCAAGTCTTCATTTCTGTTAGGATTTCTTTCATTATTTTGTCCTGCCCCTGTTTATGTCATGCATGTTTATGTTGGTGACTCACTGGCTGAGCAACACCGTACATGTCCCACCATGACTCCTGCCTTTGTGTTAAGATCCCTTCGTTAAACATTTTTATTCATGTCCACCTGCCACAGAATGCAACCTGGCATGACCTGATGTGTTGATTTGATTCGACAGGTGTAACCCGCAGAGTGACTTTTGATTGGTTTATATTGTTGGTTTGGTTTGTTGATTTACTGTGTCTCTGTTCCTTCACTGTTAATCTAACATGCCAGGTGGAGTAGAAAAAAAAGTGATGACAGGTGTGTTTGTAAAGTTCATTGTTTCAGGAATTCTTGTTGGCCAGGGACTGAATCTCTGAGGCACTTCAAAACGGTTCCCCCTTTGTTTTACTTTTTTCCTTGTCTTTTTAAAAAAATGTACGGGGGTGGAGTTGCCCTTTGTTAAGCTCCATCCAAGTCACATTTACAAGTTAAAATTATTTCTATGAGTAAATTGTGCTGAATCAAATAAGTGGTGTTATTTTTTTCAGCCCCCTGATCCAATTAAATCTTTTATTTAATCTCTATTGTTAAATAATATTAAGTAACTCACTGCTTCTGTGAAGAGGACTGGGGGGAAAAAAATCCAACAGATGCTCGCAGTCATGTTGCTGACCCATCAACCAAATAATAACACGGTTTTCAACCAGGTGATGAGTATTTCTTAGCTTTCGGAGTATTTTCTTGCCACTCTCCAAAATGTGTTGAAACTTAAAGTTATTAAAAAAAGAGTATCATTGGTTTTTTAGATCATCATATGCATCTTTTACATTCTACACAACATTTCTAAAACAGAGCTGCAAAACTACCTTAGATCATTTAAGTGCTCATCTGTTTATCAGTATTACATTTAAGCTGTAAGGGAGTTCAAAACGGATTTACTATTCACAGAAATGTATGTTTACCTCTGGCTTCAGAAGGCGTGGACCCACAGTTCAGCCTCATCACCACTGGAGCAAAGGCCATGTATCCCTCCACACAGTGCTTCCTGATGGTGTCAATGATGAAAGGAGGGAAGTAGATGTGGAGATCACAAAGAAACAGAATGCTATGGTCATCCTAGGAGAGAATATGAAGGAAATAAGTTCAACTATTCATTTTTACTTGATTTTGTGACTTTCTTGATTCATGTTACTCACAGTTACAAGGTTGATGCCTGCTTGTAGACCGGCAGAACGCTCAAAGTTTCCACTCAGACTCACATACTGGTACCTGTTAAACCATACATGAATTCAACTCACACATATTCTGTTTAACATGTCTCTCAAGTTTGGCTTAAAAGTGAAGCAAGGAATTTCCACCTTATGAGTTTGGATTTCTGCAGAGCCATCTCAACGTCCATGTCAGTGCTTTTGTAATCCACAATGATGAGATTGAAATTGCTGTCTCCGGTTTCTATGTACAGCTGTTCCATGTCAGATATCAGCTGTTTCACCCACCGAGCCTGGTTTTTCACTGAAAAAGATTTTTAGCAAAGAATAAATACACAAAACTCAAGGAGGCAAGTGCTCAGGACTTGGGTGCGTATTTACATCATACACCCTGAACATAAAGGCTATAGTCCTTGAGACAAGAGGCTCGGGCTCATTTCAAGTAACATTCCTTCATTCTCTGTTTCCTTCTCTATTCACTGTCCTATCATCTCAACAGCTTAAAAGCCCAAAAATAAACCCTTTAACCTCCTAAGACCAGAGCTTCTGTTTGGGGTGCAATTTTTATTTCCCCTTACAATTTGGGATAAATAGTATCTAATTTGTACAAAAACTTAACTCAGTCTTCATACAGGAAGTTATGTTTTTTGTGTTGTTAGTTAGCTATTAGTTTTTAGGTATAAGTGTTATTGTTCATAACTACTCTGCTTTCTCCACCAAATGGGTGGAAAGTTGTGATATCACCAAGATGACACAGGAAGTGTCTCTAAATGTGGCCAATCAGTCAAAGCTTTTGAAAGTGAAGAATCATGGGTCTGAGAGGCAAATATGCACACACAGTAAGTTAATTTCAGTGTTTACTTTGCCTACCTATGAATATGTGACCTTTAAGATCTTTCTTTCTCTGCCAATCAAACATACTGCTATCAGTCACTCCCAAAGAGATTTCCAAAAACATTCAAGATGTGAACTGAGTCATTATATGAGCACATATTTAATCAAGGCAACATGTTCAGGGCTATACGGTGCTGTGTGCAGAGACTGAGAGCAGATGCTGTTTAAAGATGCCTCCTACACAGCACTTTTTCCAACATGCCTTCAAATTATGAATTGATGTGAATAATAGTGTTTCAGGAGTTGATGAATGTTTTTGAAAAGACAAAAATAAAAAGAAATGATCAACACAGAACAAGGAGAACAAACAATCTGGAGAATAAGATTTGCCAAGGGTGGATGTACCTGGTACAATAAAGTGGACAGTTGCTGCAGGGTTCCAGTGGAAACCCACTGGGTTGCACAAGAACACCTGAGGTTTTGGTGGATGGAAATTAAAGCTGTCTATAGGCTGCCTTTTTTGTTGAATCAGAGCATAGATGTAGTGTGACAGACGCAGCAGCTGGCCCTTCACATCTTTCAGCTCCAGCTCCAGAAGGTAGCGGCTGCCCTTGACCCCGTCCACTCGCTTCACTACATTGACCACACGCACCAGAGTAAACCTTCTGCAAGGTCAGACAGGATTAAAGAAACATGGTGGAATATGCTGCAAAAGAATTGTGCCCAGAGTCTGTCTAGGCACAAAATGTGCTCATGTTAAACAACTCAGAAAAATTTGCTTACATTCTGTTCACATCCTGTGATGACTGTGACTAACATTTATGGTAATTTTTTACTATACTTCCCATATTTTGATGACTAGACAAATATCTGTCATGTGTTTTGCTAAGCCAAATTATGAAGTGATCATTTACTTCTCAAGTCCTTTCAATGGAAAACACTCACGAAATAAAACTGTTGTCTTTTGTAAGAAAATTAGTAAATTGGTCCAAAAAATTGAAATTCAGCAAAAGCTAAAAGTTATCACAGCCAATGTCAATATTTACGGGCAGAGGTTGGGTTGGATCCCTTATCACTTAAAAACTATTCAATATGATGAATGGCAGCCCCCTCCTAACACAAAGACATTTCATGTTCTAGATACTTTTACAAAAACAAGTACCTACCCATTGTGCTTTTTGTTAAGTCGCTCCATGAAAGCATCTGCCAAGGGAAGAGCATCACTGTTGTGAAGCAGCAGGTTGCCTGAGACGTTACAGCGCAGGTCGATCCAATCTGACCGCCGGGCCTGAAGGTCCAGGTGGCCGACTCTGAAGGTCTGGTTCCAGATGACCTCTGGGTCGAACACTGGGGCAGGAGTCAGGTCCTCATCATCCACATCCTCAAAGTCTCCCTCTTGTCCCCACAGGGAGTCTTTATCCCCCTCTTTTCCCTCTCTCTTCAGAAAGTTGTCGTCCTCATACTCATGTTCCTCTGCACCTTTCCACTTTGTGTCCTCCTTCCCTCTGGTGATAATCCTTACCCCGTGGATGCTGTTATCTAAATCCTGCTGTATGGGCATGTGCATCTCTTCCTTTTTATCACTGAGGTGTTTTGTGTGTGTTTTGTTGCTGAGAATGAGTTTCACTATGGATTCCACTCTTTTAGGGGTGGGTGAGTGCTTGATGGAGGCAGGTTCAAGCTCCATTCCTCTGGTAACATTTGCCAACTGCTCAGCCTCTTTGGGTTTGTCAAGCAAAAGCACTTTCTTCTGTAGTGTTTGAACCTTTGAGTCTGTGGTTCTTTTGACTTTTTTAGTGTTGTGCTTCTTTGACAGGACTCTTGGATGTTTTCTTGCTTCAAGCTGAGCCCTGTCCACTGATATTGTTAAATTTGTCCGTCTGTGTAACACCGATTTCTTCACTGTTTTAACCTTCAGTTTTTTTCCTGTTTTGAAAATCCTTTTTTCTTTTACATTTTCAACCTGCCCTTTGTGTTTTGTCTCTGTCAGGTTCTGTTGCAGGTGCAGATGATGTTCTGAGGTTTTTGTTGGTGACACCCGAAGAGGCTCAGCTGTTTGTTGTACCATCGACTGAGGCTTCTGCTCATGGGGTCTTGTATCAGAGTAAGGAGCTTCGAAGAGTTTGCGTCTGCGTTTCTGAACATAGTCATCATAATCATCACCATAGTCTGGAAAAAGAGCATTATCTATATTGCTTTGTTTTTCTTCCTTTTCTCTGTTGTAGACCTCATTGTCAATGTAGTTCTCCTCATCTCGCACCGAATTCCTCTTTGGGAAACCAAAATCTAACATTTAATAGAAGCAAAGGCAGACAATGAAAGTGTGACAGATACATTGAGGACAAACATCTTCACACTCTGCAAAAAAGGGAGTTCAACTTACCTCTTAAAGAGTTTTCCTTGACAGGGCGGTCAAATGTCATGTATCTGGAGAAACCAAACCTGAAGCAAGAGCAAAAAATACAGGTTTTAGAAAATGTTTGGACAAAGGCCAAGTTCCTAGTGCTTTCTAAGAGTACAATACAGATATCAAATGGGACTCTATATCTGCGAATTAGAAAAAAAGTTCTCTATTTGTATTTTAAAAGATTCCCAGTAGATTTAGTGTTACATCACCCACTACTGGTCACATCACTGCTGCATGCATTTTCATTTAGTTTCAAATGTCACAATAAGTCTTACTACGTATTGTTGATTATTCATTGTCATGTTTATGTGTAAAGGTCTCACATCTTCATGAAGTAGGGACTCTCGGGGTAGAAGCATCTGTTCTCATTCTCCATGTGTGTGAGGCGGGTGTAGTCGTTGGGGTAGACGTAAGACATTTGGACCTGGGGAGATGAAGTGAATATAAACATGCTGTTCAAGCCGTCTAAGCTATAAGAGCTCAATGACAAACGTGAGATCTTGTATAACAAGAGTTGTACAACCTCCATCCACAGGGATGAAACAGGTGTGTGGCTGAGGTTAAGTAAGACCAAAATGTGGTTAAGTGGATGTGTGCCAGGTGAAAGATTTCAAGGTCCCAAAACAATCAGTGAAAGGAACAATACATTATGAAGTGGTTATTAATGTAATTATTAATGAAAGAGATACTTTTTTAAGAAGGTTAACGGCAAAATTACAACCAGAAATTCGACAATGATAAGAAGGATGGTTGGTTAGGCAACACTTTGTTAAATAGATCCACGTAAAAAACTGCTCCTGTGCAAACCTTGGCTTCTAAAACGGTTACCAGTACAATATTTGATGCATAATTTAGGCCTTGTTATTTGCAATGGGAGGACGCTGGGGCACTTTATTTATATAAAGCCGACAGGTTTTCAAGAAACAGGATAAGTCACTCAGCAGTGGTTGATTTGCCTGTCAGAGCATTGGGAGATATTACATGTCCTCCAGAGCCTGCTTAACAACTACAAAATGAATAGTCGCAGTCAAGTGGCAACCTCCGGTCCAAAAATAAGAGGCAATGCAGAAGTGCTTAAAACCACAGTTACTCAAGTGTCCACAAAAGGCTGTCTCTAGAAGTAATGGAAACCACATACACACCTCGCTTAAAAGTCTTTTTCACAGCAGTAAAAAGCATATTTACAGCCTGGTACAAAAAAATGACTTCAATAGCTTATTGAGTGACGGCACCCACTATACAGGGGGTGAATTTTCCTCACTCAGCTTATGGCCATAGAAGATCATCAAGGAAAGAAAGACTTAGCTCTTTGAGATTTGTACTGTAGCCTGTTTCAAGTTTCATATCTAGATCAATAAAAAAACAAGTATCTCAATCATAAAACTTTAAAAAACTTTAAAGAAAAAAAGTTTTTTTTCCTTCTAATTATTTGGTCATTTACTGAAATTTAAATGAGAAGATCAATAGCTCTCATTTCTGCATGTTACACTAGCCAGTTATGAGGCTGAACTACAATATAAACTGCAAACCAGATACATCTAAAGGTAAATAAATGGACAAATAACAGCTTCCCAGCATGTTTTGTAATAGAAACTTTAAAAAATGTTGTGGTTAACAGTAGCTATGTGCAAAGTTACTGCTCAACCTGTCAGTGGCTTCCTGGAATAAAATCTTCTTAGGTTGTAAAGGAACTGCAAGAGACCCAGGAAGTAACCACAAAGTGGCAACAACAGGTTTCCTCTTTTTGTGTGTTCTGCGAAAACCTTGATGTCTTCTCTCATTCAACAGTGAGCATTTATATGTGTGAGCATTTATATAGAGCTTTCAATAAAAATATTTGGAAAGATTTCATTATTATATAAAATGATGTATAAATACATAAATACATACAAACTGTAGTCCTTGGTAGCGCGCCAGAGGAAAGTCTTTGATTATGTAGCTGGGTTTGTATGTGCAGTCTGGCAGAACACCTTGTAAGAACTTGCTGTTCATCAGAGGCACTGGAAATAAACACAACGCACGTATGTTACATTTTTCTGAATTTAATGGAAGGACATAAGAGAACTTGTATCTAAGAGGGGAAGCATGTAGGAGTGATTCACAGTCAAGACCTCTCTCACCTCTGTAAAAAGAGTCTCGCGGATCTTCCCTCAGCATATCTGCTGCAACGTTGTGCTGTTTTGAGGGGGTGCGCTGGTGACTTGCAGCCGTCTGCGGTGTGTGTGTGACGTCACCCATTAAGAACGCTGACTCATCTGTGAGATGAAGCCATATGAGCATGAAGAGAAGCATAAGTGAGGCGCTCTGCTTATTACGCAACGAAACAACTGACTTGATTTGCAGGTTTGAGGACCTCTGAAGAATTACTAAGAGAGTAACAGTTTCTGCACCCTGAGCCCTCGACTTAAAAAAATTTCCAGAGTGACGTGTACAATGTGGCCTTTGTTTTTGTCTACTTACCAACATAAAGTGAGATGTGCTGAGAATCAATAACCATAAATCGAAAATCTCGATTTAAGAGCTGCCACTGTTTGAGAAAGAAAAACATGTCTCTTTCACTTTATTTAGATTTAAAAGAATGTGGGCACAGGATTCAGATGGGGAAAATGACTTTTTCTACAACTTAGAAGTCAGACTACTTACCGCCACCTCCACATGGTCTGTCCCTTCATTATCCTGCTTGTGGATTACTTCAAAAAAATACCTCCTTTGAGCAGACAACCTATAAGTTAATAAAATTTATATTAGAGAACATAATTTGAATGTGCTTTCATAAAGGCTGCAGCAGCTGCCTCAGTGAGATAATAGCTATGTTTATTAGTCTCTTTGCTCCGGGCACTCATGGAGCTGATCAGGCAGATAAGACATTTTCACTTTTTTCACTTCTTCACTTACTTACAAGGGTGCAATGTGAACTTTGGGCAACAACAACAAAAAAAATCTACCCCACTCAAATACAATACATTTATGCAAATTTTGGCAAATCAGGGTGTGAACATCTGAAGCGTGTGTCTGATTTCCCTGTGTTTGAATATAGTTCTGCAGATAAAAAGTAACTTAGCATCATTTGATTTTTTTTTTTTTGTACCTATGAAAATGAAAGTTATTTTACTGGGGCCTTTAACTATCAGCATATAAATATTCTTTCTCGTATGCTGTATGATGTTTAGGACAGAGGTGGATGTGTATGAGTGTGTTGGGGGTGGGAAGGGATGTTCTGTTTGTTTGCTTATTATGGAAAATTTTTGTGAAATGACAACACAATTTTGACATTTTGTACAATTTTATATGTACACTGAAAAGTCAATAAAGACACTGTTTGAAAACTCAGCATTATTAACAATCTTTGCAGACATACATACATCAATTGAAGGTGTACCCTCATGGAGTATTACACTACACAATAAAATTAACTTTACACCACTGTAGATTTATCCTGACATGCCTGAATTACATATAAAATTCAACAACATGGTCATAAGGGTCATGAGGTGGTTTCCTTTTACTATAATTCATTGCAACTCATCAAACTGGTATAGATAATGTTGTCTACCACATTTCCTGTTAAGGGCAAGTACAACTGCCTACACGGTGTGACACCGTTACCTTTCCTGTATGTTTCAACAATGTTTTTGCATGTAACTGCAATAACACTCGTTACAATAGTTTTCACTTTGACATAGGATTTTCATACTCTTAGTGATGCTTATTCTTAGGGTTACTTGTCGAGGTGTTTAATGTGATTTTCAGCATGACCCATTTCATAGGGCAGGGATAACAGTTCCTGTCAAGCATTGATTATAAATGGTTTGACCCATAAGATCATTTAGACTTCATGCTCAAAGATTTTTTGATTGGCCAGACCTTATATAGACATTACCAGGGGCGCAAATTTTACTGATTTTTATTTCTTAACATCCAGAGATATCCATATCCATTGACCAATTTCATTCTTATTCACTCATAAATCCAATTATATGTGGTTGACACACCTGTAAAACCTACTCTCTGTGCACAAAAAATTCACAGGAAGAATTGTCAAGAGAATAGACAGACGATTGGAATGATTACCCATCCCGACCAGTTTGACTCATCTTTCAGAAGGAAAGGGACCTATACAAGGCATATTTTCAACAAGGATGGCTAGTAAACAGACAGAAGGACCTGCTAAGCTAAGATTTTACCACCTTAGCAACAATCAATCTCTTAAAATGGCCAGATACTACAAACCTCAACCATGAATAAAGCAATTACTGTCATTTTCATGTCATAAGTCCAGGTTAAGGCCATCAGAGAATAATTAAAGGCATTAACCTATGAGGTAAAATTAATTCAATTTGGGATATCCTCTTTAACCAAACTATGTGATTCCAGTCACAAGTTATGTTGCATAGCTGAACTAAAAAAAAAAAACAGATGCCAACCACTCAGCTCCTCTGCCATTTTGTCAGGCTGTTTATTTTCTACTGTGTCATCCAAAAGTGGTGTCTGACTATTGTAAATCGATCCGAATGCAGCATGTCCTAGATCTTTTGTGATAGGTTCTCTGTTATCATTCCACTGCCTGTAAGTAGAATTGGGTCAACTTTGCTTACACTTTTATGATAAGCCAAATGACTCCACTTCCTGCTGCTGTATGAAGCAGACAGTTTCATCTTATAAACATATTTGTTTTCATACTGATCAAATGGCAGAAGTTGGGAAATAAAATTATGAGGGCAGTAGGCAAGAAATATTGTCAAATCAATTCCAAACAATTGTCACAATTGTTCTTTAGCACATATTTCTTGCACAGTATCCATTTTAGAGATTTTTTGTACTTTTGCAACAAAATGTATTTTTTACCCTTTTACTTTTTGGGGGTTGCAGGGGCTGACGCCTCTTTATTCAGGCACAAGTCATCCATGACAGGTCTCTAGAGAGCTATCATATAGAGGCTGACAACCAGTCATACACAAGCTCACACCCACAGGGAATTTAGAGTTGCAGATTAACCTGATGAGCATGTTTTTGGACTGTGGGTGGAAGCCGGAGAACCAATGAATGCAAGGGGAAAACACAAGAACTCAGCACAGAAAGTCATCAGCCCAATATCCTAGAAATGTCTTTCCTCGATCAGCTTCTCACCTAAGGCAAAGGAGTAATATATGAACACATTAGTCTTTGGCTGGTGCCCAACTTCTGTCATTTTGAGAGATTTCTGTCTGTCATTTAAAAATCGACTCTTGACACTATCAATAGTGGAAGGGAGCCCAGCTTAGAGAAAAGAAGAGCCCACATTTTAGTGATCCAACCAGTATCTCATCTGTATCATGTGTTTCAGAGGACAGTTGTGACATGAGGCAATTTTTCTTTGCGAACCAAATTAGGTGACACACCCACACTTTTTTTTCAAACCCTTACTCCAAGTTCTTCATGCCGTGGAGTCATAGCTCTGATTTGCCACTGTATTCTAATGTGATGCAAAAAACCTGTGTGAATGGGGTTATTTCATGCAGGCACATATGCTGATTTGAAAGTAAAAGTAGTTTGGTGTCAACTCACAAAACTGGTTTGGAGGTTTGACTGGCATACTTCTCAAACTCCCCAGGAGCCGTCCATTCTTTGCCAGTCTGGTAAAAGAAAACCAAAAACTCTTCTTAGTATGTGATAATAGTGTTGAATAGGATCTACAATACTCAAAAAAGAAGATATGCATACGTACCCTTCCAACCCACGCCAGCAATTGTAAGTTTAAGGGTGAGTCATCTGTACTGAGCCAAAACTCAGAGTTGTCATCAGAGCTTAAAGCAAACACAAAGTTTCCTAAAGGAGGTGGAAACGAAAAGGTGAAGAGACAGATTTGTTGTTCTGCGTGCATGTTCTTAGTGTGGTAACAGACAGGGCGTGAATGAAGGAGTACATGTTGTACCGTCAGCATATGGATGTAAATAACCAAATATCCTGAGCCCGTAGTTGGTCCACTTAGGAGAGACAGCCAGCTTCTTCACTGTAGTCCTGGACTGTGAGAGAGATAGAGAGACAGAGAATCAGTCATGATGTTTACAGAGAAAAAGACTACTTCAGTCTATGGGCATGAGGATCTAGCATTTGGATGTAGAATGTAGCCCTGAGAAAGAAAAAAAAGTTTATATGTTTGCTTAGGCTTGTGGCAGGGTGTGCAAAGATGTCTGCAACATCAAACACTGCGAAAACTGAAATCTAAGCAAGTCATTATGTCTCATTTTTAATAAAAACTGTCTTAACATTCTTGATATGAGCTACATTCAACTATTAAGTCCAGGAAAATGTCTCATCTTAATTTCATTAAAGACAAAAATGAGGTCAGCTTGAATTGTACGGATAGGCAACAAAGAAAATAACGGTGCTGACTTAGCAGCTTTGATGTTCAGGTTTGGCAACATGTTTAACAGCTTGGTTGGCACATTAGCACATTATCATTTGTTAACGTTACCTAGCTAACATCACTTTTGTCCAGATCTACAACCTAAAAATCACTTCATGTGACAATATCAATGGCAGTTTTATTAGGATAAAGTAAAAAATGTTATTTCTAAATTTCATCCCTATAGTTGCCACAGCACTTCAACAAATGTCTACTCTGTTTCATGGCAACTGTTGTTGAGTATAAAGACTGTGAATTGATCCATCTCCATCATACAAAAATCTGAGTGCACTCAGGAGATGTAGCATTGACTCACGTGAGGATACAGCGGGTAGTGCCGGTTCGTGAGAAGGTCAGCTATAGAACTGCCACACCAGTCCTCAAAAACGTGCAGATTTGCCTGTCCCTTATACTGCAGGAAGAGAAGAAACACACAATTGGATGTTTGTGCTGCAGTCAGACAGCAGTGAAACAATTAACCATCTGGCCCCAGTACTGAGCAAACTAAAACCAACAAACACACACTTCCTTAGATACCACTTGACAATACAATGACAAGAACCACTCCTTTCAACTATCACCTGACCCCCTCTAACCACCAGTCTTCCTGTGTGCAGATGTGTAGCTTCACACACAAGAACAAACAATAAATATTCTTTACTATCTACAGCTGCATCTATTAGATAGCTTTGTTTTAATTTGCTCAGGACATATATAAATATTTAAATTCTTATTTTGGGCTCTTTTTCCTCTTTTCCCTCTACAAGATAGGGCAGATAAGAGAGGAAGCAGACATTTAGAGATGATGCACAGATAAGGGTCCAATAGCTTGAAGTCAAACCAGGAACCAATACAAGGATGAACACAAACTGTGAAGTCACCCTTCAGTAAATTCTTTGAAAAGTTATAATTTCCTATTTTTTTTATTCTTATGTTTTGTTTGGTCACCAAAAACCAAATAACAAAGAGAAATGTACTGCAATAATTAGCTACCACAGGAGGGTCGCTACACTCACATTGTGTTTGGGTTGGCTAAACCTTTTGGGAAGCTATATAATATGACAAGGGTGGATCACAAAGGTTGGGTGACAATGGAAACAGCTGTCAAATTTCTCTGCCCCTCCTGTAATCATTTCAATGAAAGTCTCTAGAAAACCCTGGAAGACACACATTCACGTAACTGAAGACGCAGGGACCCAGATGTCCTGTAAACAAACACCTGTGTGACATCTGCTAAAGAGGACATGTTATCTGATCTGTGTGTGCTGATGGCAGCACAGCAGCTGAATGAGGAGAGCTCAAGCCAAGCAAAGCCTCAGTATTACAAACCAGTAATTCACCATTCAGGGATTCATTAGTGCTTGAGCTTAACCTGCTGCTGTAATCAGCATGTTTAGTTAAATTTTAGCATGGCCAGGGCCCTGTGGGGGAGACTGAAGGCTGTAAAGAATGACTCACAGAGCCTCAAAGGCCCTGTGGTGACAGAAGTCATCTGACAAGCCTCTTTACGTCTGTTTCTCATGTCATCAGACAAGACCAAATGACCTGAAAAAACTGATGAAAGACACTTTATTTTCTATTACGCTTGATCAAGTATGGCTGCTGTTCCCCTTTATTCCATGTCAGTCTGTGGATTTGCAACTCTCTGTCAGTTGTTAAATGGTCATCTTTTTTGTCTGCGTGCTTTTAGCCTTGAGCTAGAACTGCACTATGTAGACAGACTTCAGTCTTCAGACAGTCTCTTCTACATGCTGCACTTCAGGACTTGACTGCAGCTTATATTTTTTTTGTCTTCATTTTCTTTTTTTAATTTACTTAAATCGCAAGTAGCTGTAGCACCTTGACACTGTGATCAGAAGGTTTTAGTGAGTCAATTCAACAGCCAACAACAACGGCTTCCTTTGAAAACATGAAACGTGAGGTGGCAGCAACTGGCTGAAGCACAGCACTGCTTAATATAGTAGAAATGTGATGACCCTGATGCAGAGCTGTGATAGCAGCAGAGGCAGACTCTGCTGCAGGAAATATACTGTAGTGTACACCAAGGTAAATGCACTAAGGTGGGAGGGACAGGACAGGCCTGGGCAGGTTATATAGAGTTCAGAAGAGGTGAGAAACAGTGTTTGAGCTTATGGGTATGGTGGGCACACTCAATGCACACACAGATACAGACCTCTGGTTTCCAGGTTTGTGGGGAAAAACTGGATCTCCAAGCAGCAGAGTCTTCCTCCGAGTCTGGTTGATCGTCTTTTCTGATCTGGGAGCACACACATTAAATACCACCTTAATACCTTCCTCAACAAACATAGCCCTTTGCATCACTGTTGTTTCTGTTTCTACTTATTTTCTTGTGCATCGCCCTTACCTTTCTATCACTCATGGCTCTCCTCCAGCTACCACCAGTGTCAGGATTCGAGCCTGAGGAATAAGTGGAAGAGAACAATCAAAGAGAGGAACAGATAACTGGAAAAACATACACCGACTGCATGCAGCATCCTTGATTCAACTAAGACACTGGATGTGATTTCATATATAGGTGGGGTTTGCCATTAGTTTTTTTCTTGGCTTTTGCATTCATCTAAATGTGTTCTGTGTCATGTGACTTAATTTGCATCTTGATTGAGTAAAGAAAAAATATTGAAAACATGGTGTCCTTGATATGAACATATAATTATGTGCACTGAATCTCAACCAGAGTAGCCTGATTTGTAGCAACCACAAATGGCTGAAAACTATCCAGGCTGCCATCAGTCACATCTAGTGATGTATGCCTAAGCTGTCTTATAGGAGCTCAGAAAGTGTAAGGTTATCCGAATCTTCAGTCTTTCTAGAGTAATTGAACCTTTCATATCTTGACTAAACATTAAATCTTAGTGTCCACCCCTTGTTACAGCTCATCGTGACCACAAAATTTAACTGAATGCTGGGACCACTACCCTTCACTCTAGCTATGTAGATGCAGATATATTATTCTTTAAACCTCTTTCCTCATCTAACAAATTATAGAGCAGTGTCGATTTTAAAAGAGGGCCTTGGTATTTCATGAGCTTGTGGTGTGAGCAAGTGAATTGGGGTTGCGGTGCTCATGGAGTTTTGGAGTCTGTCATTATCACCAGGGTGGGGATCTCCCAGCACACACCCTTGAGACACAGGGACCAATTTTAGACACATGAGTAATTCTAGAGCCGTGGTTAAGAAAAGCAAGAGGGCAATATTTTTTTCTTCAACTGCACTCATCCTTTCTAAGCAAAAACACTGTGCCATTTTTGTCACATTGTTTAAATCACCGCAGACGAGTCTTATTTATGATGCATTAGGTCATCATATACTGTAATATCAAAAACACAGTCAGTGCTTTAGGGGTGAAATTCAATGACGCAATTGGCGCGATGAGGAGTTACTGCTCATAAAAGACAGTTGCTGTGGGGCTTTACACTGCCTACAGTATGAACCAAACAAATAAAAAGCAGAAGGTAGATTTTAGATTTTACTTCTTTTTGGGATATTTTATTTCAGGTTCAACACACTTACTTTCCAAATGTTGCAAAAACGTTCAGCACAAAGTTTAGAAAGATTTTTTACCAGCTCTGTTACACTTCTTTGTAGTTTTTATGGAGAAGTTTACACAGTCAAAGTAAGGCAAATGATCATAAGGAAGTGGAATATCCTCTACCTTGAGCACAAAAGCAAATGAGCAAATTATGTCATACTACTATGAGTGAACCAGCCACTTACACCAGACAGCCATAACTCCATCAAAGTATTCATTAACTGCAACACTTCTAGTGCCATTTCTTTACCGGAGTGCCTGTGTGACCTACATGTGGGAAAAACAAGCCTGCCCTTGAAGACCCAACCCACAGAGCGGTGTCTCCTCCTCTGGTAACCTGTGTTGATCTTTCAGTGTATTCTCCAACATGAACAATAACCTGGATTAGGTTTGCGTACACTGAGCCAAAAGGTCGATAAGGATCATTTCTTTAAGATCTCTTGTGTTAGATAATCTGAGAGGCTGTTGAGTCATCAGGTAGTTTTACGATTATTACATGCACTGACCTATTTTTTATCGTCCTGATACTCCTTTTAATTTTTTTCAATAACTAAGTTCATACAGCTATGTTTACTTACAGTGCATTTGTGTGTGCAGGAATAACACTAACTAGATGAGACAGAAAATAATTGTAATAACTAGGTAATCAAGCAATGATGCAGGAAAAATACTTCATGTATAAAAGACTTTCAAAATCTAAATCTCTGTTGTGTCTCAAAGGTATCTTTTGAGCAAATTCTCCTGCTTCAAACCCGTTCCCTACTAACTGTTCAAGGTTTAAAGTGAAAAATGTTTTGAAGGTGTTGCTTGAGTAATCAAAGCATCAGTAATTCTGTGCAATAAGATACCAATGAGTGTTACAAGCTTTACTTGTCCCTCCAAGAATAGAAGGACACTCACGCAGCACGATCATACATCGACATACCAGCAACAAGCTACAAAAAAGTGTTGAGACGAGCTACAATAACTACAAACCTTGACAAATTATGTAATAATGTGATAACCACTTGGAAAAATATCCTCAAACCAATATGAGATAATAGACTGTAAAGTAAATTGCTCAACAATGTAAAAATGATGTAAATGAGCATAAACTTGAAAAGAATACAGGGGGTTTCATCACCAACATCATAATATGATGTTGACAGAACTTGATTGCCAGGCTATCATGCACTCCCACATTTAAAAAACAGACATGACTCCGTTGTGGAAATCAATGCATAGTCTCTTGGTCACTTTGAAAAACCATTGTCTGTAAGCACTGTTCAATGTTACATCCATAAATGTAGGTAAAAACTGTACCATGCAAAGAGGAAACATTATCCACAAATACTAGGAACACAAAAACACCTTTCACGATGTACTGCGCTGATGTACAGAACTGTCTTGTGGCCTAACAAATCCAACACTGGCATTCTTTTTGGCAATAATGGAAATATAAGGGTAGCCAACACATCTGGGCACCATCAATACTGAAAAATAAATACATGTCTTGGAATAACATATGCTACCAGGGCAGACTTTCTGCGAGACAAATGCCAGATCATGTGCTGCACATATTCCAACAGTAATGCTTGGTAGAAGAAATGTCCAGGTACTTAACTTGCCTGCCTGCAGTCCTGATTTGTCACCTGAGCAGTTACCAAGTCATGAAAAAAAAGATTCCAATAAAGACCCTGAGCTACTGAGTAGATGAAATCCAATATGCCAACATGCATCCTCAATTCCAACATTTCACTTTCATAAGTTTTCTCCCTAACTCTCTAATGTTTACAAATTGCTAGTGATGCAATGCAATGGTTAACATGCTCCTATCCAGAATTTTTGAAAAATGTTGTTTTAATCAAGTTTATGGAGTACATTTTCTCATAAAACCATAACTTTTCCCAGTGTCAGCATGTGATTTATCATCTCTGCCCTGTTTTCTATTCAACATGAGGTCAAAACTGATGACAAACCATCCTATTTAGCTTAATTTACATTTTCCACAGTGCCTTAACTTTTTTGGATTGTATCTGAACTATGACTTAATTCATTATAATATTTATCAACATAAGAGCTAAAATACTTTTGTCATTTCTAAGTTGTAGCCTGATCCGGCTTAAATAATGAATCTGTTTTCCTTAGTGCATGTGACACCCTTCCACCGAGTCTCATGCAAATTAAGTAAATAATTTAACTGTGATGCTGTTGATACAGGTGTACACGGAAGCTTAAACTGCAGCCTGCCTCAGCTGCTGCTGAGCCATGGGAATAAAAAAGTGTTAATCTACCAAAGGTATCAAGAAAACTTCCTAGTCATACAACTACTTTTCTCCTGGTTCAAAGCTTTTCAAAACTTATATATGACAGCATTGAAATGAATGTTTAAACCCCACACAGCTGGTCAGCATGACATGTTTTCATGTTCAGGTGGCTTTCACAGCACTGGATGTAGGCTATGTGGAGCCCCTCCCTTTAAGAAGTCCCACTGTGACAAGGGGGCTGCAGCCCAGGAATGTGTAGATAGGCAGGGCCTTTAATGTAGGTCTGAGGCATGTGTTTGCATGTCAGGCTCTGTTCAAAGTGTGTGTGTGTGCCATGTTTGGTTATTCTTCTCTTGTGGTGAGACACTGACATGACTTTTTTTTTCCACTATTATCATCTCTTTCCCATCCGTGTGGTGACACCTTGATGTCAAAGTTGGGTGTGAGTGCACTGCAGCAGATGGTAGACTGAGGTGTAAATAAGGTAAAGTGCAGGAAGTTTGGTTACCCAGTGTGAGACGGGACTTCCTTCGGAGTGTGAACCTGCAGTGTGACCTCCCCTTCCCCCTTCTCACTCTTTCTCCTCACTCTAAAACATACACTCAGCTCCATCTCCCTAAATTGACCTGTTGTTTCACCTGCTGTGGGGGCTCATGTTTCCTGTGTAAATCATGTCTTTTATGAGAAGTCAGTCTTTGTTGTGCAGTCTCAGTCAATGCACACAGAGGCTGCATATCAGAGGTGCTTCATATTAGTCATAGTTACTTAACACACTTGAGTTTTCCAGGAAACAAATATCAGAATAATATTAGAAGTACATAGAAAGGACTCATTTGAAATAGAAAATGTTGACGCATGATAGTCAACACCTGAAAGATGATTTTGACTTCTTCATGCATCATTGTAAAATGTTGCTGATTCCACAAGAGAGGGTAAAGATTAAACCCTCAGGTTTATTTGTTCAATGGAGCTGAACTTCAGTGAATGCTTAAACACTGCATTCTTCTCTTTAAGGGTTTGCTTTACATTTGTGACAACCTATGTCAATCTCTGCAGTAAGACAACAGAACAAAACTTATGATAAGCAAGAAGAAAAGAAAATGAAGCAATAAATAACTCACTAGTTCAAATAGTGTTTCATTATTTCTGCCCTTGAGGTACCATTCATAAATCATTTTTTTTTCTATCATAGGTGTATCTGTCTTACATTTAACACCTGACAAAGATTTCTATATGTTAATTTCTTCTTCATGCCAACTTTCCTTGAGCTGATCTATGTGATAACTCTGCATTATTTTCTGACAACTTTTAACACAAGTTTTGAAGCTTTCAGGGACATCTGCAGTTGCAATGTCTGGATCACAGGGAACCACAAACTCACCAGTGTCACTGTTCCATGCTTTTGCAGCAACCATCTCATGGTAGACAGCAAAAAGTCCGATCAGCAGAATCAACCCGAACAGTAGATGTCTGCCCTTTCGCCGCAGCTTCTTCAGAGGGAAAAAGGGTGCGATCATCGTGATCCAGGTGAAACTCATCGGCCAGTTCACCTGCTTTGGTGTCCGGAGGAACCGACCCCGCTCCGGCTGCCGCGACCCACCGCTGCTCCCAACGGGAGCGCACTACAGGCGCCCTGGCTATCCCCAGTGCGCACGGCCCCCGGTGGCTCTCATCCTGTGAAAACTCCGAACATCACTCGGGGTCGCCGGTACTCCACCCTGGGCCGTGTACAACATCTAGGAATTAAACAAGATATCCTGGTGCTCCTTTCCACGGAGTAGTTTACTTCTCCAGACCACCGGAGCTCCATGCACGACGCCGCGCAAACTACCGAGTGGAACGTGAAATGAATCTCACACCAGATTTACTCCACTCAACTTCGAGAGGAGAAACAACTGATGCCAGACACATGTCGGGAAAATATCCAGTGCCTTCAAAGTAAAAGCACAGCGTGAACAAAAGAGGAGTTGTATTACAGTCCTGGATGCAATTCTCAACTCAACTTTATGCATGACATTTTTCTCTTACTCAACAAAACTTTCAGAGTTATATAACTCCCGGGGTGCCCTGGTGAAACTTAAAAGTCTGAGAATTGGGGTTTTATTATGAAAGCTTTCACCGGAAAGTCTCGCTCTCTCCTTACAGTGGTTTCACACCACACATGAGATTTGAGAGATGCACCAAAGAGTGCAATTACTCAAGGTTTACCTGTGACAGCAAACAACGACATTACAGCTTCTCTCTTTTGTCACAAGCTCTACAGCCAATCATTCTACCTATCTTATGCACACGTGTGTAACACTAATGTGTTTCTGTCAGGAACCCCTCCTGTTGAATGCATTTCTCCCCAGGACTTCTGCTTTACTAACTTGAATAGGTAACGACATTTACACTCTGATTTTTCTAAAACTTACGTCACCACGTCACAATCATTTTAAGAATGCGAAAAGTATTGTATGTGGTTGTAGTTGGGACCAAGGTGGTTCAAGTGGACTCCTGCTGTGATTGGATCATTTAACCCTCTGATGCATGAATTACGAAAGTCAGTGTTTTATTTGTTGTAAGGCATGAAAAAAAGTTTCCATTATTTTTTCCCCAAAATATTTGTAACTAACCATTCAACATAAAACAGTGTGAGCTTAATGTAAATATGACTTATTTTTTTATTTTTTTGTAATTTCATGAATAATCTTTTTTTAATGCTTTGCGATTTTTTTTTTTAACTCATTCAACCATTTTAACGCTGAATAATTTATATTGTATAAGCTTTTTCACCCTCAAATGTTTGTCTATAACACTTTTAAATGTATATATATATGCTTGGGGAAAAAACTGATTTTTTTTCAGGCCCTAAGAAGAATAAAAATATCCTAACACAGGCTGATATGAATTTCCACCACGTGAACCACTGAATTTAGGGGTAAATAACTTTTAAATAGGTGTCTACTGTAGTGACCACCATGCACCACAGGGTTAAACGTTTGGCCAAATAAATTGAAGAAAAACAACAGCAGAACTCAGGAGTATGCTTTATAGTGAAAGTAAGAGCATTTCCACACGCACAATGCAAAGGGAAGTTGAAAAGTTGGGATTGAACAGCTGTGTAGCCTTAAGAAAACCACTAATCAGTAAGGCTAACAGGAAAATGGAAAAGAAAGGATTCAGTTTGCTGGGGAGCATAAAGATTGGACTCTGGAGAAATTGACGAAGGTCATGTGGTCTGATGAGTCCAGATTTACCCTGTTACAGAGTGATGGGCGCATCAGGGTAAGAAGAGGGGCAGGTAAAGTGATGCACCATCATGCCTAGTGCCTACAGTACAAGCCTGTGGGGACAGTGCTTTTCCCTCTGAACCCATTTCAAAATGAGCAAACATTTGCACAAAAATAATAAAACTTTTCAGTTTGAACATTAAATATCTTGTTTTTGTGGTGCATTCAATTCAATGTAGGCTGAAGAGGATTTGTGAATCATTGTATTCTGTTTTTATTTTCATTTTACACAACGTCCTAACCTCATTGGAATTGGGATTGTAGGCTTAATGCAAATAAATTGACTCATCTTTCACAAAACAAAATGGATTCAGTTTCTGGAAAAATCATCAGATGTGTCACAGCTTGATGTCACCACCCTGTTTTGTAACTTCCTCAAGGAATTAATTAAATCCTTAAAAAAACCTCTGTTCAATAATAGGACCTGAAGGGTAAGACCCTGTTATAACCGTTTTCTCTTTATACAGAACTTAAGGGTTTATCATGTCTATTGTACCCAACAAAGTCAACATACGCCATAAGAAACCACTGGTGCTAATTAAACAGGAATCAATTGCGGTGAATAAATAAATGGATTATTTTCTTTTCATTGTGATCACCTTTAAGACCAGCAGTCCTTGGAACGAAGCCCCACTGGTAAATTGACACTGATGTCCTTGTGACAGAGCTGGAGGATCAGATCAGATCAGATCCTGTTTGTCCTTGGAGAAAGGAGACTGACCTTTTCACAACTGCCGCTGTACAATAGATCTAACACAATAGAAAAATGTAACAAGGGCATTAAAACAAAATAAAACAAAATTAAGGCCTCAACTTCAATTTCCCATGGTTATCTGAAATGTATTTTACACACCATAGATGTTTTGTCAGTGGGAAATATCTGAAGCTTGCTTGTGTGTAGGGTTGAAAGATTTTTTACAGAACAGTAAGGTGTTTTATGTTTGATCTTTTGTATCAAAAAAAAAAAACATTTATAGTGGAAAATTAAAGACAAAATTCTTCAAAGTTGGCTTAATGCAACTGCTTGCTGTGACCAAACTTTAGCTTAAAATATAACACAGTGAGGACACAACCCTACAGAAGCCCTCAAAGGCCATGATTTTCTACAATTTGCTGTTTTCTTGAGATGAGCTCGTTTAAGATGTTTTTTCGAGGCAGCATTTTTCTTGTTATCTCAAGCAAAAGAGGCCCCTATTGGTTTTCTTCTTTCTTTTTTTTTGTGATTTGGCCTCAGAAGCATAACTTTGGAGTGCTCTGAATCAATAACACTATGGTCAAATTGTCCAAAATTCAATTGTACATTAACTCTCCACTGCATTTTGATGCATTTCAAAAATTACAGGGATCTTAGAGAAAGAAAAGATTTGATTTTCATTCCAGATTTTTATCAGGAATCATTTGCCAAGAGAACCCAAATTTCCATGGTACCACCAGTCAGCATCACATTGTCTGTGACAGGGAAAAGATAAGTTGACATATTGAGAAATCAAACCTCAGTTTCTCAAGCTAATGAAAAAAAAGGTTCTTACCTTGAAAAAACAACTGAAATAAAGTCCCATGCTTGAGAAAATGGAGCAAATTTATGGTGGAAAATCATGGCCTTTTAGGGCTTCTGTTCAATTCATCTAAACTATGAAAAACTATGATAGTCTTACACAGTAGTGCTGCTAAATTTTCTGTCACATAATTATGTAAAACTAAATACAAAAGTATGTGAAATAAAAGTAGCTCCACCTCTGCACTCATTTCCAATGTCAACCAAATACTAATGAATTTAAGTCTAAGTCCTACGTTCATCACAGTCTGGTTAATCCAGTCCCACGATGAAAAGCCAACTGTCCACCAAGTCCTTTAAGTATTTTTTTGTCCATACTTTGGTCCTCCATACATTTGATTCACACAGAAGAACGTGAGTGTCACGGGTAGCACTGTTGCTTCACAGAAAGGTCTTGAGTTTGAAACTAATTTCCGACAAGGTGGGCTTCTCTGTGTGGAGTTTGCATGTTCTCAGTGTGCATGTGCGTGTTCTCTGCAGGTACTCAAGTTTCCTCCCACAGTCCAAAAACACACTCACTAGGTTAGCTATTTAGTGAATTTAGTGATCCTAAATTGTAAGTGTGAGTGTGTGAGTGAAAGGTTGTCTGTCTGTGTATCAGCTCTGTGATTGACTGGAACCAGTCCAGAGTGTGCCCCACCCCTCGCCCTAAGACAGCTGGGATAGGCTCCAGCCATCTGTGACCCTGATCAAGAGAAGTGGTGGAAAATGAATGAAAAAAAGAAAAACAAGTGTTGCATTGTACTTGGAAAATGGAAGGAACAAATTAGTCAGAAGTCGAGTTGAATCTATTATTTATTATATCCTTCTGTTAGGGCAGAACAAGCAGTGACCCCTTCAACAGAAAAAAAGATAACTCAACACAGCTCTGTTGTAAATATGCCCCCTTGTTTAGTTTCTCCACCCCCACTCCCACAGGTGCTGTGACTCCAATAAACCGGGTTCCCATCTTCCTATGGTGTACCGTCTTTAAGAGCTTGAATCTGATTAACAATTTCTGCACATTTTCTTACACACTTTTAACAGTAAATTAAGACTAATGTTGAACTGTTTACTACTTGTGCGTTTCTAAGAACCCAATTCATGTCCTTTTCAGCTGCTTTAAAACAAACATGTTCCAGTTATGCAATTTCTCGAATCCATTTTTTGATAACAATACATAAATCACAAGCACAACACTGGAAAAAAATTACAAAGTCAAACATTTCCGAAATAAAGACAAAACAGTCCTGTACTTTGGGGGCTATAAGGGAGCGGCATCTTTAGACAGACAGAGAAGCTTTAAGTCTGACTAGCTATTCAAGGCTTTTGTCTGATTACTCAGCCTATCCACAGTGCTGCTACATACGTACTTTGGGACACAGGTACTCTAAAATTCAGACACATCACGTCTATGCAAACAGCCACCACAACTCCAGAAATTGATCAGTAGGCCCATGAGAGGAGGGTTGGATGGAGAGCATAAAATGTGAGGAGGGGTACAGAACAGAAGGTAGTGCAAGGTAACTGGTCTAGCCCTTGATGGGTGAGAGTCTGGAATTATGCACTTCACACTTGGATGCATTTGTTTTCTTCCCAAAAGGCTGTAAAAACGCATGCAGAATTCAAAGCTGTAGGTTGAAAGGGTTGACGGTGGTGAGACGCAATTAGTTTGTCGAAACCCAAACCCATCATGCCATCAGCTAGCATAGTCCCACCCACCTGGCTAGCAGCCACAGCGAAAAAGATTGGACACAAGGGAAGCGAGAGAAGACGCGCCCAAAGTCAGTGCTCTTTAACATGCTCGTACTCATACACCCACATACACACACGCGCTCATTCGTTTGACATCGGCATACACACACTTTCAACTCAAACGGCTGAAGTTACAAAAGTCTTAAGTGTAGACGAACGAACAACAGATCTTCATCTAAACCTTTGTTTCATTCCCAGCTTCTTTTTCTCCATTCTCAATCTCCATCTCTTCATCGCCATTCTCCTTATCTGTAGACTTCGTCCTCTCTGCTTCTTTCTGTTTGTGAGACAGAGGTTAAAAAATTAGTCATTTTTTCCACTTTTCACCCAATCAGCTTCTTTAACCAGTTAAAATCATGCTCGTTCCACCCTCTTGTGGCTATTGTAGAAACAACCCTTCACCTTTGAATCTCTCTCAGCAAATTTCTGGAACATGTTTGCGTAGATGCGTTTGTCCTTTTCATGCTGCTCCTTGATTCGTTTTTGACAAAGAACCACCTGACATAACATAGGAACAGCAATTTCAGAAAACCTTATTTAAAAATACAGCAACACTTCGACTCATTACTTACATTCATTCCATGTTCATTACATGAACATAGTAAAAAACTAAAAAGATTATTTCAATTTTTTAACATCAAACAATTTTCTAATTATGACAGTTTCCCCAAGCAGCATCTGAATGCAACAGTTAAATTTGCCAAAAAAGTCATACCATACAAAATAATAGATCTAAGAAAACAAAATGTTCCTATTAGTCATTTATGACAGCAGAATAAATATATCATGAACCCACAAAGAAAGGGAAACATTCATTATTCTATCTGAAGACTTTCTGGAGTTTTCACAAAAACATTGTTCTCCTGATGGCAATGACATGAAGGCTCAGAGCTGAAGTGTGTTGAAAGTTTCATTTTAAACGCTGCGTTTTACCTGGGTCTTTGCAGCCTTGTTGGCAGGATACAGCTGAATAACTTGTTGAAAGTCATCTCTGGCCTTGTCAAACTCATTCATACCAAATAGTGCCTCTCCACGTCGGAACAATGCCTTCTCACTGGATGCGTCCAATTCCAGAGCCTATAATAACAAGCAGTGTAAAGTGAAATGTTATCTGCCTTTAGCCCAAACATTGTGGATGTAATATAAGTAAGGTGCAAACAAAACGGATTGGAGCATTTTCATTGCTCATCCTCGGGACTCTAACCTGCTGAATACTGATTGATTTGTTTTAAGGATAGACAATAGGTTTTAAGTCACCTTATCACAGTTTTCCAGGGCTTGATTTGGCTCATGTAGTTTGAGGAAGCACATTGCCAAGTTCAGATGTGCAGCCAGTCTCAGAGCTTTTGCTTTCTTCTCATCCTCCTCTGACAAACCAGACTCATGTTCCAGCCATGACACAATCCTTTTGTACTGCACTGATGCCTGCTTGTATTTTCCCTCCTGCAGCATATGAAATGAGCGAATGTGAAAACAATGTTTTCAACAGTGCTTGTCTTGGAAATTCTCTTTTAAGCTCAAGCGCTTGAAAAATAAAACTACCCATGCATACTTTGAAGTATTGTGTTCCCTTCTCTTTGACAATGCCACTCTGTTCCAGCTTCTCTACTGTGTTCATTTCCCATGACTCCTTAGCCTAAAGGGAGAAAGCAGGCATGAATCACTTAGAGGGAAATGTTGCTGTTCATTACAGACATATAATTGGTCCATGGCCACCACAGCAAAAAGTTGCAGTATCAGATCTGTTTACCTTTTCAAAGGCTGTCAGCTTGATTTTGTACTGCAGTGTTGCTCCACCAGGGATGTTGTACTTTGCATTTCCTGCAGCCCCAAAGCCATACCTGAAACATATCAACATTGATAATCAGTAACCTTTTCCTACGAGTATAAATCTTTGGTACCTGTTGCATAACCTGAAAAAGTTAATTAATAAATGAACAGATAAACTCTCTTCTATAATGACTAGAAAGTGAGTTCTTCACATACTTGGGCTTGATAGTGAATAGTGCCTCCTCCCCCTGCTCCATAGCCATGATAGCTTTCTCCACTCCAACTGGTAAGCCGAGACCCTCTCCATCTCCAATCTCAAACTTCATTTCCCTCTCGTCAAACACACGGTCCTCACATGAACCCTCCACAGTAACTAAAAGTGAGCAGAAGAAAATGATGGACACAGTCTTGTAAACATTAAGATATTCCACGGATGGGCTTCCCAAAGTTTACATTTCATATGTTTAATATTTTAGCATCTTATGTTAATGATTAACTTCATACTGTCTGTGCTATTCTTTAATCTAAAACGGCTGAAGCCTCTTGTAGAATCAAGTCATTAAAAGTTTGTAGAAGATAATTTAGATGGGTTACCTTCAACAGCTGCACCCTCGTTGGGCTTTGAATATCCCTCTCCTTTGGTGATAATGCGGCGGATGATTCCTCCATCCTCATTATCCGTTATGTCCTCACCCCAAAATTCAAATAATTCAATCTAAAATTATAGTGACAAATGAATAGAAGAATGAAAAATTAGAAATTACAGACACACCAAGCCCTGACACATTATTTACCATGTAAAATCACTGGTAGTTACCTCAAACACAAGAGTAGCACTGGGGGGTATCTTGGGTGGGCTGCCAGCAGATCCATAAGCATACTCAGGCTTGCATATAAGCTGGCACACCTCCCCAATTTTCATGGTAGCTATGCCGATGTCCCATGCTTTTATTACTTGACCTACACAGAAAAAAGAAATCAACTCTGGCAGCTTTGCAGGCATGTCAACCGAGTGCTTGTTTCTCTGTTAGATGTGACACCTACCTTTCCCCAGCTCAAAAGAAAACTTGTCTCCTCTGTCTCTGCTGGAGTCAAAAAGAGTACCGTCCAGTAGTGTGCCCACATAATGTACAAACACTTTGTCTCCTGTCATGGGCAGCTCTGTGCCTGTGCCTTCCCTTTTTACTAACTGGAGAACAGGAAAGGAAAGGAAAACATGTTACTCAGAAAGAACATCGTTGGCATTTAATAAAAGTCCACCTGCAACAGAAATGTCCCCTTAAGTCCCTCTGTGTTTTAACTGACGAATTCAAGCCACTAAAATTCTTTTTTTTATCATGAATGAAAATGAGCTTAAATGTCTCATTCAGATTCCTGTGCTCATGCTACAATATCAAATGCTCATGTCAGTATTAATGACTAATGTTCTTTATCTTTGCCCATGACTCCAGAACAACCCCGTACAGTTGAATGACCAACTTATATATATCTATATATATCAAAATCCTGGACAAAATAAGTAAAGATGGAAAGCTAAAGCAATAGGTTTGCGGTGTTGACAACACCACAGTTAGCCTGCATTAGCTGCTTTCTTGAATACGCAGCCAATAGCTATCAACAGCTAACACTAGCCTTGACAAATGAGTAAACAACAAGCAGACAGCTAATTACTCAGGCAGCTGTAGCATGTATGTAGTTCCATAATAGTCATTTACCTTCAAAACACCCCCGTCTTTCTTTGGTGCGATGTCCTCCCCCTCCATTGCGATGGTGTGTTGTCCTTCACTTGTCTGCTCCTCTGCAGTCATTGTCATCCCTCTTACTCTGACCTGCACAGCACTTCACTGGCTAATAGTAGTGGCTGCTAAAGCGAGCTAACTCCTTCTCGGAGCACGCTGGGTGCAACAACCTGTCCAACGTCACCGCTGGAGAGCTAACTGACTCTGCTTTTAGCTCGCTGCTAGCCGCACTTACATGTGAATGCGTCGTTCACCCAGCAGTAGACACTGTTACATCTGTTACCTGGCTGCGCTGAGACCTTTCTACGCTTGTGCACCACTCACACATGTATTGAAGCAACAGTGGTTCTTCCTTAAGTGCTGGTTTGAAGTCCACGTTGTCCTGCAGACGTACATCTGACAAGCGCTATAAGAAGGGCATAGAACTTTCCAGACATTACAGGAGGGGCCATGAGTGATCCGCGTTTGTGGCGTTAGTTTTAAATGAACGCACCTTTAGAAGAGGCGGTACAAACAGAAAAAGAAGAACATTTCTCTGCCACTTTTACTATTAAAAAATACATAAAAGTGTGATAAATGTATACATACTGTTATCACATCACATTTTTATGTTTGAAGATAAAAGTGTTCCATGAGTGGGTACGACACCGCCCACCTAGGCGGTTGAATCCAATAAAACGAGCACTCTCTGTTTTCTCTTGTTTCTCATTGGTCAGATTACGTCCCCACTACAGTCAGTTGGCGCGGTTGTCGAATATCCGGGAGTTCACAAAATGAAAACAAATCGAAAATCCTTTATTTGAGACGTCTCAGAGGTATGTTTAACGCCTTAATCCATCCAAAATGTTAATAGCACATTATTCGGACATGGATTGTTTTAGTAAATAGATGTAGTGTTGATAATTTCACATGCCATTTGCATACAAGTTATGGTTTGAGTTTTCACTCCCTAGACACTTGAAATCAAATGTTGCTACTTATGGAGGATATCTGGATGAATTATTTGCTTAACCACGATTCAATAAATTGAAATTTGTTTAAGTAGTTTAGTGCTGTGGGACAATCTTAATCAAATTAATCAGTATTATTGTTTAAGTGATTGATCAAATCAGATTGCAAGTGGTGTGCCATACTACACAATTTGGTATCAATCCGATACCAGGTAAACATAGGGCCAGTGCTGCCGATAACGATACTTGTTACATTGAAAAGTGGGTTGTCAAAATTAATCAGAAATAGCACACAATCACTGAAGGACATGTTTCTTTTCATGAATGAAAATAAAAAACTAAACCTTCAATCAAAAAATAAGCATGTACTGTAATTTTTTTTCTACTTTTTTAAAACAGGAAATTTGAATATTTTTGGCTAATAGTAGTTATTACATTTTAACATTAAAGATATCATTTTGAGCGAACAGTTCACTGACACTAGTAGATTCACCATCACAGAAACAATAAAATATTTAAGAAATCAGCAGTATATTGAGTATTTTGGGCAGCAGCAGTGAACAACTTCCACGTGGTGGTAGTCTAATGTATTTATTTATATTTGTTTATATATGTTTATATAACATATATAGGGGAAGTGCACAAAAGCAAAGTTAGAGGAAAGCATGAAACTTTAGTATCACTCTTATCATGCAAGCATTAATTGATAATACTAACATTAGTATCAAAGTATCCATATCTTGTTTTGATCTGCTCAGCACAAGATTAAGGCGCCTGTGCATTATGTTAGACACAACATTACTATCAGCAGTATGACTTTTAGATAATGCAAGCCAGTCAAAACACATGCTTTTGACCTCATCGGACCTAAAATGTCTTATCAAGTTTACTTTTATGTTGTCTACCAGGGAGTTCCCAAGCATGGAGGATGGAAGGGTCGATTTTCCATTCCCCTACCAGCCCTATAACATCCAGCTGCAGTTTATGCAGGCCCTATACATTGCACTGGATCAGGGAAAAGTTGGCATCTTTGAAAGTCCAACTGGGACGGTATGTGAGATTTCAGCTGAAACCATTTTGATTGTGTTGATGTTATGTGTTTTATACACATTCGTCTTTGCTCCTAGGGCAAGTCTTTGAGTTTGATATGTGGAGCGCTAAGCTGGCTCACAGACAATGAGGAGAGAAGGAAAAAGGAGGCAGCTGCTCTGCTCCAGGAAGGAGAAGCTGCTCTTACTACGACTGAGTCCTCTGCAACCAGCTCCTCAACAGAGCCTGACTGGATCACTGATTTTGTTCAAAAAAAGGCAGAAAGGGATTTGGTGTCTAAGCTGAAGGTGAGAAAATAATCAATGTCCTGTGAGACCGTGGTGTGGATGCCAGAGATTCTTGTCTTTTTGCTTGTTAATTTTTGAAATGTCTGACTTTGGCTTTGTGTACACCAGGAGGAAGAAATGAAAAGAAAAAAGAGGGAGGAGCGATTAGAAATGATCAGAAACAACGTTCAACTGAAGTATGCAATGAAAAGAAAAGTAGGTGGTCTCGGCAGTCATAGAACTTCACAAAGACATCAAACTTTATTTAAGCAGCATCTTCATTTATGGATTCCTGTTTTGTTTTTTTATTGTCCACAGAGTTGTGAGGATGACGAGGCTTTTAGATTGCTCAAGCTAAGCAAAGAAGAGCAAACAGAGACGATGGGAGATCCAGAGGATGAGGAGCTAATTGTTGCAGAATATGAGAGTGATGATGAATCAAAAACAAGAAGCAGGTGAGGAGGAAATACATTAAAAAGTTTCTGATCATATCAAATTTTACATCACATTAATAAGAAATTAAAGCAGAAATAAGCAGCAGTGTGTTTTCTATGCTCTCATGTTTAGATGTAATGGTGCTGATGATGACTCTGAAGATGAGCTTGTTGAAGAACATGTAACAAAGGTGCGTCCGACAGACATTCTAATGTAATAGGATTATCCCATTGCTGTGAATTGTACCCATTGGTTAGAAATGTCACACATTAGCTCGAAGGTAAACTATTTAAATGTGTTTGTCATCAGATCTACTACTGCAGCCGCACTCACTCTCAGCTGGCCCAGTTTGTCCATGAGGTTCAGAAAAGCCCCTTCAGCAAGGACATCAGTCTGGTCACAATGGGCTCACGACAGGTCTATACAACCTCCCTCTCACACACATATAGAAAAAAACTTTCATATACTTAATGAAATCCCACCCATTTGAAATAAACAGTTTATTAAAACCATTATGTACAAAGTAAGTACAACACCAAGCAATCAAAGCCTGACTTTAAAAAAAGTCACATTTATCCTTCCAACCCTAGAATCTGTGTATTAATGAGGAGGTACGACGCTTGGGCAGTGTGCAACGCATTAATGACCGCTGCATGGAGATGCAGAAAAACAAACACGGTATGTACCTGTCACTTCCCAACTCCATCACAACTATAAAAGATCTAAAACCATAATCAAGGTTTCTAACTCTTATCAAAAATATACAGTATGATACCAGAGTTCAAACGAGGTAAATTTTGCGGTTAAAATATAATGAGTGAACAATCAAGGGTGTCTTGGTTGTGACCCTTAAGGAGTAGAAAGCTTAAGTAGTCCAATCAACACCCTTTAAATGAATAATGCTAGTGTATCCTTCAAACTTTTATTTTTCAGAGAAGCAACATCATGAAGAAGGAGTAAAGCGTAAGCGCGGTGCAGCAAAGAGTGTGTGTCCCTATTACAAAGCTTCAGTGATGCAGCAGATGAGGGATGAAATCTTGGGTTCAATCCATGACATCGAGCAGCTTTTGAAGCTTGGCAAAGAAACGCATTCATGTCCGTATTACTCCACACGCCTGGCTATCCCCCCTGCACAGGTAACACTGCTCCTTATCTACCCCTGTGAGGGACCGTGTCTCTGGTGTTTTAACTGTCTGTTTTCCAGGTGGAATAATTTGTATAATATGCTACTTTCAACTCTCTGTTATTTTGTTTTTTGTGTCTGCATAGTTGGTGGTGTTGCCCTATCAGATGTTGCTCCATGAAGCTACAAGAAAGGCAGCAGGCATCCAGCTGAAGAGACAGGTATTTGCGGTTTTCTTTTTTTTTTTTTTAAATAGATTAGATTTTGTGATGTGAAAACCTTTTGAAAGTTGGTAACATAAGAGCCATGTTTACATTATTTTTCATTTGATGCTAAGACACACAAGAATAACAACTTGAATCAATTATTATTGTATTATGGACTTATTTTCAACAGGTGGTGATAATAGATGAAGCTCACAACCTCAGCGACACACTGTCTTGTATACACAGTGCAGAGCTCTCTGGAGCACAGGTAAACAAATTGACTGCAAAATGTAGGTTTAATTTAGGGAATTAATTTAGGGAAGAAAGAAGAATTGTCCTAAGAAGAAATGAAATTGTAAGTTGATTTGATTTAGAATTTAAATCCTTTACAGCTTTGCCGTGCTCACTCTCAGCTGACACAGTATGCAGACCGCTACAAGTAAGTTTCTCCCTAAATGTACTGAATGAGTTCATGTTAAGTCATGACCATTTTTGATTTTGCTCCTACTTTTTTTGTACAACTCTTGATGCTTACTTTTGTACAACTTCAGGAGCAGACTGAAGGCAAAGAATCTGATGTACATTAAACAGATCCTGTTTGTGATCGAAGGACTTGTTCGGGTGCTAGGAGGTGAGTGTGTGAAGACTCAGATATGTCTTAGATAATTAATTGTTGTCAGTGTGCAGCATGGGCAAGACAGGACTGCCCCCAACTTATTTTGCCAATTGAATTTTTTTTTTCATAAATAAAGTCTGAAAATATAGTCCAAAAGTGTTGGACTCAAACCTAAGATCTCTTTGGCAGATTATTCTTGTGTTATCTTACAGTGCTTCATTAATAATGGAAAACTGTTAACCTTGCAGGGAAGGTCGGTCAAAATCCACAAAGCCAGGCTACACAAAATGGTCAGTAAATATTATCACCCCTCAAACACTTTCATATTGTTGTTGAAATTGCCAAACAGTCTTTTTTATTTGTCTCTCAGGGACTGAAATGCTCACCATAAACAACTTCCTCTTCAAGGCTCAGATTGATAATATCAACCTGTTCAAGGTAGCACTTCAGTTTCATCCCTTCTCTGTTTTTTTGCCTTTAAAACACTACAATCTCTTCAACCTTGTTCTTTCTTTAGTTGCAGAGATACTTTGAGAAGAGCATGATCAGCAGAAAAGTAAGAGTTCCATATACCGTGTAGATTTATGCATTTATAGTAAGTCTAGGATAAAGTAAGATGTATTATGAAGAAAACTGCATGCATTGTCTCTTTCTGCAGCTGGGTGGTTTTGTGGAGAAGTACGCAGGATCAGGTGTGGTTCTTCACACTCAGAGCATCTCCAACAAAGAGAACAGGCGCACAGAGGGATTGAACCGTTACCTTCAAACTTTACAGAGCAACCAAAGTGCACCACAAGGTCAGGAAGTAGAGCACCACAGTATTTAATCCCACTTGTTTCTTTGAACTTTATCAGTTAATAGACGAACCAGTGTGGGGTTCTTTTGGTTGTTGATCAATTTTGGTTAATCTTTTCTGTACATTTCCCTCTGTGCAGTTCCTTCAGGACATCAGCAGGTGTCAGCAGAGGCAGAGAAAGTCTTGTCTGTGTCTCCCATGATGCAGGTGGAGGGCTTCTTCATGGCCCTCACCAACAACAATACGGATGGCAGAGTGGTGGTGCACAGACTAGGTGACATTAAAAGAAATACAAACATAAATAAACAAAGACTAAGAAAAAAAAATCTGTTTTTAGAAAATCACTGCATTTGTTTTACATCCAGGGCCTTTGTCAGAGAGCAGTGTCAAGTTCCTGCTGTTGAATCCAGCAGTCCACTTTGCCCAGCTACTGAAGGAGTGCAGAGCAGTCATCATTGCAGGAGGAACCATGCAGCCAGTCAGTTAGTTCAAAATTCAGAAAAATGAAATTAAACTTTGATGTGAAGGTTTCTTTACTTTAACAGATGTTGTTTGTAGGTTTCAGACTTCAAACAAGAGCTGCTGTTGTCTGCAGGGGTAGAAGAGGAGCGCATCACTGAGTTTTCCTGTGGTAAGTGGCCCATTTCATGACCCGGCAGACTTTTGTGGAGCTCAAATGTTGTTGTTCTTGGTCATGTGTTCATTAAACTTTCTGTTTGATAAATAATACAATGCTTGTAAAACTTAGAGAGTTAGATACTTCCCATTATTCACTCAGATAAACTTAATTTAAGAATCACCTCTCGAACTCACTCCTGGTTTAAATGATGGAGGTGCAATATGAGATCAGAAAGATCCAGAATAGATAATAAATGAGACATGCACTCTTATGATCTGTGAGAATTTGAGTCTCTAACAAGATTGTTTTTTGGTATTTTTGAGCTCAAAGAAATCTCATTAATGTTGCGTTCACCTGTTTTATATTTTACCAACTCTCTTTTTGATGCGTGAATTTGTCTGCAGGTCATGTAATTCCTCCTGAGAATATTCTTCCTCTCGTCTTGTGCAGCGGTCCGTCTGGTCAGGAGCTAGATTTTACTTTCCAAAACAGAGACTCTCCATGCATGGTAACAAATACAGACATGCATATGCTATTACATAACCCTCTTAGTGGGATTTCTTTGAGCACAGACACATTGCTCATATACACTGCAATTTGCGTCTCTTTGCTCACAGATGGATGAGACCGGGCGCATTCTCTCCAACATTTGTAATGTGGTTCCAGGCGGAGTTGTGTGTTTCTTCCCCTCCTATGAGTATGCAAGACGGATCATTTCTCACTGGGAAGCCAGTGGCGCACTGACTCGTCTGGCCAACAAGAAGAAAGTGTGTGATTTCCTTCTAAAATGTGTTGACCTGAGAATGTTGGCTCCTAGTAGTCTTTAAATCATTTTTTTTCTATGAACAATAGGTATTATAAGGTTTGCATATTCATGATCATGATTAATTTTTCAGATCTTTCAAGAGCCAAAGAAAGCTAGCCAGGTTGAGCAGGTGCTGAGCGAGTTCTCCCGTTGTATCCAGGTACAACTGTCACTGCCCACAGACCTACCCTGAACATAGTGCATTGAGTGATTGCCTCTCCCTCACTCCTTATCTCTTTTCCTTTTGATAGAGATGCACAACAGACAACAGTGGGCTCACAGGGGCTTTGCTGTTCTCTGTGGTGGGAGGAAAGATGAGCGAGGGGATCAATTTTTCTGATGATCTGGGCAGGTTTGTGTAAAGATCACATCTACAGCCTTACAACGGCTACATACTGTGTTACTGCAAGAGCAGAACATTGAATTTTCTCTTATGATTGTATCCCTGACAGGTGTGTGGTGATGGTGGGAATGCCATATCCTAACATCAAATCTCCAGAGCTGCAGGAGAAGATGTCCTATATGGACAAACACCTGGTAAATCTATTTCCTGGAGGAAAAATATGTCAGCCAGGAATAAAAAGTTCAAATGTGCTCAATGTACAAACATGCACCTTCCTGTATGTTAATTCTTCTTAGCTCAGCAGTGGAGGAAAGAGCCCTGGACAAGCACTCGTGGAAAACCTCTGCATGAAGGCCGTCAATCAGTCCATAGGTATTGACATTATCAAAGTTATAATTTGGAAATATGGCTCAAACATTAACTCCAATAGAGATTTTGTTGCATTCATACGTATTTGACATCTGCTCATAGGAAGAGCCATCCGCCACCTCGGCGATTATTCCTCTGTGGTGCTGTGTGATAGAAGATATTCACGCCCAGCTACCCTTGCTAAACTGCCCTCGTGGATTAAAGAACGCACTAGCACACACACCACGTTTGGTCCTGCGTTTGCTGCTTTAAGAAAGGTGAGAAATACACTGAAACCAAATTAAGCACATCATGACATACTGTTGTTCACATTCTGTTTTTGTTTCTGTTTGTAGTTCTTCCTGGAGAAGAAGCAGAGGCAGGTGTAGTCTCAACCCAACCAAGTTGATAAGCAATGTTTGGGAAACCTAAGAAGTGTGTTCTGTTAAAGTTTAGAATATTAAAAGGTGATCCCAGTGCCTCTGTTACAGCCCTCTAAAGCTGCTTTATGTGTCTGGTTTGAACACTTTGAGGTCAGTAAAGGTCTGACTGCTCCGTGCTTGAGCTTTAGCAAGGCAGATTTTTGTTTTCCGTTCATCATATTTGTTCTTATTGACATTTCAGCTTACAAACACACTCAGTTACTTATATTGTTAAATCTTGCTTACATTTCTTGTTAAGAGAAGCCAGTATGATTTTGAGAATAATGAATAAATCTGAAAGTATTTGAGGCCACATATGCAAAACAAATGTGCATTCATCAGCCTGATTGATTTTTGTGATGTGTTTCACTTTTAGCCAAAGGCAAAAAGAGTAACTTTGAATCTTTCCAAATCAGACTGTAGAAATGAATAAATGAAGCATTGACTGCAAATATATCAGGCACACAGGCTCAGGCTTCTATGTAACTGATTTACCCTTGAAGGTGAAATTAAATATTTAAAGCACTCAGTGTAAGCTGTTATGCAATGCAAAAATTACTTAAATGGAGAGATGATGGTGAGAAGATTTCAGTTAGACTTCTAATATGTGTTACGTTATGTTATGAAAATATGTTTTACATTGAATATCAATAAATCACTTGAGTTTCACTTCAACTGGATTGAAAAATGATTTCCAATGTTTAGACTTCTGTTAGCAGGATAATTTCCATGATTAGTTGTCCAGAGATGAGAGAAGTATAAAGGTCTTTCATAAAAGTTATCAAAGCTTCAATTGTCCGTCACGTTATGCCTCCCAGTCGTCGTCATCTGCTGCTGATTGTGGAGCAGGAAGTGGTGGGATGACATCCGACATTCTGGCAAAAGCACCGCCTGTACTGCTGGGATTGTCGGTTGTTTCCCCACCTGCAGGCCCCTTCCCAGATATGCCTAAAGAAGACACGGCAAACATTTTTTTTTACTGTATGCATCTCTTATCGCCAGCTAGATAAATTGTTTTTGACCCAAGAGGAATCCTTACCTTTCCTTCGCATTGCAAGTTTATTGAAGAGATCAGACATGAAGTCTCCACCGCTGGATGCTGCCCCCACTGCTAAGAAACACAGAAATGGAAATCACTTAATTATTTTTTTTTCTCTTTTTTTCCAATGAGTAACATGTTGCTAGCCTTATAGAAAAATTTTCTAAGCCATAAACTATGATGTGAATATTTTGAATATTTTGAATATGCCTTGGGTGATAACGTCATGACACTAGTGGTGGGACTTAAGCCTTTCTGTAAACACAGTGGCAGAAAAAAGGAAGAGTTCTGATTGCTGAGGAAGAAAGGAATTTTACAAATTAAATTTTTGGGCATAACTTTGGTTGTCAAACACGCACAAAAACCAAAGGAATTCTGTTTTATGGAAAGTTTCTTTATCCTTATACAACTGAAACAAGGTCATGCTAACTGGGAGTGCTCTGGGTGCATGCTATTCTCATTGTTGAGAAGCAGTGTTAGAAATAGCAATTTTTGGGACAGGTACTTTAACTCATTTTTTAAGTAGTTTGCCAAACACTTTTGGTAAGGCTGTAGCATTCAAAACATGAGCAGAGCTTTAGCCAAACTGAAGTAACATGACACCTTGTTCTTGCTCCTTCTGTTTCTTCTTCTCCATCTTGCGCTCCGTCACATTGCGTAATTTTGCCTTGCCAATGCCCCCAGCATTGCGGATGGACTCAAGGAGACTGGCCCTGCCATCTGACGGCTGGACCACCTCACTTGGAGCCCCAGACACAAGACCTACAGTTAAAAGTAAAAGAGTACCATGAAATTAGTTTGATTCATTTCACTCATTCAAATTGTTGTGATTTTTATGCATGCAACAAACCTGAACCTGGTGCTGGGGAGGCATCTGTGGAGATGTCTACAGGAGGAGGAGGTGGAGGTGGGGGAGGTGGAGGAGGTGGTGGAGCTCCTGCTGGGGGGGCAGGAGCAAGGCCAGGCTCAGGTGGTGGAGGTGGAGGAGGGGGCGGTGGAGGAGGAGGTGGGACATTAGGTTGGAGTTGAGGACCTGGAATTAAATGGATGTAAAATCATCAGCTTTGTCCTTCAAACACTAAATCAATCTGAAACAGAACTAGACAGTGAGGAGTTTGGGTACCTGATGCGATGCTCTCCTCTGAGAAAGAGGGCAGCTCAGGGATGTTCTGTGTGGGCCCTGATGGGGCGAAACCAGGTCCAAGATCTGCACTGTAGGACAGGTCGTCTGCAATGCCCGGCAGATCAGGCAGGTAGGATGGTACATCTATCTCTGGGACCTGACCCAGGTCTGGTACGTAGAAATAAGACTCTGCTGTCTGTTTTTGAGGAAATGTGGTCCAGGTTAGTCCTTTAGGCAAAATTACACATCTTCTTTTTTTCCAGCAGAAATGTGCAAATTTTGTATGAAGAAGTAGCAAATCAACTTCTTACAAATGCACCCCCCCCCCCCCAAAAAAAAAAGTACAGGTTCTGTATGAGAACAACCATAGACTGTTTAAAACATGGATGCTACAAATATGCCTAGCCGTTTTTTTTTCAGAGAAGTGTTTTTGTTTATTAGTTTTTAGACATTAGAAACAAGATTCTACGTCATATTTCACAATAATTAACTGCTGCTGTTCCTGCAAAGTTTTTTCAGGAATAGTAAGATACTTAGGGAAAGAAAACCATGAAGTGAATAGATATTCAAACTGTGCAGAGTTTGACTGCACAATGGTGGCAACTCAGATGGGGTTCTTTTGGCCTAAAAACCATACAATAGTTAAAAATGTACACAGTGTAACTGTGTAAAAAGTATACGTCACTGAAGGAGATTTCTGTCAGCTTCCTCTATGCATAGCCATCAAAACCTAATGCCTTTGGGAAATTTGAATATCTTTACAAAAAAATAATATATATCTATCCTGCATGACAGTTTCTGATGAATGAATGCAGCAAGAGTTTTCTATTTTATTGTCATTCATCTTTTCAGGATGAAATCAGATTTTGAGACAAGATAGGCTGTGCACACTGTTTCAAAATGATTGATGTTCCCTTCAGATAGATAGAGCTGGACAAACTGGTCTTTTTTAACAGTAGGAAAAGCACGTAGTGATGATATTTATGTTGAAATGTTGAGGGCAAGAAGTGCTAGAAGAAAAAAATTACCCAAGTGCAAGGCAAATTTAAATAAAAATGGACTTTGGTTGTGCAAGATAGCTGACATACCTGTCTCTCCAGTTGCTCTCTCTTTGTTATGGACAGCGGTGCGTCAAACGGCTTCTCTTCTTTCTCAGTCTCAAGTGTAGTGTGTGTTTTTGTCACTGCACCCGCCAAAGGATCAAGAAACACATACTTCTTATATCTTTAATAAAAAGACACAAATCCAAGGATGTAAGAAGCTGATGCAAATCTAATCAATGTCTGCAGAGAGCAGCTGTGTCTCTGTGTGTTATCACTGACTCACAGGTTCTCTGTAGTATTAAAGAGCAAAAGGGAGCTGACGGATGAGATGTTGCGTGGCAGACTGCCCAGCCCTTCCTCTGTCTCATCCTCCGACTTCTTCTTATTGCTCACACATACTGGGAAATACATCAACTTCTCCTGAAAGGGAGGCATGCAGACTTGCAGTGAGATCTGTGAAATGTCAACTAAATCTTGAATGAATCAAATCACAAATGCCACAAAAGTGCTTCTGAACAGAGATGCAGCAATGCACAACACTGCAACAACAAATTATGTGGTCCATGAGCGGCTTCCGGAGAGCTACTGAATAATGCATTTTAGCATCACAGAAAATTGACAGCAGTTTTCATTTCTACTCCCTCTTACAGTCACACACAAATAAGATGCTTGCAAGCACATGAAGCAGAGAGTATGCAAGTTATTTCAAAAGTTAGCTCAGAGGGTAACAGCAATCTGTGATGTTGCTCAAAAAAGGCAGATACTTGATTCAGGGAAACACAAATACCCACAAAGCTGCTTAGTGAAGAAAAACTCTAGCTCACTCTTTTTTTTTACATGTCTCTGTAGTTTTCACCTCCCTTTGACCTCCTCCTACTGAGGTATCATCTTTGCAGTGAAATACATAGCAAGCTTATTTGAAACTAGGTGAATCTGCTCTGCCTTTATCGCATCTTTTAACCCTGTAACATCAGCAACCATGGCCTGATGGATCTACTAAAAAAGGATGAAATTTCAATGTGCCTTGCAGTCAGACTCTAGAGTGGCACAGTCTCTTGCTTGTGCCTTACAATGAAGAATAGATGGTGGCCTTAAATAACAAGATGCTGCAGTGATTTATGGTTGGTTTGATGTGTCATTTGTCACTTTTTCATAACAAAACTTTTATCAATATAAATTACAGCAAAAGCTTTCTTTTGTTTCCTCCTATATATAGCTGTTATGATTGTGCCAAAGCTGTGGTGCAAACATGGCAGTGCAAGATGGGAGCCTTTGTAAATAGGGGATCTGCTCCATATGTAGATATAAAAAGCTCATTCTATGCTCACAAAAACACATTTTTTATAGCTGGATAATATATTTAATCTTTTTACCAAGTCTTTTCTGCTAGCTGATGTTAAATACAACTTACTATACTTTTAAGGCAGAAGTTTAAATTTTGTGAAAATTTTGGTTGAAAGGGGCTAAAAAGATGTATCTATATAAAGTTGATGATCCAGGCCTGAGCTGTAATGGCTCGTTCTTGTCTTGAGGCTCACCAGTCAGTAGAACCTAAATTTTTTCAGATGCTCCTCCACAATTTCAAACGTGAATCACCCCCAGCTCATCTGGATAGCTTTCTACAACACTGGTTACTGTCAGCGTAGGTGATTTAGACTACTTTTACGACTAAGCTGCTTCCTTTGGTCTTTAGTTCAAGCCAAGGATTATGTTTAAGTCTTTGAATAGATTGTGGACTGAGTGTTTTTACTTCAGGTTCTGGTAATGCCTAATAGAGAAACTCTGGTCTACAGTATAGGTCTTATATTTTACAAACAATCCAAAGCACTAAAGGGGTACAACAGGCGTTTTCATAGAAAAAAATATTTTTTAACACATTTTTTCACTTTGTGAGCTTGTATCCCTTGAAACAAGACCATAAAGATGTATGATGGTCAACATTATTTCAACAACCCACATGAGGTCAAGATATTTCCAAAAACCATTGTGAGAGCTGTATTACAGCTCCAAGCAATAACATTCTGCAGGATCAGATGTGCACTTTTACTTTTTTATTTGCTGAGTAACAGAAGCACTGTGTTTTCAAGATGATACTCATAGAGCACTTCACGAAGCTAAAGCTCCCAACAGTCACATTTTATGTTGTTGTACAACTGTCAGAAAACCTATTACAGTCAGCATTCGAGCATACTTCCCTTACCTGCAAGGCCTTTTCATCAAACGGACGTAGTTTATTCTGTATCCTGAGTCGAGGGCGAACCTGTGAGGAGGGGTCTGAAGCCTCAGTGAAAATAGATGAGTAATCCTGAAGTCGATCTGGGGCTGGGTACTTAGCACTGGAGAAAACCTATATACACAGAGAAAAGCTATGAAAGCTATCCAAAAGGATGTCACTGATCTTTGCCCAGAACCAGAGGCCTCCTCCCAAAAGTGAAGATGCTGTGTTACCTTGGTGGCCTTCTTGCTGCCTTTGATCTTGTCAACACGAGCCTGAGCAAGTTTGATCCGGTCAGTGATGCCCTGCAGCTGCCGACGGTTCTTCTCTACACTGTCAGACACCCTGAAAGAAACACATACATATGTAACAACGCAAATAAGGACACAGACTTGCAAATGGCACCAAAAACAGGGAAGACCACTGCATACGGATGAAAGAGAAGAGGATGATTTCAGACACCTTATCCACTCTCCGGGGTGGTTAATTATAAACACTTGAAAGCTCCTTATTGATCCTGTGACACCATTTGTCTAATTACTGAGACACCATCTTTCCAAAGTGCATATTGACTAAACCATTTGTGAATAAATGTCACACTTTTCATGTAGTTACAGGAGACAAGTTCTTTACTGTCAGGGACTCAGACAGGACCATCTGCTACACAACATCTGCTATGGAATAAAAAACGCTGATTAATATGATTTCTATCATTTTGTCCCAAGTATTATATCACTTCTCTGCATAATAGAGGTACTTAATTTGACATAAATGTTGTCAGTTCATACAACAGATGCTTTTTTATCGGCCACAGTTTTGATAACTGCTTTGTGAATACCTTGACTGATGTTAATAGTTATACAAGCAATAAAATTAGCCATAATGTTTCCCTCCTCTAAGGATCCCTGCTGTGCTTAATAGGGGGATAAGTGAAATACAGAATGGATGGATGAAAAATATGTCGCAATATTGTTTACTACTTTTGTTTAATATTGCATTTATCTCTCATTATTGTTTGTTTCATCAAAAAAAATCTCAGACAAAAATGGCATTACTTAATAAACCTAGAATTAAAGTTAATATCACAAACACAATCTATCAGAAGATTATTTTTACTATTTAAATAATGTAAGCATCTTTTAATTTAGCTTTTACATGACCCAATGCCACAATATGCATCACATTACTTTGATGTAATGACCAACCCAGATTGAAGTTGGAGTTTGGACACTGTAAAACATAACAAAAAACAGAAATAAATGAATTCTCAAATCCTGTTGAAATCCTGACTACAGCACACTTTTCCATTTTGCATCAGTTAATCTCAAATGAGCTTGGGCACATAGAGGCTGGGGAAATTTCTGGGTGTTGTTGATATATGGTTTTGTCTTTGCATGGTAGAGTCTTAACTTGCAATCGTAGATGTACCGATGAACTGTTAACTGACAGTGGTTTTCTGAAGTGTTCCTGAGCCCACATGGTGCTAACCTTCATACAATCATGTCGGTTTCTAATGCAGTGCTGCTTGAGGGGTCGAAGGTCAAGGGTTCTATGAATCTTTGGATGATTTTATGGACTGTAGATGATCAAATCCCTAAATTCTTTTCAAATGTACGTTGGGCAACGTTGGGTTCTTACACTATCAGACTATTTGCTCACACAGTTGTTCACAAAGCGGTGAAACCTCATCCCATTCTTACTTGTAAACAACTGAGCCTTTCAGGGATGCTCCCTTTATACCCAATCATGATACTCACCTGTTCCCAATGAACCTGTTCACCTGTGGAATTTTCCAAATAGATGTTTTTTAAGCATCCCTCAACTTTCACAGTCTTTTGCTGCACCACTCCCAACTTTTTTGAAACGTGTTGCAGGCATCAAATTCAAAATGAGTGGATATTTGCAAAAAATGGTAAAATTTATTTGTTTGAACACTATAGTCTTGTCTGTGTAGTGTGTTTAATTGAATACATATAAAACAGGATTTTTAAATCATTGTTTTCTGTTTTTATTTACATTTTGTACAACATCCCAGCTACATTGGAATTGGGGTTGTAGTCTGATGATTTCCAATGTCTGTTTGGTTCTTTATTTTTGTCATTTGCCTATGCGACCAACACTGTGGCAGGCTTCAGTTACTGATGATGACAATAAAGCCTTTTTCAGTCAAGTTCACTTCAGTTACTGTATATTTTTTTTCCACTATCTCTCTTCTCTCTCTCTCTCAACTTGAGTGTCCTCTTATATACTTATAGGTTCTTCCCTTACCTTTTGAAAATATCTGTTGATATGGTCTCCAAATAGAATAAAGCATCTGCTATCTGATGAACAGCTTCCTCTCTCCTCAAGTCTGGCTGGATGAGCGGCACTGAGTAAACCTGGCCCTCCAGGCAGTGTTTCTGTGTCATCCTTCAAAAAAAAAGACACAAAGACAAGAATTCAAAAACGACATAAAGGCAATTTCGTGTTACTGTTTTACTGTTGGCGATGATGCAAGTTATGAGAGCCAACCAATCAAATCATCAGGAAGAAGATTCTCTCAAGTTAGTATGGTTCTCCAAATACTAAACTCCTGACCACATCACATTTCAAAAGCCCCCTGTCATCTGACCCTCACATGACAGTGCTTAAAAATCCCAATAAAATCACAGCCACTGAGCAGAATAATGCCAAGTGCATTGATGTTGTTTTTTAATCTCTGTAGCCGTGTGTAACTGTATCTAGTGCTGCCAGTGCATGTTAATGACGCCGCAGCTAAAATGACTCTGATTAACAGCTGGACCGTCAATAAAAACACATTATACGAGCTAGAAAAAGGATCGACATGAAGCTTAAATCAAGTAGCTAATTACCAATGTTATCATGCACTTTTCTGTAACACACAGAAGAATAAAAACCATAACCTTACCTGACCATTGGTGTTGTTGACTTGATAACAGTCTCACAGCAGAGTTAATATGAAATCTTCACTGGACGTTTTTAGCATCGGAGCTAATGTGATTAGCACAACAGCAATAACTAAACTTCCGCAAGCGCATGACATGTGACCGTGCCGGAAGTAAGTTGCATTCACAGTCACCCGGAAATATTTGTTCCTCACTCTTGAACAATAGAAATGAACGGGTTGTTTGGAGTCACAGCGGAGTAACAGTAAAAAGACGGTACTGTTATAAGATTACGACATGACCACTTTTCCAGAGAGAGAGAGAAAATAAAGGTAATAAAGATAATAGAGGTGAAGGTAATAAAACTCCTCAAAAAGTCCGGTTGCTTTCAGTTTGTTCGACAAGCCACTGATATTTATAATAAAATCAAACATAGGAGACTAATATATTTAAGCGTATGGTTAGACATTGTTTTGGATGCCAATTTCCGACTGATAAAGTCGAAATTTTGAGGAAAAAGTCAAAAGTGTGGGATAAGAAAGTCGAGACTAAAATGTAAAATTATGAGACAAAGACGAAAATTGAGATAAAAAGTCAAATTTTGAGACAAGTCAAAATTCTGAGATAAAAAAGTGGAAATTTTGAGATAAGAAAGTCAAAATTATGAGGAAAAAAAGATAAAATTGATGAAACTTCTCATCTCAAAATTTCGACTTTGTATGCAAAAAAATCTCAACCAAGTCAGTTTTTCAATTTATATTTTCAACTGGGGGAAATCGACTTCTCAACATTATTACTGTTTTCCTCATAGAACATTTTCACTTCAAACAAAAGGTGAGTGTTTTAAATAAATGTGTGTGTTATGAAGCTACTTTGTCATCTGAGTATCTTTGGGTATTTTTTTCAGAACTCCAAGAGGCCGAGGGGGGGCCTCTTTTTTGATTTTTAGAATATGGTCACCCTAGACGAGATGATTAAAATTGACTAGTAACTGGGGTGTGCAAGATAGAGTAAAAAAAAAACCAAACAACAGAACTCATTTTTTATTTTTATTTTATTTTTTATTCTTTTGCTGCCCATAGGGTGCGTGCTTGCTCTGTAGTCCTCTCGTGCATGTGCGTAATGACGCATACATCCTCAAGCGGCAATCCTCCCCTCCTCCCTTCTGTCACATCTGGATCTGGCTTCTCTCATCAGCACCACTCAGCGCAGTGGAAGAGAGAGACAGGGGAAGAGAGAGAGCGAGGGAGGGAAACGACCGGAGACGCGGAGGCTAGCTTGGTGTGTGCAGCCTTACCCACAACCTGGCAGAACCAAGGAGAGGAGGGCGGAAGGACAACTCACCTTCTCATCCACATACAGGGATATTTGGCGTCTCCTCTTCCTCCATCCATCCCTCAGCTCAGCTTCTTTTTTTTCTTCTCACTCTCTCTTCCCTTTTCTACTCCTGAGTATGATGAGCTCCAGCCTGCTGGAGAACCCGGTGCAGGCGATTTTGTACCTGCGGGAGCTCACCACCATTGTACAGAACCAGCAGAGTCTCATACAGACACAGCGCTCCCGGATAGAGGAGCTGGACCGGCGGGTGGACGAGCTCATCAGCGAGAACAGGCACCTGCGGGATGTCAGGATACAGCAGCAGCATCCTTACCACCACCTCCATCACCACCACCACCCAGACCCCAGCAGTCTTCCTCATCACCATCTTCCTCAGGACCCCCAGCAGAAGACCGGTGCTGGATCTCCGTCGGACCACGCACCAGGTTCAACACAGGTCGAGGCGGCTCCGAGGGTCCTGCAGTCGCCTCCTCAACCCATGGACCCGGGAGACATGCAGCTTGTCCCGGCCGATCCGTCCGCAGTTTCCCCGATTGAAAGTGACCCAGAAAACGGACGGAGTTCCCCCAGCTGCCGATCTTTGGTCCCGATGACCCCCACAACCCTTTGTCGATCTTTGGCCCTTGCTAGGAAATCGGAGTGAGTAGAGGTTATGGTTGTTTGCAGATGTGTGCATGAGTTTGGTGCGTGTTCAGTGCGCGCGGGTGTGTGCGTCGAATTAGATTAAAGGTTATACTAAAGGTTTTGAGGATGCGTAGCCTTGACATTTCAATATCTTGACTCATGGTTCTAGCTTTTATTTTAATTTTTAAAATTTGATTTATTTATTTATTTTTACATTTCGTCAATTTAACTACTGATCTTGGAAAAGGTTCTGCAGTTTAGACTCGTTGCAAAAATATATTTTTTCTATTTCCGGACTGTTTCATCTTTAAAGCCTTGGCAGCATTTGTGTAGCATCAGTCAGAAACTGTAGACTATAATTAGGATCGCGCACGCGTGTGCGTGCATGCCCTGCAGATTGAGAGGCGTTTAATTAGTGAAGAAGGCGCTTGCAAATTCCAATTTGAGTGCGTGTGTGCGTCAGTTTCGGCTAAGGACTGTGCCAAAAGAGGAAGAGGTGGATTATTTAAATGAGAAACTGGATCACGATCACTAGATCATTACATAACAAACAGCTGTAGGCCTGTACGGGCTTTCAGTGTGTGTGTGTGTGTGTGTGTGTGTGTGTGTGTGTGTGTGTGCGTGTGTGTGTGTGCGCGCGCGCGCGCGTGTGTGTGTGTGCATACACGTTTGATAAAATCATATACTCAGCACAGCAACGGTGATGTTTGAGAGAAGAGCAGGCTCACTTGCGGTGACAAGAAACTGCTGGTCGTTGTCCGTGCGTTGCCACTGGTTTCTTTTAATCACCGCACGGGATTCGGGGACTCTCACGGGACCTTCGGGCCTCTGATGGTGAACAGGCACACACGAACACACACATAGGCCTAACGCACGCACTCCCCGACCCCTCCCCCCCTTTTAAAATATATTTATTCATTTTCTCTAACGAGAGCCTCTTACATCAGTATATCACCTAACTAATCTGAGAAAACCAATCTTATTCACCCCTTCCTCATTTCTGTCCTTGCTTGTGTGTCTGCTGTGATCATTAGTTGTGCCTCAGCTTGAGCCCTGATTGGTCTCCCTGGGACTCCTCCCCCAGTAAGAGAAGTAACAGAGCAAAGGAGAAGTAGAAAGACGCGAAAGAGTGCATGTATTTTTTCTAAAATACAGAGTTGTTGATATTAATGGTGTCACACCTTGCTCTTTCTTCTTTTGTGTTTGCATGTGACTGTGCTCTTACTTTTGGGGAGTTCAGTGCCTGTGACTGTCTTGCCTATAGATCCTGAGTTACTTATATTTTAAAATAATTTGATCAGCGTAGCTCCACTTGTACTCAAAATTCATGGGTTTTACAGACGGCAAGGAAGATATTACCTTAAATCAACTGTGATAAAAAGGCTGGGGGGAAAAACAGCAGAGTCACCCACCAGTTGCTCAGGTGGCAGATAAAGAGCAGGCCTGTGGTTTATTACGCAGCCTTGCTGTTCCTGCAGCAGTTTATGTGTGTCCTTGAACAAAACCTTACATTACGAAGTGCTCGGTGACAAAAGGCCTGGATGGAAGTGAAAGCTTTGCACCTTAATTCTATTTTGCAGCCCAGTCAGATGAGTTGAGACTGGGGAGGGGGGCTTATACTTATATTCATTTTACCTTGATGTCATTACCTGCTGCACACATACTGCTGCTGATTTATTTGCTGTCTATGACTTTTATGCTTATGAGCCGTATATGTATGTATGAGTGGGCTGTTCAGGGCCAATGCACGTGTTAGCATCCTTACTTCTATCTGCATGTTTATAGAGAGCGCAGTTTCCCTGCCCTACGGATAAATGACATGTGTTAGAGAGTGTTTGTGTGCTTTGTGTTGTTTGTAGTGCATGCTGATGCACGTGGATATGCCTATGAGAGGAGGAGGGGGGCAAGATCCTCTCTCCTCCGCTTATTCACTGTCTCTCTCTCCAGATGAGGCTCCTATCTGCCCCACTTAGTCCATGGAGCGAACAGTAATCAGCCATTCTCAGGAGAGAGGAGAGAAAGGCAGAGATAGAAAGAGAAGAAAAAAGAGGCAGAGGGGGAGAGAGAGAGAGATGCATGCTCAGTAGTTGTCTTTGATGGATCCCTTGGAGGTGTCTAAGAGGAAGGAGCTTGAGGCTGACATCGGAGTGGACTAGTGAAAGAGAGGGGATGGAGTCAGGGAAGGAGAGAGAGAGAGAGAGGGGAGAGAAACCTGAGGACGTGGTGAGGATAGACTAGGAGATGGGAGAGAGAGACAGGTGCAGACCAAATGAGGGGGAGAGAAAAGAGTGCATTTAGGGTAGCTGTCTCCTCAGTTTATCTGTGCTCCTGGCAGAAAAAAAGCAAGATAGATTGGACAACAGAGGGACAGGCTGTGGCATGCTGTGTCGCAGTGGAAGGTGCACACAATGTACTGGCAACATTTTGAATCTAAATGCAGTGGCTCTTGTTGCATGTCAAACCTCCTCTTTCCTTACACTCGCTACCGGTTACCGGCTGATGAAAAACATTGCGTTTAAAGTACTCTTACAAAACAGGACAGAGGGGAGGGATGGTGTGAGGCAGAAAGAGAAGGGAGGGTGAGAGAGAACATGGTCCAACAGAAGGAGTCATGTACTGTTAAAATATTCACCTTTTCTCTTTGTAAGCGTCATTGAAGGCGGATGGCCGTTATGTGTGTCTTGTAGACAGATGGATGGACCTGCTGACTGTGTATTCTTGTGTGCGTGTGTGTTTGAATATGAGTTTGTGTATATGTGTGTGTGTGTGAGAGTGAGCGAGAGAGCAAGAGAGAGAGCCCAGCTTGAATTTCCTCAGGGCTGAGCTCTTTTGTGTGAACCTGACAACATAATTTAGCCCTATAATGATACAAATAGCATTGCAGGCCTAAAATATATTTTGCTTGATCTTTCTCTTTTAACCTCATATTTGAACTCTGATTTTGTTTGTTCTTTGTGTTTTTGTGTGTGTGAGTTCAATAATCTTGTTCATGTTTTCTCTAATCCTTTTGCTCTTTTTAAAGTCTATGCTGAAAATTCATACATATATTATCTCGTATTTTCCGGCACCAACTCGCCATTACAAAAAAATCATTTGTTTTCTTGCAAAGAATTATATGAGTGGATCATACTCTCACATCCATCTGTTCAGTAAGTAGCTCTAGCAGACATGAAAGATGTTTAGCATTAAGACTTAAAAGAAAGTAGTAGCTAGCCTGAATCTGTCTGTTTATTTAGGAGTCAATCTTTTCCTTCCCTTTAAGTGCTGTTATGTTAAGTATTTGAGTTTTTCTTGGCCTGTAGAAGAAACTACCTGGGGTCTCAGCTGGTTGTCAGGCAAGTGGAGAGACACAAAAATACTTCATTGTGCACCTTGCTGTTTTTAAACTTCATATTTCTAGTCTTTATGTAAAAACAATCCTATACCAAAGTCTGAAATGAATCATATCCTGACTTCTTTAAAGTGGTCCAGTTCTATAATCGCAGATGCAGGAATTGGCATATTTCCACAGAGTTCAAACTTTTCCTTTAAAACTTTAATGATATTTTATACAGTCAAAGCAGGAATTTGATATTTTGGAGTCTTTGGTATTTGTATGTGAAGGTTTTATCTCAGGATCCTACAAAAGTGAACACCAACATTCTGCTTCTGAAACATTGAGCAGTGCAAAGGAACTCAAACTTCTGTTCACGCTTAAACTGACCTTTTGACCCCTGAGGCTTTTCACATAAAAATGAATTCCCATGGCTATAAATTGGAAGTGAGTGTATGACGAAGAGATAAGATGATGAAAAGTGTCAATTTACTCGAAACAAAGGAATTTCTCTGACACTAAAATGTTAAAATACAGATGTGTTAACCTCATACAGAATAATCCGTTTGTGCTTATGGACGAAGGGGCAAACAGGCTTGATCAGGCTTGTTATAAAATTTGTGGGGGGGGGGGGTTCTTTGCTGTGATGATGAGACACTTCAATTCTTTCTGTATATCTCAATATCTCATCTTAAGATCACATGAGTATGTCTTTTTTTCCCCCCCAGTGTTGCAAAAGCACAAAATAGACAGGCTTTACTCGCTGCATTAGTGCATGGCACATCATGGTAACACCTTTCACAGTGACCAGCCTAGTTTTTGTTCTGTAAATTGCGAGGTATTGATCCATTGACGTGAAAGCAGGTGTTCCTCTCTCGAGAGGTAAATCAGTTCTTGTGGGAAGACGTGACATTATTTCAAAAAATGAAGGGACTGAAATGAAGTTTTCATCACACAAGAAAAAACTATAAATACAATTCATAAATGGATGGTTTCTGCATAAAACAGATGCTCAAACATACCTCATTTGACTATTTGAATTGTCTTTAATGTATTGTCTGATCTCTCATCAAAGCACCTTTGTTAAGGTATTAGTTTGTTTGAAATTAGACAAGTAATTTTCTTGGGAGAAAGTATATTTGTAATGTAAGTGATGTACAGAATTTTTGAAACTTGTGTAGGATGTCATAACTAGCCAATTGCTTGACTCATAAGAGTGAAATATACACAGTGCAATGAAATCAGGACCGTAAATGCAGCTTGGATACTGTGCTCTTGTACATACAGTATGTTTGCATGTGTGTGTATGTTTGGGAGAGTAGGTGTTTTTACAGTGTGAGAGATAATATTCATAGAAACTGACAGTAAGAAGTGTGGATTAGAGGTGCTTTTTAAAAAAATCATTGTCGTTTAAAGTCTGTGGAAGTTGCTGTGAAAAGGTAGCTTTTTATAGCTCGGACTGTCATGCCTAGTCTTGCACTGACTCTGACTGCCTGTCACTGTAGCTCTTTGTCACGGGCAATATGCTGAGCCCGACTCGGTAGACTAAGTGTAGCGTAGCCAAGAAATTTACTGTCAACTGAATGCTCTCATCATATTGTTGAAGGACCTGAGCTGACCCACACCCACGTTTCTTAAGAACGGACAAGTTTAAATGCTCTTTTTCCCATGTACATGTTCGTTCTCATGGCTGTGAGGGTCGTATGGCTGCTGCGCCGTGAAGGTCAAAGATTCAACCTATATAGCAGTTTAAACATGATGCAGTTTTATTTCTTTTTCTTCTGTTCTTTTTAGCTTATACTGTTTAAGATAAGGACCGCGAGAAAATTGCCTAAAATGTGGATGTAAAATGTATGAGTTAGGAGTTAGCATGGAGAGCTTAAGAGGAGAAAGAGCATGAAACAGTGCTTGAGTTACCATCTGTCCAGATTGGTTTTGGGAATTCCTCTAAATCACCACAAATCTGATGAATCTAAGGGGAGGAGGCGTAAACATCCGGACACACAAACATCTCAACACTCATACTTGCTCTAAGTGTTCTCAGCATTGAGTTGACCTACATAAGCTATTTACCCCCATATCAGTGCCAAATTGTGAACAGAAGCCGTTGAAATAATCTAGAAGAGTCTGATGAGAGACTCTTCAGGATCTTTTGGGATGTTGGACTAAGGATGAGTAAATGGAAACATATGGAAACCAGTGAAATACAACATGCAGCTACAGTTTTTCCCCTCTTACCCCCTTTGCTTACCTGTCCTCTTCTCTTTCTCTGCCCTCATACAGGAGTGAGACTGTGCTGCATCAGTTCTGCTGTCCCGCCCCTGAACATCCAGAGCTGGACACCACTGGCTCATCTGGGTAAGACAGGCATCCTTGTATCCACATTTTGGCTCCTGTTGACCATAAATGGAGCTCTTGTTGCAATTTATGAGGTAGTTTTGCCTTAGGGAAGCAGTGAGGATGGCAGAGCGTTTGCAGGGACCAGAAACCCTGTAGCCTAAAATGATTACCACACTTAGAGGGTACATTGTCAGAAAACTATAAGAAGCATGGCAGAGGTGTAATGAGTGTTGCCTAAACTGCCTGACGGTTGCACAGTATAAGGGAAAAATGAGGTGGATCAGACAAGGATACTGAAATATCAGAGCAGTACTTCATTTGATTCATAATGAAATCATCATCCTAACACCAGACACTCCCTCTCTCCTGAAAGCGTGCCAGGATGCCAAAAAAAGAGAAGAATTATGGGAAAAGCTGGAGACTAGAAAGGAGTGTGGACAGTATAATACCCACTCTCCCTTCAAGAAAGTTGGGTCTGGTCTGTGGGTGTTGAAAAATGACCTGATAGTCGAGTCTATGTGAACTTAATTGCCCTTCCTTCCATGACTTCATTTACTTCTTGTCTGGCACTGAACCTTTTTTTCTAGACTTGTTTCACATCCGAAAGTGAGCGAGGAGCAAATGCCTATTACATAGTTGCTGAATGTTTGACATTTTAATTTGCACAACTCTGTATTGCACAGCAAGCTACATTTTAATCTTTTCAAAATAAAAGCATAATTGTGAGGTAAAATTCTGTCCAAATTTTTTTACATAATTTAGTTTTACTGAAACAGAAACAATGAATTTCTGTTATTACAGTCAACATTGCATCAGAGTGTTACAATGTAGAATTCAAGAATTATGTTATTACATTATTATTAGTAGTATTTGTATCATTGGTGATATCTGTACACTTTAAAAGATCAGCATTTGGAGGATGATGACACTTAACTTTAAATGCTAATTTTCACCAAATTGCCAAATTAATTCAGGAGTAATTTAAAAGAAATAAAAATAAAAGTTTGTCTAAATATTAACTAGCTGCTATGAAATTTGCAGACCTCTAAAGTTGAGTGTTACCAGATGATGTCACATTTTAATTAGAGGCTTGTGCATATCCAAGACATATCTACTAAACTAAATCTAAAATTTTAGAGAATTTTTCAGCGTTATCATGAAATGACATTTGAAATATAAATGATAAATGATATTAAATCATTGATATTGCACCAGAAGTGAATGAAATTTTATGCACGATATAAAATCCATACATTGGCTATAACTTTTACAATGTTGGCAGTAATAAAAGCAGGGGTCTCACAAGCCCTAAACCCCAGGTGACACCCCTGCTCCTTGGACAGGAGAACAGGCATTGCTCTTTTTGTGATTTTGCACTTTAGAAGGAAAAAAGAGGGACAACTGAATAGAATGGAAATTTAACAGTTTGGGTCAAACATTTCAACAATTTCTTTCCATCCATTTCACCCATATCAATACTGATTATTCAATTCTGGGTTGAGTGGGACCTGGAACCAACCCTTTCTGTCATTAAGTAAGAGGCAAGTTCCAGCTCAGTTAGGTCAATATAATTTGTAGGAAAATTGAACAAAAAACATCAGAAACAAATAGATGGCATGGAATAATTAGTGAGCAGGAAAAAAAAATCACACCCACGTCTCCAACAGAAGAAACTGTGCAAAAAGTGAGGGGCACAGTGGAAAGGGGTTCATGTGGTGTTAATGTACAGGAAGAAACGCAGAAAAAAAGCTGCAAATGACAACGCTTGTGCACCCAGAAGCTGAGAGGTCCATGTTGTTTGGTATAAAGAATTTCAAGGTGGATTATGTGTTATTACAACAGCTGGAGATAACAGCTCACATGACCCTGTAACACTATTTTAAGCACAGGATGCTATCTGTGTTTAATCTGTGCAAATCATATCTTTACATGTGTGTCAGCTCACTGAGTCATGTCTACACTGTGCACTTTGATTATGCTTGTTAGTGTGCTTACATTACTGTATGTGTGTGTGTGTGTGTATTTATGAACATGAGAAGCCTGTGGTTATAGCAAGGGGGTTAAATGCTCTGTAACAAACATGAACTGCAGATCTCAGAGCCTCAAGAGGAATTCATATATAGAGACAGGGAGAGAGAATGAGAGGGGGCATTAAAGGATGTGGGAGTTTGAGACGATATTGCCTCTATAAAATTACCCATGGCAACCCAGTAATGACGTTACCACCATAGTAACAAGAGAATCTAACTTTGAAGATCTTCCATGGCATCTTATGCCTTCTGTTCCTGTGTGGGAGACTTGTCTGTTTGTCATATTAGTTGGTTTGTATTTGTGCATATGTGTGGGAGTGCGTGACTTCTTGACGTATCACTTGTTGATGTTAAAAAAAGCAAAGCAGTGTTGTAAAACTTTGGAAATCTGTTTTTGTCATGTTTCTAGATGATTAGTTCGACCTTGAGTCTTTTAATCCCCCCAACTCTGTGTTTAAAATCAAGTCCCTTCATTCTTTCTTCCCTCCGTCCTTTGTTGTTTACATCTGTATGCATCTCTTCTTGTCATTTGTCTGTCTGCTGCAAGGTCCTCTGTAATCATCCCTCCACAATTACTTCTCGTCACATCCCTCGCTATCACATCTCTGACTCTAATTCAGCTTTACAAATATCACCATCTGTCCGTTTGGAATCCCTCTCTCTTCTCTCTGATCTGATAACTGATCGCTCACACCCACATGGCCCCTCGCTGGATGGTGTGGCAGTGGGAGCAGTGGCGGCGGGCAGCCACCTGAGATAATGAGATGTGGAGAAGCATTGTGACACAGCTGAAGCTCATTACATTCATCACATTGAACAGTGTGTGTGTGTGTATGTGTGTATGAGTGAGTCTGGTGGGTGCAATACCTGCACCACCTCTGCACGCTAACTGTCCCAATGCATCCAAGCACACACAAACCTCCCTGGAGACGTCATGAGATATGCCTCTGGCCTAACCTGCCATGCTTCTCCTACATTCAGCCTCAGTTTAAGTGCGTATGTGTGTGTGTTTCTTCCCCTGGCTGAGCAGTACTGTAACTCTCAGAGGGACCTTGAGAGATGTGATCTGACAGATGCTCATCTCTCATCTTTTATGACGTCACTCCAGCAGGTCACAGGGTGTGTGTGTGTGTGTGTACTTAGTGTGTTTGTTGTGGCTATGCATGTGTGTGTGTGGGGGGGTGGGGGGGTGGGGGGGCTGGAGACATGCATGTGTGTGTATGTAGCACCCATATCATCACAGAGGCTTTTGCTGTCCAGATGCATTAATAGCTCAACTCATACTTTTAAATCCTCTAATGTATTCTAATGTACTCTAATGTATTCTGATGCAGCGCAGTGTTTTAATAGAGTTTTTGATAGAGACAGCCTCCAGCATGCACACACCATATCTCCCTGTTTTCTCTCTGAGTTTTATCACAGTATTGCCTCTGGTTTCTCTCTTCTCTCCCTGCATTTTCTCTCTCTTTTAAAGATATGACCAGGCTGTAGCTCTCTCCGTCTTTTAGCAGGGGACGCGGAATATTTGCTTTCACAGCAATCAAAGAAAACAAAGAGGAACCTTTAGTGATGCACTCATTATTTAACCATGAGCAGGCTTTTTATAATCCCCAGTCCTGTTTAGTGCTGGTCCACTTCGTGTAAAAAATTATTAGAGTAAGCATTATCTGGGTGGAGGAAAGATTGCAGCAGCACACAGCGTCATGCACGCAAACACACTCACACACACACACACAGCGTCATGCACGCAAACACACACACACACACACACACACACACACACACACACACACACACACACACACACACACACACACACACACACACAGAGGCACACAAAGAGTCATAATTGCAGCCCATTATAAAACCTCTTAGGGTGTGATCATACCTGGGTGCTAACATCAGTCCAGTTTTCTTTACGAAAGGTGCCGAATGTGAGTTTCATTAAGAGGTAGTGAGATAAAAACCTCTTTTCTGTTTTTTTTTTTTTTTTTTCTAAATTGCACAGATTAAGTTCAGTTAAAAAGTACCCCTTCTGCTGTGTAATGGCTGTAGTATACTTTGGTAGCCTTTACGTGGTTTTGACAATGCTGTCATATAAAAGAACATTGTTCCATCTGTCGACAGAAGCCAGGATTATGGAAAGAAGGGGGATAGGGCACTCTAGCAGCAGAAACAGCCTTTAGAGTCAGGTTAGTGAGGTTATGTGTCACATTCAGGATGGATTTGGTAAATGTTTTTGATTTACATTTGCTCACAGTAGCAAAAAAGAAATTGTTGTTTATCGAATATCAGTGAAATCAGTCTCACTTACTCCCCTACTTTCCTATATATTTATTTTTGGATACGATGATCTGTCCCTAACAACTTTGCAGTGGCCTGAATCCAGCAACAGAAAATGTATAATCATCTTATTTTGGAGGCTCGGAAAGTTTCGCCAGAAGTGCAACTTTAACATGGTGACATTACTACCCAAACACATTATGCAGAATAACAGCAGTGGGATGTTGTTGATGCTGAAACAAGCGTTCAAGGGTGCAAATTCAAATGTGACTGACTCCACATTGTCTAAATTCACCCTTTCTTTTTGGCTGGTGAACTGTAAATGCTTTCCACTGTTTTAATGGGCAAATTAGAAGTTTCAAGCCGTGCACCGCTGCAGTGCTCTGACTACTTCAGTCGGAATTGAATTATTTATACAAATCACAATCACCTCTATGATTGTGTTTCAGTGTTTTGCCTAAAAAAACCTGCCTACATCATGCAGCACCCCTTTTTGGCTTTAGAACTTAACCCTAAGTAGATTTATACACAAAAAGACAGCCACGGGACATCTAATTTTGTAAATCAATTTTTGTAACTGCAACCATTTTCTTCCTGTAGCGGTGCTTTGTAACAAATCAGTGAAATCTACACCCAAAAAGTTCCTGAGCTATTAAGCTTTCCTGCCTGACTGAGATACCAAACATTTGATCAATGAAAAGAAAGAAACATAAGTATCTGTCACACTGCTAAGCACTCGTTCAAGCAGAGGAAAAGCACTATGAGTGCTGAGCTCAACATTCCAGGGTGCAAACTTGAGAGACTTCTGTTTCTGCAAGAATAAATACAAGAATCAGTGTATGCGACACCAATTCACTCAGTGAGACACAAACTGGTGATCAATCAAAACTGTCAGAAGTCTTTGTTGCTGGAGTTAGACTCAAGCCCAAAAAATAAACAGTCAATGAAAGAGGGAACCACCAGCTGCACAATTAGGAATTTAAGTTTAACCAAAAACAGAAATTTGCAACACAAAGTTTTTTTCCGGTCAATTTTGTATTCCTGAAAAAAGTGCACTTTATCCCACCCATCCCCAGGCTCTCAAAGTGTTAAAACAACATAATCACTATGACTGCTTTTCACTCATCTGTGACAAGGTGTAACACAAAAGCATAATAAAGGCTGCATCCATGAAGTATTGTACAGTGTATGATGTATTCGAGGAAATTTAGGGTAATGGATGACAAAAAATAGCTTTAAAATGCCTTTGATAATTTTATTCATACCTTTATATTTTACAACACAAATAGAGCAAGGAACAGACAGAAAAAAACAAACAAACAAATGTACCTACGACCATTCACAGTACTATGAGATAAAATCAGTCTGTGCCAGTCTATAACATAATACACTGCCTAGCAAAAAAAAAAAATAATCAAAGTTGCTACCAAAAGAAAGGTCACACACTCCATATTTTGTTAGACCACCTTTAGCTTTGAATACAGCACGCATTTGCTGTGGCATTGCAATGTCACAAGATTTATTTCCATCCAGTGTTGCATTCATTTTTTTTACCAAGAGCTTGTATTGATGATAGGAGACTCTGAACACTGCACAAAATCTTCTCCAGCACATCCTAAAGATTCTCAATGGGGTTAAGGTCAGGACTCTGTGGTGGCCAATCCATGTGTGGAAAAGATGTCTCATGTTCCTTGAACCACTTCACAATCTGAGCCCGATGAATCCTGGTGTTGTCATCTTGAAAGAAGCTCATACCATTAGGGGAGAATTCATTCAGTCATTCAGTATATTCAGGTAGTCAGCTGACCCTGTTTTTTTGACACATAATGTTGTTTAACCTAGGCCTGGTCAACTGCAGCAAACCCAGATCATTGCACTGCCCCTACAGGCTTGTACAGTAGGCACTGTAAGAGGAGGCTTGTTCCTATTTGCCCAGTTAAATCCAGGTGGTGGCTTTTTTTTGGCCATTCAGTGTATTCATAAGGGTGACGGTACAGGATTCAAGTCTAAGGTTGAAATCAAGGTCCAAGTGCAGAGTCCGTGATATAGATTCAAGGTGTTTTAGGAACAAAGGGCGAGGAGTGAATATGACCGACAACACCAATTTGAATGATATTTGGCATTACACAGTACCGTTTACAAAGTAAGCACAATTTCTGAATTAACAGATTGTTCTTTTTCTTTTTATATATACATTCAATAAAGGGTCTCCAGATCTTTCGTAATTAGGTTGTGAATTAGTTATCATGTTTATTCAGCTGTGAAAATGGGCATTTGTACACAGATGCTAACAGGATCTCAATGGCTTTTGGAGACAGCTTCAAGCTGAGCCAGTGTTGTTTGCACTTCTGCATTGGCTTTGTATCAGTATTATGAGGAGATGAATCAAAAACAGGGTTGATCACTTAATGGTTTCATTATTGAAAATGAATCCCAAATAAAACCATCAACAGTTAGTTTAATTGTTGGGATAATTTAAAAAGACGTATTGAGAAAATAGTGTTCAAAATGTTTCTTGGTTGAGAACTTTAGCTTTTCTGAATAATCGTTTCAATTTTAAAAATGATTTGAAATGGTCCACTTTTACTCTGAATGCAGGGGCTTGTAGCTCTACTTTTGTCTGATCTTGTGTATTCTCATTGGGAAAGTGTAGACGTGAACAGAGAGTATACAAAAAAGGAACTGAAGACCAATGATTCTTCTTCTGGTTACATGACCGCAGTTTTCCCACTTTAACCTACAGTGAAGCCACAGATCTGAGAAAACAGGAGCGGACACATAGACTCAGTCATCCTGGCCCCTAAGCAACCGGGGCCTCACATCTCTCCTCACCTGCTGCTCCCCTCCTCAGCCTTTTCACACTCTGCATTGTGCCTGACCTGCAACTGTGACATTTGAAGGTCAAGTAGGACTGATAGCTTCATGTTGTGTTATTCTTTTTAATATCAGTGGACAGATGCTGAGCCTGGAGGATGGGACATCTGGAGGTGGACAGGAAGTGGAGGGGACCAAGCGAGAGGGGCCCAGCGAGTATGAAATCAGCCTGGAGAGTAAAAACAAACAGGTATGCTTGTTTTCCTGTGTGTGTACTTGGTTGTTTTGTGTACTTTCGTGTGGGTCTGTAAGCATACGGAGGGGCGCAGAGAAAGCTGCCTCCTCCACCTGTTTCAGCATGAGGAGGTGCGTGAAGCATCATTTGACACTGCGTCTTGCGTGACAAAAAAAAAAAAAAGAAAGAAAGAAAAGAGAAAATACATTCAGATCTATTTCTGTCGGTGTTGACATGAAAAAATGAAAACACCAGCGATTCCACTGCCACGGCGACTGGAACGCAAAAGATGCTTGGTTGTCATGGTAACAGCTAATAACTGCTTCTAGCGGCTGGAGATGTCTTTATTTCTCAAACCAAACTGCTGAAGGGTCTGCGGATGGTACTGCCTCTGATGCTGCAGTGCAAGTGTGTGTACAAGAGTGTGTCTCTCTGTGTCTTTGAGTGTGTTTGTGAGCACACACACACACACACACACACACACACACACACACACATACACACAGGGACATGTGAGGCTGTCCTCCTTTTCTCCCTCTCTGCCTCTTCTTTCCTTGCCTCCCCCTCCCCATCTTCCTCCTCCTCCTCCTCCTCCTCCTACTCCTCTTCCACCTCCTCTGTCTCCCTTTTGCTGGAACTCTGAAGGGTAAAATTTCTGTTGGAAGCTCAGGTTCCAGTGCCATAAAGAAACCGACTTGTGCAGGTGTTCTTTTTTTGGTTCATCTTCTCTACAGCGCCTTTGTCACAGCCCATTCATCCTCCTTACCTTGGCCCTTCAGACAGCATTAGCTTTCCAATGATGACAAGCGATGTTTACTTTGTCTCCTAAACCAGAAACCCTTGCCAGCTCTGAATAAATGGACACAAAGTAAGAAAAAGTACTGCTAAAAATACAAATGTGAGTGCATATTTTATGAACACAAGATGCAATATGATTTTACCATGCAGATGGATGAATAAATATTGTTCCGTTGTTGCTGTGTGCTTTGCAATATTACTCTCACAGTGTCATCAGTGAGTTACACTGCCTTGTAAACATGTTTGATATTTAAACTCACTCCCCCTCACTTTCTCTTTCCATCCCCAGATAGAGGAGCTAGAACAGAAGTATGGAGGCCATCTCATAGCGCGGAGAGCAGCCCGCCGTATCCAGACGGCCTTCAGACAGTACCAGCTCAGCAAAAACTTCCAGAAGATTCGTAACTCTTTATCGGAGAGCAAACTGCCCCGTAGGATCTCTCTGCGTCATCCCAGCCCTTCGGGACGAAACAGGAATGCAGCCCAGAGACACAGTTATTCCCTGCATCCAGGAACCGGACAGATACCTTTACGCTCCAAAACTCCCCCGCCGCCCCCCTGTCGCTCCACTTCACTGCCTCCCTCTCCTGCTTCTGCCCCCACAGCTGCTCCTTCTTCTGCTCCCGGCCCTGCTCCTCCTCAGACCCCTGGACAGACTCTCACACAACTAGAGGACTGCTTCTCTGAACAGGTGAGTGCTGTTATTTCACGTATATAGCAGACTACACAAGTATTATGAGGGCATACAAATTCTTTCAGGGAGAAAAAGCAAGATTTTGTCAGGATTGTTAGTGTTTGTCAGATGGCCCACTTTGGTGCAGTCTACTGAAACTTCTTCAGAAAAAAAGTTTGATGCTCCAGATTGGAAAAAAAAGGCTGATATTTGACTCTTAACGGCAAGAAAACACATTAATTGAATCTCTTTTTGACAATTTCTTAACTCCTATTTGATGGATTACGATGAAATTTCCCTTTCACACTCATGGTGCCAAGAAATATCAAAAATATACCATAAGTACAATTTCAATTATCACAATTGTGAGGCAATGACAGGACTTTCAAGCAGCAGTCTTTAAAGTCCTGGTGCAGCCTGCTGTGGGTGATAAAGCACCTCTGATTTATGCTTTCCTAATGTATCACGTTCACAGTTCAATCAATCAATCAATCCTAGTTTATATAGCGCCAAATCTTAAAAAAACATTTTCCCATGACACTCTCCAAAATCATTAACCGGTCTAGACCTGTTAACATTAATACAATTTTATTCAGAATCAGAATCAGAATTTACTTTATTGTCCCGTCAAGGGAGATTGATGCTGCAACCGGAACACACAAAGGACAAGACACAATGACAATAGTAAAAAGTCTAAAATACAGAAATAATAGACAACACAATGACTAAAAGAGGTAGGATAAGAAACACCATACACATATAAAGGCAATGACATGTTTAGATTCCATCAACAGAGACCCAATAGCAAGACAAGATAAGAAGTCTCATCTCATTTTAACCCACTATGAGTACAGCAGTTTGCAGCATTTAGCAAGTTACAGGGAAAAACTTCCCTTAACAGGCAGAAACCTCAGACAGAACCAGACTCATGTTAGACAGGCATCTGCCTTGACTGTGTCTAGGTTAAAGAGAGAGAGAAAGATTTAGAAAGAGGTACAAACATAGACAGAAAAAAACAGACAGGGATATAGACACAGGGAGACAGAGAGTCCCAGGCACATAGGCAGAGAGAGAGAGAGAGACACACACAGAGGTGGAGAGACAGACAGAGGGGACGCAGACACAGAGGGACACATACATAGACAGAAAAAAAAACTGGTGAGACTGTCAAAGCCATAGCAGCTGGAGTCAGGCAGACCCATTGCAGCAGGATGTCCACAGCAACAATCCAGGCGAACCTACGAGATGAGCTCAGAGACCCTCAGGGAGATCCATGGTTAATAGCTATAAAGGTGCACTAAGATTAAAAGTTAGTCTTACACATAGAGGAGGAAGGGAAACAGGAGCTCGGTGTAGTGTGTCAGTTTCCCCCCGAAAGTCTAGACCTATGGCAGCAGAACTAAGAGTTGGTTCAGACCTGATCCAGCTCTAACTTTGAACTTAATCAAAAAGAAAAGTTTTGGGTCTACTCCTGAAAATAGAGAGGGTGTCTGGATGACAGCTGGACATTCACCTTTAGAAGCAAGTATGTTGTTGGTGTTGAGATAAAAAAATTAATTGTTGATAGCACTGGCATGCAAATATTTGTTTTTAGACATGAATAAATAAAGCGTAATGAAAGTCAGAGGATAGCTGATGGGCTCTCTGTATTGCTCTCCTTGTGGAATCTTTGTGTGCAGCCAGAGCTTGATGACACTCAAGTGGACAATACTACTTGGACAACAAAAAGAAACAGGAACACTTCCAACAGCAACACTTTGCTTCCTGCCTCCATATTCTGTGTACAGAAAAAAATAAAAACATTCCTTTCACCCAACCTCAAATAAGTTAGTCAGGAGCTTTAGCCATTCTCCTATCAACATTATCTTGAAGAGATTATCTCATAAACTGGCCTCCCTGGCTTGAAAGGCAGTTTGATTAAAATGCAAAGTCAGAAACTATCACAACAGTTTGTCTTTCCCCTCTAATCTTGCAGATAGCCATTAATTAGCAATCCCTCTTTCCCCACATGAATCGTGTCTCTTGACCTGATTAAATCATTTCAATTTAACTGTTTTCTTGTCATTATTTTTCAGCTTCACTCCTTGGCTCAGTCAATTGATGATGCTCTTCGAGGTTGGAGCTTGTCTGAAAGTGGAGAGGGTAAAGGGCTCCTGATGGATCCTGGGGCTCTTCGGGCAGCTGCTGAGAGCGCGTGTCTGCCCCGCAGCGCCAGTTCACTGCTTATGGCCTTCAGGGATGTCACTGTTCACATCGACAGCAATAGCTCTTACACTATCTCCTCTGCCACAACCACAACCACCACCTCTCTAGGCAACACAGGAGGAGGACAGCCTGGCAGCAGGAAGACTTCTGTTAGTGGGATGGCTGGTGCAGGAGACGGCCTGTTATCGGAGGAGCTAGAGTTTCCTGCACCTCCACCAAGTGAGGAACTGGAAATGGCTGATCCAGGATCCAGGAGGGGCTCAGAGGTGCCAGCTCCAGGAACAGGAGGGGGATTCGGAGGGGAGAGTGGCTCAGACAGGCTGGGCTCTACCTCCACGTCTACCTCTACCTCCACCTCTGTGTCCACCTCAGTCCAGTCAAACCAGCAGCCCGCTCAGATTTACACTCAGTACCAGCAGTATCACTACACTCATCCCCAGCAGATCCCTGGGGGGCCCAGCCCTGAGGCACTGCAGGCCCTGGTTGTGTCTCTGCCAAGGGACCGCTGCCAGGATCCAGCCTCATGTAGATCTCCAACTCTGTCCACGGACACACACCGTAAACGCCTGTACCGCATAGGACTCAACCTCTTCAATGTGTAAGTGGACTGTTTGTAAGTGTGAACATACACAAACACAAACACACACGCACGCAAGAGAAAAATAAAATGTTTCTGCACCCTCTGGCTCAGGGTTCAAAGTACACATATTTCTGTTTGTGTCAAGCAGATCTCCAGCAGGCCGGCAAAAGCGCCGTAAGCAGCTGCTCATTAGTGTTTGTAATTGTTGGGAGGAGCTCTCTCTTCAGTGCCATCTTGTGCTGTTATGATGTCAATGAGAGGCGGGCGGTGGGACAAAGGAAGGAAAAGCAAGTGAGGTAGAAAAGAGGGAAAATGCAGCTGAAGAGAAGAGGCAGTCAAGGAGGTCATGAACAAAGCACCTCTCAGTGTCTATAAATAGAGCCCGCAGTGGGGCTGCACTTATGATTAGTTAATACAAATTAAAGTAAATTAAGTCTCATGCATCAGTGACAGCAGGGTTGATCCTTAAGTTCAGGGCTAACAGCTTTTGCACATGAATGCCCTCTTACCCTGCTTCATCCACAACCCAATAGAGAGCATTTACTTTCTCACTCTTACCCTCACAGCTACACACTTCAACATGCACAAACAAACAGAAACGCTGCTGAACTCTGACACTTTCTGCTTTTCTGCAGGAACCCAGAGAGAGGCATTCACTTCCTGATCACGCGTGGCTTCGTCCCAGACACGGCCATTGGAGTGGCTCATTTCTTGTTGCAGAGAAAGGGCCTCAGCAGACAGATGATCGGAGAGTTTTTGGGAAACAGCAAGCTGCAATTCAACAGAGACGTCCTCGAGTAAGTATGGATCTCTTAACTGGTTGAAGATGTGTTGAGGAGGCTGGCCTCTCTGCAGGGGTACCAGAGGAGGAGTGTAAAGTCTTACTAAAGCCTAATACTCCCTTTAAGGAAAATAATATAACAGTGTCACAAAATTGGAGGTCAGTGGTCTAATGGAAAAAGCTAATTAGAAAAGGATGTTACACAACACTTTTGCTCCCTCCTTTGAATAAGGCTTTTAAAGGACATTCATCCAAAAAAGAAAGATATCATTGTTTATTATTTTGACTCCTGTTTATCTTAACCCTTGAACACTATTGCCAGGTGATTTTCACCCAAGCAGATGTATTTGCATGATATCCATGAAAACACAATTTTATGTTGTGTTTGTCTGGGTCACTGGGTGCCTTCATGCTGCTCTCTGACATCATCAAAGGTGGGCCTGTTTTCTGCTTTTCGGGCGAAAATCACCTCATGCTCGTGTTTAAAGGGTAAAATATTTCACCATTATTTATTTATGGAAAAAAAAAATCCTTCAAACCGTCATCAAACAAGGCTCACATGTCGTAGGAATGGGTATGTAGAGAAAAAAGTTCTCAGCTCACTTGTTGTATTTTTCTGGAGTTTTTCATTATTGACTCCCTGATTTCACTAATTTTAGAGTGTCACTTTTGAGTCTGCTAATGATACCTTTTGTCATTTTATGAGACTTTATATATAGAAAGGTAAAGGAAGAGTACTTCACTTATTGTTCTACTTCAATATATTTTGATGGGAAAATTTTTTATTGGGTATTTTAGAACGGGTGAAATGATAATGATGGTATAACTATTTTGAGCGATAGTGTTCTAGGGTTAAAACTAAGTTGTGACTTTTTGTTATTAATGTAAAGTTTCCAAGCTCAGAGAAAGACAAAACATCCTGATGTCACCATCCAAGTCACTTTTTGAGCAAGATGTGTAGATGTACATTGGATAGACTTACATTCTTGCCGTAGTCCACTGGTAGGCGACAAACTTTTGTAACTGAGGATGTTTAATTACAAGGAGATCAACTTTTACATGTTGATTCTCTGGATTTTAAGCTGAAGGCTCAAGTCAGGGTCTTTTGGAGCAGCTGTTTTGAGGGTTTTCACCATGTTAAATGGTCCTCATCAGCAGATTGAGTTTGCTTAATTGCCACTAGAGCTCTCTTGGGGTACTCTCTCTGTAGTGTATTGATGCACTTGTGTTGCTCTTAGGTTATTTTTTTAATTTCCATTTTATGTACTTTATCCAAGCCTGAAGGGAATTGAAATTGTTTTCCCCTGTGTTGAAAAATTCTGCATGTACATTTGCACACACATGGGCAGAGCACTATGAACATGCACCTCATGCACATGCAGAGGTGTCAGAGAGAGAGGGCCGAGCAGTCAAGGGTTTGATGCTTTACTCAAAGACACCTCAGCTGTAACCAGGAGAATAAGTGAAGTCTTTACAGTTGCCAGTTTTAGGCTGAGTCTGTGACAGGGCTAGAACAGATTTTCCTACAGTTCCCAACTCAGTGCCTGGCAAACAGAGATTCTGCCACCTTTTATCTATCAAAGTAAAATAAAACAAGGAAAGGAAATAAAAGATCAAATCAGACATTCCTGAGACTCTGTCTTTCATGACTCAGACATTGAAAATATCAAACATAAAACCTGTCCGAAGAACCTAACCTGCGATTTAAACATGTTGTTACACTCACACATGCAGACACACAGTCACTTGACAAGCAGCACTTACATGCATGCATGGCTGCAGCACACACATGAAAACACTCACCATTTATGCATAAATCCAGTGTAGACAAAGATCCGGGAGAGAGTGGCTTTTTGCTGAGGTTGTTGCAGAGACTGTAGAAATAGGTCACTGCACCGAGCATGCACATGAACACACACTGAGACATACAGATGCACATAAAAGAACACACACTTTCTTTCTTGTAATCAGACACATGGACACAAATTTGCACGTGAGAATCAAATGTAGATACACAATCTTGGGTATTTACTTCTCCTGTTGCTACAGCCTGTCCTCAGCCTTTCATGTACCTCTTTCTCTTGCAACCCCAACCCACCCACTCACTTACTCACCCACTCACTTTGCAAACCATCATTTGGCACTCTCATCCCTCTCTTTCCTTCCCTCTTATCTTCCACAGTCGTCAGACCCCATCCCCTTCAGTGATGTATGCAAAGTTTGTGTGTGTGTGCGTGCGCATGCGAACATGTCGTCACTCTGTGCACCTTCCAGGTCAGTGCTTCTACAGTTGAAGTATGACTGTTAAAAGGAGATTTGCCATTAGCACATCAGCACTCATACTCTGTTGCACACACACAAAACTCCAGCCTTTCACACTCTCACCTTCTCATTAGACTGACACACCACAAATCAACTCAGTCTCCCTCATTCGCTCTCTTTTTTTTCACTCTGTTTGTCTGTCCCTTTTTAGCTGCGTTGTGGACGAGATGGATTTCTCTGGCATGGAGCTGGATGAAGCCCTTAGAAAGTTCCAGGCTCACGTTCGTGTTCAGGGGGAAGCACAGAAAGTGGAGAGACTCATCGAAGCCTTTAGGTGAGACTGTCAACTCGCTTACAAGTGGGCCACACTGACAAACAGGCTCTGGCTCTACTTTTCAACACAGCAACAATCACAAGATTGAACAGGGCTGCTGAGGGCACTTTCTCAAGATGAACACACCTTTGTCGATCGACACTTTTGTGGGTCAAGAAACCTAACTTTAGATAAAAGAAGACTACTCTTGTCTCTTGCAGCCTTGAAAACATAAAGGAATCCAGAATAGCAGTCTAATAGGCTGACTTTATAAACAACGAACTTTTCTTTTTCTGCAAGTTCACTGCACCATGCTCTGATGAAATCAAAGCCTTGTATCGTTTACAAATTACACTGATTGCCTGTAACCTTTGACTAGACTTGGCAGTATTTGATTGTCAGCCAATCTAAAAGGAAATTGGAGCCGCAGGCAATCACTGTGCGTTTCATGAGGCCAAGAATAGATGCACTGTTTAATAACTTTCTCCCCTGGATGATACTTTCCGTCCAAATCTTGAGGCTACATCACTGTTTGTATGTGCCTGGCGGTTCTGTGTCCATTTCCATCCAAAATCACACATTAATATGTAAAAGTGCATGTTTGTTACTCATGAGATTTTAGCCTGAGTTGGTTTTCGGCTCGTTTTTTTCAGTGCTGACTCCTGCCCTCCGGTCACTAAAATTTATGAGCCTATCTGCTGGAGAGGGCTCATTTAAATACCAAGGGGACGCCCAGAGACCTACCATAGCTTGCACAATCTCTTTGTGGCTTTTGAGAGGCTGTCTTGTTTTGTCTCTAACGAACTCTCAGACCGAACTGCCTTGTGAGGCTATTTTACTGCCCGATTGAGAAAGAGGCGAAATAAAAGACAAAAGTGACCAGATAAACAAGCGTTACAATGAGCCCCCTTTCCCCTGGCTGGTGCTGTCCTTGAAATGTCCTGGTAATATCCAAAGATTGCTCCCAGGGCTGAAAAGCAATAAAAGTGGCCATCATTGTTTTCTATTTCACTATAATTGGTTGAATTGGAGTGTATATTTAATCTCCCTCTGCCCATGTGCTTCTCTTTCCCCCAGGATTACGAACAATGTCACCACCAGGACATGAGTTCAGCCACTGCCCGTTTGAAGTCATTAACCAGGCTGCCCCTCTGAATTACACTAGATTGCAAGTGAAGTTCAATGTTAGGGGAGGGGGATGATTGAAAATGTTCTGCATGTAAAGGAACTAGAAAACTTTTCTGCATTAGAGCCATGAGACTCTTGTGTGTTAGAGCAGTTGATGTTTTTATTTAGTGTTTAAAGCTCCTGTGAGGAGTTTTGAACTTGTTATGTAACAGACTGAAACAGTGATGCTCTTTGTTGACCTACAAAAGCTAATGAGACTATGGGCTAAAAAAAACACGATGGTGTTTGTTTAGGTTTCTTTTTTTTCTCAAATTTTTATGAGCACTGTGAGTCACTGTAGGTGTCACACAGGGCAGTTTTCAGTGTGGCAAAAAAAAAACCTCTTTCACTTTCTTCTCACTAGTTATTCATGAGTCTAAAGGTCTTTTCACACAAAGTCTATTTTTTTTGTCCAAAATTGACGCCATTTAAAAAAGAAATTTGATACCATGTAATGTCAAACATGTTCACACACTGACACTGAAACTTTTATCCTTCATTATTTTAATTTTTTTTGGAACAGGTTTGTTTTGATAAATTTTTTTTAGCAGCCATCCAGGACACTTTGAGGGTTGTTCTGAGATGCTGTGCGTTAGTTACAATGTTACATTTTCACATTAACTGACTCATTTTCTGTAATTTTGGGCTACATTTAAATGATGAATGACTATTTGTGTATATGAGTGTGAGTGTGTGAATGTGTCTGTGTGCAGGTGTCACACAGCCACGGCTCGGGATCAATTGCTTTGCAGAAATTGGTATTTTTTATTCTGAAGTGTAGTGCCAGTAAAGCTAGAAGTGTATCACTCCTGACCGCTGACACCCTGAATTACACCTGGAAGTTATAATATTTGGATAATTCTGTAGTTCCTGTCTTTGCAGGTGAAACTACAGGTGGAAATAATCCTCCCACGTGTGATTAGCTGTTTACCATTTCATTGCCCACCACACACTGTAAGAACAGTAAATGTTAAATCTGTCATTAATTTGTCATCATGTGTGAGCTCTCTCACATTTCACGTCTTTTAGCGAGTGCCAGACTTTAGAGGCTCATTGATATGTTTAACACATCATAGCAGGCTGTGGAAATATAGAACTAGTTTTTTCAAAGATAATTTTTTATTGTTTTTGGTCTTTTTTACAATTTTGAATTTGAGGGGAGTATGAGAAAATCAAGACAATTATCCATCCTGTCAATTAAAGAAATTAGTTCTTCCTCAAAGCCAGAAGTGGGAACGGATGAGAGGTGGAGAGCAGTCAGGACATTTCCCCTCTCTTCTTCTGATTTGAGAGCCAATCAGAACACCCACCGCTGCCATCAGTTAATCTCATCACACTCAATCATACGTGCTGAGCCCCCGGGTGCAGATTACAAATTCATCAGTGATCCCAGACCACACTTTCTGCTGCCGTGGCTGTGAGTGTAGGTCAGAAAGAAGCCAGCTTTATCAGGACAGCCAGACATCCAATGCCACATCTGTTACGTAACAGTAGTTATGTCATCTTTTTGAAGCATGTTGTACTCTTGTCATGAGTAGGTCTTTTATATGAAGCAGTGTTTGTGCCAGCTGGCACATATTACATATGGAGATATGAAGATAAAAGGACGCGATCTTGTGTTTAAATGAAGTGGTTATGTAAGATGGGGTTCTGCACTTGAAATGTGTGAATGAAACACACATGCACACACATTCACACACACACACACACATATGCGCTGTTTATACACAACTACAGCTTTATTTATTCACTTAGCTGTGTGCTCACCCTGAGCATATGCATTTGCACAATATTGTATGCACTCACATTTCCATGCATATGTCCATTAGCATACTTACATATTCTTGCATACAGTAGATCACGCCTTCCTTTTAATCTTTGATGAATTTGCCGCAGAATTACATCGAGTTGGAAAATCAGGAGGCTCATTTGTGCCTCAGCATGTCTCCGGTATGTATGTGGATGTGCATATTATATCTGCAGCAGCAGTAATTGTGCAGGGCAGGCTCTACTCCCTCGAACAAAGTCATTGTTACTGAGCTTGGCTGTTGTCAATTGATTTCCTGTGAATTCTCTGGCCTTGGATCTTGTGTGTGGTCTGAGAAAAGGCATCCCGGCTGCCCAGGTCTCACTTGTGGCCTCTTGCTCACATATGCTCAGACAAGTACGTAGTCCCCTACAGCAGAGAAGCCCTCTCTATGTCTGCATCCTGCCTGGCTGCAGAGATAAAAGCCTCCCACTGCTGAAATGGCCCACTGTGTAAGTGTAAGTGACAGTAGGAAAGATAGGGAGGGAGGTGTGGAGGGAGTGGGGCGAGAGTGGGAGTTTGTGAAGCCTGTGAGTAGGGATGGAGGAAAGCTGGTCCAAACATACCATTAACCATTTAAAAGCACATAGCATCCTATGCTCACTCAGGCCTGAAAGATCTCAGACTGTTAGATGTCTCTCACACCCTGTGTTTTTTTTAGATGTTTTAATCCATCAGAAGATACATTTATGCAGCATGCATGTCAAGGTATCAGACCCACAATCAGTCTGAATGTCTCTATCTCACAGCAGGAATGCAACAATTTAAAGGCCATCCTTGAAATCAACAGCATAACTCCAGCCCAAAGACCCTCTATGAGCCTATAGTTGGTATTTTGAGACACAAGATGGTTTGAGCTCAGGGAAACTTAAGGAGACTGCTTTTGGGAACAATAACAAAGTCAGAGAGTGAATCAATAAGTTTACGCTCCATGAGGTCTTTCTAAATTTAGTCTTTCCTCATTAGCTGTTATTGTTGGGGAGATGATAATAGCAACTACCTTGTATGAAGCAGATCACTTTACCAGCTGTGCAAAAGGAATCCTCCATAATGACCATAAAGCTGAAGCAACACATCTCTTAAAATATTTAAAAAGTGTGATGTAAAAATGTTCATAGATTTATTACGTATTGCAGGACTAGAGTTTAGCTGCTTGATGCTTGTAAAACTGATTAATTTGATAACAGTGCTACACTAAAACCTTAAGTTCTGCCTGGAAGTGATTTCAATTGATGTTTTGATTTATTTTGTGGCTCTCCAACATACAATCACAAAGAGTTTTATCAAACACTGATTACAATAACACAACCTGGTTAAACTTGTAATTGTTCGGGGATATGTCTTAGAACATTCAGTCTATTATTGACAGTTTATTGGCAATGTTATTTCTGCATTTCAAAACCCAACCATTAGTAAGCCATGCAATAAGGTAGAATGAGATAAACAAATGCTCAACTGCTTGAATGATACATAACCCTGCCTTTCTCCTCCACAGCCAGAGGTACTGTATGTGCAATCCTGATGTGGTGCAGCAATTTCACAACCCAGACACAATCTTCATCCTGGCTTTCGCTGTGGTCCTCCTCAACACTGATATGTACTCACCGAACATAAAACCGCAGCGTAAAATGGGACTGGATGATTTTATACGCAACCTCAGAGGTCAGTGCACCAAGATACATACACAAGTCTGTGTACATGTGTGAGGCTGTACATTGCTGGTTTAATAAGATGTGTATTTGTGCGTTGAATGATTTCATATGCAACCTTAGAGGCCAGTATGCCCAAATAGAATAGACAAGTCTGCTTGCATGTGTGGGTCTATAGTGCTGGTTTACTAAGACGTATAGTTGTGTTTTTCTTGATGGGATTTTTTGGGCAGTGAAATTGAATCTTGATCGTATATCACATGTATATTTCAAACCTTTAATGGAGATCCAGGAGAATTAAATTGGGGTTATATGCAAAGGGGGTAATAAGATAGATGAAAAAGAGAGTGGAGGGCAGAGAAGGTCAAAGTTCTACAAGTAGCACTCTATTATCAGCTTCACTATCTGTCTTTTGAGTGACAGCCTCTTGGAGTGAAGTAAATTACTCAAAGAGGTGGCAGGCGCCTGCCTCTCCTCGCTACCATCAAAAAAACCATCAGCTGTGCAGGAGGAGATTTCTGATATCCTTGACTCCCATCGCTGCCCCTGGAACCGTGGCTTCAACTCATTTAATTGAGACTCACTTAGCGTTAGATATAACGATAGGAATGGAAGCATCTCCCCATTTCTTCTCTCTGCTCTTAATGCTGTCTCCATCTAAAAAATTCTTACATTACTATAAACAAAGAGTTTCTGTCAGTTTAAGATCAGTGAAAGAACCCACTTGGGGATGCTTTTTGTGATTACAGCTGGAAGTTCTGTGGAATAAAGTCATTTATCCATTTCGTTTGATATAAAAATGATATGAGCTAATTCAGTTTAGACTCAGTTAATGATTATTGAGAATTAACTGTTAAAAAAACACTGGGCTGTGGATTGAGTTGTATCATTTAAGGGACTGGGATGAACTTTTCAAGTGATCTTGAAAAAGTCTCATATCTAGATCTATACCTTACCACAATCACCAATTCAAAATGAGGTTTCAGTGCAAAAATAGGTTATTTCTAAATGCTAGTTCCTAGCTTCACAAACAGGACTGGACGGGTCAGAGTGGACCGCATTGATTTACAGCACACGGGAGTTTCTATGACAACACTGTGCCAGCTGACGAAGTTTAGAAGTGAGAAGAGAAATCTGTGTTTTTCTCTGCTGAAAAGGATTTCTTGGATTTATTCTGTAGCAATGATGGAGCAGAAGAAAGCTAAACAGGGGAGTGATAAAGCACAAGCTAAAGGCTGAAACACGGTCTAAGCTAGCACTGGGGAAATGTTCATTCCAACCCACATGCAGCAGTGATACTGCAGTGATCTGTTCAAACCTGAGGTTCTCTCAATAAAATGAAGAGTCCGGTCCTGTTTGCTCTGTTTGGTAGGTAAACACTGATAGGACATAACCTGGACTCACAAACGTTACACTGTGCCAATATGGAGCACTGAGCTATGAGTAGCGCTCTTTGTAGCCGGCAACTAAACTAAGCTACAAACTCACAAAATTTGCTTGTCATCATGTTCCAAACAACAGCGCTATGTAACTGTTGATAAATGGATTACCTCGTCGTGTTGTGTCTAAACTGACCACTCCTTTGCTTCATTCACTTCTTGCAACAATGTTTTCTCAGGTGTGGATGATGGAGCAGACATCCCGAGAGAGATGGTCGCAGGCATCTATGAAAGAATCCAACAACGAGAGCTTAGGTCCAATGAAGATCATGTTACCTATGTGAGCCGTGTGGAGCAATCCATCTTGGGTCTGAAAACTGTGAGTGAATTTTTTTTCTAGTGGCATGTTCTCCTCTTTTTTCACAGCTCACTGAGCTTTCTGTACTTATTTGTACTCCTTTCTCCTGTTTTGTGTACTATTTTGCTGCAGTCTTTCCTCTGATAGTCTGTCATCTCTGTTCTGTCTCTTTGACGTCGCTCTTACAGATACTTGCCGTGCCGCACAGACGGCTGGTGTGCTGTTGTCGTCTCTTTGAGGTGCCTGATGCCAACAAGCCTCACAAACAGAAACTGTCCCAGCTGCAGAGAGAGGTCTTCCTCTTCAATGACCTGCTGCTAGTAAGACCTCTGCTCAGTGATACGCTGCAATACTCTTAATCTACTCCTAACCACAGTTCAAATGTAATAAAGCAAAATCTAATCAACAAACATTACCATTAAGATGCTCTTTCAGCCATATTGTGTCTCTTCTGTAGGTCCTGAAACTGTGTCCCAAGAAGAAAAGCTCAGCCTCATACACCTTCTGTAAAGCGATGGGTCTTCTGGGAATGCAGTTTCACCTCTTCAGCAATGAGTGTAAGAAGCTATTTTATTGCAGCAATTTACACTCAATACACATCCAAGGTGGACTTTGGAAAATGCTGAGTCTGGTGTGAGAGCCATCAACAGCAACACTATGATTCAAGTCTTGGTCAAGACCCAAGGGATGACAAGATTCACCTATAAAACAAAATTGCTTGCATGCTTGATTTAGGTACACTTTTAAAAGAAAGTGTCTATTCAGTACTGAAGTATAGATAGTCTTGATTGAAGTGAAGCCATATTTTTGATGAAGTGAGAAGGGTGAAGTTACTGGAACTAGAAATTTAAAAGAAATCTAACTTCTAAATGAATGCATGGTTTTGCTGCTTTGTTTCCGCTTTTTCAGTTGCCTGTTCAGATTCAGTAAACTCCCAATGATTGTTTGCTAATATTTGAAGCAATGGCAGTCTCTCACAGTACAATTTTGGGTTGTCAAAATGTGTTCATGAGAAAGAAGAGATTAAACCATCAACCGACACCATCCTGTGTAGAGTGAAAGAAATGCTGAGCCTGAAACTCATCAAATTATTTGTTTACTTTTTAGGTCAGGTTCAGGCATTCAGTTTTGGCTTAAGTTGTGAATGAAAAGAGAGGAGAAACTGCAAATCTCAAATGGATTTCAGCCATATCTGAGAACGTCTTGTTGCCAGCAGATACACAATTTACAAATAACCAACATGATTTGACAGCTGCTTTAAGAAACCAAATGCTCAAATTCAAGTAAAAAAAAAAAAAACACACTTTGTTTCTTTCTCTGTGTTTCTTCTCAGTCTACGCCCATGGCATTACAATGCTGAGCCCGTTTACCTCAGAGAAGAAGCAGCTCGTGAGTTTCTGCTCCCCGAGCGGAGAGGAGCTCAGAAAGTTTGCAGAGGAGCTCAGAGAAGCCATCACGGAGGTCAACGAGATGGAGCAGATACACATCCAGTGTAAGGAAGCAAACACACACTCCTCAACGGATTAATATGCAAACAAGAGACTATAGTGTGTATGGGTTGTTTGCAATCTTTGTTTCTGATGTTACAGGGGAATTAGAGAGGCAGCAAGGCATCCAGCACGGCATACATACCAATGGCGGACAGTTGGACGCACACACAGGCTCTCCCTCAGGTACCGTTTTGTCTCATGCAGCACACATTACTCGACACAATGTACCCATTAGACATAACAATGCATTCATTTCACATGACTATGCATTCATTACACAAGACAATGCATAAATTACTCAAGGCAAAGCAAAGAAAAATAGAACTTCACAATATATGAGTGCTGGAGAACCACGGTACTTTAAAAAGAAGGAAAAGGAGTTAAACTAGGGTGAACAAACGTCCTCTTGCCCGAACATGTCCTCCTTTCTGGTCGTAAAATCATGTCTAGGGGGATTTTATAAAATGACCCAAAATGTCCAGCTTTTTTTTCTCAGCTTGTTCTACAGACCATTGATATTAAAAATAAAGCGTTGCAGACGGCTAGGGGCATTATTCCAATGCACCAACCTGTCAAATTGTTGGGCATACTGGAAAACATGGTCTGGCTGCTTAAACTGCACTCTCAGACAGTATATAGTGAAGTGGAAATGCACCTTTGCAGACGAACTGCAGCTATACAGTAGTGCCTCTTTTCGTGGTGGTTGTGACCGGTGGGAGGCACAGTGTACTGTCTGCAAAGCTGGCACCTTTGGGTCAGCTGAAAATTTAAATGCCTCAAAATCTAAATGAAGCTTTAAATAAATAGGTCACACATGCAGATGTCCAAAACCAAATCCTGAATCTGCATGTTGAAGGTGAAGTTATGCTTGTCCTCTCCATAGGCCAACAGGATCCGTATGATAAAACTGGGAACAACAACACAGTTGAGGTAAGTCTAAACGTCTTGTCTTGTCCCCCTCAGGTAAGTACCTCAGTTCGGCTCTGTGGGTGCGTTTCTGAATGCAAGTGTGGGTGTGTGTCATTAGGCAGGAACAGTTCCTCATCCCAGTTAGAGAGTCTGCTTTATGCTTTTAAAAGAGCACCGCCTCAGGCACTTCTCCACTCTGCAGCCAAGGATACAAAGGCCACTGAGAGGAGCCGATGTAGTGGTGGTATAAACCGTTTCCCTCTGCCATACGAGTGGATCAGCAGCCACTCTGCTCGCTACAAAACATGTCTTCTTTCATCAGCTACTGCTTGACAGCCTTACTGTATAAGCCTTTGCAAGCCACCATAAGCCTGGCTGGCTCCTAGAATACCTTCTACAAAGCCACATAAGCTTGATACCTTAACTGTCTGTCAGTCGCGCCGAAGGGTGGGTGGGTGTATTCCCCTAAAAACTAGACGTTCTCAAACAAAGTAAAGTGACAGAAGACCCTTCCAGTTTTCCTCCCTTTATTCTCTCCTGCCTTTCAGCCAGTCCTTTAGAGTGCAAATAAGTGTGTTAGGGAGACACCACGCCCTCGGTGTCACTTCTCTCCTCTCCTGACACTCCTTTATCTTCTAGCCTCTCATTCTGCCTCTCATCAATAGTGTTTGCACACTCACCATACACACAGACATAAAAGACTTGATGCCCCTGCCATGATCTTTGACTAAATTCTCTCCTTGTCTTAAAGCCTTTCCTCCCCCTGAGCTGGTGTTGCTGAAGAAAGTGATCAAGAGAAAGTTTAAATGTTGAGAAGCATGACTAAGTGAAAAAGAGGCAGGGGGTTTGGGTGGGGATGGTGGTTGTGTGTTCTGCATGCGCTCGCTCTGCATTCTACCTACCTGCATGCCTGCATGCCCATGTACGTAACACACCAGAGGGCTGCGTAGAGGCTGCGTTCAGGCTGGTAACTCCTCATGCGTTCTCTGACTGTTCCTAAACTAGGTGTCAATTCACAACAGGCTGCAGACCTATCAACTGAGCCAGCCCAGCATTGAGTCAACGCCTCTGGCCCTGGCCGCTCCACCCGCCCTCCTCAGCCCCGTCCAAGCTGGAGAGCTCCGTCCAGAAACACTGATCCAATGCCAGCAGATTGTTAAGGTGATTGTGGTGGACCAGAGCGGGCGAGGGCGGATGGAAGCCTTCCTCAGCCAAGGCCCGGCCGCCCATCAGCTCATCCAGTCCGCCTTGTCTACACCCGTGCACATCAGAGAGGGGGATGGCCCTCAGCCCCCTCTGCCACCTCCCCCTCCACCTTACAACCACCCTCACCAGTTCTGCCCACCTGACTCACCTATGCCCCTCCACCACACCATGCCTCTCACCCGCAGGCGCAACTCCAGCGGCTCCCGAAGCATCGTCTGAGCTGGACTTTATTCCATGAACGCGGAGGGTCAGATGTGGCCCTCACATTCACGCAAAACACAGACATGCTGTAGCACGAGTGGACTCACTCTAAATTTCCTATAAAAGAAAAGGAGTAATGACTTTACTGTATGCATCGCACAAAAGGACAAAGGGAAAGGAAACCAACACGAACCTGCTCTAGTCCTGACTGACTCCTGTTTGATCATGAAGTGGTTTCCTGAAGACAATTCTACTTTCTTTGGTTTCCAGCATCTCAACCAGTAGCTGATTGTGTTGTCTTTTTAGATTTCACACTCTTTACGAGATGCTGTGACTTAGCATTTTCAAATGTCACTTGTCTTGCAATCATGTCTGATTGAGACAATAATGAAACTTGATGGCAGCCCTGAGAGAGCAAAGGATTGTTTTGAACATGGCTGAAAATATAGTTTCCTTTGGGTTTGATTTGAGTTTCAAGTGAGGAACAATGTCAGCAATGCTTATCTAGCTTCTCCTCACTGTTATCGTCTTTTTTTTCCTCATCTGGACATAATGTGAAGAAACAGGAGAGCCTGCTTATCCGTCTCCTTTGTTTGACCACGGAACAGATAATGAGTGTGTGTTCAAGAAGATGAAAAATGCTGTCAAAGCAAGGATGTTGCTACTCACCAAACTACTCCAAAACCATATCTTGACGACAATCATATTTTTCTGTGATTCATTGTGCGTTTTGTTTTACTTGTGCGAGCAGATATCTTCTCAGTTGTGTGTGACTCCTCTGGGTTTGTGGCGCTTTGCACACGCAGAGCTCTGGAAAGGATTCCACTGTAACTTTTAATGTTTGCACCTCTTAGTTTTTGCTGAAAGCAGCGTGCGTGTGTAGCGTGTGCTCATTCTGCTTACTCATGTGCAGCAGAGAGTAAGGCTGCTAATCCATCCAAAACAAGGCTAAAACGGCCAGACGAAGCCTTTTCCCCTCCTGTACATTTTCTCCTAATGGGTTTTCCCCAGTGTGAATAATGTTCTTACCTTTGGATCTAGGCAATATATCTGCCCAGAAAACTTCAAGATTTAGTCTAAAAAAAGAGTGAACGTTGCTCCACACAGGGTAGACCAATGTCACCTCACAGAATACAAGTATTATATTTTTCTTGCACACTGGAAATGTTATAAAGCAGAGATGCATTCTTCTTCTGAATGTTTATCAGGGTGAATAACTGAAGATGTCCATGAAATAATTTCTGGTTTCATAAATGTGTAGTCTGCCCAGTGTCACTGGTTCCAGCATGAGACAGTTTGTACAGCAGGTCACAAATCATCCAACTCGAACACACCAAACACGTCTTGTACCTTTTGCACCACAGGATATATTGGATATACTGTATATAGAAAATATAGATTTATTCTGAAAAAGTGATTGGTTTGCCCATTGTGTGTATCTACGTATGTATTTGTACAGAGAAGATCTAGTTTAAAAGAAAAAAAGGATATTATAGTTATTATAATTATTATTATTATTGTTCACATTTATTATCAGGGGATGTTCTGAATCCTTCAGCTACAAGAGATGGGAAACAGGCAGCTTTTATAAAATACACTCCAGTTATCACGGTAACACACATGGATATTATTATAGCTCCCCATTCATTATTTAATTACAGTCATATTATTATTATTATAGGATTATTAAGAGATGGCTGTGTCGCCTGTTATCAGGTGTGTTAAGGGCTATGCTGTGCAGTACATCACATTTCACACGTATAACGCATACACAGCCTGACACACTGACGTACACAAACATGCACGTAGCTGCCAAAGCAACAACAAATACAGCTTAGATCCATGTAAGAAGCCGCTTGATTTCTCAAGTCAGCAACCCCACAGTGTTTACTGTAGACTCTGACTGGCTTGTACTATACAGCATGAAGACTTTTGTTCCTTTCATTTACAGCACAAACACAGGGGGCTGGGGGAAATTTGATTACATGTTTGTATCATTATCGTCAGGGCATGTTGGGTTGATTGATGTCATTCCCTCCCTAAATTCTCTCTATTTCTTTCTCCCTATACTTCTTTCTCTCTGCCCGACCCCTTTACCCTCCTCAATTTTTCTGTGGTTGTCATAGTGACACACCAATCTGCATCCTCACTGTGGAGCACCGTCATTAATCTTTGCACCCTCACGATATTTCTAAAAAGGAGATTTCTTAAAGATCAACATGTTTACTAATGGAATATTTCTAATTTTTTCTGTTTGAGGAGAATGAAAGAATAAAGTAGTTTTTACTCTCACCTCTTGTCTGTCTGTCTGATATCAGTATCATCTCCATAGGGTCTGCATCTGTTGCACTCCCCATCTCTCCAGTGAATGCATTTGCAGCATGTCCAGGTGAGTCAGAGAAGGATGGTGGAATGAAAGGGCTTGTGGGAAATCATAGTTCCTAGATCAGATCACACTCGGTGATGAATGAGGTCAGTGCCAAAGCAAAATTCAAACTGACTCATGCTTTGTGGAGTGTGAAGCTGTGTGTTGTAGTGAGTCGACTCGCTAAACAATAAAAACCTGCAAATTGGTGATTTCATACTGCGATGTCAAATCAGCAACATTTCATGCTAGGTAGTCTCACAGGAACACACTTGAGTGATTAGGTTAAGTGTGAAAGCCCCCCCAAATACCCAGTAGTTTTTATTTTTTGCAAATCACACATGAGAAAGGATAAACAAAATGAAAATGTGGTCACAACTCTGACACAGGCAGAATTGCATCAAGGGTAAAACAAAAAAATACCATTTTGGCTGAATAAATTATCTTAAAAAAACATAGATATCAACATTATGCAGCAATTTACAATAAAAAGTGAAATCAATTTGTGCAAAGTACCTGTAGGTATACAGATCTGATAGGGCGTTCGCAGTCAGATTACTCTTTTCTGCTTTGCTTTTGTTCAGTTCTTTCTTTGAAAACTAGCAAAGAAGAGGTTCACTAAAAGGCGAACTGTGCTGAGAAGTGGTAAGAGAGGAGCATCAGAGTCTTAGGATGTTCATTTCACACTGCCATTTAGATCCTGTTTTCCTCCTGGCTCCCTCTTACGTTGTACCATAGAGGTGTGCTGTGCAAACGTTGCATCCAAACACCTTCCCAACATACAAGTGCCACTCTCCTTCAGGTCTCCCTCAAGTCAAAGTGTCCCTTACATGGTGGTCTCTTCCCACTCCAGCTCCACATCACCTGCAGTAATACAATTTGAGTGATAATTATTCTGTAGAGAGTGTTTTTTTTATCTGTGAGAATATGAGTGTGTTTTCTGTTGTTGTGTACCTTCCATAGCATCCAATGAGTCCATTTTCTCCAAAGCAGAGTAGCTGACAAACCAGATGGACTGGCTGTTGCCTTTGTTGTTCAGAAGTTCCAGCGTACTTTGATGCAGGAAGATATACTGGGCCTGTCACACACACACAGAGAAACACACACTTATATGTACACACACAAAATGGATTTATTATGTTTTCAGATAATATATGAATACTCCTCAAACTTCATTACTTCAGCCTGGGGTCTTTTCACTCAGTACCCTCCTGTTGCTTGTGGACTGATTGGACACCAAGATGGCCTCACAGTTAGATCAAGTGCCCCATTTGGTGAAATCTTTGTTTGAATCCAAATTGTAGCCCTTTCCCTGCAAGTCATCCCCCACCCTCACCCAGTTTCCTGATCAACTGCCCTGTCCTCTCTGAATTAAGCCCATAGAATAACTCTAAGTAACAAGCAAGTTTTTGTTCCAAAGACTTTAAGCTTGACTTATGATTTTTTTTCTTTTTACTGCTGCCATCAAAGTCATAGATTTATGAAAGGACTGGGTACCATGTGTCAAGATGATGTCACATGAATGCTAAATAAACAAGCTCGCTGTGCACAAAGCAGTTCAGCCAATAAATCTGCTCATTAGCTTCCTTCTTTGGATGAGTGGAGACATACGTACACTTATAAGTGGCATGCTTCCTGTCGGTACACAGAGCATCTCTTTTGTTTGACCAACAATGAATAATAACCTTTATCCCTGAAGGATTCTTGTTTGCCTTTTAACTGTGTCTATTTGTTAATCTAAATGAGCTGAAACTAGTAACGACCCCTGCAGACATCTGTTGACACAAGAAAGGGCAGTGAAAAAGTAAAGAGATGGAGAAAGATGTCTCTTAAATCCTTCCTGAGGTAACATTACATTTATCTGTACAGACCATAAAACAGAACAACAAACTGAACATGGACTATCTTGGCTGTGGGATGTTACACAGCCTGCGAAAACAAATTATTTAATATAAACATATACATCTATATTTGTAAATCTTGAAACCATGTCTCTTTCTTCCAGTCTGTTTCAGAAAAGTCTCCTGTTTTGGTCCAAGAACTTTAAGTTATTATTTCTAGTTTTGATTCAGCAGGTAGGTAAAAGTTCCAGTAATGCAACTTGATAATTTTTTATACAACCCTGGTTTCTGAAAGTTAAAGTATTAATAACCATATCTAGACTTATTTTATATGTACGTTATAATGATCAAATTTTTTCTAATGCTCTATAAAAATTACTCCCGAATTGTGGGATGTGACCCCCTGGTGAGCAGCGAAAGTATTGCAAGTGGGCTCCCAAATCATTTCCAAAAAAAGTATGGTGTATTTAGTTATTTATTATGTGTGCAGGGGGGTTTAATCATATAAAAATAGAAGGCTTGAATATTAAAAATCAGTTACATTTAGAAGGATGTAAAGGGTTCAAATAGTCGTTTCATTATTTTGATTTGTTTGTCCTTTAAGTATTTGTCATGTGACAAGCAAATTTGAGAGAGGAACTTTTGTTATTATTGGCCATACCACTTTGCAGCAGGACTGCACTGCACTTGACTTTTTTTACGTTTGATGCTGTAACTGGAGAACAGAGATGAAAAGCTGGCCAGCAATAGGGAGACTTAAAAGGAAAGATGGACAAGAGATTGATGGTGAATCAACAGGTGATCTCCCCACCATAAATCAAAAAAGAAGAGGTCGGAGAAAGTACAGTGCTAGGTTCTTAGGACTGGGATTTTTTTCTGGATAGGCACAGAAGCGTTACCATTACTGCTGTGCATCTTGTGCTCTGGGGCATTGTCAAATAAAGCCTTGAAGACGTGAACTGTTTCGTCACCTCAAGACAAAACAACCCACTGGATTGTTTTGAGAACAAGCTCAGGGACTACAAGAGGAAAAAAGGACATTTCTTCTGCATTCAGTCCAGTCCTTTATGTTCAATCTTCAATAGAAAAGGTGCTCTGAGAATGCATTATATGGCCTTTTTATTTATGGGGTTGGAGGTGGGCAGCTTACATTTTTGAAGGTCGGAAAAATTTGGAGACCACTGCTCTATAGTATAAACTGCTGTTTAAAAATATAAAATAAAGGATCTAAAATGAGCCCTTTGTTGGATATTTCATGAGTTCACATTTGACTGTTTTCACTTCCACATCCTGCTTTGTAGTATACCAATATACTCTGGATTTGATTTAAAACGCTCCTTGGCTCAAGTTTCTTAATAGTGACATTAGTGAGTTTATGAGGGATCCGAATTATGGTCTCTCAAAGCTGAGCAGCTCTTGTTCCAATATAATTGGACTTGTTCACTGATAGCTGGCTGTTTGACAACCTGAACACTGCTGTCACAAAGAACCATGCCCTTGCAGGTTAGAAGGCGCTCGTGTAGTTGCAGACACTGCAGGCTCATATCTCACTGCCAAAATGTGGACAACAAGACATGTGCAGAATAACCAGAAATAATGAAACAGTAATACTTGTTTCTAGTCAGAAGCACAAGCACTTGGCAAGGGTCCCTGCAGAAAAGAAGACATGGACCACTGAGGCCTAAGTAATGACTAAGGAAGGTAATTTTAGGACAGATTCATGCTGCTTCAAGAGGGGGAATCCTGCTCAGCATATGCGTTTTATCTGATGCCAGATCATTTCCTTCGTCAAAACAAGAATTTTCCAAATATTTCCCCATGGGGACAGGATCGCAGCAGGGCAAGGATGTGAAAGTAGGACAACCACATCACACTGACACTTTTACTGGAACAAGTTAAGACAAAACACTGCATGAAAAGCCTTTTTACATGTTTTTTATCCTCTTTGGGCTATGAATTTTAACCACAGAAGTATAAAACATGAGCATCCATAAGGTGAACTCACCAGATTCTGAACCATACACATCCTCTCACTGCGTAGTTCAGCCACCAGGCCATAGATGTCCACAAAGTCATGATCTCTGACGTGCTGAATGAGATGGTCCAGAGCAACAAACACACCTGTTCTTCCTACACCCGCGCTGAGAAACAGAGAAGATTACACACACATTTGAATGTTCCCTCATTTGATGTTGTTTGTTGATGTCTTGTTGAACTCACTCACACACTAAAATGAATGTATTATAGTATTGTGTACCACAGTACCTGCAGTGGACCACTATTGTTGTGTTGTCATGTCTGTGGGATCGGACAGCTTTGACAAACTTGATGAAAGTGCTGCAGGACTCTGGGACTCCATGCTCAGGCCACGACGTGTAGTTAAAGTGGCGAACCAGGATGTAGTGGCCGTGCTGCAGAACAAGTCAAGAAAGCATAAAAGGTTTTCAAGTTGCCCCAAAATTCAGTTTTTTGTCTGGGTGGCATGGCTTTATACCTGTTAGGGCAAAATGAAATCCTGTTCAAAATTTTGTTAGCAGCCAGTGACATGTAACAACCAACTGCGACATGTAAATGCGTGTAAGTCGCTTATGCCTAATTACAAAATATATTTTAAAAAAGGATTTGTCTGAGTGCCTGGCTTGACTTTCTGTATGTGCAACCTCTGCTGTCCATAATGCCATAAATTTTATACACTCATCAAAAAGCAAACACAATTGATGACAGATTTTAGACTGCATACTTAGAAGATCTTGCATAACAAATTTATAGTGGGCTGTTGGTAACGCAGTAAAAAGAGGATGTGTTTGTTCTGGTGACAGTAAAGAGTGTGACGTCAGTTCTGCAGCTCCACCAGCAACATGGTCTCTGGTATGGCTGCAGCAGTATTTTGGTTTCACTTCAGTGGTTTTGAGACAGCGGTATGTCATCCATGTTGATATATTGTCAGTGTTCAAATAGATTTAGAATAGAATTTACTTTTGTCTGGCCCCACTGACATTTTCTTTCTTGTTACAAGCAATTCAGACGTCATTTTTGTCTTTAAACATCTTGGAATACGACATTTTTCTGAGCTGGTCTGGTAAATTTGGCCCATATTAAGTCTTAAATGAGACAGAAACACTTGCTTAGATTTCTGTTTTTTTTGCAGTGCTGCCTGGAGTAATCCACATTTTATCTGGTTTTCATTAAAGGTACAGCAGATATTTGTAAATTATAATGTTGTTGGTGTCTGTTTTTGCAAGAGCGAGTTATAAAGACATGCATAGAACACGTTTCTGCTTAGTCACCTTTTCTACTTTAAGGGTTCTGACCGTCCAGTCAGGAAGGACTTCCTCTGACACTTTGGAAACAAGAATGTCACTAAACACGGACATTGGCTTGTTATCCTCTGGCCAGTACTTGTGACACCGAATCTGAAATGTCACACACACATACACACACACATATACAAACATCAGATTTTCATAACAGATACAACCCTCCTGGTGTTTTGGAGCCCAGCCTCTCTCTCTGAATGTTATTTCATAACAGGGACAAATATCTCATGACGCACTCTGCCTTTTTCGTAACACTGAGTGAGCATGGCGATGGTGCGAGTTCCTGTTTCCCAGATCATCCTCCAGAAATCAGCCACAGTTCCTGGCAAAGGACCCTGGGTGGCTATGAACTCATTGGGACAAAGGTATCCCTGGGGACAGAAAGGTTTGTATCATAAAACACAGCACACTGAAATTACCTCCTGAAAAACACACTTGTCTATCTGTCTTTTTATCTGTCTCTTCAAAGGGACTGGGAGGGGGACAAAAAATTATCAAAAACAAACATTTCTAATTGCAGTAATATGTCTCATGCTCAAACTACAACTCTCACAACCTGATATTAACTTAAGTGGAAGTGATCCCCCCAGGGTACTCACTGAGACAAAGCTGGCATTGATGTAGTCAGAGCCTGCAGTGCCTGGTTCTGACAGCAGCTTCACTCGGTTGTTATTGTCTAAACACAGACGTACAGAAATACATGAAATCCAGTGACTGATCATCTTAGAGCTCATACGCAGCCGTGATTTTGGCATTCTGAAACAGCCATAACCCTTGAAAGCTCTATTTCAACATTACTGCTTACATGGTTTGATATTTGGGAAGCGGTTTTTGGATCTGTTCCAGGGCAGGTCAGCATCTGTGGTTGCCAGGTCCTGCAGCAGTTTTGGAAGCTCCTAGGAAGATTTAATTCATCAGTATTCACATAAACAGAAGAGGGTAGGTGTCAGAGCCTTTAAAAATGCTCAGGGTAAAATTTAAACTCTTGTTTTAGCTTCTACTTTAGCTTGGTTTGCAACTGTGTAAGAGTTTCCACAGTATTGATTTTTTTCTTTTAATAATTTTTGAATAAACAGAAACAGCACTTCTCATCCCTTGTTATCTTTCCCCCAAAAGCTTTAGAAAATGTGTTCAAATGTCTGAGCACAGTTTTTAAAGATGTTTTTTTGGGGGGGCTTTCCTGCCTTTAATTGGATAGGTGAGGAGGACAGTGGATAGAGTTGGAAAGGGGGTAGAGAGTGGGGAATGACATGCGGGAAACAGGCCACAGGCGGGAATCGAACCCAGGCCACCCACTCGGGGCAAGCCTCATGGTGCGTGGCCATATCCACTAGGCCATCTGCGCCCCTTGTGACAATTTTTTAAAAGTATTTCATTCAGTTTTTTCAGGCTGAATATTTGCCACATTTCCCTGATATAAAAGATATGGATTCCGCAAAATTGATTCCTCTTGTTACTGTAGTTAATTTTAAGTTGTCTAGTTCTTTGCTTTGTTTTTCTCAGATGATTTTTTTTACTGCTGAGAGGCCACATGTTATTGTTCAAATTTTCATGTCGTGTTGGATGGTACTCTGTTACTACTACTATTAAAAAAAAAACAAAAAAAAAAAAAACTCTTCACACGAAACATGCAACCTAAATTAAATCAGAGTGCCCTTTTGCTTTACAATATAAAACATGCCACCTTGGACCTTAGCTTCAGAATAAATCTACTGAGGAACATCCTTTTGTACTTAAACCAAAGTGTTTTTTGTCATGCATGAGCTCTTTTGGTAATGAATCTTCAATACTGAGATGCTTTAATATGTCTCCAAGCAACAAAGTATTTTTAGGCTGGGCTAGTGTTGACTCAAGGCAGCTGCTGATTTTTTGCATAGTTGACCTCAAAGGCATGCATTTTTTGAATAATTCATCACCTTTGTTTTTTGGACTTGTGAAGTAAGCAAACAAAACAAGGATACTGTCACCACTAATTTCTCCTATGCTACATGTTTTTCTGCCAGTTTCAGGTGATTTTCTCTTTTCCTATGTCATACACATTAAAATGTTATTGGCCAATACTTACAGCGAACTCCTCCTGGAACTTGGCGTTGTCATTGTTACACAGATCCTCCACATGCTGAAGAAAAGATTTTTTGTTCACAGGCCTGGCAGAGACAAAAACTGAATATGAGACAAAGATGGAGAACCCTACGGAAATATGCCATTTTTCTCTTTCCAGTTTACAACATGCAATACAGAGCAGGCTACAGCTACTTGGTGTGCACACATCATCACATCAGTTATGCAGGATGACTTACTTTAATGATTTCCGGTAGCTGAGCAGCCTGTTTGAAAAAGACAGCAAACATTATCCAAACATATCAGCGTAAGAATGACAGTCACTGCTGTACTTTTGTTGACTCACATTGCAGGGGGTGTGGAAATACGTATGGCGAAGCAAAGTGAGTTCAATGCTTGTTAATTAATTCAAAATTCTAAGTAACACGATCTTACATTTTGATGTATTACTTGTAAGGAATATGCTTATGTCAGAGAACTTGGAGAGAGTGAGCGGTTTTCTGGCTACATATGTCCTTAAGTCGTACCATTTGTGCCCCAAAACAGCTAAGCCACCAAAGCAATTTAAAGATAGTGAGAGGGCAAATAAATTAAAACGGTCTCGAGAAGAAGAGTGTGAGCACAGATCTGTGATCCCTGCCACTGATGTAGGAAGCAGAGGAAATCTTACATCCTTGATTCAACCAAGTTCATCTTAACCAACGATCAAAAAAACAACACAGTAGGATGCCTTTATGGTTAAATGTTGTTGCACACAAGGTGTTGAATGAAAGTCAGAGAGAACATGCAAGAAAAGCAGAAAGTGACACACATTCAGCCAAAAGCTGAACTTACTGGATCACATAAATCTCTTTCCGTCTAAAGAAGAAGGAAGAATACCTGGTGAGAGAAAAGCGCTCTGTGAGAACACAGCATAAAGAAGCCAAGGCACAGCATTGCAAAAGTTATTTGTGCCAAATTGGTGCCAAGTAAAAAGACATGTTGTTATTGAAGCATAAAATGTGCTTAGAAAGGTGTATAAATTTGAACCTATAAGGTGGGAGAGGCAGCTTTAAAGTGAGCACATGCTACTGTCAGAAACCAACAAGCTTTAAGACAGAACAGCAAAGTGTACAAATTATTTCTTAAAAGCAGGAAAAGGTATTTTCATATTACTTTAATGCACATAACATAAGGGAGAGTTAGCTAACAAGTTGAAGCATCTTTCTCATAGTTTTGGACTTAAAATTATGCACAAGGGACCTTGAGCTACCATAACTAGCACTAAGTTTTTCTCTTTTCTCAGCAGCTTGAGTTCTTATTGTGTCAGCCAACTGTGAACCACCTTGTGCTTAAAAAAAGAACAGAGAAGTGAGACACTGAATTTATATGAGAGTATGGTTGAAGGGAGGCAGACAGGAGGACTTTTCTGTTCTGCAGAGACCTGAAGTAAACCACAAAGCTGAACTGATGCTGTTTTGTTCTACAGAGCGACTGCTTCTATTTTCTGCACAAACTCTACAACTCTGTGTGCTGATAGAGGTGCATATCAAGTTGGCTGCAGCAAAGAGTTTTTTGGGTTTTTTTTCTTTTTTGGATTATCAGTAATTTGTCTGGAGCAGCAAGATCAATACAAGTGCTCTCAGTTTTAGAAGTCAAACTGTGTGTGTTGTTTCATTAAAGCACACACTTAAATTAAAGCAGAACACACACCGGTTGAGTTTTTCCTGTTTCAGCTCCAGATCTGCCACAGCGATCAGCTGATCCAGTTTACACTTGGTTTCTATGATCTCTGCCTCTCTGGGTGAGTAAGTCCCGCCTTCTTTCTTGCGCTGGTGGATCCTGACATGTCAATCAAGCACATTGATTGATAACAAGGTTAATAAGGAATCAACAGTAAAAGACAAAACAGGCAGCTGATTTTTGAAAATCAAGTAATGTGAAGTCTGTTTACTTATACTAAACTGTATCTGATACAGTGACTAGATGACTGTGTGAGTGTTAGCAAACACATAAATGCCTGATTTGATCTTACTTGACGGAGCCACAGATGATCATGATGAGTAAAACAGACAAGAAGAAGGAGAGAAGAACACCCAGAATTATCTGTTCATCTCTGGTCAACAGCCCATCAACTACAAATAGAGTAAAACAGAAACCAATGCACAGAAAGCACAGTGTGATAAAGATAGATTGTTTTTTAACTTTTAAATGTGGAGCATTAAAGGGACAAAGATACATACCAGCAGTTTTGACGTGCTCCGAATATTCAGAGTCAGTGGATTGGCCATTGATGTTTGTGGCTCTGAACTTGAACCTAACGAACAACAGCTCACAGTCAGCACTGTATAATGCATACACACTTAAAACATTTATGTTTACATGTTGTCGTGTGTGGTGCACTCACACATAGACTGTGTTTGGCTTCAGAGGTCCATTACACAAACTGTCAGTGTTGTTCTCCTTCATGCAGTCATCGTTTCCTCCGATCACATATGTTCCTGTGGTGGTGCGATTGTTCTTCACTTGGAGCAAGGCATCTCTGGACACTCTGTGACCGCCTCCGACATGTGTGTCCATGCGTGATGCCCCGTCACTCAAAACACATGGCGGGTTGGGGAAGCCCTTGTCAGTCAGGTATGGGGAAGGACGGAAAAAGAAAGCATTCTTCCAGTTGGTCATGTTCAGGACGTCCTTCACTGTGATGAGACCAGAGTAGATGAGAGGGTGATTTAAATTTCTGCCGACATTAAGCCCCTCAGCTCTGCTTACATTTTGTCTTTAGCTCAGAGCAGAGTGACATTCTATAAGACAGGATTCTTAAAGCTTGAGCTTAAGAGTATTCAACCAAAAGTGATGGTTGTCAATGTTTTTGAAGAGTCATACCCCCTGACTCAGCTACGATGACCTGGATTTTTGTGATTGGCCCATTGTCGTCACTATAGAAACAGGCAGGCATGTGGATGGTGATACTTCTGTGGGTAACCATAGCAACCCCTCCATGGCCCTGCACTGCCTGGGGTCTCTGGGTTGGCTTAGCTGGGGCTAGAAATCATGTACGTGTGACCACAGAGGTTCAAACAAACACACACACAAAGAAATACACACACAGGATATTGAGCGAAAGTATTGTTTTTGTTTTGTTGTATCTACATATTTAACATGACAAATAGACCTGCTCTGACAACCTTAACTGCACCTCTACGCGGTACACGTGTGGATATTGCAGAGCGACATTTGCTATGTCAGGCAGGCCTACATGCTGCTGCTCTGCAGGAATCCTCTGCCTCACATCTTCAATGAGGCGATACTGCAGCAAAAGGAGTGAGGCAACATGGAGCGGAGAGGAGAAAACCACAAATTACCTTTGATCCCTGTAGTAATCAGAACATGTGGACTTGGTGGGCTCCTCCCAGCTCCATTCTTTGCTGAAATCTACCAACGGGAAAGGGAAGACAGGATGTAATGTAGGATGTAGGAGGAGCAGGTTGTGTGGTTGATTCTCCCGCAGCACTGCCTGAATGTACGTAACATATGTGCATTATCTACCTGTATACTGTAGCTGTGTCCACCCTTTAGTCCATCAATGACACCAGTCAACTTGTTCTGGTCTTGCTGTGTGATAGTAAGGCTACTGTTCTTGACCAGGCGGTCTTTCTCATAGATGTACACAAAGTAGGCAGTTATGTTTCCGTTTGGCTCCTCGGGAGGAGTAAAAGTCACCTTTACACGGTTCACTTCCTCTGGGATTACTGATAAGATCACATTCTTGGGAGGGTCTTTGGGTTCTGGAAAAAAAATAGAAATGATAAAGAACAAATGATGGCTATATAGATAGATAGATGTGACTTTTTAACTTCTGCATACCTTCCTCCATTGTTTGAAATTCAACAGGCCCGATGGCTTTTCCATCAACAGCAGCGAGCTCCAGTGGACCGGTGAAGGCAGTGATGGCCACAAGATACCGAGTGAAAGCAGTTAAGTTTGTCACAACAACAGTCATCAGCTCTCCAGGGGCTCGGACAATTGAGAAGTTCAAATCAGGACCGTTAACCTAGAAATAGAGGAGAGTTCAGGGAAAGATTTACAGCATGAATAGACTTGTAGTTGATACATAGACTTTTTATTTAATATTGAAAGTTTATTTAATCTGAGAATCTTGAACGGAGTTACAAGCATCATTTCGTGTTTGAGTAGAATGTATATATAAAAAAAACATTCATTACTTATTGTTATTCTAATTACTCACTTTGATTCACCATCACAATCAAAGCTGTCTATTTTAACTTATCTTCCATTTTACCAATCCTCACTACAGTAAAGCTGCTCGTACTCTATTGCTGCTGGCAGAGCTTTACCTCTACCACCCCAGCCTCTTCTTCCCAAGCCTAAAAGCTTTGTTTTATCCTTGTGAAGGATTTTATGATGCATTCTTTGGAAAGCCATAGCAAGCTTCCAGGCTAACCCAGGGATCCCCGAGCACCAAGCATTACTGTGTAACTGTTTAGTACAAAATGGCAAAATTAATGATGGGAGTGCCTCTGACTGAAATAAGATCAAACATAAGGACCTGCACAAGATAAGAAGTTGGTCCAGAGAGAACAGCTGGGGCATCCCATTTGATGTGAAGGCTGCTTGAGGTGTGAATCACTGTGAGGTCGCGGGGTGGGGCATCAGGGTCTAACAAGAGAGGAAAGAACACACAACTGAATTCATTATACTGTATACACATGTGGTTATTAATATGCCTTGAATCTGCAATGACTACTTTTTTCAGTCACAGAATTTAAATTCTTAAGAACTCTCTGGAAAACCAGGAGAGGTCACAGACAGTATGACTAACAGGCTATACCCCCCTTGGCTCACTAAAAGGTCAGATCACCCATCTTGTGTTCTTACTTCCAGCCAGGGTGCGCACATAGTTCCAGTTTGTATACTCTCCAACTCCAGCATTGGTCACTGCTGCCACTTTGAAGCGGTAGTATCTGTATTTAGCTAGAGATTGGAGTGTAACACTGCGCTCTTCAGTGACATCTGATGCATTCAATGACACAGAGAATTCAGAGTCCACACAGTCCGGGGTCAGCTCGTCTTCTGGGTACGGCTGTGCAGTTGTCAGCATGTTTGATCCACAAACAGTGGAAAGCAGCTGTGCAATGATGTGGTACTCTTTCAGCAGGCCGGGAACATAGCGCGGTGGTGCCCACTGCAGTGTCACATTGTTAGATGTGATCTGTGAGATGGTGAGGTAGAGAGGGGCAGCAGGGGCTGGCAATAAAGACAAAATGACTTAATACAAGTATGCATATTGATTCTTAAGTAAGAGTGACCATATTCCATATCAACATTTATTTAAATCAACCCTTTTCTGTCTGAAGTGAAAATTTTCTTTAATGTAGGCATAATAAAGAATAGAGGCCTAATTCCTCTTGTAAAAAATATAAAAATTAAAAAACTGGCTTTGTTAAGATATTTTTTTGCTCATTTCAAGGGGAAATTTGAAGACAAAAAGTGAATAATCCACCTTTTATCTAAGAAATTGAACTTAATGACCTCATAGTTTTGACTTCATCTCAAAATTTTGAGTCTTCTATCTCTAAATCTCAACTTTAACTCATAGTTTATACTTTTTATGCCATAATCTTTATTCAATACCATAATTATAACATTTATCTCAAAAGTTTGACTTTATCATCTCCAGATTTTGACTTCAAATTGGCCAAAGCCAAGTTTTCATTTTTATTCTTTAACTGTCAGGAATTGCCTTCCATTATAATGCCTCATCACATGCTTAGATGGAAAGAAAAATATATACATTTCCCTGGGGAAAAAATATAAATCATTCCTAAAAATTAGTTAACGTTTAATTGAGATATTGATGCGTTTAAATTTTCAGCTGACAACAAGATGCCAGCTTTGTCGACAGTACACGGTGCCTCCCACTGATCACAACCACATGAAACTTATTTTCAAGCAATAAGAAACTACTCATAATAAATGGCCGTCTACCTGACTCAGAGAGAGTAAAAGCAGAACAGTTCACACTGTCTCCAGGCCCGGCTGAGTTCACTGCAGCCACAGTGAGTGCATACTCTTGGTCCGGTGACAGCCCAGTCACCATGTACTCTGATGTGTGAGTTTCGTGTGTGTAAGACTCCGAATCCACCTCCAGAAGGATCTCATAGAAAAGAATCTGCCCATTAGGGTTGGCTGGAGGGTCCCAGAACAGCTGAACCGAATCCCAACTGACACCTGAGCAAGACAGGTTCCCTACAGCATCTGACACTGCAGACAGAGGAATGAGACAGTCACATCAGCCAGGCGAGCCTTTGATTCATTTTGCCAATTTGCAACACAACAAACTGTATTTTCTAATTTACCTTATCCTATTTCATGCTGAAACAAATAGTCCTTAAAGATGGTGCAAAAGGGCAAATGAGCTTAATGCAGACAACTACACCGTCTCATAGCATTTTTATCAAAACTTACTGCTGACTGCCTTTGATAAATTTTCAATTGCATAGCCTGGAGCTCTCATTTTATCACACTCTGTACCTGAAATTACGTGCATCATGTCTTGTTCTATGCAAATGAGCTTCTTTCACTCTGGCGTAAAGATTTATTTAGAAAGACCACTGGAATGCATTATAGAGTTTGGAAGTGTTCTTCTTTTCTTTGGATTAATTCATGATATTGTACCCCCTCAACAAATATTTGCTACACTTTATTTGTAGAATTAAAATCCATTCTGGCTTGTACGACATTCAATTCTGACTCTAAGTGGTTACCTCAATTTCATCCTTCATGTGAGCAGCAGACAGTTTGTGCATTACCTGACTCGTTAGTTGTGAAGGTCACTGGGCTGCTGAACTGATTCCCATGGCCCACTCTGGTGTAACTATACACACTAATCTCATAGGAGCTGTGAGGCCTGAAGCCTGACAGATACTCTGTGGTTGAAGGACCTGAGGAATTCTACATTCGTGCAAACACACAAACACAAAAAAAGTCACATCGGTGATTAAATCATCCAGAAGTGATTCTTCAAGTGGATAACATCTTTTTGTATCAGCACATGTGTGTACGTGTAACATTACTGCTGAGTGGTATCTGAGGTGTGAAATTAGAGCTACCCTCCGTGTTATAGTGTGCACTCTCACTGAGTGGGTCTCTGGATTGTGTGCGAGTTTGTGCCGTGTTATTATTGTGGAGTAGCTTACAGTGTGTGAAATTAACGTTACCCTGTGTGTGACAGTGTGTGTGATGAGGTCTCGGATCCTGAAGCCGTACTGTATCACCACTCCATTAGGCTCCAGAGGCAGCTCCCAGCTCAGCCACACAGAGACCGCTGTGTGGTTATATATCGTTAGGTTACGGGGAGGAGACATGGGGCCTGAAACGTAGAGGAAGAGCGTAGATTTAAAAGGATGTGATATTCAAACTAGTCCTGTGAAGATGAGAAGGGCAATAAAATTAGTTTCATATCATTTTAATATCTATGACATTAAAAATCTGCAACTTTCAGGCTTATATCTGAAAAGAAGTTTTGATGTATTTCAACCTTCCTTTTTGGCATTTTATTTTATTATTCTCTTTGATTGAACTCAATTTTTTCCTTTAGTGTGTTTTGCTGATCTTTAAAATAATCATTCGTATGTCTATGTGAAGCACTTTGAATTACCTTGTTGCTGAAATGTGCTATACAGCTAAACTTGCCTTGCCTGTAGGTTATGCTTAGTAACTCATTTAAGTGTTAAATCTCTGATTGCCTTCACCTAATCACCCCCTCTGCACAGCCTGAGTCTTGTATCATGCACCAAATTTTCTTTTAGGAGTTTGTTTAAGTTTTGTTTGGCGACAAAAATCTGGATGTCTTCCTCATTTGGTTCAGTTTTTTTTTTTACTGCAGGTGGCATATACAGATAAAGGCGATGGTTTTTTTTTGTTGTTGTGATGCAACATATCAAGATGAAGGAAATGACAAAGTGACATGCACACCTTTTACTATCTCTAAAATCACAACAATAGTATTTTACATCAGAGGGGAAAAGTTGCCCTTCAGTCCCTTGCACTACAAAGGGGATTGTGACTGAAAATAAACATATTTTTCTTCTTCTGCGAGGTATGTTAAACTTCTTCATGATAGGTACAGGAAAGGAAGGCACATAGAAATTAATTGTGTACTTCCCCAGAAATGTCTTTTATGGTGTAATTGTCTCGTATGGAATTAAGAGCCAACTGAAGTTGTGTTAAGCTTTTTCATCATGATTTCAAAGCTATTGCAAACAATTGCACAATGTACATTCAGTAACAAGGTCACATAGTTCAGCGCAATGAATCTACAATGATTGCCTTTGTGTTAGTATTGAATAAAAACTTCACCAAACAAGTATAGCTTCACAAATGAGTGCAATCTCTGTGGCGTTTATATTAAAGAAAGAGTAAAACCTGCTTTTATACAAACCTCCTTCATCAGTGTGAAGCTGCAGCAGCAGGCTTGGTCCTGAGCCTTTACGCGTTGCAGCAGTAATAGTGAGATTATAAGCTGTGTATGGGAGTAAGTTGGTTAAGGTGAACATGTTGCTGGGGGTTTGTGTTGTGTTGGATCCTCCTGGGCCAAAGAGGGTGAGAGTGTACTCTGTTATCTCCCCGTTAGCCTCCAGAGGGCGCTTCCAGACCACTTTGATGGAGGAGGATGACAGATTCCTGGTGGACACCAGCAGTGGAGCAGAGCTGGGAACTAGAGACAGCAAGGAAAAAAAAAAGAAATCAGTGTCACAATAAACAGACAAAAGCTGCGCCTGAGTGCATGAGCTGTGCACATAAACTTACTGTCATCATCTGTTCTCAGGTACAGTGTGCTGGTGTGGTTGTAGGCAGCACCAGCACTCGTTGCCGGGGTAACAGTGAACACATATGGAAAATACTTCCTAAGTTTGGTGAACAGGAACACAGTATCTGTTGTTTTGTGTTTAACAGTCTTGTTAACAGCAGGGGGGCTTTGGTTGGAAACATCTGGGATGATACCAGCCTCCTGTAAGGTGAGCAGGTAGGAAGGACGACCGTTCGGCTCGATGGGCGGATCCCAGCTGACGATGATGACTGTGGAGCTGAAGATCTGAGCCGTCAGGTTTTTGACTGAGTCGCTTGGCACTAAAGAAGGAGATAGGTAAAACAGTATAACTATTATTAACCTTCAGCAACGACACAAGTTCAAAGCCTACTAATGAAACTGAGTCTACAATCAAGATATGAATTAAGGCACTAATCAACTGTGCACTCTCTTGACACTTGAGGGAGAATGAACAGCACACCAGTCATCAACATCAACATCATCATTATCATTATCTGTCACAAGCACTGTCATAATTATTGGCAGTATGGTTGTGATTAACAAAACAAATCAACAGCACATCAAGTGGAAGGACGCATTATAGCATACATTTAGAAAAATAGCAAAGTAAAACAGTTAACAGACATAAATCACTTCAAATGTATTTCACAGGCCCATCACAGACACATAGAAGTATTCAGGAGGAAAACTTTCACATGGGAAAGAATTGAGGAAACAATACTCATCCTGTTCATCGTCATAGCCTCTCAAAAAGTAACACATGGCAAACAGAGCGGAACAAAAGGGAGATGAAGGGGAAAGGGAGGTAAAAATGATGAATAAGTGGATGTGAGAGGCCGGGTGTGTGTGGGGGTCTGAGCCCAGGGGAGTGAGCCCCCGCTGGGCTTGGCAGTACAGGAGAGACAAGGTATCCTGGAGCTCCGGTACTTGGCTGAGAGTGGAGCAGCTAGCTAGAGCACAGGCAGAGATACAAAGTCAGTATGAGCAGTAATCATTCAGAGATGGCAAGCAAAATGTTGACAAGAGTAACAAGAACTAAATCAGTACAAACAAATATGTGACAGAGTCTGTGGAAGCTTTCTGCACCATTTTTCCCAAAATCACATAAAAACAAAGGGATTAGATCTCTTATGTGTACTTCATATTTTGCACTGAGAATACAAGAAGGCTAGAGTCATCAAAGCAGATCTTAGTATCAGTGGTGACACAAAACTACAAAATGACCTTATTTTAACTTGTAGAACATCATGTATTTTTTTATTTGACATCATATTTTGACACTTTTGTGATCTATTTCTCTGTTCCTTTGTATTTCTTTTATCAATCCCACACAACTTTCATCATACTCAGCAAAAGGAAACACAAACTGGCTGTCATCAAGAGAGAGCGTCCAACGGACAAAAATAGAGCCAGTTTGCCAGACAGAGTGTTATCTCCTTTAACTAACAGGCTGAAAGTTACGTCTTCAATCGCAGAGTTTTTATGTAATTTTTGTTGGAAGTTCAAGAGTTTTGAAAAAAGTGTGCAGACTCGTGACAAGTTTGACTCTGAGTCACTATATGAATAATCCTCTGAGGGTGCATTGGATGTTAACTTTTTTCTATTTAACTTGTTTGTGACACTAAAATGTAGGTTTGTGTTAATGTGGGCTTTTCTGACTGACCGTCCTCTGGTAAGAAGATGGTAACTGGCTCGCTCCGGACCCCCCCATCTCCCTGCACTGTGCTGGAGGTCATCCACAAGGTGTAGTTCGTGCCCCCAATCAGCCGAGCCAGAGTGTAGGAGAAGGCTGAATCAGGAAAGTCCAGGGTTGGTAAGGATGAAACAGGAATCCTCTGGGAACAAAAGCAGATAATTGTGGTTACTTCTGCAAAGCAGCATTTACATTATGACAAAAGTTATTTGGATTTTATGCATATTGGTTATAAATCCTAATTTCCTATGGAGGATTTATTGATTTTATCACAAGCAATAAATATTTAGGTTTTCAAATCCAAAGGAAGCTTACTGTTAAAGCCCCTTTTACTTCTTTGTTCTCCAAATTCAATGTAGAACTTGGCATCTACTTTAGAAGCAGATCATGCTTTCTGTAGGGGTTTGATATTTGATGTACACGTCAGCGTTGTGCACGTCTCATCCCCTCAAAAAACAAAATGATTTATCTCAAGAGGCAATCCCATAAATAAGTAATTTACAATTTGTGACTTGTTTGATAAATACAAATGGCAATCAGTGAGTGTATGCAGGCACAAACACACTGACTGCACCTGCTATGCATAGTCACTTCTTATTTATGAGTCCATCATCGAAAAACGTATGACTTGCACTCTTCTGATGTTTTTTATTCCTCTGTAGCTTGTGTTTGCAAGGAGATCTGGAAAATGCTGTACATTTCTGCTGCTCCCTCAAAAATGAAAAAAAAAATGAATATGTCAGAACTCATTTCACTTGAAGCCCTTGGCTCCATCTTAGATGACAGACAGGTTGTGATCATTCAACAGTGCCATGTTTTTAAGAGTGCTATCTGTCAATTATCATACCTTTGCACTTTATCCACAAACTACCTTGTACTTTTTAAAATTCAATAATTGTCTGTAATCATGCCTGATCATGTATCAAGTATTATTATGTATTAGTATAACGTGAGCTGCTGACCTCTTGACCAGATCATTCTTGTAAAAGTAAAACAAACTGTTTTTTATACAGTAAATATCTCACCTGCTGATTCACAGTGTCGTTATCAGAGTAGTAAATAGTGTAATACACAATAATCCCATTCGGTTCAATGGGTGGGTGCCACAACAAGGTGACGGAGGAGGCAGTCACATTTACAAAAGTCACATTCTGAGGGGGATCAAATGGTTCTGCATGAGGAGAGAACATATAGAGAGGATGCAGAAAAATTAGTGAGAAAACTCAGATATTTTGTATGTGAGGATGATGAAGCTATCAGTCAAACATTCTTTAATGAGCATCAAAGACCTGCATCAGTGGTGGTAAAGCTGATGTAGATCAGGACTCCTCCATCTCCCAGCCTGGTCCAACTGGAGACAGAGGCATTGTAGCGGCTCTCTGAGTCCACATTAATGACTACAGATGTTGTGGTTACATTGTGCCACACCTCAGTTGTTTCATTCCTGACAAAGACACAAAGAATGACATTGTGTAAAATGTAAATGAAAACATATTTTGGAATTCAAACTAGTCAGAGGTCAGAAGTCACAGCATTAAAAACTGACATCATCGTGTAAAGAATATTACCACGTGGGCTTAAGACTTCAGAAAACCATTGTCAGTTAACATGGTTCATCGCTACATCTACAAGTGCAAGTTAAAACTCTACCGTACAAAAACAAAGTCATATTTCAAAAACATCCAGAAATGCACTGCCTTCTCTGGGCCTGAGCAAATCTGAGATGGACTGACGCAAAACAGAGAAGTCTGCTGTGGTCTGATGAGTCCACATTTCAAATTGTTTGAAGAAATCATGGACATTTAGAAAAAGAATCTGAATTGTTTGCAGCGTGAAGTTCAAAGCCTACAACTGTGATGGTATGGGGTGTGTTAGTGCGCATTGCATCATGGGTAACTTGCACATCTGTGTTACAACAGTGTGGCTTTGCAGTGAAAGAGTGCAGCTACTAGACTGGCCTGCCTGCAGTTCAGACCTGTCCTCCATTGAAAATGTGTGATTCATTATGAAGCGCAAAAATACAACACGAAAACAGTTTATCGGTCCGAACAATAAATAATTTGTCTTTGTGGTACATTCAAGTTAATACAGGTTAAAAGGGATTTGCAAATCATTGTATTTTTTTCTTATTTACACTTTGCGTAATGCCCCAACTTCACTGGAATTAGGGTTGTATGTTGTGCTGTATTACTTAATGTTCTTCATGTTAAAGATGGTGAAACTGTTGGACAAATCGTGTGAGGCAGATCATGATACTCACCAAACTCTGACAATGTAGTAAAGAACTTCTGAATTGGCTTCAAGTGGTGGCTGCCATACCAACTCTACCTCATAGTCTGACAGCTTCCTGGCCTGGAGGAACTGAGGAGGTGTGTCTGGAGCTGAGACCCAGGAGAAAGACTTTCCAGCAACATAAAGCAAACAGGGGGCTGACATTTCAACAGAAACTGAACAGATGAGGGTTTTTTTTCAAATGTATTTGCACTGGACAAATAAGAACCCCAATTTGCCTCTCAGGAGCAAGCCAAAGGGAATACAGCCCTAAAATGAAAAACTGTTAAGATGTAATGACTCTGTCGATAGTGCTGCTCAGTGCTGATGGGAACCACGAGTACCAGGCAGCCACAAAAACCTGTTATGTAACGTTGTTAGCACGAGCTGAAACAGAGAGATGTAAGTGAAGAAGAAATGAGGAGAGGAAAGTCAGATTTAATCAGACACCCTTTGAACTCAGTCATGATGTAACCATGCAGGATGCTGGAGCTAAAAACAAACCCTCCCTCCCCTATCCTCTTTCCCCCTACACTCCCTCTCACCATCCTCCAATGTGGTGATGTTTAGCGGCTCACTGCTGTAGTTTCCAGGCCCGACACGTGTGTGTGCTTGCACCATAACCCGGTAGTGAGCATATTTCCTTAGATGTGTGATGTGGATGTAGTTGGTTGGGGAGGTGAGGTTGAGGTAGTGGGTTGAATTCCAGAGCTCCAGGCTGTAGTGGGTTATAACTCCGTTTGGCATCAGAGGAGGCTGCCAGGTCACATTCACCTCGCTAGGACTGACCGACTCATATACTACACTGTATGGAGCACTGCCTGGAACTGAAGTGGAAAAAATAAATCACAGTCACTAAAAATCTGTATCATGCAATATATTCACCCATCAGCTATTTGTCTCTGATGTCATGCCAAGGCAGGGAAACTCAGATGCCATGTTATATAATGCTAAGCTAACTCAAATATAATGTTGGACAACTGTTTTCCAGGTTTGCATGGGCTATGATTTGTGCCACTAGAAACTGAATTTGAATCATGATATTTAATTTGGAAAGCATGATCTAAATTTGGATTTATGGTTTTGAAACTTAAAATACTTGCTTTGTAATTGTATTCAACCTACTTGAAAATTCAGAATGCCATGGTCTTTGAGTTCAAAAATTAAAATTTCAGTTTCAGACTGCATAATTCAGAACCAGTTTTTTGATTCAATTCAAGCTCAGCAACATCTAATCTATGAGGAAGAGTAATCAAACACAGATTCACAGAAATTTTACTTCATATTCATACAAACTCCTCAATGGTCTGGGGCTGCACTCCTCACCTGAATGGTGAAGAGGATGACACCATCTCCATTACGTCCAATTACCAGGGACTAAATAATCAGGCGTTCTTCGAACATAGGTTTTTGTAAACATACAGAGGATTTCTATTAATATTATTGGGGTAGATGGCATAATGGTTATGAATTGGAATGAATTTTAAGGGATAAAGAGTCAAATTCAGTTTTGAAACACTAAATTAAATTTACATATGATGCTTTTTGTATATAGTATAATAATTCAAATTCAGTAGCTTCGGTAGTTTCTAGTAGCACAAATCTAAGCCCATAGATTTTTGCGTCATATGAATTTCATACATTTATCTTTTAACATATGCTCTCGTTAGAACAGTGAGTAAAAATTAATTTGCCAGTGAAAATTGAACCAAATTTGAAGTCGAAACAAGACATTTGATAACTTGACCCCTTACTCCCTGAACTTATTTACAATTATATCAAACACTGTTTTTGTATTCTTGTAGAAACTAAATTGAGTGGAGATTGTAAATATGAATATAGAACATACAGTTGTATGGAAGCCCTTAAAGAATATTCATGAAATATAGTCCAGTTTTCACCATCAACCATCTTTAAAGTTACTAACCTATGGTTTTGTTACCTAAATAAAAACTTGTCAGGCCCCCAACATTTGCATGCATCCTGGGACATATTTGTGACAATAACCAACAGCATTTGAGCATCTCACGATGAACTCAAGTAACAGTAAAATGACAGCTGTGTGGTTATTCTTCAGCGTGTCATCGTCCAAGTGTTTATACATATGTATGTGTTTTAGCCTTGGTGGATACTTCCACCAACTTACCATCCTCTCCAGACAGCAGGTGTAAAATGTCTGACGTTTGATTGCCATAGCCGTAACGTGTGTACGCCCTCACAGACACATTGTAGTAGGAGAATGGCTTCAGGTTTATCAGAGTCACTCTGTTGGAGGTTGTGTTCATCAATGCAGAGTAGGACTCGTTCTCATACATGACTTCGTAATACTGGATTACCCCATTGGCTTTCTCTGGTGGGGACCAGGTCAGTGTGGCAGTGGATGGGGTGGTGTCATCCACCATGAGGTTCACAGGAGGAGAGTCAGGCTCTGAGTGTGGCATCACAAAGAAATATCAGTCACATCAATGTTTCTTTTGATGACTGCGCCATTTATAACCAGTGTCATAGTTTATGTAGTTTGTCTTAATTGCGTACCATCTTCTAAGGTGAAAACAAAGACGTCATCCTCCTCTGACAGAGAGCTCTCTCCAACAGCTGTTGATGCAGCTACTCGTAGCTTGTAACCAGTATACTTTTCCAAATCTGTCAACCAGAAGACAGATATTCAGCAAATGTGTCATCAGTATAAAAATGACTGCACTGAACTGTGCAGGAGAGGTGTTCACCTGTTATCAGTATGCTCGTTGTGTCAGAACCCCACTTTAGAGCCTGATTGTTGTGAAGATTGAGGCCATAGACAGTATAATGTGTGATCCGTCCATTGGGGTTGAGAGGAGGGACCCAGTTCACGAGTATGGAAGTAGAGCTGATGTTCTGATAGGACACTTCGAGTACTGAGCTGGGAACTAAAAGAAAAAAAACAGCAAATTAATTTCAAAGAGTTGAAACATCATTGTTTTTTCTGTACTTTTAAAAATGGTTGCTAGTGACATATGCCCTCCCACCCTGCTCCCTGGTTTTCTCAGTAATGTCCTTAGCTGGACCCTCTCCTACAGTTGTCGAAGCGGTGACCCTAAACGTGTACTCAGTGAAGGGATTAAGATCTGACACCAGGTAAGACAGCTCCTCTGACAAGATGTCCATCACCTCCTCTCTCACTGTCACACCTGCAGCATGCAAGCAGACACAAAGAGGTGCAAAAAGCATCAGACAAAGATACAGTATTGATGTGTTAGAAAAAATCCATCAAAGCAGGAAGGATACAAGAAGCAGTGTTTATGTTAACTCTCCCCACCTGTAGTACCAGCAGCTGCATTGCGGGTTGAAAACTGTCCAGTTATTGATGCATAATGTGTTGACATGCGGAGTTGGCCAGGGGTCAGTGCCAAAGATGAGGGGTCTGGGGTCATTGTCCTAGCATGCGATTGCTTTGTGAGCCAAGGCAGAAGCGAAGCAGATGGCACGGAGGTAAGAGAAAATGCAGCGGTCACGAAATTTTCAGTTTCATTGCTAGAGGTTGAAAGAGGAGCTGAGGTGGTGCTTGACTCCTCAGTGACCATGGAGCCTTCTGTGTTGGAGATAGGGTCAGCGTTTCTCAGGCTGAAATGGGTGAAGCTAGAAGCAGTGACAGCAGTGGGCAGTGTGCGATCTGAGAGAGTGGCAGTGAAAGTAGGCATTGATGTCTCACTGAGCTCAGCTGTCCTCTTATGCCGTCCAGGGACAACAAGAGGTCGAGTCTCATCTTCATCCATATCTTTTGTATTCTGAAGGAAGAAAAGATGAATTTAATATTCTGACAGCAGTTTTTGCCCCTCTGGTTGGGAAAAGTTTAAAGCGCAGAGTCATGATAGTGTGACTCATCAACCCCTACAGCAATGTCTACTTAAATCAGAAGACATCGGTGGACATGGCTTGCAGGTTGCATGTGAGAAAGGCTTTTTTTGTAGCCCTCTTTGAGTGTGAAATTAGTCAATTTAGTATGAGGAAGATGCAGAAATAAACATATTTTTCTTCACCTTAATTCTAATGCACAATTGTGCTCATAAGTTCAGATATCCTGGCAGAATTAATTATTTCTTGGCCATTTTTCAGACATTATGAGTGATTACACAAAAACGTATCAGTCACTCATGGTTAGCAGTAAAGCCAATACCAACAAACAACTGTTTACTCTTTTTCAATCATAATGACAGCAGAAATGTTCAAAATGACTCTGACCCAAAGTTAACATACCTTGGTGATTTTGGCCTTAACATGCACACAAGTTGACACAAATGTGTTTGAGTGGCTACTAAAGGTAAACATCCTCACTTGTGATCTATTTGCTTGTAATCAGTGTGCATGCATAAGAGGTCAGTGAGTTTTTGAGCTCCTGATAGACCCTTGCATCTTTTATCCAGTGCTGCACTGACATTTCTGGATTCTGAGTCATGGGGAAAGCAAAAGAATTGTCAAAGGATCTGCATGAAATAGAAAAGCAAACTGTTAAAAACAGAGAAGAGATATAAAAAGATAAACAAGGAATTGGGGATGTCAATAAGCAGTGTTCAAACTCTAATAAAGGAGTGGAAAATGAGGGATTCTGTTGAAACCAAACCACGGTTAGCTAGACCAACAAAGATTTCAGCTACAACTGCCAGAGAAATTGTTCAGGATGCAGCGAAAAACCCACAAATTAAGAAAAGTTTTTGTGTTATGATAAATAATAATCTCTGAAAAAAGGCCAAGAAATCATAACTTCTGCCAGGGTATGTCAACTTATGAGAGCAACTGTATTGTATTGTTTTTATGCCTGCCTAGTAATGTTGACAAATACAATGCTTGGCTTACCACTTCTGCAGTGAGGGTGATGTCCTGCAGCAAAACCTCATCAACCAGAACCTGCACTCTGTAGTTCGTAATCTGACCGTTGGGCTGGGCTGGGCTTTTCCAGCTCACACGTACTGAAACTGAATCCTCAGCTACTGCCATCAAGTCCTGCACTGCACTGGGTGCTAGACATAAGTGCACAAATGGTAAAGTTAGACGAAGAACAACTTCATAGAGAACTGCAAACAATGATCAGAACGTGTCAATTTCTAACATCATATATGGCCTCTTTCAATACTGTGAGGAGTGTATTTTGCTAAACATTAAAACTAAAAATTGTGGTGTAAAGATATGCATATTTCAGGAATGACGCAACCTTCAGCAGGTGTGATTACATTCTCCTCAGCAGCTGGACCCACTTCTCCAGCAGCTTTGGCTCGGACAGCTACAGTGTACTGTGTGTAAGGTGTTAAACCAGTGAAGGAAAACCGCATGTCACCTGTGCTGTTTTCATACAAATAACCTGGAAAGAAAGAAAGAGATTTACAGTATTTTTACTGAGTTGCACTATCTTGATGGATGCATGAAGGTTAGTTTAAATGTTATTTTCCAAAAACCTGTAGGTCCATGGAGGTAGAGCATGTAGCTAAATTTTCCTGTGATGATCTTGGGAGAGCTCCAGGACACTGAAATTGATCTCGATGTCATATTCAATATGACAAAGTTTTGTGGTGGATCTTCTGGGGCTGTGATGCATTAACACAGAAATGAGATGATGAACATATTTCATATAATAAATCTGAAAAATCAACAACAAGAAAAGGAACTTTTAATATTTTCCACACCTGATTCTGGCATGCGGACCATAGTGGAGGCTATCTGTCCCTCGCCATCAGAGGTGAAGGCAGACACCTCGAACAGATAGGCAGTGTAAGGCCGTAGCTGATCAACTCCCACTGATATGGGAACACTCCAGGAGGCTGCAGGGGGCACAGCTGAGAGGGTGATGGGTGGTAAAGATGCTGTTATCTCAAACGGACTAACAGTTGCTCGGGATAGGATATCAGCTGCATCCTAGTTCAAAATCAGATAAGATATGCACATCAAGGCTATTAATGTGAATTTTTGCACTCAAAATCTGCTGTTTTCTTTGTATGCATCTGTAATCCTAACTGAGAAATAAAAGTCAATATGACAGAATTTGCTTTGCAGTACATTGCAGTGAGGCAGTGCTCCGGTCATGATGTCCTCTGCATTGACTTCAAGTGTGCGAACTGTCTGCCCGGTACGAGCATGTTTAGCCTTCACAGCAAATTTTGTAATGAGGCCGTTAATGCGGTGTGGCAAGAACCAGGTAACCATGACAAAGGTGTGGTTTTGAGCAAAAGCTGTCAAGTTGGTCACCAAGCCAGGGGCTGTAGAAACACACAAACACAAACTGAATTTACACACAATACCTGCTTTTAGACCATTATGTAAGTGTTAGTGCATGAGCATGTATACCCACGTGACTCAGCTGTCTTTATGTATAAAGAATTGCTGAAGGCTCCTATTCCAGCTGAAGAGATGGCTGCTACCTGAAGGGACAGAAAAAGAGAGAGAGGTCGAGATACAGAGTGAGGCACAGATACAGACAGAGCAAGAACAAGAGGAGGTTTTAAAAATGGTCATTAATTCGTGCTACATGCTGTCAGCATGGCGATCATCAGAGCAAATAATTTGCATAACTCAAGCTAAGGGAAGTGATCCCATTAATACAATGAAATGATGACTCACTATCACGCATCAGGTATTCTTATGGATCCTTGACTTTCCACTCACCGTTTAAGACAGAATCAACAGAATAAATAGAATTAGCCTGTTAATCAAAATGATCTGGAATTACTAGGAAGGTACATGAATGAAACTCTATCTTTAAAAATCTGTCTTCACCTTTTATTGACCATATATTCTGGCCTAGGCACTTGTGCCGTAACTGTATAAATATTCTTTTTATGGGTGGTACACACTCACACACACACACACACACACACACACACACACACACACACACACACACACACACACACACACATATTTATAAACATATTCTCATATACATATAAATGTACAACCACAGGTACACACGTTCTTAAACCCACTTGTTATCGGTATGCCAGAAGTATCAGAAACCCAATAGAATCAGAATATTTACACTTCTTGTTATTTATCTGAAGATAATCTATACTGGTCATTTTTACTTTGTAGAAACATTGTTTATTTCATGTATTATTTAATTCTCTGCTCATTTCTTTTCTACTTATTTTGAATATTTTTAAACTATTTTATTTTGGCTTAGCTCCTTTCTTTAGATGCTTAAGTTCATACTTTTTTTTGACCAGCCTAAGCCTTCTTTTCCTTTTGTATCAAAGGGAGTTCACTGGTGACTGGAATTTCAGCATGTATAATGCAGCCACAGAGCATAGACTGTATAGCCACAGAGCTGAATCTATGTCCTTCCGGGTCACTGTGTCCAAAACTACCAATAACTCTTGCAGTTAAAATGCATGAAGTGCGATTTGAGAAGCAAATACTTTGATAATTTTCATCTATTTTATTTTGTTCACTGGAAAAAAAGGACACAAACTGATAAGATTTTTGTGGTTTGACTAATAGACACATGAAAATGACTTTCACACAAAGTCAGGAAACTGTGAAGTAGCATGAGAAGAAGATAATGACAATCCCGGCCTTGTGCGTGGTTTAGTGTGTCAGTACACTCACAGGTGAGATCTAGTAATATGATACATACACACACACCCTTGAGCCGAAATCCACACAATACAATACAGTATGTGCAGTTATGACCACAATGTGTGTGTCTCTCAGAGTCCATTTGTATGAAGGTCATTGTGGGTTAATGAATTCTGGAAACTAATAAGCATGATCACATTCAAGCTCAGTGACAATAGACAGTGGAAAGAGCCAAAGCTGATCCATAGATCTGTTTACCTGATGAATAATGCAATCAGGATCAATTTCCAGTATTCAGCCACATCAGGAGAATAGTCTGTTGGATTTAACTTAGCTAGCCTCACTCGCATGATAAGACATGATAGCTTTTCCAGGAATATTCTGGTGTTTATCTAATATTTTATTTTACACTCACATCCAGTCATTTTTAAGGGCATAAGGTGAGTAAGTGTTAACTTTTAAATACGATTTTTTAGTGATTTGGGGGTCTTGTTTTTGTTCTGAATCTTGGATTAAATTTAATCCTACCTCAATGTGGTATGTTGAGCCTGAGGTAAAGTCCGTGAGCAGGGTCTCTGGTATATCCAGGTACTTGGTCACCTGGGTGAAGGTTGGATCGGGGTAGGGACACACCTCTTTGTACCTAGAGCAGGAAAACTTGTGTTCAGATCAACACCTCCAAACCCATATCACACAACGTTGAACAATTCTGGGCTGGATGAAAGACTTTGTGGAGGAAATCAAGCTCTTTCTTCTCAGGACCAATGTTTGGTCTGCTCCTATAATAAGTATTTTCTAATTCAAGTTGTAAAAAATCTGCCAGTGCTGCAATTCATGGATAAAAGAATAGTTCTGCACAGTAATCTTTTCGTAATAGGATAGAAAACCAAAATCCACTTAGATCCACTACAACAAAAATCCTGCTGACACATGAAAACATGAGTGATCTTGAGTTCTGAGGCTTTGATATCAACGCTGACATTGCTGTGCATACCAGCAACACTAGTGCCACTTTTTAGGCTGTTTTCAGCAGCCTGACAGATTCTGATTTTGTTGACACTCAATCATGACTAAATTTCTGCAGAGATAATTTTAATGTGTCCTCTCTGCTTATTGATGTTGAGTATGTCATACAATGTATACACCTTTTTATGTCCAGTAGCTGTACGATACTGTTGAGTTTGTTATTGCTGCGAAAAACAAAAGCTTCACATTTTAGAAAAATACATCAAGTATTATTGTTGTTGTTGGCAGTTTGGAACTGAAAAAGCTTTTGAAAGTCAAGTTTCCTTTAGCACTAAACTTCAACTGAAAATACATTTTTCCATCCTTGAAAAATGTTAACATCATAAGAATCATTTCACTGCATTGATCCATGTTTTAGTCATACACTGACAAATTTTGAAGTCTAAAACAAAACTTAAATGACACATTTTACAGAGAATTACCTGATAACATATCCATCTATATTGTTTGCATCAGATGGCATGGTCCATGAGAGCAGAATACCATTGGAGCCCACAGCCTCTCCTTCAAGACCTGAAGGTGGACCAGGTACTAAAGTAACAGGAGGGACATGTGAGGAGGAGGATGAGGAGGAAAAGGTTAAGTGATTTTCCTCATCCAATCTTTTCACTTGATCTTCTTTATCTAACACCATCAACTCAGCAGAGGTCTATGGCGATAAGGAAATACAAAATATGACAAATAGCTCCAGAATATAAACGTTTAACATTCAAAAGAAAGAATAAACACAGTCATTTGGAAACCACTGCTGGTGTCTAAGCAGGAGTAATCCTCTAGTTTCTCTCTCTCTCTGGATGAGTGTGTTCTTAGAGTGATCTCTGATGAATAAGGCCTCACACAGCAGTGGCATTTCACTGACATTCACTGCAGACCCATTCATTCTGCGGTTCAAAAGGCTGGGCTCAAGTTACCCTAAGAGAAATTAAACTGGGAAGGGAGTATACCCTCCTGCCAAACAAGCACACACACTCTCACACACCGACACACTGAGCTTCTGCACTTATTTCTGTCCCTTAGTGTGGTCATGTGTCACACAAACCCTGAGTTAAACAGCAGAGGGCAGAAGAGAACCTGTTGACACAACCAAAATCAATGAACCAAGTATCTAAACAACAGCAGTTTGTGCATGTGCGCTTCTCACCGCTTTCATTGGTATTGATCATGCGGCTGACTCCAGGGCTGATGACTGAGGAGGAGGATGCTGTCACTGTGGCAGTGTATTGTGTACCTGGACTGACACTGAACACATCAGCCTGTGGAAACGAAGAAACATACACCTGCAGTCATACCACATACACAAAATATGTCTCTGGGTGTATTTTTTGCTACTTATACTCTGTTACTTGTACTCCTTGTCTTGTTCTAACGTATTTGATTAATGTGAGTGAACTTCACGCAAGGTATAAAAAACTGTGTTGTCATTGTGTGATTTTAGTAGATTTTTAATTAAGTTTGCATCCATGGCATTTCCACAAAAAGTGTGTCAGCTTGTGGTATATGTGAATAGTTTAATGTTTATTGCAGTAAATAAAGGATAGATTAAGGCTGCAAGACATTGCCTAGAATCAATATCTTGATATTTTTGGGCTGTATCGCAATACACAACATATATCTCAATATTCTGATTTCTCCTCTAAATCCCTTTTAAATGTTAAATTCAACCCTTTGATGCATAGAATGGCACCAGTTTGATGATTCAAGCAGATCTTTCAGTTGGATTGCTGAAAATTTCGCACAAAAAGGGGGGAAATCAAAATCAGGTTAAGTTAATCAAACCTTTTGTTTCAAACCAAACTTTATGAAGTTACATTTTTTTAGTTTCAGTAAAATAATTAATATCTCCAGCAAAGAGTGTTAAATTATGAAGAGAGTTACATACTGACATCTGAAAATATTTTCATGACAGTTTATACGCAATGGTCATGATATAGTCATTTCATACACCTCGTGTGCAGCAACCCACAATACAACAAATATATTCAACATATCCCCATCCCCAGGTTAGATCATTATTTATCACTTACAGTGCTGAATCTGGTTCAAACCCCACATTTCCAGTTTGTTTCTATGGTTGTTCCTGGCGTTAGTGAACAGTTAAGAAAACCCATGGCTCAGTGTCTTGCATGCACGTGTTTGAAACTTGCATGTTTTTCACACAGAGGTCTTTCTTTTTAATTTTTTTTGTTTTTGAGGTTTATTTTCCTACAAAAAGTTGATATCAAAATAGTATATCCCACCTAAGGCAACCATCTTCTTTACAAATAGGGCGTTTACTGACAGGCACTAAATTTCTCCATAATCTGCTTTCTCATGGATGGTAAGGTTAGGTCATTGGTGTTGTAGTGTTTCAGCTACAATGAGTGTTGCAGCTGCCTTCTAACAATTTTGTGTTTGATGTCATTTTGTCAGATCAAATCCTATGTTTTCTCCAAAACATGTGACCAAGCTTTTTTTTTCCAAGTCTATGCATGAAATACTAAGAATACAACCTGTCTATTACGTGTGGCTGTGAGTTAGAATGAAAGCATATACACATACAGTATAGTGGTCTGATTGCCAGTGAATGCATGAGCTTTGAATTCTTACCTGTGAGTCTACCTGTCCCAAGCAGAGTGTGAGCAGCAGGATGAGTGAGGAGAAGGCCATGCTTTGTGGCAGAGTGAGCTTTAGTCAAAAAGGCCTCTCCAATTAGAGCAGCATCCAGAGTTAGTGTAAAATGTTAGCGGGGGTCTTCAGGTAATCCACAGAGAAGAACAGGAGAAACTCCACGTCTAAGTGCTGGTTAGTTGCATGAGTAAAGGTTGCAGGGTTAGTGGTCCAGGCATTGGATTTGAACAGTTCTTAGCTTAAGGTATTCCAAAATTTTTGTTTCTGGTCAGGGAGGGCAGTGGGTCCTTTCATTAGCACAAAGCTAACGTTCTCCCTCTGCTCTCTCTCTCTTTCCCTCCCCTAGGGAAAGCTGCTTAAGCAAATGAATGATTCAGAGTTGAGCTCATAAGGCCAACTTAATAAATAATGAGATCTATTACTCAACCCTGTGCTCCGTGTGCTGTGTGCAGGGTGTGTAAGGTTACATTTTGGGGGGTAACTGACACCTGGCAGCCGGGAAGAGCCACTGTGGAAGGAGATGGTGCATGTGTGTGTGTAGTTTGTACATACAGACTTATAAATCAGCTGCTAGTCTAAAACACCAGACCTCTTCTGATTGTACTTTCTAAAATGAGTTAATGAGGGGTTAATTGTGATGAAATGCTAAGCAACAGCATTTCAACACATTGCTATTCGACTTTATCAAACTTATTCTTCTACCCTTTATTTTTGGACCGAGAATGTTGAGGAGTAGTATGCTTGTATAGGGTTTATCTGTTTCCTTTGTACTTTTTAAAATATACTGAATTTCCTGAACAATTTTGCCCCAAATAAAATGAATGGAGAAGGTGTATTGCCATGGAAACCACACAGCAGTGTCACTGTGATGTCCTCTGACTGGGTCCAGAGACCTTTGTAAAGGTTTGTAGTACTTAATTTTAGTATAGAAATAGAATGTTTCCTTGATGACCTTCTCCTGCTGGGCTTCATAAGTGATAGAGAGAAACATGCTTTTTTTTACATTCAAATTAAAGAGCCTTATGGTATAATAGTTGGAGGAGATGAAGGGAATAAGGGAAATGAATAAATCCTTTAATAAATGGAGCTCCTGCATGATCAGCTCTGCCCCAATGGAGCAACGGAGATGTTAAGATTAGGGTTGTGGCTCAGCATCCCAACATTCAGCATTTGCTGCAAGAAAGTGCTTAATGTTAAAATGGGGCTCACCATTTCGAGACCCCCCCCCCCCCGCCCCCACCCTGCCAGTTCAGAATTGGCTTTCAGAATCCAGTGTGTGTACCTGAACATATCCATCACGTGCAGCATGAACTGTGACTTTTCCCTCATTTGGCAGCAAGTTCACTTGATAATGATCCACACATCCGACTGCCTCCTTCCATCGCAGTGAGAACTCACGTGCAGACACATTGATTTCACACAGTCCCTGTACACTGGCTGGCACTCATGAAGAGAAAGAAAAGACAGAGACATATCCAGAGAGGTTGAGAAGGTCTTTGTAATATAATCAAATCAGTACAGTTGATAGAAAAAAGGGTATGTTGTATTATCATCTACCTGTGGTTACAGTAAGAAAGGCAGCGGTGCCCGCTGTCCTTCCCCTTACTCTCTCAGTGCTCACGCTGTAGCTACAGCCATCCATCAGCCCTGTAACCACAGCAACCTGCTCCCCTTTTGGTACGATGAGTGTGTATGTGATGGAGGCATTGGTCACAGTAACTCTGTGAAAGTCAAATTCTCCAAATGCACTGTCCCAGCTCAAGGACACAGAAGAAGAGTTTACGTCTCCTAAACGAAGAGAGCAAATTCCTGCCGGTCCTGGAAAACAGTAAGTCAAGTTTATTTTAGTTTTGATCATTAAGATGGCAGCTGAATTATCTATTGTTGTGTGGAACTCCTGGGGCAGGAAAACAGTTTAATAAATAAACCCTCAAAAGTTTGAGGAGAGAAAAATGTTGTAAAACACTGTCAGGTGATCAGGTGTTCTTGGGATTCTTACGCGTGCTGAACTCTCTGTGCACTGCCCGACTGCTGTGTGAGTCCAGCACACTCTCAATGCTGACACCGTAGTCTGACCCCGGGATCAAATTCCTGATCTCATAACTTGTGATCTGTACAAGCACCTCAATCCATGACTTCCTGTCACCAGACAGTGAGCCAAAACTGAGCTAGGAAACACAAACACAAGAAGAAATCTTCAGGATTTTGCAAAAAATAAAAAAAAAACAGAAAAAAGTTCATTTAAGAAAAATATGAGACTTGTTTAGTTTAAATCCAGAAAACATTTCCATCTAACCATTTCTCTCATTCTTTTTTGTAAATGTGATTTTTTACTATGCGTGCAGGTTATGTGCTTGGTCATTCCTCCTGGCCGTGGCTCCCAGGAGGTCATATATCTTTAAAGAGTTGGTAACCTAATACCTGGTGTGACCACACTGGCTACTAAGTAACCATCATGTAAGTGTGAGACATGACTTATTAGGCCTGTTTTGTCCTGGAAATTCACATCGACAGTAAGGTTGGCATTAGAGAGATGACAAAGATCAGATCTGACTAAAGGTTTCTATAGTGTGAAGCCAAATGCGTCATCTGTTAGTGCATGTCCACCTTGTACTCCTCCACCTGTCCTGGTGGTGGTGTCCAGGTGACAAATACTGAAGTTGTTGCCTGCTCTGAGAGAGTCACTCCCTGTGGCACCTCTGGGACTGGAGAGAAGATTATAATTAGTATGTAACACCATGGACTGACACAAAATTGTTTTCATACTATTTGAATGTCTGTTTTGATAACTTTGCTTGAAATGACTCAGGGGAAACAGGTCTTTTCCTTTTCTACATTAAAAGTTTTTGCTGCAAAAAAAGGTTTTCGCCACTCAACATTTTACGTGAGCAAAATTAAAGTACAAATAACACAAGCCATGTCAAAGGAGAGTTTAGCAGCTTATAAAGGCAAATACTGAAACCAATGAGTTAGGTCCTCATTTACTTTATTATCTGGTTTCTCTATGCTGCAAAATGTCCTCTTTGATGACCACAGTGGGATTATTTATTTGGAATCAGCATCTAACTCTGACACTAAACCCTCATAAATCCTTATCAGTCTTGGCTGAATGCAGAACAAAAAATCCTTAGTGTCTCTTATTAGATAATCTCCTTAGCTCAATCTGTGCTTTTCTTTTGTTGAAGCACATTTTCTAATTTTTCAAGTCTATCTTTCTTTCAACCATCTTTAGTTTTAGACACACACCCACAATGGAAAAGTCAATTAGTCACGGCAAGTTTTACACTATAAATCTTACTTGTATGGAGGGTTAAATTAGCAGCTTTACTCCGTCTTTCCCTGCTAATGCTTGTTGTCTCAACTGTGTATTGCCCTCCAGGAGCAAGGCCCTCAAAGCAGAACAATCTGTGGACACACATCTCTAAAAATCAGTGTTTTAAGATCCATGTTGGAATGAATTGCTTTCAATGAGGTACACAAAACATCTAACCTGGGCTCCAGAGAAACATTCAACTCTCGACTGAATGTTGTGTTTTTGATTGACAGAAGGAATCCACTCACTTCACCCCTGACCACGCTCCAACAAATGCAAAACAAGGTTGTGGTTTTATTGACAAGTGACAAGTCAACGGGGCTGGGAGCTAGGAAATATAGAAAAAACAACAAAAACATCACGAAAAGTAGTTGGGGCAGGCAAACTCAACGTGTGTGCGTGTGTGTGTAATGACCTGCAGTGATGTTAATAGTGACGGGGGAACTATCTAAGAAGGACTCCTTCTCAGTTCGTACTGCAAAGTGGTAGAGTTGTCCAGGAGTCAGATTAGAAAATGTTGCACTCTGGTTTAACACCTTCTGCACCTGCAGCAAAGAACATGTCATAGTATTGAAAATGTGAAATACTTTTTCATTACTTGGGTATTCTTACACTACATATACTGTAAAATCAAATCACTCTCATGGGTGTTAACATACACAGACTTTACGTTCTCTCTTGTACCATTTGTGAGTGTTCACAGTTGATGCAGATGACCTCATAGCTGTGAGGCTGATTTTGTGCTGGATCCCAAAGCAGCTCTATGGATGACTCTGTCACCACACCCTCCCTCATTCTGTTAGGTGGAACCAGACCTAAAATCAAAATTCACACCCCACACCCAAACTGCAATTAGTGCTTTGACAAAATTAAAATAAAAGTCTGACAGCTTTTGAATTAAAAAAAAAACTTGAGGATAATAATTTTCCCAAAAAATAGGTGCAGTAAAGCTGCAAAAAATGTAATTCCAAGTTATACAGAAACCCCCCAAAAAGTTACACCCATTAATTTATCAAACTACTTGAAGAAACTTCTGTAGCAACAAGGGAAAATAATTAGCATGCAAGTCTCTTTCGATTAACTTTTAAGAATAGAGTTTGTTGTGGCTTTAGTTATATGAGCTGAAAGCTATTTTTCTGACTGGCACTTTTATATTGAAACAAAGACTTCTCAGCCACATGGTAACTGTGCCTTTTTGTGGGGTTTCCAAAAAAACTGATCAGTTTGTCTTGAGAAACAGATGGGGTCATAACGAGATACAACATTTATCACTAAGAAAAACACTTGCTCAAATCCTGATTCAAATGTTGAGTAGGTTCCTAAAATGGAAATAAAAATACCAACCAGTGAAGTGATGTTCAAAAGTATTGATTTTACAACATCTTTTCATAAAAAAAAAAAAAAAAAAGAATAATTTACTGACTGAGGCAATAAATTAGAGCAGTGAGTTCTAACAAGCATCGTTTATTAAGCATGCAAAAGTGTAGAGATGCAGAATTTACCAGCTACTGTGATCTGATAAGAGGTTTTAAATTCACTGTTTATAGATCATTAATGTAAATGTAATCTTGATATTTTTTTACTTGTACAAGTTAGCTGTGAGATAGCAGTAGGACTTACCTGTTCTGATGATCTGGCTGTAGTAAGGAGGCCCCACCTGCTCTTTGCTTGTGCTGTACACCCTCAGCTGGTACTCAGATCCAGGACTGAGGTTCTTAAGAGTTATGATATGTGAGTTGTGAACATCAGCGGGGAGGGGGTACCAGTCACATGTTTGCTCACACAAACCCTCACATGCCATGTCACACTCTCCTGGACACACACACACTTTAACTCCATCAGTCAGACCCAGCTGTGGATGCTGGATGAAGAGTTTTGCAGAGTTTGTGCCCACTGAGACAGGGATCACTACCTGAACTGGCAATGGATCTATGAAAAACAAATAAAGAGGAAGGAAGAGACATACGACAATTGCAGTCCACTTTTAAGGGGAAGCAGGTCTGTATTATTTTTATTACTCTTACTTGCTGTGTGTATGAGGCTAGTCTCCCGACTCCTGTCCTTTCCCACCACAGAGACCACACCAACTTCATTCGTCTGACCAGGAGTTACTAGGCCCAAAGTAACACACACAGAATTATTCAACCAGAGTGCAGCAGGACTGGACTGGTCAACCCACAGTGAAGACAGAGAAGTCAAAGGGAAAGGAATAAGAGGTTGGGATGTGACATTATAACCATCAGGTAAGCCGTCAGGTGGGGTCGACCAACATACTGTCAGATTTCCTGTCTTGCTTGACACTGATAGACCATGAGGGACCTCCACCTCTAAGAAAAATGAAAGAAAACTGTTGATTATAGATTCTGTGGTGATCCATGCATTCATTTTGATATTTTACTGGTTGAATCAAGTGATCTAAGCAGCAGAAATTTGCCTGAGTTCTGAATTCATACTTGTAGCCTTTTCTTCTGTGGCCAGTAGGTGACAGACAATTTGCAAAATCCATAACATGAATTCTAAAGCAATGACACAAATTCAACAACTACACAAATACAAATAGAAAAACATGAATGCTGAAGCCACAACACCAGAAATCTAGCCACAACAGAAGTTTAAAAAGTTCAACTTTAAGCATTTTAGTCACGTACGGTTATCCCACCAGACCAGTCCACGCAACAGACAGAAAAAATATATTTACCATATGTAACCATAATATTGTGGCTATATTTGTGTTATTCATTGACTTTTGTAAACTGTCTGATGCCCACTAGCCACTGTACTTTTCAGCTAGTTTTCAAACTGTCACCTGTGAAAAATACCCATCTAATGCTTACCAGTCTGCACAACTACAGGAGTCTGTCCACAGCTCTCAACCCCATGCTGGGTGACTGTGTTGACTTGAACCGTGTATCTTGTGTGAGACTTAAGCCCTCCAATAAAAGCAGTGTATGACTGTGATCCAGCTTTGTCAGATGATCTGGAGATGCTGCTCATTCCAGCTTTCCTCTCTTGATTTGAAGTCATGTCCACATAACGCACCACAAATGTACATCCAACCTTTGACAGGGTGTTTGCCTGCACCCAGTGGACCATGATTTGATTGACGGTAACTGGACCTATGGTAATATTTAAAGGAGGAAGAGGTCCTAAAAGAAAGAAAATGTGGACATTTAAGTTATCTCTGTTGGCATAGAGAGATGTTTGTATAAAATATAAGTATTACAGGCTGTCAGCAGGCTCACTTGTCAACGCAGTCTGTGTCTGTGCTATGCTCCAGGCAGGGCCAGCAGGGTGAGAGGCTCGGAGAGTGAAGACGTAGACACTTCCTGGAGATAGACCTGCCATAGATACCCCTCTGGATGACAGGGAAATAGGCACCCTGACAACCTTTTCATTACTGCTCTGGCTCTGTCCCTCTTTTTTGTCCTTTATCTTCCAGCTTCCATCTTCACTCCTATGGCTCAGCACTTCATTGGCCTCCTCGTGATACTGGAGGAATATCTCAAAAGATGTGAGATTAGGTGAGTTCAAAGATAAGAGGTCACTCCAGTGAAGCTCAACATGTTGCTCTGTCACTTGAACCAGGTCAAAGGTGACTTGTGTTGGGACTGAGGGGACTGTGAAAGAGAGGGCAGCAGAATAACATTAACCTGAGGTGAGAAAACAGAAAAGGGTTGAAGAACATTATGATTTAGATTTCGTGCTCAGTACTTCATATTAGTTATTCCACCTCATGGTTGATCATTGATGAAGGTTTGTGACAGTTAGATGCAATGTAATAGGTAAATATACTTTGTAATTTCAAGGGTGACATCATGAAAACAATTGAATAATGTATTAAAATATTGTCATTATTTACACTGGTACTGGCAGATGAAGGGTAAGGGGATGTTGCAAAAAAATGGAGTCAGAAAGTATCCTGGTCCTGTCGCATTCCTCTGAAGAGCAAAGCAGTCCATCTCATTGGCCGAAAGTGATGACATCATAGTATTTGTCAGGTTATGGGCTGAGCCATCTGACCAGAGAGGTCGTCCCTCCTCCTGTGGAGGGAAACAGAACATATGTTAAGTTGTATGCTATGAACACATGACACACCTCCCAAGCTCCAATTCATGAAAGTATCTAATCTATCTCTATCTATCTCCATGGTTCAGTGCCAGTGGCAGTGAGGCCTACTGCCTTTGCTCATAGCTAACAGCATGACTTACAGTCTGTAAACCATAGTCTGTAAAAAACAGCCCTGTGAGCACCTGCGGCATCACGAGGAAAAAGCTTCTCCCTATCGTTGTGCACAAAGTCACATGCGCATTAGGTGCACTGTGATTGGCTGGTCACCATGACTACTCTTGACCCAAAACATCCTGAGTCAACCAAATCATAAACATACAGGCAGGGAAGGGGGCTTAGGAGGGGGTGAGGCAGACACAGACACTGACGCCCATGTGTAGGGGCCTATAGATGACGATTGAGCAGGAATATTCCTGTAAAAGCCAATATTTTATTTTTTAGGAAAATCCTGTGGACCCTACCTTTAAAACATAACTGATATTTGGGGGGAAACTGATGCCAAGGATGGAAGGAACATCTCTTGTAATTCCTCTGTACTTTGCTTTTCATCAGTTCCTCTGAAAATGATAACTGACTCATATATGATCTGAAAGAGTCTGAGAGAAATAATTTGAGAAAAAGACAAACTATTATCTCTCAGGACACTAATGCAGGCTTAGGTCTGGAATTGTCTCATAGAAAACACATCCCAACTTAATAGAATAATTGTGGGTTTTTTAACAGTTTGTTATTTCTTTACTCAAGTAAAATGTGAAATTTACTTTTTCTTCAAACAAAAGTCTGCAAAATGCTTGGGAATTTTTGTGAGACACCAAGCTGCTGCAGTTCAAAAAGCAAATCCAATTCTTTATCCTACATTCTGATTTGCAGCCTATGATTGATTTATTACACTCCTCAAGGAGAAAACAGTAACTTCACACATGCAGAACATTCAGTATTAAATGCTGAATCATTTTTGTCATATCTCAAACTCTTTTGCACACCTTTATACAAAAACTTTTTTAAATTGGTTTGAAAATAAAAAGGTCATCATTCTGCATTCTGTAATTCTGTAAATGTTTTTAGGAAACTCCAAGGTTTCCTTTGTCCTGAAGAAAAGTTATTGTTTAAAAACAAGGTTAACAAAGAAACTTACTTGCATGTCATTGAGTCCAGTCCACAGCAGCAGAAGGTTGTTGTTTCTCAGCAGGTGAGAAAACATGAAAAAGAGATCTTCTGGGGTCTTCAGGTTGGCTAGGTGACCTCCAGCTGCAAGTTCTCTACAGCTGTGCTGGGCATCCCTCCAGGTTAAACCAGTCCTCTTCACAGTGAGGCAGCTTCTCACATTGGCCAACCAGCCAGATGGGCACTGGGCTGTAGACAAGAAAAACCATCATTTATCACTTCAGACAGAATACACGTGAAACCCCATGGCTTCCAAGGATGTGGATCAATTTGTGTGATATGACTGTGGTAAAACAAATAAAAAAAAATACCTGTTTCCAAGCTGATGCTGAGTCTCTGCTTCAAAGTCAAATTAAAGTCCCTGAAATGTGTAACAACCTCAGCTTTGATCTTGAAGCGTGTGCCAGGTTGGAGATCTTTCATCTTGTGCTCAGATTTCATTTCAGATGTGTTTAAGTTGAAGAGGTGTGTGACAGATTGTGTGTGAGTGTTGAGTAGACTGAGGGAGGAGAGGCTCTGTTGTTTTTGAAGTTTCCATGTCAGTAGAGCAGTGGTTGTTGTGGTGTAAACGCGAAAGGAGGACAGGCAGACTGGAACTGGAAACATATACAGATGATAAGAAAAAACATCAGTTAGTCTTCAATATTAGGCCAGGTATTGATACATGGGGGACTAGATTAGGGTATCAGAAACTCACCAAAGTTAAACGTCTTTGTTTCAAGTATTGTATCATTCTTGCAGGCTCTCAATGTTATGATATATCCTTTGGGGTCCTCAAACAATCGCAGTTTAGTCTTGCAGTCTGGGGAGCATGATGTAGGATCAATAGGCTCCACATACACCTGGTGGAACAGTCTGAGAGTTCATCTTTCAAAATATTAAACATGTCCAGTCACAACCTGTTTATTGCCCTTACCAGAGAGTTATCCACAGTCCTGTAGGTGGCTGTGTAGATGTTTGGGTTTAATGTGTAGGGGAAGGACTGAAACACAACATCCACCTCAACAGGGTTCAAATGCTTTTCACATGACAGTGAAACCACCTGAAGAGGAGAAATCCACAACAACAACAATTTCATCTGAGGAACAAATTGGCAGATACCCTCACATCATCAAGCTGCAAACAGCGTAAAAATTAAACTGAAAAATGTTATAAAATTCCCCCAAATATCTGGGATCCTTCATTCCCATTCAGTTGGGGGAAAAAAGGCACTTGACATTGTTGAGAATTTTTGGCCCATATGAAGACAAAATTTTGAAATAAAGTCAAAAAGATTAGATAAAAGGTCAAAATTTTGAGATGAAAAGTCGACATTTGGGGATAAAATGTCAAAATTTTAAAATGAAAAAGTCAAATTTTTAGATTGTGAAGTCCAAATCTGAAAAAAAATTGGATGAGTGATAACTTAGAGATCAAAGACAAAATTTGAAATCAAAATTCAAAATTATGAGAAAAAAAAAATCAAATATTTTCGATAAGGAGATGAAATTTTGACTTTGTATTTCTTTGATTTAACTTTTTATCTCAAAATTTAGACTCAGTGTAAGGAAAAAAAAGATTTATTTATTTTTTTGGGCAAAGTTACTTTATCATGTTCATATTTTTTTTACTGGCAGAAATGGGCTCCTATATATAATATATGAACATTTGAGAAAATTTTTACTTTCAACAGAGAAGGAGTGCTTTGAATAAATGTAGGTTATGAAGCTGTTTTATCATCATGGATGTTTTTGTAGAATCTCCAAGAGGTTGGTCAGGGAGTACTCATTAAACATGGTCACTCAAAGCTCAGAGGATCGACTCCTGCTCCTGTTTACATTTTCTGAATTCTTGGCATGTATAACTCAAAACTTTAAGTTACATTACATATGAATAATTGTATATCTCAACAAAACGTGTTAGTTTGGTCAAACGCAAGAACCAAAATTAAAAAAAAAACAGTGCAGACAGTTGCCTTGAAATTTTGAATCATCACGACTTATTCTTTTTTACAGTGTATGCCTTCTTCTTACCTGACATAAACTTGCCAACAACCACACACGAAGTGCTCCACCCATTGTAAATATCGCTCCATCACATAACGCTCATACAGATACGATGCAAAGTCACATCCAAGTCGGGACACAACCTCTTTGGTTTGCTTGAAGCCATCCTGTGGTCACAGACGCGCCGCGGACAGCTGTGCGCCTTTGATGGAAAGTCCCAAACTTGTTTTGACCCGGGGCAAAGAGTCAAGAAGTTCAAGTGCCTTTTAACAGTGTTGCATATCTTTTGATCTTTCAGATGTTTGAAAAGAGGATTCGGTTATCTTATTCCAGAGGAAATCCTTTCGTTACGTAGGTTTTACGCAGAGCGAGGACTTTGAATTTAGCGCGCACTAGAGTCTGCGATCAGTGGTTGTTTCACAAGAGAAGCAACCACTTAAGAGGAGAGAGGGAGGACGAGTAGGAGGAGGAAGGAGAAAGAGAGAGAGAGCGACAGCGAGAGAGAGGGAGATTTTGAGCGAGTTCAAACCAATTTGTTGTGGCTCTTTGTTTAGATAAGAGTAGTTCACCATGGTTACCTCGAGGCACACAGCCACTTTAGTGCCAGGCTCCCGAGCAGAGTAGAAAGGTGAAGAGGCTAAGGATGAGGAGTAGACTCAGGGGATGAGAGGCACAGGAGGTATAGAAGACCATGAGGGAAGATTGAGATGTTAAGACACTAGTTTCAGCCTCTGAATAACGACTGGTCTTGTTTGCACGACTTCTAGGAAGCTCTAAAATAAATCCTCGCCTCAAAATTTCCCTCACACTGCAGCGGTGAGAATGGTCTGGCTCCGACTCAGGGTGTGGTGTAAGTTCTTGGTCATGTGGAATGACAGGAATGTGAAAGAGAGAAATGATTGACAGCGAGCTAAGAGGATTGAGGGGTTCTGTTATGAAGAGGTGACTCCCAAACAGCAATAACTGCTCAGAGGAGCAAAACAAACACATGTCAGCAGAGCAATTGCTGAATCAGGATGAGGATGTGCCAGTAATGACAATCTGATAATGAGAAACTGTGGGTGTGTAGAAAAAGGCCATGTTATGGGTCAGTTTTGGAATAACTCACATAAAGACACCCTTGGATCGTTTGTTTCACCAACTTTACTTCAAAATAAACTACAAAAAGAGTCAAAGATCCTACTTCAAAATGTGTTCTAAGACAATAAAAGCACTGCATAACCCATTCTTTTTGTACAAATTAATCCTCTAAGACAACCAAAAGCATAGTTTGAACTTAGCAGTCATAAAAATGCAGCGACTGCTTTCAACAAAACAGCTGTTCACAGACACTTAGATAAAAGGCTAGCTGCTTATAATTCTTAGCTTAAAGCACAAAAAAGCAAACTAATGAAGACAAATGTGCAAAAACTACTTTTAAACAACCTCCTGCTTACATTAGTTAATTGTTATTTCTATATATTTTATTACAACTCTGACCCAGGGTCAGTATTGTAAACAAAATTATCACAATCAGAGCAAAAACATGGCTGGTTTTAATGCTTCATCATCAGTACAGTATAAGTCTGATTTTCTCCATGTATCCCCTTTTTTCATACATCCTCTGTTTCTGTTTTTAGTTCCACTGGCAGGAACAGTCCAGAGGCTCCTGGAAGTTGTACTCCACCACTGTAGCATTGCGAGAGCAGTAGAGTGTCACAGAGCGGGTTTGTAGTCCACTCTCTCTGCAACACTTACAGAACCGAGCGTGGCTGTTAATGTTAAAGTTGAATATGGTGGCAGAAGGACATTTCCCATCACAGGAATACACTGTTACCTGTTTGAGGAGGGAGATTGGATGAAGCATAAAGCAGTGCATACATGTAGTTTCAATTATATTCATATCTTCGTTTCAGAATCCTCATATTGTGTCAACATGTCTCTCTCCACTCACCGGTGCATTGCTCCTGCAGTCATCTTTCCTAATGGTTGTCCGGATGGCCACACGCTTGCATGTCTTACCATCCTCTTTGCCTACACACATTTGCATAGAAACAACAACATGTAGACAGAGAGACATAGTACTTTTGGACCTCAACCTTGAAAGCACAACACAACCACATAGATGTGCATACACACTGGTGAACACATGCTCTAAAGCAAACACAGACCTAATGAGCTGAGATATTTGATGCTCAGCAGTAGGAGTTGACTTTGATTGACAGGTAGGTAATAGAACAGCACATTTCTCACAGTGACACTGCAGCTCTTTGATTGACTACTGACTTAACCTTACTTATCAGTTCTATTCAGAGCCGGACATGTTTAGAAATGTCAATAATTTACAGCTTTTTCCACAAAAGAGTACTTTCTAACACCAGAGCAAAGTATCTCAGGCTTCATATAGTTATACGATGTGATTTCAGAGATTCATGCATGCTTGATGTTGCTCATGTTATTCAGTGTTTTGTGGGGTAAATGGTGAGAACAAGGCAATAAAAAAATCAGGACACAGAAAGACAAAAGAGGAATCAGCACAAAGTTACACACAGCTTTTAAGTGCAAGTGAATGAGTCACTGAGATGCCACAGAATGATGTAAAAGGGAAAAGTACGAGGTGGAGGTACCTGTGTCACAGTTAGTACTACCAGTGGGGGTTACGGGATTAACGGTAAATGGTAAAACACCCACTCCTGAACCTGGGGACATCGTCAGCCGTCCAGTTCAAAGAATATTATGAGAACACACACATGGTTATATTTGATTCAAAAAACACAGTTCAGCATCACACAAAAACACACTGGAGAGAAGCAGTGCAGTTGGCAAGCACGTGGATTTTTCTCATTTTTGGGGAACTCACAGGGCAGTCAGCCAAGAAACTCAGCCATTCCATCTACAACAAAAAAGCAGCTCAGCAGGGTAAACCCTAACCCCTGAAACATCCTCCATTCTCATTGGTGAACACGCTCTGTTCATCACCCTGATTGGGCAAACTGCAAAGTCCCTGCAGAAGCAGACAAGCAGGCGAGGATGCAATCCCCAAAATGTCACCACTGCATGTATTTTAAAAGTTTGACCACACAGCTTGGGAATATCAACCAGGTAGCTTTAGATCAACTTAGTCACGATGTTCATTTGTTAACTCAGGCTGTTCTGTGTCCTCAGATTACATCTGAGGATTACTAAAGCTAAAGGTTCAGAATTGGACCAACACTAGGCTTTAGCTCCACCCTCTACAAAAAGGTCACACCCCAACCATTCAGCCAATGAGCCCATCCACTGCCAGGCAACAAGGCGCTCACCCGCCTGATTTACCACCCAAAGCATTATCAAAGCACCTTCAAAAACTCTGTGACTTACATGTCTTGCAGCACCCATCCACATAGCTCTGAACAACACCACCAGTCTGTGAGAAGAAGAGAAATGATAGACAAAATAGAGTGAAAACATATTGGCAGGTTAACTTCACAGTTTAGTAATACAAAGTTTGAGTTTGCAAATGAATTGCTTCCAGTTTGTTTTATTTTCGGATCATTTTGATAATAAATTTGTCTCGTTACACATCATTTTTGGTCCCCAAACCACTGATATAGTACATTGATAAATCCTGACCTGGATACACTCTGTATCATTAAAAGGCGGGCAGACCACCCCAGAGGCGAGTATCACTGCTCCCACAGATGTTTCCATACAATCATACCGTGTGCAGTTCTCGACCCAGGAACTCCCTGACTGTACACATAATCAGAGTCAGTGCAGTTCTGTAATCCAAGAAAAGCATCAAGCACATGTGGATGTATTAGCTCTTACAGCAAAAAGCTCCATCGTCCCATTTTCATTTGAGAAAGTACAGGAGATATTTTTGCAGGAGCCGCAGCACACCTGTGGGTCAGTGGATGGCACGTACACCTGGTGCTAAATGGAGGCAAGTAGAAAATAATTCACAAGTGAATGAAGCAAGATTGGCAGATGAGGCATGGTGGATCTTTATTAAGCATGTAGGACACGTACTGGTCCACATTTCTGGGTGCAGTTGACTGAGGTTATTTCCATGGCATAGAAGCCAGAGTCTGGATCTCTGTGGTGCAGGCAGTGAACAGTGTAACAGAGCTCACCCTCAAGGTACTGAACAAGAGACTGGCCTGGGCCCAGCACTGTTACACCTTGGAAAAGACAAACCTCTGCCTTTTCTACACACATGCAAACAAAGAATCAATAACCACACTGCAACAGTTTTTCAATGTAATTGTGAAGATTCAAGGCATGTGACTAAAATCTTGAATGCCTGTTTGATACATACGGCATGTACGCTGAGGACAGCCACAGCTCGTGCTGCTGTCTGAGGCCTCCACCAACATCTCCCCCTGAGGAAAGAAAGTGCTGACTCAACTGAATTTGCTCACTTTTTCTTCCTTCTAGCTCAGACTTGATTAGGCAGTGACTTGTGATGCAGCTTTTTGCTGACTTACCACTTGACAGATGGGGAGCGCGCTGTCCTCACACTGACATTCTTCGAAGAAAGTTACAAAAAGACAAAAAGTTAAGTTCGCAAAAGTACACGAGAGGCATAATAACACCTGAGATGATTCACATCATTAGCTGAACACAGAAATAAAATCGTGCATATTTTCATGCATGGTGGTGTGTGTTTGTGCGTGTGTGTGTTTATATTGTGTACCACAGTGCTGCTGTGGGCAGCAATGACCAGGGACAGTGGTCTGAACCAAAGAGAGACCAGGTGCACAGGTCATGTCAGTTTCTGGGCACAGGTTCACATCACATACTGCAACACACAGGAGAAAAATCAAGCTTGACTTTGAAGCCACAGACGTGAAACACAGTCAGAAGTCATTTTTACTTACCACAATGGTACTGAGGACAGCAGCTGTGGGTAGTGTTAAGATCTACAGCCAGGATTTCTCCATGTGAACAGGTTGTAATTGGTTCAATGCACGACTCACACACTGATAGACCCACAATCAAACAAACAGAAGTTTAATTTCAATTTTATTGCAGTGTCAAACATGGTCAGCCTCATATTTAAGCTTTTTTTAGGCGAACCCATAAATCGTAACAGAAACTTACCACACAAGTAGGAGTAGCAACAGGACTTCTCCCCCCTGACCTCCACCAGGAACTGATCCTCCCTGCAGTGGGGGACATCCACAGGAGGGCATGCCATAGGATCACATTCTGAGGAGGACAATCACACAAAATTCTTCAGCCAAGTTGAGCGCCTAGGCCAAGTATTTCACTAAGAAGAAACTTACAGCATGCATGAAAAATTGTCAAATAAAAGTTTGTTCTCACCACATCTGTACTCTGGGCAGCAGGACAGAGCGCTATAACCGATCACCAGCCTGTTCCCATTGTCACAAGGGGGGGCTTCACTGTCACAGATGGTCATATTGCACTCTATGAAAAAATGAGTGAAGAAAGACAAAGTAAGTTAGACATATGTTCCTGTTTGGTGCTAAATGATCACCGATATTTTATCATTTTGGGTATTAGTGGGAACTAGAAGGACTCATTGATATACTACTTTTTCCATCCAACTGAACCAGTTCAAAATGACTTAAAGTTAATTGAAATATACCCATTGCTCTATTTGGTATAATTTTTCATGTTTTGCATTCACTGACGAAATTATGAGGCATTTGAACTCATATTTCCATCATAATATACACACAAATGTTCAAATATGTTCATTATATAGAATATCATCTGAGGTGACCGTCGAGAAAACAGTTTCTACTTTTGATTTTCGATTTTTTAATTTCTAATTTTGAAACCACCTCAAGGACTGAGTATTTTTTCAATCAGACTCATCTCAGGAATGCGGTTTAACACCTGGAGGGTTATAAGTCTTTCTCATATTTGCAAATAAACCTGTTTTTCAACTCCTGTGATGTACTAGCCACTTTTGGTCATCAAGTGACAGCCCCAGAACTATAAATCATAAGTTGTATCTGCAAATCTGGGAGCCTGTCCTTCCTAAACTGTTTATCTATTGACTGATGCTTGTTGAAATATTAGTAATGTTTAAGAAATATATTAATTTTGAGACAAATTACAGTCGCTCCAAATGACTTTTTTTCAAGGCTGTCCTTATAATTCAACTTTAAAAACACTTGAATCTCTTACAGAGAGTAAGATTTGAAGGCAGAATAAAGTGAAAAGATTAAACAGAGAGTGAACTCATATTGTGAAATCTGAAATGTCTTCCTGGAAGAACGCTGAATTTTGAAACTCACCGCAAATTTTCTTTGGGCAGCAGGCTCCTTCTTCCAGCACATCCAGTACGTATTCTCCCTCCCTCTCACAGAGTGGTGTTGGGACAGCGTGGCAGTCTGGTTCGATGGCCACCACAGAGCCATTCTCCACACACTTGTACAGACAGCAGCTGCGTGCAGACCCATTCCACACCTCACCAGGGGCCCGAGGGTTACCTTCATTGTCTGTACACACTGGAAAAGACACAGACAAGTAAATACAGTGATGATACAACTGTGTGTGAGGCAAGGAGTAATGTAAAGCCAGTATAAAACTTCTTTTTGCTTCCCTGACAGTGCAGTTTTCATCACTAAGGCTTGTAATGACTCTGTCACTCACCACATCGATCCTCAGTTACACAGTAAGGGGAGTCGGCTCTGTGCAGGATGGTTCCACTGCGGCACACACACTCCTCTCTGACGAAGGAGCAGGTAGTCTCCTCGTAGTACTCTCTGTTCAGACAGGTGCGGCTGGTGCAGGTGCTTACACAAGGCTGATATTCCTTACCAGGGGGACACCTCAAGGCTACAAGATAACAAGCGCTTAGCAATACGTGAGCAAATGAGAATCAAAGGCAAGTGCAGCTGAGCCTGTGAGTGTGTTATTTCTTACGGCAGAAGTTATGCCGTCTCCAGCTGATGCAGACTTGGTGTGTGTAGCAGACTGCTACGTAGGCTGCCAAAAAGTCACACTGATGATCCTTGTAGTGCAAGTCCCCTGCCCACATGATGTCGCAGAACTGCTCTGGAGGGACCTGCAGAGCACATCTTCTATGATTCAAATTCAACTGATTTTTTCACAACCATAGACAACTACCAGCAGAACTGCAATAGACGTTACAAAATGCTTAAACTTGTAGAATATGGGATAACAAAAGTCAGTTAAGTAAATGGAAGGCCAAGGGATAGTAACAAATAATAAATCATGCAAGTGACAACTAAAGCAAAAAATCTGCCTAGAAAATTGGGTTTAATCTTTGGCTACTGCACCTTGCTGTGGCATGGAGTGAAGGCTCTCTGACGGAGCATGGAGAGACAGATGGAGCAGTCCCCTGTGGTGCAGTTGTCTCCAACCCTGCGAGTGTGTTCTGTTTCATCAGTGGTGTGGACTCTCCAAGCCTGCAGAAACAGCATCATGTCCCCCACTTCTCTGACCACGGTGCCATTGGGCAGCTTCAAGTCATCCTCTGGGTTCCCATCACAACAACCTGTCAGAACAGACAAACAGGAATAGTGCAGGTGTCTAAAGTATTTGCAGCACTGCCCATGGGTAAAACAAAAGTAAAGTAGAACAATTTGTGGTTAGGACAGCATCATTTTTAAGTTATCGCTGGACTCACCACACAGACCTCGGGTCGGCACAGACGCATTATAAGAAGTAATATACTGCAACACCATAATGCCTGTGCTATGGTACCACTGGATACTGACTCCGCCAGGTGTGTGGATCTGGTACATGCTGCCCGTGTCTTCGACATAAAGAGCATGACGGGAGAACGGAAGTCTGGCAGGCCTGTAGTTTACCGTCACCTGGAGACACAAGGAAATGTAGAGGCTGGTACCTTTCACATTTGAACAGTACAGTACCGATGTGAATCTGTACAATTACTCAATGGTATCAATTTTTGGTACTTTTGAGTGTGTTCATGTGGTAATAAATGTTAATAATTTAATGATAAAATATCAAAATGTTTCAGTTTATCATTTTATTTCTGAATATATAAACTTGAACAAATAAATCAAAACAACATTCAACTGTTTGTTCTGAGACATCCCAATTGTTTCACTAATTTCCTCAACATGAAAACCCTCAACCAAGATTAACTACAACTTAAGAAATTGTCAACAACTACACTCTGTTTATTCTTAATCATGCCAAAATTAAAAACGAGCTCTACGTACCCCATACCCATGTATGACATGGAAAATTGCCCACTCTTCCACAACCCACAGTTACAAGCATGCGTTTAGGTACTGAAACATGGTACTGATTGATTTTACAGAAATAGGTACTTGGTACTCTGTACTACTGACTGAGATCTGCTGGTACCTATAAAGTACTGAATTTGGTACCTATCCCTGAGGAAATGACAATGTCTTTTGGTTGGAATAAGTCAAACCCTTGGTGATGAATTAGAGATTTACCTTACGATCCAGACGGTTGATAATTATTCTAAAGGAGGATGTTGTGATGTTCAGTTTCTTGAAACACAATCCAGATGTTCCTCCTGTAGGGGTCTGTCAGGGAGTAAATAAAATCAAATCAATCCTTTTCTGAAAAAAAAAAAAAAAAATCTGAAAAGAAATGAATATATAGATTCCAGTTTAATACAGTATAAGCACACTTACAGTTCGTCTGATGGAGTTGACACTCTATAAAGAAATTAGAGATTAACAAAATCCAATTTATTTTAGAATATTTAAAAACAGAGAATAACTATATTTCTTTGTATATTACTTGGCTGGTAGGACACTTCTCAACTGTGCCAATGATCATCTCTCTGGGCAGGTTGACAAGAATATAGGAGCCATTGTCATACAAAGCCACGTTGTTGCCATCAAATGTGATTACACGCAGGTCTGACATCATAGTACAGCGACCTGAAAGTGGCAGTATTGTGTACTGAAATAATTTATACAAACACAGATCATCTTTTACTGAATCACTTGGAATATCTGATTTTTTTTACTCTATCAATAGAACTCACAGGGGCACTGCCACAGTGGACAGCAGGGGTCTGTGTTGATAAGGACAGGCAGGCCCAGCAGGCTGCACTGAGGTGGGGTGGTGTTGTAGCGGCAGTGGAGAGAAGAGTTGTGTAGCAGCAGCTCTCCATTGAAACAGAACAGTTCTGCACATTCATCGATTCGGTAGGAGTACGGGGGCTGTGGAGACAAAGTCAAGCCTTTCGATTTAAACACAAAGGCATGACATATTAAAGCTGTGAATTATAATATTGACCGCTTAGTGTGTGGCCGTGTACTCTAAGTTTAGGACAGTTGTAACACTTACCGTGCAGGGGGTGGTCGGCAAGAGGAAAGGATGTGTAGTTGATGCCTCCTCTGTTGGAGTGGAGGTGTCCATGCTTGTAGTCATTTCCGTGGTAAACAACTCACTAGTAGGTTCAATGGTTGTAGGAAGGGGTGGTGATGTCACAACTGTTGATGTGTCCACTGTGGTGGTCGTCTCTAAAGTAGTGGTTGCTGGTGGAGGAGCAGTTGTGGTTTCAGAGACAGAAGTGGTTAGAGTGGGGGCTGTTGTGCTGGCAGTGGTGGGTGGTAACTGTGTGGAGGTGAGAGGAGGTGGAGTGGTAGTTTCTGGTGATGTTGGAGATGGTGTTGACGGTGTGGTGGAGGGAGATGTGGTCAAGGTGGTGGAAGCCAGAGTAGTGGGGGACGGGGTTGTTGCTTCAGTGGAGAGTGTCCCTGTGGTAACTGAAGTGGTGACCCCTGTGGTTTGAGTGGGGGTCGGTTCAGTGCTGATAGTGGGAGTCTCTGATGGGGTGGGGGGAGGCTGAGTGGTAGAGGCAGTAGTGGGTGGAGGAGCAGGAGGAGCTGGGGATGGAGTTGTAATGAGTGGAGTTGTGACCAGCTCAGTGGATGATGTGGTAGGAGAAGTAGTGGTTGTAGTTGGGGTAGCTCTGGTGGTAGTGGTGGTTGTTGTGGTCGAAGTAGTTGTAGTAGTAGTAGTTGTTGTAGTTGTAGGCCTAGTAGTTGTAGTTGTTGTAGTTGTAGTGGTTGTAGTTGTTGGTGCCACGGTAGTCCTGTTTGACCGTGTCACATATGCAAAAGGTGTTGGAGTTGGAGGAAGAGACACACCTAATGGGGACAATAAAGAACACAGTTATGTACTTCCTGTAAGTCATAACAGCAAGTAATCTCTTCTGATAGAAAAAGTACTTTGAAGTCTGTAATCTAAATGCATACTCCATATTTATGCAAAAAGAAAGTCATTTTAATTCCATTGAAAAGAGGAACTCCTTAGATGTTGCACTCACAGTCCTCTGCGTATACACATCTCCGAGTCACTTCATCAAGAATCATGTTCTTTGGACAACGTGGGAAGCAGCCCTCCACACTGCCAAATTACACAAAAATGATTTTATACTCAAGCTAGGTCTTCATTATTGTGTTATTTAAAGTGCTTTTAATACACCAAGCCTCTTACGGGGGCAAGAATTGGCAGCGTGTGGCATCTGGGTCATTGCATGTGTGGACACAAGGGCTTGCACAGGCCTGGTAGCGCCATTCACACATCATACGGTAGGGTATCACAAAACTGCTCTCTGTGGAGGAGAGGCAAAATCTTTTCAGTTAGCTTTTGCATTAATTTAGGTGAATACATTTATGTTTTGGGGAGATGCATGCTCCAGACCTTCTAGCATGAAACTGCTGCTAGTTTTGAAGCCCTCTGAGGTGTCGTATCTCTGCACTCGTGCAGCGGTACGTGTTAGTGTCAGAAAGATTCCAGGTTGGCTGACTAGCTCAAATGAAGTGTGAACAGGCAGAAAAAGTCCCTGGTGCTGGATAAAGGTTGCCCTTCGACTAAACTCAGCCCCTCGGCTCCAGTGCTCCAATTGAAGACGGCTGCGCCCTGATGCAACAAGGAAATAATTCGGTCTCTCTGCAGACTCAAGAGACACCACAGGGACACCTGTAAAAAGAAAAATGGTAGTTAATAGACCCCAAAGACAGTGAGGGATATGATTTAATTTTGCGTATGGGGAGTCTTACGCGATGTTCGGTCCTTTTGCAGGCCCGCTGTGATCATAAAATTGAACAGTAGGCCTGGGGCAGGCAACTGCCCTGGTCTCTCTCTCACCAGAGGAAACACTGAGCCACTGGTACTATTTACACCAAACATTGTGTCATTATAGACAGCGCTCACCAAGGAAAATGGGCCATCACCTAGCTCTGTGAGACAAGAGAAAAGAGAGAGGAGATGTATGTGCAGACAAAAGAGAAACAGAGTGTGTAAGATATGGACACATCCCCTAAGACAATAGCTTTCTGGGAGTGACTAACTTTCAATCTAACATACCTTGATTATAGTATTCACAATCATAGGCTGGAAGAGAGCAAGACAGAGACTTTATTTCAAGAGGTCTGAAAAATGAAAAACCATTACATGAAGCAAAAACAAACAGGAGAGAGTGAGTCTAAGAGGTCAGCAAGGGTCACACCTCAGAACAATAAATGTGGACCAATGTACTATGTCTTTGTACTTGTGTGTGTGTGTGTGTGTGTGTGTGTGTGTGTGTGTGTGTGTGTGTACTCACGGCAGACAGAGGGCGACCTCCAGTGTATTGTAATCCCCTGTTGACAGCATTTGTGTGCATATGCAGCAATGGAAGTACAGAGACACTCACAGTCTCCACCACGATTACAGTTGCAAGTATCCGTCAGGCAGTTTCTATAGAACCAGGTCACATCCACCTGGAAGGTATATGGAGAATTTATATATGTAAACACACACAACACAAAACACACACACACACAGTAACAAAGATAACCAGGCCAAATCCCTTTGGGGGAAACCGGGGGAGGTCTTCTGTGGAGGGTGAGTAGTTTCAATAATTCAGATGGAGAAGGAGTGATGAGATATCAGTCTAAAGGAATGTGGGTCAAACTTTGGTGCAGGAGGGATCAGATGAGCTCTGCTGTCAGACAGACAAAACACATCAGCAATTAGCTGGTCTGTTGGTTGGTGAAGCCTCAGTGCTTCTGACATCATTTACAGAATTACACACTTTATCTTTGAGAAATGTAATATGCAACACTTGTGTTAAGAGTGCACTGTGTCCTGAATGATGCAGCAGGCTTACAGTTAAAACACTGATCTGTTCCTATTAGAGTTCTCTGACCTTGTTTTTATTTTGGAATATTTCTGCTCACAATATTATAAAATATAAGCATTATTCTGAAAGAAAAATCTTTTGTGTCCCATTCTAAATATAAGAAGTCATTTCTCACTGCTGCGGTAACTGAATTGTGGTCGGCATAGCAGAATAAATTCAGACAATGAATCTTCTGCCTCTCAAAACCTTTCTTTAAAGCAGACTCAAAGACTAACCAGATGCATTGAACATTTTGTGCACAGCAGCAAGGACAAATACATTCTTCAATAAAACAATCTGTTTTTCCATGGGAAGCCTTGAAGCTCTGGATGTGCTGGATTTTATCTGACCTCTTCGACTGGATGCTCTTCTCTCTAATTAGGATATGAAGAACACTTCCAAAAAGTCTCTAAAATGAGGCCACTTAGCAAACTTTTCTAGTGTTTTATTTCATTTATCTTATTTTCAAAGTTATTTTGGGGGCAGCTTTGGCTTTTTGTTTAATACAGGAGCTGAGAGGAGACAAGAAATGAGGGGAGTAGAGTTTAACCAGCGACTGCAATGAGTACTATATGGGATAAATGAGCTCATTTTTAACTGTTACCTTTCATATTTTGTTTTCAAAGAGAAATCTGAAAAAACGCAGCTTAGATGATTACTTCTTCTGTCCAAACTCAAGAGGAGAAACCCTTAATGTGATACTTACACAACCACGCTTACAATACCCTCAATACTCAAGCAAACAGCTAAACTCTGCCTGGTCAAAAGCTAAAGCAGTTATCATTTATCTGCACCAGTTGCAAACTAATGTATAGATGTTTACATTTTTTTAGGCTGCCCAATCAGAACCATTGTGAATCAATGTATTTGCAGAATATCAGAGTTCTTAGGAGTATTTCTTCACCTTTTAATTGTTTTAAACATGTATAAAACATTCACAAATAGTTCTGAGCACTTATTTGACATCAAATACTCACACTGTTCAACGGGTAATCATTGGGGATCAGTCTGTGGGTTAACTTTTACAATCTGAGCACAAAGAAACAGAAGTCTTTTCTTGCTCCATTTCACTTTACCTACAAGAGATAAATCTGGGTGCAACCCTGCTAATTTGCAAACCGAAGTCATTTCAGGACTCTCTCAATAAGGGAGGTACTGCCAAACAGCAGAAATCCTCCAGTACAAACTGCTGTACATACATGGCTCCACCTGCTGGCCTTATAGAGAAATACCATACAGTAACAGAACATCAGTTAAGTCCTTTCACGCATGAGGGAATTCTTGAATCTGTTCTGGCTTTGAGGAACAGTGCACTCTCTTAGATTTGTTCACAGACCCTTAATCCCCTTTTGAATTCAAGGTAAAGACTGATTCAACTTTGCATGCACACTTAATCTGCGTTTTTTTGTGTGCCCATCAGTTAAAGAGAACTCACCACATTGTGACAAGGTGCAAAGACATCACTGTAGAGAAGGGCACATTCCCTCTTGGCGTACGGCTGTCTACCTAAGTCCCTTTCACACGGTCGCTCAACTATGTAGTCACTTTCACACTAAAACACACAGACAAATGCGCGCGCACACACACACACACACAGAATGATTGAGTGTCTGATTACTCTTAAATATCACAGGTGACTCATGGGATACAAGCAGAGATAAATTACTAAAGGGACAGAGAGATAGAGGGAAGGGAAAGAGTGTAGGAGGAAAGGGGTAAAGGGAGAAGTGAAGAAGAAAAGGAGCTGAGCTGTCTCATACCTGTCCCAGGGCCCAGCTGTCTCCAAAAGTCTGTGCGTTATTGACTTCCATGTGGCTAGAGGTGGTCATGTCATTCACTGTCACAGTGTCAAAGTTTCCACATAACCCACTGAGAAGGCCCTAGGTAACAAAAAGCAGGCACAATGTATGTTTCCAGATTCCTTTAGTGATATACAATACACCTCAAGTCCCTGAAAACTTTGTCATTAGCTGATTATACTCCAATGCAGACCTTCCACTGAGGGCCTGCTCTGATGTGCACTGTTGTCTTGTGATCCCAAAGTATGGTCAGATATTGATTGGAGAAATGGACCACTGTGTAGTAGCCGGCTTTCCAAATCTCAAACTCCGACCCTCGACCCACAACAGTAGATGGACTCTAGGCCAGAACAAACAAGAATCAATAACTTTAATTTTAAAAATGTGGTTTTGATATTTTTAGTGGGTGCCAAGACACAAATCGGTATCTTGAATATTGAATGTAATGTAATTGGTCAGTTCATACAGGGTTTCCAGAGTTGTCAGTGAAGTATATTTTGGTCAGTCCCACGTGAATGACCAATATTTTCATGCACACGATGCCACTCTCGTAGCAGTCCTTGTTTTGGGCAACAATAGATACTTCAGTTTCTCCTGCACTCTGGTGAGAAGGGAAGAACAGTCGATCATTAGCTTCTGTTTTACTGAAAAAGCAAAGAGGTCTGGTCAGGTTGTTATCAGTGTGCTACAAATAACTTGATTTTAATTCAATGTTTCCCTTCACAGCTGCAAAATTCCCCATGAAATAATCAACAAGATTTTGTTCCACCATATCACAAAATTGACTATAAAAAAGGAAACAGCTCTGAGCTATAAAAAAACAGCTCTGAATTCCTTTTCCATTCTTTTCAGGTCTTCATGCTGGCCAGCAGTCCGTCTGAATTGTAATGGTTGTTCTGCTAATTCTAATTCTATATCCCTGGGAGCGCAGGAGCTGTGGGGTTTGAAGTGAACACTGGCTTCTTTGTGCAGCTACAGCTCTGCTAGCATTTCCATGGTGCAAAACCCCTCCAACACACACATACACACCTAATCTGCTCTAATTAAAAAACACTTTCTCTTCCAAGATTAGAAATAGGCTTCGATCTTCTCTCTGAGATCCAAATCAGTTTTGGCTGGGAAATTTAGAGGATGCTTGTCTTTTGCACCGCCATCTCTCAGAAACTCTACTCTGACACCCACTGATTGGTATTTCAGTACCCAAACTCCATGCAGAACAAATTTTTCTGGCCTTTAAACACACACTGTGAGACTTGTTTGAGCACAAAATAATCAACATAAACACAATCTGCTCACTTTAAGTAGGTAGACTTGACAATCAGAATGGTAGTCATACTCAAGGCCATCAAAGGTGTGGTAGTGTCTGTCACTGTAGACAGTACACACAGCCGGACATGGTGAGTAGCTGCAGTTAAAAAAGCCGCGGTGACACACACTGTGGATATAAACAGGTGGATCATGCATCAGAACAATGATGACATAGCAGGACACACATGAAAACTCAATGCAGACTGATATTGTGAAATGAACAGTGGTGTTTTAATTCGTAGACTGCTCAGTGTGGAGTCCAATTATCAATGGCTATAGCAGTAGTTAAATCATACCATTTGTAACAAGATGTTTCCACAGTTTCTCCAGGTAGATATTCAAGGCCCAGCCAAGCACAGGGGCAGTTCTCTGGATAGTAACACTTCCCATGGTGCAGCACCAGCCTTTATGGATTAAACATACATTAACAAGCAATTAAAAATTATTAGTTGCATTTAGTTTGGAAAGGAAATTAGTATCTATGAAAGTACTTTAGTCAATCCTTGAATTTTGCCCTCTTAACAGCAAATTTGAGTACTTTTAAACCTCATCTTTTTAAATATAAACTTTGAATTAGAAAACGTATCACAGATTTACAAAACTGTTGGCGAACAAAGAGTTCCAGCATCTGCGTTACAATACCAAACTCAAGTGAAAATAAACCACAAATTGATATGCCATAACTGTCCTTTCCTTGCTAGGTACAGAACTCATTGTGAGACAAATGAAAGACCTCATTTTCTGAAAAGAAGAGGAATGTTAGCAGCACAATATCCAACCAGTTAAAACTCCAACAAAACCTGTGTTCAGCAAGAAACACCACGTTATCGCACCATATGACTATTCTTGCATTCTGCTGAAATTGTTGAAAAACTTCATTTTGTGTACTTTGATTCAAGTTCAAACCATCATTAAACCAAATATCAAAACCTATGATTCAACCATAACAGCTTGTCCTATCAAATAATTGAGGCTCAAAACTTCTGGGTTTCCATCTTACTTCTGAAGCCTCAAGTCTTACCACCCAGTTCACTGTTGACCCTCACAATGCTTCATTTCTTGTCTAAATGCTCACGAAAAGTTTGCCTTGGGTCTCCAAGTGCAGCCCACCACTTCAAAAGCTTTTTACTCAATTCGTCGTTTGTAAGTAGATAAAAGTGAAGCAGGGGCACCTTCATGCAATATAAAACCACCAGTGAGTGATAAATTGTTAGTCCCTCCAGTATTGGCATGGTTTAATTAGCTCTGTCTCAACTGCTTAAAATCTCTACATTTCACATCAGCATGAATCAGGCATCCACACAAAAAATGCCAAAGTTTCTCCTTAAAGCAAGCCCAGTTGAAAGCAGAAACCAAAGATGAAGAATGTTCTATCAGACAAAACACTAATCAAAATCAGTCTTCATTGAATCTACAAGTAGATTTTTATACCACACTGAAGCAGGGCGGAGTGACTTCCTGAGAGAAAGGAATGACCTTAGCCTCGCCTTATTTTCAACAAAGTGTACAAGGGGAACAAACAAAGAGCTTTTAAACACAAAACAAAATAGAGAGAAGCTTGAACTTTACCCTGGTGGACAGACACAGCCAGGGATGCATGGTGTGCTGGGAGCGCAGGTGAGGTTCAACATCAGGTTACGGCAGGTTGGTGCACAGGCCACACCTCCCCTCTGCTCTGTGCAGCTGTGGTACACTTTCCCCTCTGGACACTCCCCAACCTCTACGCTATCTGGCTCAACAAAATACATACACACACACATACACACACACACACACACACACACACACACACACACACACACACACACAAGCATTTAATATGTCTACAGTATAAATATCAATACCCAATCTACAGCAAAAGCTATTCATGGAAAACAGGCTCAAGACTGAAAGCTCCAACACATGGCAATAGATTTCAGGAGGAAAGAGTCTGAAAAGGCACTTTGTATTTGGAATGAGTCAGAAAAAGCACTGGAGGGGGATGGCACAAAGAGGTTACCTTTTTCCTCTGGCACACACTCCATCTTCCCATTCCTACACAGACTGATGAGGGGGAGAAGAAGAGAGAGAAACAGGGTGAGTGTTTGGAGTGATGTGTTTTTTGAAAATCAATCACAGTTTAATTGCTTTGAAGGATGTTGTGCAGCAGCCAAAGAGACTTCTTTCTTTCTAGTCAAAGCCAACTGTGACTCACCAGGGGCCCGAGGCACTGAAAGTCACCTCCCCTGGCTGTGACACACCTCCCATGGAGTAACAGTGACACTGGGACCTGAGTACAAATACATGACGTTATTTTAATCACTGGGACTCTGTTTTGCTGTGTTTGCAAGGGTGTGCATTTCTGCAGACAAGCAATTGATGACCATCATTATGATGATGTATGAGATAGAGAGCCTCACAGCTGCACACAGCGCTGGCGGACATCATCATGGTAGCTGCTGTCTGGACAGCCACACCCCTCAGCACAGTCGTCTGGATTACATATCTCAGGGTTTGACAGAGCACGACAGGTACGCCCACAAGATGACACACAAGAGTGGTACAGCATGCCTCCCAGACACACAACTCCTGTATGCAACACAAAATGGTTTGGTTCTATTTTTGAGGCAATAATCTGATCAAAAATGTTTTTCCATTACCATGTATTGACAGACTGACTATTCATACACACAATGCAATGAAAATATTGAAAACATGACATAGAATTGGAAGCCAAGCACTCACCACACTCAGAGACTTGTGACCTGAAATCAATGCTGACTCCATGTTTGGAGCAGAGATAAGCATAGTGAGCAAGTGCTGTACACAAGCAGTTACTACCACAACGACATGCCTGGTAGCGGCACTGCTGCAGATAGACGTTTGGGCTGATATAACCATGACATGGTGCAAACACATTCCCCGAGAGCACGTCACACTCAGATGCATAGAACACTGCAGGAAGGACAAACAACAAATACAGAACCTCAGTTAAAGCAGTAAATGTAAGTGTCCTAACAAGATACATTACTGTTCAAGTAAAATGTAATACAAAACAATCAAATTTTAGCATTTAAGACAAGACCCTTGGCCTGTATGTTTCATGATCTACTATACTTATGACTGTTCTTGCTTTTCATTTTTATTTCCACTTCTATTGTGTTTTTAAGGACACTTCTTCTCTCTTTGTAATTGCTCCTTCTGCCTTCTGGCCATGAAGGCTAACTGTTCTATTTGTCCTCACTGTTAGTTTATAGATTTTACTATTTCATATTGTTTACATCAATCTGCTGGAGAGACTAAAGATGGAAATTAGTCATTGGCTATAATCTTACATATTTACATGTACATGTTCATTAATATGTATTGTCCCTGTTCTCAATGAACAGTCTAAATTCTCAGACAGTTTCGCACATGACTATTAACAGTCATGTTGAAGTTAAATATTGCAACCTGTATTTTACCTACAGATATATTCAATCAAAATGGAAGAAATATGAAAATTTATTATGCAACATGAAACATTTATTACCATTGTGCCGGTTTATCTCACAAGGGTCTATGACGGGCAAGTTGACTGGTGCAACACAAGCAGAAGAAACCTTCCAAGCATTTGCATGAAGCTGAGGAGTTCCCTCTATCATACCAGCTGGAGACCTGCAGGTCACACACAGGAATAATTTTCAATCAAGTAAATGAGGAGCAGATAAAGAGACTCACTAACTGCACTAAGCTTACTAAAGATCTACCATGACAGCAATGGCAAGATGGAGTTGACAATTTGGATACTGAGTGATGTGGAATAAGAGAAAACTGAGCAACAACAGACTGATAGAAATAAAATAAAATAAAATAAATTCTAGCAAGAAAGCAAGTGATTATAAGCTAATAATGATAGTTGTAACTAGGGCTGAACAAAAAAAAGTAATCTAATTGTGATTTATTGTACAATTATTTTTAAGTTCCTCATCATATGTGTTGTTAATGAGCAATTAATCACTCTTCATTAAAAAGAGCATGATATTAGATAATTTAAACTTGGAATAAATTACCTTGGGTCATATGGAAATTTGATATCACCTGCCAATCAAAGGGTATGATCCTATGTTTCATGACTCATTTTGGAAAAGAGAACCACAAACAAAGGAGAAAGAAGGACTTTTGTTTTAAAAACAACTACAATTATTGCCCATTTCAGCCACTTTTCACTCTTTTTGCTGTTTTTTGGATCTTTTCATTTTGCCGCTTTAAGACTATTTTCCAAGTTTTCATCCAATTTTTCATTTGCAATTAATTTCTCATCCCTAGTTGCAACAGTCACAGTAATCATGTCTACTAACAATTATAGAAGTCATAATGAACAACATGGTCAGGCAAAATGATTCTCTCAACATTTATGGTGTAGTGGAAGTACTTGCTCACAGGAAGTCATCCCGTAGATTTCCATTGAAGGTACCACACAGACCCTGTGTCTGTCCACGCCACTGGCTGTCCAGCTGCAGGTAGACCCGCCCCCCTTTGCCATCATAAAGAAGCCTCAAACCAATCCCTGCCCTCAGCTGAGTGAACACAGAGGTCAGCTTCCGCACTTCTATCATATCTTTATAGAGACACACAGAGAAGTTATTCCATTATAACTCATCTGCCCTTTATATAAAATATAAACCTGTGGTGTATTGAACAACTTCACTGAATCTTACCATCCATAAAAGGCAGGACAGGCCCAGGGTTAACTCCAATTATCACCTCCCCCTCTCTTGTCAAGGTGATCTGATGAGTCACATCTTCATCTAACACTACTGTCACTGACTGAATACACACCTGCTGCTAAAGACAGACCAATTATAAAAAGATAATGAGAAAGAGTTATGAAGAGAGAACATGGTCGGGCTGATGGCTGTGTAAGCAAAGAGTGATGCACACTACCTCTGCACAGGTTGTATACTGCAGCGTGACGGTGAATCTGCTGCTGCTGCTGCTGCGGCTCTTTGCTAGGACGTACTGACACGCTCCAGGCTGGAGAAATATCCTACCGTCAAATGTCGTCACATGGAGGTCACCTACCACTGAACACTCGGCTACAAGGACAAAAGGGGTGTGTTTTAAAAAAAAAATCACTCCCCAAATCTTCAGTCCTGCGAGCAATGACTCACCTGTGCAGTTGGTCTCTGTGCAGTTCCATACCCCTCCCATACACACACTACAGAAAACATGGAGCAGGTTGACAGAACAACAGAAAAGCAACAAATGACACACATGAGATGTCAACACTCACCACATGCTGCATCCTTGTCTAAGCACATGTCCTTGTACATATGATGTCCCATGGTAAACACATGGACACTGAGAGACAGCGATACATGTTCCATTTTGTAGTATTAGACCTATGTAGATGAGAAAATTGAGTCATTAATCAGCCAAAAATAATTATCCATGGATATGAGAGATAAATTGTTTAATACCATCAGGGCAATAGCAGCCATCCAGACAGTGCAGGTTTGTTCCAAGGCACTCTTTCTCAAATGTACAGGTGGGTGGACAGCAACTTATACAGTCTCTATAGACAAAACTCTCCTCACATCCATCATCTAAATGCAGACATGTGCACTTAAGCTTTGCACCGAAGCAGAGTACAAATATAAGCAGTAAAAAAATGTTGACATCTATTCTGAATCTCTACCTGCTAAAGAACTGACTTACAACAAGAGGGGAAGCTGTCCCTCCACTCTCTAACTGGATATCCAACATGTGAGCAGGCACGAGTGTACTCAACCAAGGCTCGACAAAATGTTTCTTCATCATCAGATCTGGAATAAATAAGAAAATATCTTCAATAATGATAAGAACCCCAGAGTTGGATGTCTCAATAAGCAAAGCACGTGTTTTGACTTACAGACATAGGTCAGACACACAGCTGGCAACAAAGGGGTTTGGGTCTATGTTTTCATGACAGGACAGAAATGGGAAGAAGAGAAGTGCGCTGCATTTCTCTATGGCATCCTACAATTAATCACAGTATAGACAGCACAATAGGAAGACACAATACTAGAGTTATGCATGGACAAGCAAACTTTTCTGCAGTACCTTTTTTTTATCAACAATTCTGTTTTTTTTTGCAAAGCTATTTTTGTTTTGAACTGAATAATTAGAATATCAAGTTAATACAAAGCAGTAAATTGCAGGAAAGTATGTGAAGACAAAATAGTTCTGTCATTCTTACATCCATGTCGGACTCAGAATGACATGGCCCATTAAAGTCGATGTCCACTGAGGGACAGGCTCTTTCATGAGGCAGGTCCACTGCCCAGCTGTTCCCAAACAAAGTAGGCTCATCGGTTCGAAGCCCTAGAACAAACAAACAATTCAATTACTGTTTCTCCATATGACCAGTAAACAAGCATAACATCAAAAACATTTTACATAAAAAATGACAATAAATTTTATGCTGATCAAATAATGCTTTTTTTAAAAAAAAAAAATCTGATAAAACATGGAAGCTTAACAGTTTCAAAAGTAGCTTTTAAATCAGATCCTTTGCACTTGTTAAATCTTTTTATATGACCTTGTTCTCTCTCAACTAGCTTTCTTTCTGCTCAAAAAGCACAGCATCAACAGTTCATATTTCTGGTCATCTGAAGAACTCTCTCCATCTCTCGTCATTCAAACCCAAACTATCAGTGCTCTCTTATCCATCCACTCCAGTCTTTTCAGGTTCCACTGCTCCATAATTGCCCAGAATTTGTGTGGAGTGTATAATAATACTAATTGAGGTGAGTGGGTGCTGAGAGAAGGCTTAAGAGGAAGAGAGGCCGGTCAGGCCGGTCTTACCGCTGGAAGTGGTGAGGTCATCGCCAGCAAGGTGGTTAAAGTTCCCACACAGGCCACAGGGGGCACCTTGGTGCTCCTCACTCATCTTCAGGTAGACACCGGAGCCCCCGTCCCAGGCCAGAGAGAAGCCAAACACACTCTTCACCAGCAGGTAATCGGCCAGTCGCTCAATGAATACACCCCCTACCGTCTGGGGAAGACTTAACCTGACATTTCAGAGGCAGACATGTCAGGAGAGACACAAAGTATTTCTTGTGACTTTTGCCAATAGTGCTTTCATGGAACTTTTGTCTTCTCTGTGTTAGAGATTTGTACGTAAATTTAAATTTAAGTTTATTGAAAATTCTCCCAACGCATCTCTGTTTTTTTCATACATTGTTGCAGTGCACATACATTTATACGACATATTCACAAACTCACCTGCGGCCTCCCTGGTGGACCTGATATCCAGAGATGTGGATCTCCTCTTCATTTGGGAAGAAGAGACTGAGAGCTCTTGGGCATAAATACACATTCCCATCACACACTCTGCTGTTATGGACCTGAAAAAAATATGCGATACAATAAAACTGGTTAATGGAAAAATTAAATGAATTTTTATTCCATTGTCTGTAACCTGGAATCAATTACAAAAATAGTCAGACGATGTATGTCTGACGATGGTATTAACTTTCTGCAAACTTTTGCGTACAACCTTAATAAGCATGTACTTAACCATTTGTTCTCAAACTCAGCCTGTCTTTAAACATTGCCTGACCCCACAAGGTTTTTAGGTAAATTTCAGACTAAACTATGGGCCTCACAGCAGTATCAAAGGTAGTTTATGACAATTTGTATTCATTTCTGAAGGTCTTATAATTGTTCGCAGTAAAACAATTCAGTAGGTAACTTTGCTCTGTAGGCTCTTACCCACACCGTATACTTTGGTGTAGACGAGTGGCAGTCCTGGGCCAGGATGTAGGAGCAGGTGCCCGGGAAGTAGAAGTAAACTCCATCAAATGTTTCGTAGTGGTGTTGACCCCATGACCTGCAAATGCTGTCCCTATCCTGGCCCTGGTTAGGAACTGAAAGGATTTGTTCAGACAAGGCTCTCGTTATCAAAATAGCAAGAATTTATTCCATCCCAGGTTGACACATCATCCAACTAAGATGTCTAGCCATGCATCATATCTTTTTTATAGTCTTTGGAAAAGGAACACCTGAATGTTCTAAAAAGCCCTTTGTTAAAGGAAATCCCCGTGGTTTTTGATGCCAAGATGTTGCCTAAGACTCTCTCTGAATCCAAAGGGGTCTGGTGACAGTGAGTCACATCTTCTAATCTTATTAGAGTTTAGCTTGTCATGTTGATAGGGATTTGCAACGGTTGATTTCCAGGCGATAATTTAAATTCATTCACAAAATCCCCGGAAGAGTATTTTCAGAAACCCTTGTTGTTACTGCCTTCTTTCACATCATTTTTGTTTACCTGGTTTTAGTGAACACTCTTAATCAATTGAATACAGTCTATTTCAGTATTTGATTTAAATCCTCAGCTTAATTAAAGGCAGGTTTATTGTTCCTAAAATGTGTGTTAACTCTAAACTGGGTTGTTGAAATGAAAATTGTCCACACAGAATCTGACCTCAGGTCTCCCATTATGCTGTAGAAGAAATCTGTCCAGAATATAGAAACCAGAAACTGCATCACTCAGCAATTACTCTATTACCTTAGAGCAAGTTAATTTATATCTGCTGTAGAAGGGATAAAAGTCCATGTATGTGTATGTGCGTGTGAGGGGGGCAGGTCTAGTTGGTCTATGATAGATAAAGAGATAAGAAATTGTATAATTAATGCTGCAATGTGTGCAGAAAATTACCCTTTGCTGAATGATTTGAGAGTCTGATATGCACACAAGAACAATTTCATCTGTGCACTCATTCTTGTATAACTGAGCGTGTAACTCAATACTGTAATTAAAAAGGTTCTATGTATACTAACAAGCCAGTCTGTTGCCTGCCAGGAATGATACTTTCCTCAACAATAATTTTGTAATTAGGATGAGAAACTGATGCATTCAAGCTGTCATCAAACGGAGGTTGTGAAGACATCTACAAAGTCTCAGTTTGTGTAGATGTGTGTACTTCTCCTTGTGTGTATGTGTTACTCACCGATCTGGCAGCGATCTCCCAGTGCTTGGAACTGAGCACAGTCACACACACCACCCTCTTGACACCAGCCACCGTTGAGGCAGCCACAGTATTCTGGGAAAGATACGAACAAACCCAAATTCATCTAGTCAGTCAATACTGGTTGTCATAGCAGCCATAGCACTGGGGGTTGCTTTCTAAGAATCACTTTTACCTGAAGAGGCATCTCTGGCTGTGTAGTTGTGCAGAATGCTGCGTGGCAGAGTATTTTTTGACAGTAGTGGTCTGTATGTCTTGAACACAACAAAAGAACAAATTTGATATCATGAACAACTCTCAAGCTTTAACAGCATCAGTGCTGTACCACTGGTGTACCTGTAGGCAGAAAGTTGCGTCAGGTTGAGTAGGAGAGAGTGTATGTGTTAGTGTGCCTCATTCTCTACAAAGACATCTTTGTGCCCATGACGGTGTTGTGCGCATGTGGGTGCCCTGACCTCCTCTGGTTCTCTTAGGTGTAGTGTACCCACCTCCTCCCTAAGGAGATCCCGTTTCCTCCGAAGTGCATTAGCCCTTCTGCACACACACACAAACATGCACATTAGTGGAAAGAAACAGTCAGAGGGGAGACTTTTAAGTGCACTTTACACCACTTGAATCCAGACTCCAACATACTCCTTACGGTACCCTCACAGGCACACAGTCACACACACTGTCTCTTTCACACACTCTAGTGACAGAAATTTATAATACAATTATCACAGTCGACCTAAAAATTCAATGTGATGATTACTTTTTACGATTAAAAGAATGTTTTCAAATGCAATATCATTATTGGCACAATATAATATGAGAGTTAGACATGAGATTTCCTGCTAGATACCTTTGTAGTCTTTCTTCTGCCACAGATAGTCGACTCTGAGCTCCTAAATATTACACAAAAATTGTTACACACGTTTCAATTATCCATCTCTTTCTAAAATATTCTTTGAAAAGTAGCAAACCATAGAGCCAAAAATGCAACAAAAATAAATAGTTGAAGGACTAAAATCCCTGTTGTTTATAATTATTTGGAGGTGTCATTAAAAAAAATATCAACACCCAGGTATATAAACACAATGTTTATAAAAGAAAAGTATTCCAAAAAGTCAGATCAAATACAGCGGCCAGTTTAATTAGTCTAATAGTTTAATTTATTAAAAATCAGGAACTTGCACTGGCCAGTGACATTTTGTCTACATTGAAATCTCTGAAGTTAACCTTATTTTATACATTTTTAATAATCTGAGAAAGAAAAATGCTCAGACTTACCCTCGAGTAACAGCAAATGGGAGATTGAAAATGACATAAGAAGAAATCGATTCACTGTCCACTTTAAGTTCATCTCAGAGTCCGAAAGAAAGTCCGGTAGAAACGTTAACGGTGCATCTCACTGGTCCCGGGAGGAAAGGATTGAGGATGTTCGGTGGCGCTGAGACGATGCTCGATCCTACCTGTAAATCCTACCTGGTGGCAACAGCAGCCCCCCTGAGTAGGTGACGAGGAGCACACACCTGTGAGGGCAGGTAAGCCTGCACTGCTCTCTGTCATTCCAACATCCACAGCCGGCTGACAGCCTGAGGTCGTTGCCTCTTTTCTCCGTGAGGGCGAGCCGACAGGTCTCTGGGTCCATCACGAGAGATTTCAGTTACCGATAAGGTTTTTAGCAGACAGATGATACAGGTGGGACTAGTCTGGAGTAAAGTTACACACACCGGAGGACCGGAAGTGAGCCGGAAATAACTTTGAATCACGCAGTTCACGGTCAGTGAGCAAATAATTCACGACAGTCCAATCTTCATTAGACTAACTAACTAAATAAATAAATAATTGTCCAGCCACTGTTCATATGAATAAGCCTGCGCTGTTTACTACTCTGTTACATCTTTGATGAATGCTAGCACTGATGTTGATTAAGTGTGAACTTGAGATATTGCTAATATACTGAGGGTGTGACACACATAGCATAAACGTTAAATTTTAAACACCTTTTTTATTTTTTATTTTTACCAAACAAAATTCGAATTAGTTTTTTATGAAAGCACTGCCATTTAGTTTCAGGCAGGCTAAGCTAGCAGTAAAGTTACATATACAAGGCCCATCTTCAAGCACTGAGTAAATTTCAGTTAATCTAACATTACACTTTCTTCATGTTCCCTTTTCCAAAAGATTGTAAGCTTTTAAATCATACAATTGCCGATTTGATCTATATTTAAGAAACTAGTAATAAAAATGAGAAGGTATGGGACAATTTTTTTTTTTGATGGTTTTTCTTGTAGAAGATTTTATGAATGACTGTCAGAGTCATGGACGCCACACTTGACTCAAATTGGGGTCTCTCCAAAAACTGTTCCCCCTGGTGACTGGATGCAGGATCGCTCAAAAACTCTGTCCCGTCTTTCCTAACGGGTTAGAGGTTGTAAAACTTATAAAAATTTCATGCACCTTGTAGAGATGTTTCGCTTGCTACGGTTGTACGAAGATATGATTTGGCTGCATTGTGTTCAATGTTGCTCTTTTTCTGAGAAGTTGGTTTTTCGTTAGTTATTAGATGTTAAAAACTGGGTTATAAGTTACTTTTTTACGATTATTGACAGCTGCCGTTCTGCTGTTTTTTGGGGACAGTGAGATCCTTTGGTAAAGAGAGCCAAAAAGAGATTAGACTTTTGAAAGTAAAAAAATAAATACAGTTTTTACTTTATTGCAAACTGGCTTCACTCAGAATCTGTGTGGTCTCTGTGAGGTTTTTTGACTTTAAAACCATGCAAAGTTAAAAGGCAGAGCCACACTGTCCATTCTATATACAGCCATTGGTTGATATTCCTTACCGGTGGCTGGCCGGAGGGATCATTCCCTGATTGCTTGTGCAATCATTAGCTAAACCTGCACTCAAGTAGGAGAACATATGGCAGAGAAAAATAAAACAGAGCACTGCTAACTGACCGTGTTCAATAAGAAAAAAAATACAACATACAACATCAGAAAAAACTCAAAAAGGTTACAAAAGACTTCTGGTTTAATAGCACTGCACAGTATTATACATTTTTTAAAACTTTTGTAGCAGTTTAGGTAGAAGCATAGATTGTATATTAACATGGACAGTACAACAGCTCCCCCAAAGTGAAGCCAGTACTTTTAGAGCTCCTCCTAGTGGTTTACTGCACGAATAGTTATTAAGCCTGCCTCCTTCAGTATGACAGTGGCACATGGGCTGAAGTAGAAATTTAGAATACTTGCAAATAAAAATGTATCACACTTGTGTTTTTTTCTCTGTACATGTACCAAAGTTGTGTGAAATTGTGTGAAATGCAACGAAGACTGACACATTAGGTATTTAACATTCTTAACCATCACTCAAACTTTAGCAAAGTTTGCCATTCTGTCTCCAAGTTTAATGTATGCTTGAGAGGTGTGATGTTTATTTTGTGGCCCTTCACCAGTTGTGGCAATGTGTCAGAGCCCTTCAAGGTTGTTATTTGGCTCCACTTTATAACAATGTAAGGAGATAGAGGCATGTTGTCCATATTTATATACAGTCAATAGATAGCAGGGTGAAAAATGTGAGAGGAGTGAGCTTAGAGTCTACAAGAGAGACTTTGAAAGAGGGTCAAAAAGGTTATCTTTGAGTGGAGTAACTCGTTTCAGTAGCTTTAAGGGATTTCAGGGGGAGTCAACCGAGAATAAATGAAGTATATGCAAAGATTTCATCATCTGATACCACAGTTTCACTTCTTGTTGGAAATAAGTGCATTGACTTCATCCTCTGGTTGGAGGCTGTGCCACTGAGCTATTGGCCTCCTGGGGTTTGCCAACATGTCTGACCAGTGGCATTGCTCTTTCCCGGTGCTGTTTCCTCCCAGCAGCAGTTTCCCAATGGCATCATTCTTCCCAATCTTATCATAGTCCAGCACAGTCACTGCTATCTGCACCTTCTATGCATGACAATACACACAGAAAAAAAGTAGTGAGTGCCTGATTACCTGGATTTTTTAAAATTGTCAGTGCATCATAGACTATAGTATGTGTGTGTTTAGAAGAATGCATACCTCTATCTGTTCACAGGGCACTTCAAAGCTGAAGGACTCATTGTAGTAAGGGTTTAAAGTGTTTTTCTTTATGGTTGTTTTCTTTTTCTTGAGTCTTTTCCCATTCTGCATCAAGTGGATCTTCACATAAGGGTCTAATGATGAGAAGAGAGGGAATTCATGGAAGAACTATATACTATGGCACCAATTCAGTAACTCCAGCAGTCATTAATCTCAACATCTATTGTGGCAACTCCAAACATTTTCCCTGAAATAGCAACCGCCTGAAACTAGATGCATCAAGTCGTGGCAAGACTTGATCAGTGACCTAAAAACCAATCATCCATCATATGTAAACATCAAAGTCAGACAATTAAATATATCTAAGAGTTTTGTGATCTGTGTTGTTTCTTTGTTTTGGCATGTAAGATATTTGTCAAAAACTCTCAACTCAATGAAAACTAAACTGCCTTCAAATCGTTTACTCACCTGACAAACCTCCCACATCCATTTTCTTCAGGTTTTTAGCCTCCAAGATCACCACAGTCAGCTTCCCTGCAGTTGGCACGTACCTCAAGGACAAACACACGTCTCCAAGCCGCTCACTCTAACAGAAAGAGAGTAAGTATGTTTTAAAGGAATTTTCTCATGGTCTGCATGGTTTCTTAAAAAATACTGAAAAATCATATTCACAAAAGCTCCCAGTATCATCACTAAATATAAATTTTCTCCACTTCTGTACACAAGTTTTCAGTTCATTCTCCTTTGACAGCATGCGCCCACCTCCTCCTTCTCTGCCTTCTGCAGATCTCTCCACTCCTGCAGAGACTGGCTGAAGTCCACACTGCTCATCGGTATCTTTATAGCTCCAATAGCATCGTGTTTTGAGAAGCGGTCAAAGTCATACACAGTCATCACCAGTGTTTTTCCGCCCAGCTCAGTGTACGGTACCTGCAGTGCACAGTCATTTTGAAGCACATCATAGGCCATGAGATCATACTGTTAACCTAAATAGCTCAGCTTGTGTTCCTCTATTTATTTACCTTAAATGTAAAAGTCTCATTGAAGGATGGATCAAGGGTCTTCCTGTGAACTTTGGTTTCAAACTTTTTCTTCTTCTCTGGAAGCAGGTAGAGTTTGACATAAGGGTCAGAGCTCCCACCAACATCCATTGCTGGAAGTTCAGCAGCCTGCAAGATGCCTACTACTAGCTAGGATATCAAAGGAAAGAAAAGAAATGCACAAAAAGAGTCTTACTGGTTGAAAAAGAAGGAAACTATTGAAGTTTGATGTTTTGAAATTTATTGATACTGTTTCAGTGAAAAGAAGCATCTCACCGAATTTTCAGTGAAGTTGTAGTCTAATGTGAAATGTAGCCTCCCGAGCTTCTCCTCTTCTTTGGGCTCATCATCAGTCAGCTCTGTTTCTTTTTTACCTTCATCTTTAAGTGGCTGCAAAGAAACAAACATGAAACATGTCACATGAAGGTGAAAAATACCTGCTGTGCATGTAATCAATGAAGAGCCGACATTTACCTGGGGAGCAGTGATATATGCTGTGTTCTAACAGCATTACACTTCCAGCTGCAATTGACCAGAGTTAATGTCACCATGTTAAGTTTGTCCATTGATTAAAGAGGATGTTTTGAACTTCCCATGTGTTTAAAAGTGACCTGAAACAACTCATCTCAGACCTCAACCTCTGCCTACAAAACACCCATTAGTCTTAACACACACCGACAGTTTTAGTAACCTTAAGCCGACCTGGATGTGGGGACAAGGACGATGCATCTGCAGAGCGAGAACCTGTGTGTGCTTACCTTGAGGTAGCCTCCATTCATTTCAGTGTCAAAGTCCCCCTGGCTCTTCTCTTTTCCCTTTTTCTTGTCCTTTTCTTTGTCTTTGTCTTTGTCTTTGTCCTTTTTCAGGAACTTTTTCCATACACACACAGTACCGGACAGCACCACACACAAGCTCACAATGCAGAGGGCAGCAACAGCCCAGGATGGCACTGCAAATCCACAGAAAACACACACAATGTTCAAATGTACAATGTACTTTTGTTCAGCCTTTTTTAACAGTTAGGAAAATAAACTGCCTGGCCAAAAAAAAGTCACCATCAACAAAAAGGTCACACCCTAATATTTTGTTTGACTGCCTTAGCTTTGATTACAGCAACATATATGATCACTACAGCAGATATCAGGAATGCAGATAATAATTTGCCTCTCATTTTTACTTGAAAAAAATTTGATGTATGCCAGAGAATTGAACATGTAATTCTAAACAGCATGATTCTTCATTCTCATGCAGTTCCAGAGCTTTCTTAAAGTAATTTAGGATTATGTAAGGGTGAGGCAGTCTAACTCACTATGGGCTCTATGCAGTTCACTCATGAATTTGTTTGGAATTTGGTGCTGTCCTTGGCCTTGAGTAGCTGTTGCATTTGACATTTCAGTTGGAGCAACAGGAGTGCCTGGAGCACCAGGGGCAGCTCCATGGTTTCCAGTCATTATTTGACGGGTGATGGCAGATCCAGTGCAAAACTGGCTAAGAGACAAAAGAACAGAGGTTACATTGACAGAAATTGTGAATTTTACAATGAATATATTTTTGTGTTTCAATAGAAAAAGAAAGAGATGCATCTGCCAACAGTCAGGACTCAGACACCCATAACAGTCAGAGCACAGTGTCCATAAATCATATTGATCAAATGTATATGGAGCAATAATGTGCTTATAGATGCTGTTTGACATCAGTGTCAAGTGACTTCTCCTGTTTCTGCTGGCCTGGCACTAACACTGACAAACACATACACAGGATATGCAACCCACTGTCCCTGCCAAACCTGCTGACATGGAGGGGAGAGGAAGGAGAGAAGTGAAGCTGAAGTGTCACGCGTGGACCGCTGCTGTTAACGGCAAGCTGCCAGAGGTGAGAATCATGGTCCAAGGTCAGGTGAACAAAATTCATGTGAGAAAAGCCCCACAGCCAGGACTGAACTACCGAAGATCTTATGTTTTGTTTTTTTTCTGCACACATCATTATGGTATTGAGTATCTGCGGTTGAGTCAGCAAATGTGGTCCCATACCCTTGCAAACATTGATATCAGGCTGTCCTGTGTTTTTCAGGATTTATTTAGAGCCAACATCTCCAGCAGACACACCCACTTAATGACTGAAAGCTCCTGGAGAAAATAGATCTCAGAATATTAAAATGAGAAATAGTGACTAAAACAGAGCTATATGTTGCAGTTCTCACTATATTAATTTTACTCAATATCATACTTTTAAAGTAGTAATGTTTGTTTTGATATTCTTTTGTGAAAGTTTAATGAAGTCTTTCATCAGACACAGATTTTAATTATTATATGCGCATTCAAAACATAAATGGAGTTGCTAACCTGTCAAAGTGTAAATAATGGAGGTGAGGTACATCCAATGCATGTATGAGTGGATGTATAAATCTTCATCCATCCTTCATTTTCGTAGCAGAAAGAATAATGAGTCAGTTGCTGCAATCTATTATCTCACAATGCAGCTTCTGCTTTTCACACCTAATCTTACAAGGCTTGAAATATTCACTACAGTACACAAAATACAGCGTTGCTGCAAGATGAATACTGTTCATCTTAAAGACAAATCATTTTTAAAACATAAAAACATATTTGTTAACCTTAAGAATAGGTTAAATATTGATTTAGAGGTAAGAGTTGTGTTACTGACAAATCTAAATAGCATGTGAGGGTATGATGTACTCAGCGCTGTATTCATTTAACAGAATGATCTGCTGAACCCTGACGGATATTATTGATCTTTCCTGCATCCCTGTGTTTACACAAAGTTACCATTCACTTTGAAATGAAAAGAGAAGTAAATAACAGTTGTTTTGATTTATGAGAAAAAGAGACATACCTGTGTGAAGTAGCTCCAACAATAAATCTCAGCCTCACAAGTTTTTCTTATTTTCTTCCAGAGAGTTTGAAGAAGTAAAGGGGAAATAATGATAGGACCAGGGAAGGCAAGACGGGAAGAAGAAGGATGGTAAGTCAAGAGAGTTTTTTGTCTTGCCGGTACTTAGACAAACAAGAACGAGACTGCAGGTGTGTGAAAGCTACATGAAGAGAGAGAGAAAGAGCGAGGGAGGGTTCGACAAGACAGCGTTGGGGCTGGCATGGGCGGAATCGCGGTGCTGTCATCTTGTGCTGCTTCTCTGTGTATTTTCTGGTTGTGTGTTGGGGTGAATCTGCTATTTTCAGTCAATTCAGCCCTCATGGGAGCGAGGTTGCTTTTTTCTGGTGCCCGACCTCTTGTGACCTCTGTCCCTCCCCTATAGGTCACCCCTCACCAGGCCTCTCATGCATATTCATCACTGTAGTGACACTGCTTTTTAAACACTCGTTAGCATAGTGAAGGTTCAGCAGTAGAGGGCATTTACATTCAGTGTGGACAGCTCTGTAAGTGTGTGTGTGTGTGCTCCTGGCTGCAGAACTGTCTCATATTGTCTATGTATAGATGATGTTGCCTGATTTAGAAACTTAGGATGTGGTTTCTGCAGCAACACGGAGATCAAGTTCCAGCCCCACCCCATTCACCTTGAGGTACTAGGGGCTCACAGAGACACTGTACATAAGGAGAGATGAGACAGAGGAGACGGGGGATGGGTAGAAAATAGAGGGCTCAACATAACCTCTGTCTGGGACATATAGAAATGTACACTTTGTGCCTAGCTTTTGCTCATGCTTTTGGAGAGGCGGTATAATATGTTTTTTTATGCATATGCAAGAGTTTATCAACCTTTTTTATGCAATATCTCAAAACTGACACAAATGTCCCCAGAAATGAACTGAAGTGATAAGAAATCGGATGTCAAAGGTCCTGAAACTTTTATAAAGAAGAAGCCTTTGGAGGCTCAGGAGCCAATACAATATCAGTGACCAAATTTCTCTTAAACTCATCTTGTATGTGAAGTATATAGATAACGAAAGTTTGAACCGTGATATTCAATATTCAAGGGTCAGAAAGTGTTATTTTACCCATGTGTCCCTGTACATTAACAAAAATGTGTAATAGAGTTTTCATATCTGCACTGAAAGAAATGTCAGTCCTTTTCTAAAATTTAAAAGAGAACATGATGGGTTTGCAGAGGCAATCACAAAGATGATAGACTTGAGCAGGCAAAAGTACTTGGGCAACAGCTGGCGCTTGACTATGTTTGAATCCAAAGTAGCTAAATATTTTCTCTTGGACAGAATTTCTTAATTTATCAAGCAGTTTTAAGTACAGCACTAAACGAATTTAGCAGACCACTCAGTGTAAGGTGTTTGCCACCATTACCCTAAGTCACGGCATTTTGCTGATTACTGACTTCTCAGAGAATTTAAGTATGCTCAAATTTGGGAAGACAATTTTGATTTCAGTTTGAAATTCCTCAATCCTGTTCAAAATGGTGAAGAATAAAGCACTTCATGATACTGGATGTTTTTGCTGTTGATGTCTGTATGACAGGTGGTCTAATAAGTTTGTAAATGACTATGCATTCTGAAGATGAACTGAGAACATGAGAAAAATTTCTTCATTAGACAAGGATTAGAAAAAATGACTCACATCATGCTGGAATACAATGTCATTTAAAGCTTACAAAAAAAGTGGTTACCAAATGATTATTTTTCCGCAAGATACGTTTATTGCTTTTCCTTTTTTTTTCTTTTTTTTTTATACAATCAACAAAAACACAAAAAAGCTCAGCACAACACTGACCCACACATTCATCAAATGTACTATTTACAAAATGAGACGTACAGATATGAAAACAGATACAATATACAGGATCCTTCCTAAAACAGTGCAGAGTCCATAATAAGTCCAGTGCTGTACTTGCAAGTATCAATGCTCCAGTAGTACTTGAGAAACGGAGATATGGACTCAGTATTTGTGGGGGGAAAAAAAAAATCCTACATTTACAGTCTTCTGACTATGCACTCACATCATAAAAAATACAATAATCTATTCTCTGATATTTTATATATTTCCTGCATCACACGTATTAGTATTGTGTGTGGAGAAAAATAGGACCATCTGATCATGGTTTCAAGTATGAAAGTAAAACATTTCCCACTCCGCCCTGCAGGCGGCAGCACTGAACATTCATCTGAAATACTTTTACACATCAATCCGTAGAAGAGGGCTCGTCTCCAGGATACAGAGGGAGCGTTGCTATGGTCAATGGTGAGTCCTCACTGTTTCAGACTGCATGATAACTCTTTATAGGATTAATGTTAATGAATAGGTAGGTGTTTTTCTATTCGAAGAAGCCACTCCAGGTGTGCGCCAAGAAAACAAATTTACCGTGAGTGACTTGAGTGTCTTGGTAGCTGATGCTAAAGCTATCAGGGTGTGGAGCCGTTTCTATTGAGGTTATATTGGTGTACATTTTATCTACAGACCGTACTCACAAGTTTTCATACCTTTGCAAGAAGATACTGAGACACTGGGAAGCAAAAGAACCATTTAAGGACCAATAGGAAATAAGGTAGTTGACCTTTATAAATCCTGAAGAGGATATAAAAAACATCCAAAGATCTCAAAATGCCAAACAGTGGCTATGAAACTCAGATAAAGAAGTGGAAAATGATTGATTGTCTCAATAATAAATTCTGACAGGGTATGTAAACTTATGAGCAGAACTGTATGCATCATGCAACTGTGTAAATAAAGTTAAGTGACTCCCTGTTGAATAGATTATTTAGCTTTCTGTCAGTTATTAAGGTATAAATGCATCTATTTCAATGTTAAACTTGCTCCCCTGTTTCTTTAAACAGAAAAACAGGCCATCAGTGTAAATACATGCTGTACCTGTGTAATTGCACTTAATGCTCATTTTACAAAATTCTAATGTATTTATGACTTAAGAAGCCTGTTTTCATGAGCGAACAGGGTACTATCAGTAAAAAAAACAGATTATTTATTCACTAACTCTAGGAAAAAAATCATGAATTAAGTGTCTAATATTGTATTTTTATTTATTAAAAAAAATCACGATTGAGGCCCTAAACAGCCTGATAAGGTTACCATGGATATCACTGCCAAACAGTTCTCATGATGAACCACAAACTATAATTTGGTATCACGTGATCCTACATTGATAAATCGTCTGTGAAATATTCCTTTATTGTTTCTCATTTTTACATTCTTAGAGTTGCTCTTCTCTCATTTATAGCCTGAGCCTTCGTCAGTGCCACCTGATGTGTAGTAATGTTGCCAATGGAGCATCTTCACCTGGAACATGTTCTGCAGACTGCATCTGTGCTGGAGTCAGTTGTCCTCCGTTGCTTTGGTCCTGAAGGAGGACAAGTACTTTTTACCCGGGACACAGGGCAGGCGGTGTTAAGCCGCAGTGGGACAAGAATTCTCACAGCACTACGACTAGAGCATCCACTGGCCAGGTAACACATATTTTCTGATGTGTAATACTCATTAATGATGCAAATTTACTTCCTTTGTTACATTTTTAAATTTCTTTTCTAGGATGGTTGTGGAGTGTGTTCTGAAACACAGCGCTGTAACAGGGGATGGATCTAAGACATTTATTCTACTGCTGGCATCATTACTGAGAGCGATTCATGCAACAGCCTGCAAGATGCCTCATATGTCTCACATTTACAAGTCCAGAGAAGCAGCAGTTGCCTCTGCAGCCAGACACTTGGCTAATAAACTGTTGACATTTGCACTGGAGGAGCTAGATAGTATTATTGCAATGGGAGTGGTCCCGCATGAAAGCTGTCTCCAGAGAGAGGATTTCACTGCAACAACACATCTTCAGACCAACAACTCCTGTGTCCAAAAGCTGCTGGCAACTTTCTTTCAGACCCGTGTGGGTCACACACACTATGACTTCTTTAGCCACCTCACCTTTGAACTGCTCAATAACTGGAGACCGAAAAATGAACATCCCTCTATATCACTTTATTTCATAAATGACAACATGACTGCATTGCTTACTCCTGTATCAGGCTTCCCTAATAGTTGTTCACGTTTGATTGAAGGGCAGGTCATTCACAGAGACTTTGCCACGCATTGCCCACCACGTGACCAGGAGCCAGTGAAAGCTGTCGTTATAACTGGTTTTCTGCAGCGTGGACTGCTTTGTGCTGGAGAGGTACTGGAGCTGGGATGTGGGGATCAAAGGATTGATGGGAAGTCAATGGAGAAGAATATTGTGCAGTTCAGTGCCTGGGCAGAAAGGTCACTAGAGTGCGCCGTTTCCCACTTACAGTGTTTGGGAGTCACTGTGGTCCTGTCTGCAGCGAAACAGTCTGCTGCCGTCCTGGCCCTTGCTGTACAAGCAGGGATTTGCATTGTGGACTGTGTCAGTGAGGATGAGCTGTCTCTCTTTGCATATTTAAGTGGGACATCACCTGTCACAGACTGCTGGATTATTGAACCAGAAAACATTGCTACACTGAATTTCTGCCAACCAATACAGCTTGGGGCTCACAAGTATGGAAGTATTAATGTCTCACAGAATTATATCTTGATCAAAAAAAAGAAATGTGCTCTTTTTAATAACTGTTTTTTTCAACATAGCTTTATTTATATTTTTCAAAATTTCCCTCCTTTTGCCTCCAACAGGTATGTCCATGTTGCTTTCTGTGATTCAGACAGAAGACCTGAGGTCAAACCCTGCAGTCTGATCATTTGTGGTGTAGGAGAAGAACAAACGGACCAATATGAACATGCATTTCATGATGCCATCCACATGCTAATTTCAACTTGGGAGCCCATCAGTGTGACAGAAAACTCAGCATCAAACCAGACCTTCGACAGGAACAAATCTTTCCATGCACAAAGTCACATCCCCAAGGAACCTCCCCACCAGTGGGGTCTGATAGCGCCCGGCTGTGTTGTACCTGCTGGTGGGACGTTTGAATTTCTCTTATATCATGCTCTTTCTCAGTATGGACACAGTTCTTTGGTTTATAGTCACACATATTTGGACATCTCTGTTCCCCAGCTATTGGCAAACGCCCTCTTGAGTGTGCCCAGACATATTTACTCACACAGTCCACGGCATTTCCTACAGGTTCAAGCTAGACTCCTGAGCCTTGTAAACACACAATCACACAATAAGTTTCTTCAACAGAATCTTGGTGGAAGCATAAGCAACATGTTGGGTTGTAGAGCAATTGAAATGCCTTTAAGAGAGTTTATGTTTGATTTAGGCCTTGAATCTGTGTCCTGTAAACACCAGCTGCTTCTGTCTGTGCTGAAGTGCCTCTCAAGTCTTCTTCAGATTGACTCCATACTTCACATACACACTGCTTTGCCTTACAAAATGCAGGCACTTTCAGACATTTCCGGGGAGTGCACAAAGGATGAGGCTGAGGAATGTGATTGCATTGTGTCCCACTGAAAGCTAAAAAAACTAATTGTTTTCTCATGTATCCTTTTTTTTTAAAAAGAAACAATTGGCTATTTTTTTCTCCAATTTCCACAGCAACAAAGCCAGGTTTTGATAACAAAAGCAAAAGATTTTGAGACTTAGGACAAACTGTACAGTTGTTTAGTAGTCGCCTTATGTTTTTGCTGAATAGTGTGTTTTAGTGTTGATGTTGGCTGCTTTCCTCCTGATTTCTCATCTTAGTTCCCTTTTTTTAACACCCTTATCTCAGCTCTACTTCCTTCATCATTTAGCCAGTATGTTTTCTGTTGTACAACAGGAAATAGCACAAAAAGTCACCAAAAAAATCACCTCACAAATCCACACACTTTTTTATAATCAGTGTTATCTCCGAAATGGGGGTGGGGTGTTTAAAAGGGTAACACCGGAATGTCAACAACCAAATTAAAGTTAACATCCTGGAACAATGGTGGGAGGACCATTAACTATTCTCACTTCAGCTTGAGGGAAAAAGTGAGTCATTAAAAGTTATTTACACTCTCTTGTACATAAATGCGCCCTGTAATCAGTGTTTCAGCTTTGTTCTGAAATAGATTTTCCCTAAATTAGTTGTGACATGATGCCTCAAAACAAGGACGACTTTGTTGTTGCGTTGGATCAAACTTACTATGAGTCACACAAGATATCAAAGTGGGACGGGTTGGAATTTGTTTTTTTTTTGTCAACTTGCAGTTAAAAGAAAAGTGGTTTCAGTCTGATAAAGGCAGTTTCACTCTCAACTAATCACAATGTGCCCCCCCCCCCATATCCTTCATTGTTAAATACTACATGCATGTGAAGCGCCTTTGATACCATTTTGTAACAAAAGCATTAAAACCAAGTTTACTTTGTGTTTGTGAGTGGATGTGTTTTCTATATATCATACTTTCATAGTCTATTTTTTCAAACTTTATTTGGCTCTTTTTATTTTTTTCTCTGTAAAACATAGTGCATATGGTATAAATAACTCCAATATCTCTAATATGATAATGATATTATAAAACACATCAAACCAATGTAGCAAGGAATCAGAGAAGTGCATACAGTTTTTTTACATATAAAAAATACATAAAAAAGTGGCAAAATCAAAGGCAATTTTGTAAAGGGCAAGTCAGAAGAATGAAATCAAAGGAACAAATCAAATGTCACAACATAGATCTGCAATGCTACTCTAATACCAAGCTGGAAATAATACAGTTTACAGCTTAGCATTTAATTGGCTACAAGTCACCATAGCTTGACTTCTGTGTCCTAGAATAATTGTTGAGTTTCATTGGCTACTGCTGTATAGTGCTGAAGTGAGAGTGTTTTGAACTCTGTTCTGTTACTTTTCTTGTCATAGTTGCAGAATGTGACCTGTATTAATAACATGATTTTTTCCCCAGATATTCAGCATTTCACAAACACAAATTTCAATCAAATGACCACAAAATTACACATCATTGTACTACATAGTCACTGAAGCACTGATGACACCCAATCTATGGTTTGGCCAAATAACCACATTGCATCTAGTACAAGAAGGTGGGCTGAAGTGTCAGCAGCACAGCTATAATTAATATGTGATGTTCTTCTCAGAAATTTTTCCCCCCAGCCTGGCTTATGCTTTCCCCCTTGACCAAGAATAGTTTCTATTGGCAGTGGAGAGTCATGTGACTCTAGGAATGACATCATGCAACACTGAAAAAAGACTAAAAGGTGTGACAGTGGGTGTCACACCACCTCTCGAGACTTCCTGATGGCGCAGCACAGCAGCATGCTAAAGATCATCCCAAACACCTGTAACAGTAAAAGGTCCTCATTACTTGTGGTTGTGATGGCTTCTGTGAACACTTTGTCATGGATGTTTGATTTCGATGATTTCTAATAGATTTTCAATCCAACACTTACCATTACAACACCAATGGTGATGCCGACTCCTCCTATGATGTGTAGCTTGGAGTCAAAGACCTCATCAATAGCGTCAGGACAGCTCTGCAACACAAAGGCATGATGATTGGCGTATGTATACCAACACTGAAATGAATTTGTGGTATGGCGAACATCACAGACAGCCTGTGTGTAGGCTCTTTTCAACCATAGTTGCCATAGTAACTCTGCAACAAGACAGAGAGGATAAGTCTGCAGAGAAAAGACTAAAAGACCTTTGACAGGTCATACCATTGTTGAGTGTGTATGTATGTATGTGTGTATGTATGTATGTATGCATGTATGTATGTATGTATGTTTTTTCTTAGCAATTACCAGAGTTCTAACAGAGTGGGAGCATGTTGTATTTATTTGAAGGATTTTTTAGATTGTCCTCAGATTTGACACATTTTATGTTTGTCCTTCTTTACTGAAGTACCAAGTTGTGTTGGTATCCCATCTACACATAAATTCAGAGCAGTAGTACCTTGGTAATGAGCAACTCAAGCACTTCCCCTCGTGGACAGGTGTCTTTGGCAGTATCTATTACAGTACCAGTTGGTCCACAACAGTTCAGCTGTAAACAGAAAATATCACACTGTTCAAGATCAAGATGACTTGCAAAATGCAAAGTTTTGTTTTGGTTTGTAGTTTCTGACATTTTATCAGTCTAGCCAACTTGCCAAGCAAACAGTGAAGATAATGCCTGGAGACACTGCCAGTATAATCACATCTCTCTTTCACATATAAAAAAAAATACATGAGGCAAGACCTGAGACATAGCTATCACCAACTACATTTTTTCTCCCATCAGGGTGAAGCTTTTCCCTATAATTAAATGGAATAAATCTTAAGAATACATAAAACAATGTAGTGTACACAAAGCCCTTTTTTGAAAATTTATTCCATACCACAAAATAAAATCTCTTACTGCATTTGCTTCAGAACACCTTTTGTGCAAAGCGTCTGAGTCTATCTTGAATGAGGCAGAAATATTTCAAACATGGCTCACCCCAGTTTGAATCACCCGCAGTGTTTCTTTGAGGCGCTCATCTTTGGTCGCCTTGTAGTTATTGTAGGTTTGCACGTAAAATGTTGTGATGTCATTCACCACCTGCAGTTACAAGCCAGAGGAAAATGTTTTAACATGGTGCATTTTTAGACTTAACTGACAATTTTTCATAATGCCTTCCTAAATGCAACACTGAATGTTTCAAATTTTCTTCTTTGCTATTGTTTGATCTGTTTTTTTTTTTGTTTGTTTGTTTGGTTTTTGTTTGGGTTTTTTTTTTGCTTAGCTTGCATACCATACCATAAAATGATTAAAATATTATTATTAAAATATAATTTTCAATAAACCAGACTTCATAGTTATTCATTACCTTGCTTTGGTTGGAAAATCCCCAGATACCAGCTGCCACCTCAACGGCAAAAATTATTAGCAGGAAGAAGAAGAACTGGATAAAGACATAAACAAAGATAAATTCAAATAAGTGAATGTGTCACATGCCTCTTGTGCATGTGTAGACAAGGTCGCTGAACCCTATTTACATAGGCTCCTCCTCCATAGAGATTTAGCAGAAGAAGATTAGGGCCAGAGAGGGAGGTAGGGAGGGAGGCAACAAATACAGGGAAGTCTAGAGACTGGCCTTGACACTGTTCAGTAAACTATGCTAAAGGCAGACATTTCATGCCTGTGTGAGCCCAAACACTTCTGAGAGTATCCACAAAAACCCAAACAGTTAATAGAGAACTTAAACAACGTTAAAGAGTTACACATTAGTTAACAACAACTTAATACATGAAGAAAGGTAATAAATTATGTGACTGACCAGTCCAAGCATACAGGGGGACTCCTGAATGGCCCCACAACATCCAAGAAAACCCACTACCATCATCAGTGCTCCAGCTCCGATCAGGATGTAAACACCTACACACATATAGTGTGTTACAAAAGCACTCAAGCATAACTGTAGAACAATATACCTGCTTTAGTTTTGAGAGTATCTTACCTGTATAGAAGACATATGGTGAGTCTTGTCCTTCAAACAGGCCCTTGGTCTTTGGGTCTAACCGTAGCCACAAGCCGATGGCAAAGACAGCCGTACCTGCAAGCTGAAGCACAAGATCACATTTAGTTTGAAATACAGCATGTTCAATAAAAAGTGCTTCATTCAGTCAGTAAAGCTGCAGAAAAGCACTTTTTTTTTTACATATGCCCCATGTGTTTAGTTAATCAAATCCTTTAACACATCTTTATCTCTGCTGCTTTTATGTTTCATATCTACAACGACAGGCTCTCTTTACAGGTCCAGTCTTGAACCTTTATCAGGATCCAGTCTCCAGTGGGATGAATTCATATTCTGGTAAAATGATAATTTTATTTTCATTGATTGAGTTCTCTACATAAGTCCTGAACATTTGGAATATTATTCCTTGTATGTTTTTCTTTCCAGCAACACCATTCTCAGTCAGCACATACCATAAGAATATAATAATACAAAGCCTATGCTACACAGAGTGAGCTATATTATGTCACTGACTTTCTAACCTTGCTAAAACTTTACAATGTTACGTTACATTTAGCTCTGAGAGCCAAACCCAAAGGTAGCAAGGACGACTGTTGTCACTCACAAGGTAAGTGTGTCTATTCTATTCATTCTCTCCCACCAGTTTGTTTCCCATTTTTTTTTGTCGTACAGTATAACCTCCTTCTGTCACATGGTAGAAAGACTGAAGATAAGTACAACAAAAGTGAGCAATTTTCATAGCACAAAGCTCTTCTATCCTTTTCCCTTCTCCTTTTCACACACCCACACAGCATGACACAGTTGAGTATAGGTACACATACCCAGAAGAAAGCGTTGAAGACAAACATAAGATATTTCACACACTTGATTCCCCCAGCGACAGCCATTCTGGTTCAGGCTACTCAATGAAAAAGTGCTGTGAGTGTCTGATCGCTACCTTCTTCCCTGGAGTAAGTGGAGCATAATGGTGTCAGGTACACAAAGGTCGGAAGGGAAAGAACTGCACAATACCACGCCCTTTATTCAGTCACCTGGTTAGGCAGTTTAGGGAGTGGCATGAGAGCTGTGTTTCTCACAAAAATGACCTCCCTTGTGTTTATGATGTGAATTCTTGCCTCTTCATCTTCTTTTTTTTCATGGTCATGCTTGTACAGTTGCCTTGAACCAGTGCATTTGTGTAGGTTATGTGGGTACACAGGTATTTCAAAAGATAAAATGCCAGCACAGAGGGCTCTGTCGAGGCATGTCAACATAAAACCTTTTACAGCATACCTGCTCAACAACATCTTCTGCTATGTGCACTGTGTGTTTCCACAGTTACAAGTCCTCTCTGTCATAACAGCTCCATGTGGTTAAACTTTAGTTCCTGAATGATAAAACACGGTTGCAGTTGTGGTTGAAGCTGTTTCCTGTTGACTCTAAATGTCAAGTTCAAAACCATAAGTAAGTCTTGTGAAATTCGGTGGATGTCATTTTGGAAGAGTGACAGCAGCTGATTTTCCTCTCCAATAAGTGCTGGACATGCTCTTTTGCAATTCAAAGTAGTTCATTGAATTCATATTTCCAAAACCAAATCAGTTCATATATACCCTGAGGTTGATCCCACTTGTGATAGATGTAAAGTTGCAGTTGGCTCAGTTCTACACATGTACTGATCCTGTTCTACTTTAAATAAATATTGGTAATCATATTTTCAAACCATCTCAGAAATCCTTAACCATCATGTTGCACCAGACCTGTTGATCACTATTTTTGGCATATTCTCATTGACCCATTGGGTCATTCTAAAAAAGTGGAGGGATCCCACTCCCCCCTCTCTGTCTTACTGGTTAAGAGGGACAATGGACTTTTTGAATATGGAGAAAATATTTGTCACCACACAAGGAACAGAACAACGATTTGACAGAGTTCTGCGTCCCTTATTGACTTTCCTCAAGTAACCCACAACGATAATTCTGAATAGCTTTCCCTCTTTTCCTTATTTTTTTAATTGTTTATGTTTTGGCATAATTCTAACATATGACAAATTGTGTGCATTCACCTTCAAATATATTTCTCTGTTAGATATGGTCACTTGTACATAAACATTTGTACCTCGCTTTTTTTTTGTTTTTTTGGTGACATGTTGTCATGTGTTGGGAGGGGAAAAAATGCCATAGCACAACAATATTTTTTGTACTTCTATCGATGATGATAGATTTTTCCAAATAATGAATAATACACTGTTTGCACATGTGTGAATCTTTGCTGTCATAGCTTACCCCCACCACCACCACCACTGCACTCTGCCCTTTGCCTATTTAAAACTACACAAATGTAAAGGTTCAAACACAGGAAAACATCCCTCTAAAATCATACACACTCACACACAAACACAGAAACAAAGATAAATGGACACAACAAGACACACCCTGCAGGCTAAGTATAGGACGCAAATAGCCTTCATGGGATATCCAGTATTTATTCACACACACAGGCTTCTGTCTGACATGCGCAACTCCTCATCAAACGTCGCGTCACAGAAGTCTTAATTATAAATGTATCAATAACGTTCCCCAGCACACCAAAGCGCCTCCCTCCTCCTCTCTGTAATTATTAAAATGCCGTGCGCGCAAACTCCAGAGAGTAGTCTGCACGGAGGAACTGGGTCACTTGGCCACTGGGGATTATTGTTCCAGCCCCCTCTGTCTCCACACGCACTGGGATACTTAGTGTTTATGGTAGCCCGTGTCCGAAATAATTTCGAGGGGCACATTTGAACGATCTAGGATAAGTAGCCGATGCTGTCCGTGAACACTCAGCACGAATCTGCATCTGGGACACCGAATAAATTCATTCACACAGACTCTTCTCACACACACGACTGCGCGTGAACTCGAAGCTCACACACACACGATCACAGACAGTTTGTACATTTTGCATCGAGAAGAATAACATACTCACCCAGAACACTAAATTGAAGGCAAACATCAGGTATTTGATGCACATCTCCCCTCCCGAAAGCGCAGCCATGGCGACACGCGATGAATAGCACGTCTCCTATTTTAAACCTATTCAAGCGGATGCTAGAAGAGAAGAGCTTCTAAATAACAGGCAGTATGCAGAATGAGGTTATGTGCCGACGCGCTGGCACTGATACGCGCGTCGTGCTGTGCGCGCCTGTAGTGGTCCGCCCCCACAGACAAGGGACTGCGAAGCAAGGGCTCCTGTAGCTTTTTTTTAATCTTTTATTTTGTGTCGGGCTTTTGTATTTTTGAAAAATAAATTTATATTATTCCAGATTAATAAATAGCTGATTTTTGAGCCCCTTGAACAATGCGTTGTTTGCCGTCTGTGGTGTTTTAATTTTGGATCATCTAGAAACATCCAGGACCTGCAAAAGCCCTTAGTGCCTTACGCTCAGATATTAGATTATTTTCAAAATGGGGGGGTAATGAAAACCATAGTCTTTGCTCTTTCTGCGTCTTTGTTACAATGGGACAGCCTGAACAGTTGCTTGTGGATTTTTGCTCTCAAGTTCCCGCAGCCCTGAGCAGTGCGATGACGTAATTCTCTCAGAATATAAGAAAGGCGCGTTCACGGATCGAATTTACTGTACATGAATGAACACGGTGCACGAGTATGTCCCAGGTCGGCTCACACACACACACACACACAAACTAAAAAACAAAGTGCTTAGCACCAAACATCCTTGCCTGTTTTCCTCATGCACAGTCAGAGCACAAGCATCATAAAATGATGTTTTCTGTCTTCCAGTGTTCACAATAAATGCAGGCAATATTTTTGGTTTACAAGTCAGTCCAATGGCCATCATCTTTTTACTTAATTAAATAATTTATAGCTGTTACTGCTATGTAGTGTCTTAGAACATTTGCTGTGTACTACTATTTTTGAAAATTGTTGATGCGGTGTAAATCACAATCCAATAAAAAAAATATTTCCCCTTATCACCAAAAACCGTTGCATAGAACTTTTCTTTAGTAAATATAAAAACAATTAACTTGGTTGCATTGATTTTAGGTAAAGCCAAAAGGAGAACTTTTAAAAGATTTTTGTGAAACTGTCAGGATTGATTTTTGCTGATTGTTATGGAGGATGACATTCTGGTGATTGTACAAGTTCAAATAAGAGTATTTTATTCAAATGCAAACTGATAAATTGCCAAAATTTGCCATCGAATTATGATTTTCAAACTTCCTGTTTTCATGCATTTTGGGGTTAAAGGGACGGCAAAAAAACAACAGTACTAATAACAACAATCACAACTGACTCTAGGGTCATCGGGCTTGGGCTCCAATTATGTCGTGTTAAAAAAAAATCTTCTGATTCATTTCACTGCCTGTAATGCTTCAATGGCAATGTTTTATCAAGCCCCTTTTGGGGAATACTGGCATTGGACTGAACGTTTCTGTTCATGGTCAAGTGAAAACTGGCCTGCTTATTTGGATTATTTCACCTTCAACTGAACATTTTCACTGAAAGTAGTGTTAGACAAGGTCATTGGGAAGAATGCAGAAATATTTATGTTGACATTTCTGTCCTAATAGAGCTCCCTTCTTTCTCAGGGCTTTGCAGTCAGGACGTCTTAAGACATTAATGGGGATGATTACTTAAATTTTACATTCATGCTATATTCATACTTCCATCACTAACACTTGGAGAAAGCCTGCTTGGTAGCATTTATCAATTCAAAGATCCACTCACCTTTGCTGCTTTGCCTGGATTGCAGGACGGGATCTGGCTTCATTTAAATTTAGAGATGTAAGTGTCACCATGTCCTTTCCCGAGATGGAAGCTGATGTTGCTAAGTTACGATCAGATTATTCCTGGTCACACTTTTGCCTTTTGGAGTCATTTTGCTTTTTTTGTGGTCTCTTGCCAATCAGAAACTAGTTTTTATCAGAGTCGTGCAGTGAAATCTTTAAAATGTTTGTACATAAATTGAGTCAAAGATTTCAACAGAACCTTTTAAACATTAGCCTGAAGATAACTAAGAAGAACACCAGTTGGCCCATAAGAAGTTTCAGAACAATGTTTAAAAGTGATTCCACACATACAAATTTTATTGTGGCTATGGATTTAAAAGAGTGTTTCTGTTCAAATTAAGCTACGATGCAGTGATTAAGTGTTTGTGTGTTTAGAAATGGGTGATAAGATTTTTTTGTTTTTGAGTCTGTCTTTGGGTTCTTGGCATGTGATCGGTGAAGTTCCCAGCATTCCTGTTCCCAGTATATGTGTGTGTGTGTGTGTGTGTGTGTTTGGTGTGTTTTCAAGTTTGGTGCAGCTTAGTCATATGTTTTGGTGCAGCTTAGTCATATGTTTGTGCATGTGACTCTGCCAAAGCAGTGTGGTTGCGTGTGATCCCTCCAGTAAGAGTGTTTTTCAAAAGAATTGTTTGGGTTGGCACTGATACAGATGCGTAAGTGTAGACTAATCACTCAGCCCGGCGATCAGTGGGCACATCCTGCTATTGTCCTGCTGAGTGTGTTTGATGGTGTCAATCTGCAGGCACTGAGTTGAGGACAGAAAGATAGTCTGCCCCATATTTTAAGTAACCTGACTGAGGGGAGGTTTCTTACACAATGATAACTGGGCTGGGACGTGCTCTTTGCTATAAAACAGAGCTCCCAGTGTGTGAAGTGAAAAAAAAAGTGTCCGAACATTTCCTCAGTGTAGCCAATGTTTGTTACAAACGTTTCAATAAGTCATTATGGCTTGACTGTGTGAGCCTGTGTTCAACACTTGGACTATTTGGGGTTGGACTGAGATTCTTTTGCACCTTTGTGGAATAACTGAGACTAGAGCCATGAAGGTAAGACATACAGTGGGTTTAAAACACACAGTGCACAGTACAGTGTGAAGAGATTGGCATGAAAAGATGATGGTGCAGCTGAGTGGATGATTTGTATGAACATACGTATTGAACTTTCAGGTGTTCATGGGGAAGTATTGGCAAGGAATTTTGCTTCTCCTGCACCTGACTAGTAAGTACGACGTCAAAAGAAGTTGAAGCAACACAAAGACCTAAAGACTACATTTTATTTTTAAAGATCTTTTCTTGTTTTTGCTTTAACTTTTTCGTCTATATATGCATCAAGCTTTGGTGGCAGGTATGACAGGGAGGTGCAGTCTGTTTGGAAGGAACCACATTCACACTTTTGATGGGGTTTTATACAAGTTTCCCGGAGACTGCAGCTACCTGCTGGCTGGAGACTGCAACCGTCGCTCCTTCACGCTGCTGGGTGAGTCATATGCAGTTCAGAAGAAGTAAAGTCTAATCAATTGTAATAAAAAAAACAGTATATATATCTTAATGTGTACTTCCCCTTCTATTATCTTAAGGATTCGTAGCTATGTATTGTTATTTCAGACAGTTTTGATGTGTCAAATTTTCGATGAGTGCTGAATGACAGGCAAAGTAATCCACAGGTGATTTTGTGGGAGGTAAAAGGACTGGAGTAACTCTGTTCCTGGGAGACGTCTTTGAGCTACATCTGTCTGTTGATGGCTTACTCTTGCAGGGAGAGAAAAGGTAGAGTAGTTAACACTGATGATGTGTCCATGTCTACTTTTAGCACAATAGAAGTAAACCCAATATTACTTTCTAAGATTTCTGATGTGCATGTCTCCTCTTATTGTAGACTGACCCTGCCCTATGCCTCTCACGCTGTATTTGTGGGCTCAGAGCTTGGTTATCATAAACTCTGGAGTGAGGAGTTTGGCTTCACTGTGACCATTGATAATGCAGCCAACATTGCATTAACACTGAGCAAACACCACGCAAACCGCACCTGTGGCCTTTGTGGCAACTTCAACTCCATCCCAGCAGATGAACTGACTGCACAAGAAGGTAAATAATGCTTAAAGCTACTAGCCTATTTTCTTCTGTGAAAGTTGGAGGGTGCTACTGAGAAGAAAGTATTATTGCAGGAATGAAGGGAAATGATTTGAGTCACCGGCACGCAGCAACAGGAAGAGTAGCTACTCAGTGCAGGAAAAGATAAAGTGTTCAAAGAAAGCAAGAGAAACAGTTGTGGTAGGATGAGATTAAGGCGAAATCTTTCAACTTTTATGTGTGTTTAATTCGCTTTGTGTGTTTAGGGTTCCAGACTGAGGACAGTTATGATTTCGCAAATTCCTGGGCAGTGAAGGGGGCTGGTCAATCCTGCAGACGTGTCTCAAATCCCAGTCACTCCTGTAACAGCACAGAGGGGACATCAGCGGTGAGAAGAAAATATACACACATATTAATGTTCTAATCATTTTATACATGTTTTGTGTCTTTTTTTCCTATTATTTCTCCTTGGTAGAAATGATTTACAGAAATGTTAATAATTCTATTTACATAGCAGTTCAAATAAAGATGGACACACATGAAAATATTACAAAAGTTACAGATTATCTATTCAAATCTGTTATTGCTGGTCATAATTTTCATCTCCCTCTGTTGCATAGCATTGCTTTACCTTCTGCTGATGCATGCAGTGAATATTATCCCTCCTCTAAAATGAAACTTTGATCTCATGAGTTTGAGTTTCTAAGTAAAATTTCTTTGCTTCATCCTTGCATCCTCTAATTTTTAACTAATCCATAGATTTGTTTATTCGAACATATTTTATCATACCCTGGAACATGTGTACACTGCAGGTCTTGTGGGTGGATCAATCCTGAAGAAATCAGCCAGATTTAGTGAGAACACTTTGCACTCCATATACACCCACATGTGAAGAAAGAATAAAAACTGCACGTTGGTGTGAAACCGTCCAGTTCTGTCTACATTTCCTCAATCACTCCAAGACTGAGATTTTTTCATTTCTTTTTCAACTGTATCTGTGGTAATTTGCACTGTTGCTTGTACTTATTTTTTAACCCTTCTCTATTTGGCCAATTTGTGTTACAGACATCAATCATCATAATCCTTTTTGCGGCATGATGACAGACGTAGACAAGATATTTCTCTTATCTTGAAGCCTGACTCCTGAACATTATTTTAGAGCACATTATTCTCTGTTTAAATGAGTTGTTATGAGAAGAACACAAATTCCAGCACACAATTTTCCTTCAGCTAGTTAAAGAAAACAAGTTCATTTCCTTACTCTCAGTGTAAAGGTGTGTTAAATTTGCCTGGATGAATGTGTATTGTCCTGTATCTTGTGACTGATTTTTTCCACATGTATGTGTGTCTGTGTAGATTTTGTCCAGTTGCAGCGTGTTGCAGACATCAAGTGTGTTCCTGCACTGTTCCCACCTGGTCTCTACAGAGGCGTTCCTGTTGCTGTGTCAGGAGGAGGCATGTCACTGTGGCCAGAGCGAGACTGAAGACTGCTACTGTCCGTTCCTGCTGGAATACGCTCGCACATGCCGCTCACATGGGATACTTCTTCATGGCTGGCAACAGGAGGGCCAGTGCTGTAAGTTGATCACTCCATATGTCGCTGTGGCTCAAAAATAAATCATGAAGATCTAATAATCCTGAAGAAGAATGTAAATATTTGTGTTTTCAGTCCCTAAATGTCCCATTGGGATGCAGTACAGTGAATGCACCAAGTCCTGCTCTACAACCTGCCATAGTCTCAACATACAGGAGGTATGCAAGGAAGAGTGTGTGGATGGCTGTACATGCCCTGGTAAGCTTCCACAAAACATATCTCACTTTTCCCATCTCTTTTCTCCTTTACTGGTTTTGCTGACAAAATGTGGATTTGTGTTTCAGCTGGTAAAGTTTTGGATGGTAATCGTTGTGTAGAGGTATCTCAGTGTTCCTGTGTACATATGGGGCGACATTTCCCTCCAGGGTCTACTATCTCTCAGGACTGCAACACCTGGTGAGTTGGTTATATGTGCACAGAAACATGTGTCAATACAAACATCCCTGCTAAGCTGTCTTTTTTTGCAGTGTGTGCCGTCATGGCTCCTGGGAATGTACCAATGAAGGCTGCCCTGGTGAGTGAGTTATACAACAAACAGCTGATGACATTTCCTTCTGTCAAAAAGACCTGAATTTTCTCTTTTTCTTGCTGTAACGTTTCTGCTGCCTGTGTGCAGGTGAGTGCTTGGTGGTGGGCCAGTCACACTTCAAAACTTTTGACAACAAGTTTTTCACCTTCACTGGTCACTGTCAGTATCTGCTCACAGAGGACTGCATCGACGGGCAGTTTTCTGTCATCATCGAAAATGTACAGGTAATGGAGGTTCTTTTTCTTTTTTGTCCCTTACATTGATAACACTTTGTGCAGCTAGCTGCTTTTCATTCACAGCGCCTTGGCTGCAATTGTTGTTTTTGTGTGTCAGTGTGCAGATGATCAGGATGCTGTGTGCACACGCTCAGTTACGCTGAGCCTGCCCCTTCTGGAGAACATGACAGTGAAGCTGAAGCACGGAGGAGTTGTTTCTGTCAACAGCATGGATATCCAGACTCCAATGCATCATGGTTTGTCAGCAGATAAGATTTAATTATTTCTCTGAGAGAGATGTACTGAACATTGTACTGTGCTGATAATAGGACCTGAAGTATAGAAGAAAAAGCTCTGGACTTTGCTCACTGAACACATGAAATTAACATCAATACACAACAAATCAGATACAGTTTTACATATTTATGCATGGAAAAGGATTTAACACAATTACATTTTCAATCATCAACTTAAAATATTTTGATTCCAACCACATCCATCTGTTCAGTTCCCTCTGTGGTATATGTTACAGGTCATCTGCAAATCCAAAGATCTGTTCAGTCATCAGTGCGTGTGAGGTTTGGAGACGACCTTCGTCTGGATTGGGATGGGCGTGGTCGTGTTCTTCTGAAGGTAGAATAATTAATATGATTTTGGTTAAAAAAAAATAATAATAAGGAAAAAAAAGAAAGGTTACCTGAGCAGCTCTTCTGAAAATTTTATCTCCCTCATCTTCAGCTGGGACCACGATGGGTGGGGCGGACTTGTGGTCTCTGTGGAAACTACAATGGTAACCAAGGGGATGACTTCTTGTCTGAATCTGGTCTGGTTGAGGCAGAACCTCATGCTTTTGGGCAGTCATGGAGGATAAACGGAGACTGTGAATCTCAGCACAAGCACGGGAGAGATCCTTGTGCTGTTAACCCCAAAAGAGGTAAACACAGAGTGAAAGATGCACCAATCAGCACAAGAATGTCCCAAAGTTAACAACGTGTCCTCATTTGTCTTGCAGTGCGTTTTGCAGAAGAAGCGTGTTCAGTGATGTCATCAGAGCTATTCAGCGCCTGCCACTTTCTGGTGAACCCGGGGCCGTTCCAGCGGTTCTGCCGTTATGATGTATGTGCGTGCTCAGATGAAGAGTCATGCCTCTGCTCTGCGCTGTCGGCCTATGCTGCTGCCTGTGCTGCTAGAGGAGTGCTGCTGAGCTGGAGGTCTCCTTCGTTGTGTGGTAACTCTCACACTGAACTATTACTAAATTAGCTTGACCACATTCTAAAAACCCAAAAAGAGGACCCCTACCTGGCTTCTTAGAGGGAATATCCTAAGATACTCAAAGACAACAAAGTAGCTTCATAATCCATACATTTACTTAAAACACTCCCTTTCTGTTTGAAGTGAACATTTCCTATGATGTAATAATGTATTGAAGCCCAGACAGAAGTATAGAAAATGAAAAACTGGCTTTGTTAAGTTTTCCCTTTTTTTGTCTACTTGAGGTCAATATTTTAAGAAAAAAGGCAAAATTTCAACATTTTTTCTCATAATTTTGACTCTCTCAAAATATTGACTTTCTCATTACTTTGACTTTCAAGCTCAAAATTTTGACTTTTCTCTCCCAATTTTAACATTTAGCTCAAAAGTTTGCCTATTTTCCTTGTGATTTATGACTTATTATCTTAATCTTTTTACTTTAAATCTCAAAATTTGATTTAATAGGGCCAAAAGAAAAATTCTCAACACACAACACACAAATCCTCAGGGCCAAGCTGAAAGGAGGGGTAAACCATATATCTACAGTTTGCCTGTAAAAGTGCATTTCAACATCAGCATTTTCTGTCTGAGACTGCAGCACAAGCAGTCAGAGCAAACCCCAACCCCGCTGGACATGATTTTAACACCTGAAAAGAAGACATGTCTGAGCAAAGAAAGACGTTTGGTCACCATAGCTAAAGTCAGTCATATGCACATACACATGTAAACAGTTCAGTTTGGTTTCAGCCAGTCAGAAGCACCACAGAGAAACGGAGAAGCTAAGAATAGTCTTCGTGAGCCATAACTTCAAGACTATTCCAAACAGGGCATCAACACCACACAAAATTCCTCAGAGAACACTTTTCAAACAAGAAAATGTCTCAAAAACTCAAGTGAAAAAGTATCCCTCAATTCTCACTCTGATTTTACCAGAGCTTAAGTGCACTGGAGGCCAAGAATACGAAGCCTGTGGGAGTTCGTGTGACCGTACATGCCGCGCTCTCTCAGGGGCTGAGGCAGGCTGCGAGGGGGAGAGAGTATGTGAAGAGGGCTGCTTTTGTCCTGCTGGGAAGTACCTGAGTGATTCTGGAGAATGTGTAACGGCAGAACTGTGCACCTGCCTGCATGACGGACAACTTTACCAGCCAAATGATGTCTACGCTGATCACAACAGTATCTGGTCAGTGGTTGTGCATATTGTGAAACCAAGCTTTTGTTATATGTTGAATACAGAGCAGTTCATTGTCAAACAATTTCTTTTCATTATCTGTTCATGTGCTTGTGTGCAGCTACTGTGAGAATGGCTCAATGCGCTGTAGCTCCCCTGAAATGAGCAATTTACTGTCTGACCTGTTCTATGATGATGACCTGGCACCATCCAGAGGTACAGTTTATTTACATTTTAATTGGGTCTTTGTTTTTGGTTATTTTTTAAAACAATTTCTAGAAATATGGTTTCTTTCAACTGAAGCATTTGTATTCAGCATGAGACGTTAATGCTTTAATGATCTGTGTATTTAGAGCGCCGTGCAGCACTGTGTCCTCCTCCGCTGGTCCGAGCAGAATGTAACGCAGGAGAAAAAGGCATTGAGTGTGCCAGAACATGCCAAAACGTGGATCTGCCGTGTGTCAGCCTTGCCTGTATCCCAGGCTGCCGCTGCCCACCTGGCACAGTAGGTTCCTCATTCTTTGTGAGTCACGAAAACTTTCGAAATGAACAAGATGATTGATCATCAGATTGATTGCAGGTACGTCACCGCAGGGACTGCATTGCACCGGAGAAGTGTCCCTGTTTCCATAACAACAGACCATATGCACCAGGACAGACCATCTCTGTAGATTGCAACACATGGTAATATAATAATTTGAGCGTACATCCTCAAGAAGGGGATGTAGCTTAAAGAAAACAGCTTTGCAGTGCTATCTTCACAGGCTTTTTTGTCTTTGTAAACAGTGTATGTGAGAACAGGAAGTGGCGCTGCACAGAAAAGGTGTGCAACGGTGTGTGCCGCACTGTCGGGGAGGGACATTACATCAGTTTTGACGGCCTCAAATATTCCTTCCCTGGCCTCTGCCAATACGTTCTGGTGCAGGTAAGAGACAGATTTGTAGAGAGCTCACAGGCTGGTTGTGTAGAGTCAGGAAAGTGCATTCACATTGTTTTCCCTCCATCTGCCGTCTTCCACCTTTACAACCATTTCTTATGCAGGATATGTGTAACGGGGAGGAAGGTTCATTCAGGGTTCTGGTTGAAAATGAGGCCTGTGGAATCGTTGGACATCGCTGCGCAAAAGCTGTGACAGTCTTTTACCAGGGAGGGTTGGTCGTGATGCAAGGGGGAGAGGTAAACTGACACAAATACATTTAAATATTAACTCAGGTATTCATGCAACACTGTCACACATTAACGTACATTCAGCAGATGCATTACTCTCCAGGAATAGTATTTTTGCATGCAGTAGGGTCAATGACGTGACACCTACTTTTTCTGGACCAACTGGACCAGTTCAAATTGCTTCATTTGGCATAATTTCTAACATGTTTTGCATTCCCTGACAAAATTATGAAGCACTTGCACTTATATTTCCATCACAATATGCATATAAATGTTGTCTGTTCGTTACATGAAATATCATCAATTTTGGGATGATAGTTTTGAAACCACCTAAAGGACAGGGTATTTTAATGTTCTTAAATTTAGATATTAGAACTTTTTTTAAGGTAGGAAAGTGCTAAAATGGCTTGTCACTTTACACACTAGAAAACATCATACCTTTCCATGGTATTTGGAATGAAACCATCTCAGACTTGTAAAATCAAAAGAACAAGATCCATTCTCAGTCGTAACCCACTCAACTCAGAAAGTTTGTGAGTTGACTCTGTGTTGCATTCAAACTCTTCATACTTGCTCTTTTATGAGTATCCCATCTTTAGTCAAAGTCGCCATCTTTGTTCCCCAAAGGTGAAGATGAAGAAGCCAGTTCTACATGGCACTCAGGTGGAGATTGTGCGATCTGGTGAATTTTACACTTTGCTGCTTGGGAAGCACATTTCCCTCAGCTGGGACAAAGGGACCCGCCTCCTGGTTCACATCTCAGCCACATACAGGGTACAGATTGATTGTATAAACCTTAATTTGACCAGTTAAACTTTCTTTCTTTACTTTGATGTTGACTATGTCTTTTTTTTGTTGTTGTGTGTAGGGGCGAGTGTGTGGTCTATGTGGAAATTTTGATGGGAATGTGAACAATGACTTGGTGAGCAGCAACAACCAGCTTGAGGTGGCTTCCTCACACTTTGGGAACTCGTGGAAGGTTGTTCCCAGCTGTGCTGATGTAACAAAGGTGACTCTCTTTCTCAATGTATCTTTATCTTTGAAAAAATTTAACTGCAAGCAAGAAATTCTTGGCCTCATGGATCATCTGTATTCTTTTCAAGGACAGTAAAAGATGCACAAAGAGATTGGTTGGAAATATGTAAGGATTGTTTTATTTATAGAAGGCAGTATCTGCTATGCCAGAGTAACTACTATTAACATATTGGATAGAATATTCTTATTCCAATAAATAAAATACAGCAAATATATTCCCTTTTTATAGGTAATTTCTTTTGTTATAATCTTTAACGCCTGTTATAGTCTTTCTGCAGCCAATTTGTCACCAGTGCTATCCCACAAGCATTACAAAACACTACCACTACTGTGAAGTCAGCACAAATATTGAAATGTTGCTGATTTCACTTCACGTGTTCTTTTCGGGTACTTCTGAAACGTGAGGTTTAGATAAGACCTTTAAAAAATGTTTCTGGGGCACGTATGGCCTGGTGGATATGGTTGCGCACCATGAGGCTTGCCCTCGAGCGGGTGGCCCGGGTTCGAATCCGACCTGTGGCCAATTTCCCGCATGTCACTCCCCACTCTCTCTCCCCTTTCCGATACTATCCACTGTCTTCCTCTATCAAAAAAGGCACAAAGGCCAAAAAAATAACTTAAAAAAAAAAAAAATGTCTCTGTTTCCTTGTGTGTTCAGATACCCGCTCCATGTGGTGACAACATTGTCAAGTTGGTAACGGTGGAGCAGTCCTGTCGTGTGATCAATGGGCCTATGTTCAGAGAATGCAACAGCCAGGTGAATGCATTTAATGACCCACCAGACACCATATGACTGCACATCTGTTGTGTTGCTTTTGTATTTTCTTAAACCAACCTCTGTGTGCCGTCAGGTGGAGGCAGAGCCATATGTAGAGATGTGTGTGGAGGCTGCATGCTCCTGCCCCTCGGTGGGGGATTGTGCATGTTTCTGTGATGTCATCGCAGCTTATGCTCAGGCATGTTCAGAGAGGGGTGTAACCATCAGCTGGAGGTCGAATGATCTTTGTCGTGAGTATGAAGAAACCTCAGACTCTTGTTGAATAACTGAAGTTATTTTCAGGCTTAAAAATCGTGACACTATTAGCACGGACCCAGTTATCTCTTATCAGACATGATTTTGATCATGTTTATCCTGAATGCTCAGAGTTGATCATGCTAAATTTTCCTTTAGCCCTCAGCTGCGAGGAGCTAAACCCTCAGTCATCAAGTATCGGAGAAGAGCTGTGCCAGTGGAGATATAATACTTGTGGTCCTGCCTGTCCAATCACTTGCCAGCACCCTGATCCTCTCCCCTGTTCCCTCACATGTGTGGAAGGCTGCCACGCTCAATGTCCCCCAGGTACCATAAATACTAACTACATCCTTTATAAATAAAATATTACTCAGGCTGTATATAAAATAGGGAGGCTGATATTAATCAAAGCCTTACTTTTCTTAGGCCAGCTCCTGGATGAAGTGGCCATGCGTTGTGTGGATCCCTCTCAGTGTCAGGTGTGTATTCATGAGGGTCAGAGAATCTCTCACGGCAACAAGGTCATCCTGAACCATGACGACCCGGAGCACTGCAAGATATGGTAATTCAACAAAACACCAAGTCACAAGTCTGGGAACTCTAGACTCTTTATTAAAGCTGTGATGTGTTGCTTTATTCATATCCAGATTCTTCTGTTTCTCATTTTAAGTCACTGTGACAACAACACCCTGAGCTGTGAAGTTTGTGCATCTACCACCGTGTTGACCACGCCAACACCAACTCCTACCTTCACAACTCTACCCTTCTCTACCTTGATGCCAGAGGGTACATGTGACCGTGCCATGGATCTGGCATTCCTGCTCGATGGTTCAGAAGCACTTAGTGAAGTTGATTTCCAGGCAACCAAAGACTTTATTTTGGGAATTATTGAGCGTTTCCGCATGGGTTCTGCTCACGTTCGGGCAACGGTGCTTCTTTATCACTCTGGAGTCAAAACATATGATCTGCAGGTACAGAAGACCATCTTTTACCCATTTAGATAGCAATAGTTCTTGTATGAATATGCATTTATGTACTGAGCAATCCGTGGGATGAAACAAATATAGCTCCAAGTTAATCTGTTTTGCTGACTCATAGAAACATATTGTCATGACATAAATCCCTCTTTTCTCTCATTTCTGCCTGCAGGTTCAGAAGTGGCTGTTTAAGAAGGCTGTGAGAGAGTTACATTATGCTGGAGGAGATGCAGCCTTCCTGGATGAGGCCGTCAAGTATCTTGTCTACAACATCTATGACAAAAACAAACGTGAGCATGCTGGCCGAGTGGCTATCATCTTAACTGCCAGTAAAAATCCACGCCATGTGCGTTCTATCATCAGGATGCTCCGCAGGGAGATCATCACCACTCTAACAGTAGCAATGGGTCCAGGGATAGACATGAAGCAGATCAATGACATAACAAAGGCAAACCCAGACAACAGGGCCTATGTGCTTGGCAGCACAGGTGAGCTGCCTGATCGCCTCTTAGAGGTGACAGATTATCTCTGCACGCTGGGGTTGGAGCCTGAAGGGCAGATTCCAACAACACCAAAAACAACTCCAGGTAGACCTCACCAGGTAACCACTACGACAACTTCAGCCCCTCCTTTAGAGCCTACCTCAACAGAGGAACTCCCTAACACCCCTACACTCACTGCACCTTCTGGCCAGTCTCCCATCACCACAGTATCATCTCCATCTTCAGCCACTGATGTCACATTTGTTGTGGAGGGCTCTGATGCAGTCGGCGAGGCCAACTTTAACAAGTCACTCATCTTCCTGGAGGAAGTTATTTCCCGGTTGACAGAGGAGAAGGAGGTGGTACGCATCACAGTGATCCAGTATTCAGTGACTGTCACTGTAGAGATCAGAAAGTGGGAGCTGAGGCGTCAGAGGACCCTGTTACTGCAAAGACTGAGGGAGATTCGTTGGAGAGGTGGTAGTAAGACAAACACAGGCACAGCTGTCTCTACAACAGTTCAAGAAATCGCTACCATACAGCCGTCAGGTGGTCCCACACCCCCTCAGCTGGTTTTCCTGGTGACAGAAAATCCCCCTACCGACACAGTGACACGCCCACCTTCGATAAGCACAAACACACATGTGTATCCAATTGGAGTTGGACAGAAAGTGCGTGAGATTGACTTGTTACCATTCAGTTCCCCACAGCGCCCCCTGATGATTGATGACTACAACAGACTGACAACCCTGGTCCACCGTGTTGTAAACATCACACGCACAACAATCAGGCCACGCACTCCTACACTGCCTTCCTTGGTAATCCCCACACTCTCCAGCCTTCCGCCTTCAGGTACAGTAATCACACCTACAGCAGTCACATGTGAAAAGTCCTTGTTTTGTGCTCATTTTTAATCATCTTTTCACAGTGCCATGCAAGAAACCTCTGGATGTTATGTTTCTTTTGAAGGCTGGAAAACAGTTAGAGGACATGAAGACAGTGGTTCAAGCTTTTATCAAAAGTGCCGATATAGGTAGGTTACATCAATCACTTTTTTGGTGTGTACAACAATATGGTCAAGTTTCATGAGATTTAAGGGACAAATGAGCAAGAAAGAAAAGCGATTTTTTTACTTCCTGGTAATATTTTGAGAAATGGACTTGTACTTAAACAGAGCTTTTGTAATCCACTCATAATTTTTCGTTTCACTTTTTTTGCTGCTATGATATTTAAGTAAAACATTTTAAGTTAATTAGGATGGGGTGATTCATACTAGGGAGATGTGCATCACAATTCAACACTATCACCCACCATTCCTGACGTACCATTGCCTGCATTCCTGTGGTGAATTCTTGTCTTGCATATTTGTGCAGGGCTGAATGGTACTTTGGTGAGTGTGGTTCAGTACGGAGACAAAAACACAGCAGAGTTCACCTGGAAAGATGACCAAAGCCAATCCCGTCTCCTCAAACTTGTGGAGAGCATACCAAGCAGGGCCACCTCATCTGCCCCCGCGCTAGGTAATGAATAAACAAACTTATGCTTGAATCAACATGAAAGCAAGCACACAATCACTGCTGTGTCTGTCTGCAGGCTCTGCACTCAAGTTCGCCATACAGACAGCTATCTCTCCAGTCAGTGGTGGACGACTTGGTGTAGCCAAAGCTGTGGTGATGCTGGTGATGGACAAATCAGCGGATGCCGTTCCAGAAGCAGCTAACGAGGCACTGGCAGCAGGTCAGGCGCATGCGACTGGTGTGATTGAAATGTGTGACAAATGTATTTTATTGATTTGTCTCTCCATCCATACTCACATACAAAAGTGACTTCCCTCAGGTGTGTCAGTGTTCCCCATTGGGGTGGGACCAGGCTACGACAAGGAGGAACTTATTTTGCTCGGACACCATGGCAACCAAGACAACACTCTGCATTCGAACAGCATGGATCAGTTACGGATGATGCTGACTTTGGATCAGGGTTACATGGAGAGAATCTGCAGAGGTGCTAACAAAGACACATAATCAAATAGAGTCATTTTTCTACATGCAAAAATGATAACACAAAACTAAGAAAATTGATTCTCAGATTGTTATTTTCTATAATGTTACCCACAATGATATTGTGGGTTATTTGCATTGTTTTCCAGCTGGGCCACCAGGACAGTGTGTTGATGATCATGGAAAAGAAAGGAAGGTACGTAGTGTCTTCTGAGGTTAAAGATGTGAAGCTGCAGCCCTCTTTTCCTTTATTGGCATTGCGTAATGTCTTAAAATGATTTGTATGTCTTTGTTTAGCCGGGTGAGTCATGGCTGTTAGAGGATGGCTGCCATTCTGTACTGTGTCACCCCAGTGGGGCCGTGACTATACAGAACCACAAAGTCAGCTGTGACAGACTGGAGCCGCCAGCCTGCAAAAACAACATGCCACCCGTCAAAGTGCAGGAGACCTGTGGCTGCCACTGGGAATGTCCTTGTATGTACAACAAAAGTATCATATACCACCTGACATTTTAACCTACAAGTATGCTATTTTGCCTCTTTAACTACAAAGCTCACATTTCAGGTTATTTATACAGGCTGTCAATGGATCATATGACTCTAAACGCCAATGTGTTTGTGTTTATTGACAGGCATGTGTATGGGAAGCTCCACCAATCATGTGGTGAGGTTTGACAGCTTGGCTCTGAGGCTTGATGGGGAGGGTTTGTGCTCTTATACACTTCTCAGTGTCAGCAGAGGCATCGATGATGGGTCAGAGGTCAAACTCCACACTGGACCTTGTAGGGACCCTGAGAATTACAATCAGGTCTGCATGAAAGCCATGGAGGTGATTCATGGTCCATATAAACTTCTGCTGAAGGATGACATGACGGTACGCTGTTGTTCCTTACACAGAATTTATCCCTTTGTATCATAAGTGTTATATATAATGTAGTGACAGTGTGTGTTTGTTTGAGCAGGCAGTGATTGATCGCGAAGAACTCGCTCTGCCGTGGCGTTTTGCTGGCCTGGAGCTGGTGCGTTATGGAGGAGTGATGCTGCAGCTGAAATCAGACCATGGCTACGTTCTTACTTTCACTCCCCAGAGCAATGAGTTCACTATCACATTACTGAGTTCTACCACCACCAGCCGCACCTCTGGCCTTTGTGGTAAGATAAACAGATTTACATTTATAATTTAGCACATTTATAACTGGATTGTTGACAGAAATGACTTTTGAACAGGCCGTTTTGAAATACCCAAAATAAGTAATACTTGTTCATTGTTCAATCATTTGGAATGTAGTGTACAAATGCATTAATGCAAAAAATCAGTCAAGAGATTAAAGTGTTTTTAAAGTGGAATTAAAAGGACAGCCTTGGAAAAAGTCGTTCGGGGCAACCATAATTTATCTCAGACTTGATATATTCTTTTAATATTACCAATAGTTCAACAAGTATCAGTAATGAAAAAAAAAAAAAAAAGAAGGACAGGCTTATAGACTTGCAGATGAAGCTCATTATTGACAGTTCTGGGCCAGTTGCCCTACATGATTCCTGTAAGTGGCTCGTATATTACAGTGAAATAAAATGAAAATGTGTTTATTTGCAAATATAAGAAAGGCTTAATAACTTTACAGGTATTTCACTAGGTTCTTCAGGTGTGTCTGGTTGTTTAAATACTCTGTTCTTTTGCTGGTTACAAAATTAAAGTCCCAAAATTGTGTTTTCTTGATGGTTGTGCTGGATGATATTTCATTTGTTGAGCATATTTGGAAATTTGTTTGTATATTATGATGGAAATATGAGTTCAAATGCTTTATAAATTTGTCAGTGAATGCAGAACATGTTAGAAATTATGTCACACCATAAAATGGATACATCTAATTTGATTTACAGTGATTTACAGGAGTTGAGGCTTGACAGTCGCCCCACATGATGTTTTGACACTTCAGATAGCAGAAAAATTACAAATAACTAAAATATTCAGAGAAGTTAGAGTGGTTTTGTATATGAGGACGGTATAAGACATACATTGTATCTTCTTATGTAGTTAGAGGTTTGTTTTTCTTAACAGAAAAATACAGTTGGACAGAAAATGTAAGCATCATGTCATTGACCCAACTCTAAACTGAGTGTGCTTTTTAGGGTCCTTTTACACTTTTGTTCTTCCATTCCAGGTGCCTGTGAAGAGGAGCAATCTGAGATACTGTCTTTACGTAATGGAAACACCACCATCGACCAGCAGGCCTTCATCTCGGACTGGAGAGTAGCTACAGATGGAGGCATGTGTTTGCCAAGGAAGGCGAAAGTGTGTGCGTCTGGAGCATCCATGGGATGTCAGGCTCTGAGATCTGAAGTGTTTGAACCTTGTCATGCTCACATCCCAGTCCAGGTGTTCCTCACCAAGTGTGAGGAGCAAGCATGTGAGGAGTCTGATGTGTGTGAGCTTATTTCTACTTATGCACGCCTCTGCAGGCAGAGAGGTCTGTGTGTAGACTGGAGGAACCCTCATCTCTGTCGTGAGTTTGTCATGTTTATTTATTTAACTTTGATTGTAGCTATCAGTGCTGCCTGAACACCCATCTGGACCTGTGTGTTACAGCCTTGCAGTGTCCCAGCTCCATGGAGTATGATGCATGTCGGACAGGATGTGTGGATGACTGTGGTAGCATACAGGCGTTGCCTGGCGACTGGTCTGTTGCCAGGGGTAACGAGTCATCTTGCATGGACACACCTACTGAAGGCTGTTTCTGTACTGGAGGCAAGGTTTTGCATCATGGACAGTGTATATTACCGGAAGCATGTAGGGAGTGTGTGGACGATAAGGGAGCCAGGTATCAGGTGAGGCACACACTGGAGTTGACTGAGTATATGAAGTTATTCAAAGGCCAAACCAACTTTCAAAACACTTACAAAAATGCCATTAAAATTTGATGAAGCACACTATGATCGCCCTCTAGTGTTTACCCATGATCTTACTACATACTGCAATAACATGAACATTGCTGTTGTGTTTGTTCAGTACCTGCAGAGCTGGGTACCAGACGACAACCCGTGTTTGATTTGCATATGTTTAGACCATCAACACGTTAACTGCACTGCCCGTCCATGCAATGATGTCAAAGGCAAGCAGCCTCCTGATTATGTTGATATGTTTCGTAGGTTTGGATGTTACATTTTAATGATGCATTATCTGTCTGTGTGTGTAGCCCCAGTGTGTGGGCCCTGTGAGATTCTGAGGGAGAAGAGAGAGTCTAAGTGCTGCCCAGAGTATGAATGTGGTAGGTACAAACATCTGATATTATATTTCCAGAATCAGTGTCACAGTAATCTTACCAAACAAGAGGAGGACAAAGAGATCTAGCACGCAATATAGACTGTGTATACAACTAGGTCTGATTTACACATCGTATCAAATTATTGTTTTAAAGCAACCAATAAAGTTTAAAAATGAACCCTAGTTTTGATGTAATGTTTTAGATGGATGATATTTACTACCTTTATATTGAAAAGGATGAACTCTTTATTTCAAGGGTGTCAAAATCTTTTTCAAAGAGGGCTACATTTGTTTTTGTGAACATGATCACAGGCCAGCAGTATCTACTGACAATTTTATTAACTAATGTTGCAATATAATATTTGCTCTATTTGATGTTTCTTAATAGAGGCATTTACTAGGGGGCACTAGAAATATTTGAGCTACCTCGAGCTGCAAACAACATTTTAGCATCTGATAACTTCATCCCACAAGATTTATTTTAATGGGTTTTGATGCACCAATTTTGCCTTTTCATAGTTGTGATCTAGCCTTAAATTTACTCTTGTGTCTTTTAAGCTCAGCATATTTTCACATAGTGATAAATACAAACAATTAAATACACCGACCTTTATAGTTTTTGTTTCTGCTCTTGTCTTCATTCAAATATATCATGCAAAGTCAGTATGTAGTTTTGTGGTATGTAACTGTAATTGCTTTAGTTTAGTTGGTATAATTCAGCCTGTGATTAATATCTTTATGTCTGATTTCCTAGTGTGTGACCTGGTGAGTTGTGACCTGCCTGAAGTGCCGCGCTGTGAGGATGGTCAGACTTTGGTCCTGAAAAATCCCGGGGAATGTCAGCCTGTGCATGACTGTGGTATGACTTTTACTCAATCTCTGTGATTTCTCCTTTTTGAATCACACAGAAAAATATTAAAACATGGATAGAAAATTGAGCATGAAAGTATATGATCTGCTAAGTCTGTTTTACCTCCTCTCTTTAGTCTGCAAAAAGGAGGAGTGTGTCCCTGAAACTCCCCCTGCTTGCAGCGCCCACCGCCTTCTGTCTGTGAAAAAGACAAAGTGCTGTGATACTTTTGAATGTGCATGCAATTGTAAAAACTCCACTCACACCTGCCCGGCTGGATTTATCACGTCTTCATCTACTAACGACTGTGGCTGCACAGAGACAAGCTGCCTACCAGATGAGGTGTGTATTTTGAAGTGACCGTTGATGCAACAGTTTCCAAGCTTTTTCCATAGCTGACAATGCTGTAAATAGGGTTTATCGAATACATTATTTTTCTGTAAATGCTCGTTTCATAAACAAAGAAGAATTGTTTAATGGCAAATGAGAAACATATGGAATGAACCCCAAAGGAAGGAATATGAAAAAGTAAATATACATCAACCTCCCACTGCTTTTTTTGTACTTAAACTATCTAAATTGGGTCGTTTTTATTTGTGCCACTCCAGGTGTGTGTGGTTGGTGGTGTTGTTCATCCAGTTGGGAGTGAATGGGAGACAGGGTGCAAGAAGTGCAGTTGCACCAATCAGAGGGACAAAGACACATTACTGCACATTGCTCAGTGCATCCCACCTGTATGTGATCAAAAATGCCCTAAGGTGAGACACATGCACAGACATGTGACATATATAGATCTGGATTATGCTACTTTATACATTAACTCCCCTATACTCTGTTTTCTCCATTCAGGGCTCCACATACACTCTGTCAAAAGGTGAATGTTGTGGAAAGTGTGAACCAACCAGCTGCATGGAGTCAGAGGGAGAAATGCGTGGAGACACACTGAGAGGGCAAAAATTCAGACAAGTATGTGTGAAGGGAAATGAAACATACCTGCAAATCTTTGAAAAAATTTCATTCACTTCAGGCTTCACTTCATGTAATCGTACAGCCAATATTTCTCTGACAAATAGTTTAAGTCATTTCTACTCTAACCATATTATGATCTCATCTCTGTGTGTTTGTGTAGGTGGGAGAGGTTTGGCAGTCTAAACAAGATGAGTGTGTGTTACATCAGTGTTTGAAAGTGAAAGATGAGGTTTTCATCTCTGAAAGAAATGTCAGCTGCCCTGTAATGGACACCCCATCCTGTCCCCTGGGAACAGAATTACGTTGCCACACTGAGGCTTGCTGCCCCAGCTGCCACTGCGGTAAATACAATGATAGTTACGCACACACAGTAAATACACCATTAAAAGAAGAAAAGTAGCATTGTGAATCATCAACTGTATTTTTTTTCACTAAGAGACTCTGATGATAAGCTAAACTGCAGTTACATTGTCTGAGCAGCAGGTGGCTCAGTCATATTGGTAATGGCTTGTTATCCTCAGAATACTGTTGGGTTTGTATACTATTTACTTTGTGTCAACAAAATAATGTGTGCTTGTCTCACTGCAGCTCCAATGGACGCCTGTGTCCTCAACCAAACTGTGATTGGAGTAAGTCAGGCAGAAGAGCATATTATAACAACTTGAACTTTGTTTTAAGTGCTCAATCTTCATCTGTGTGTGTGTGTGTGTTTGTACCTATTTTTACAGGCAGGAGAGAGACTGATGCTGGATTTGTGTACACATTGTGAGTGTACAGTGGAGGATGGCGCTGTAAAGAATTACAAACTGTCCTGCAAGAGAATCAGCTGTCCCGTCTGCCCCATGGTAACACCTTCTGTTTGTTATAATTCTATGACTTGACATCCATCCTCATCGTCATCATCAGCACAACTAACACAAATTTTAAACTTACATCTTTCCTATCAAAGACTCTGTAATAACATGAATGAAACTCTTTCATTCTCATCATTAAATTGAGGTCTCATCATTTTACGCATTCCTCTTTTTTCACAGAGGTAAGTGTACTGAATTCTGAATTCTCAGGGAATTTAATTTCTTTGTAGCTTCGGTACTATCTTCTTCAAATCTTTGCACATGAAGTCACACAGTCCAATGTTTCTAGGGATACACCATGGAGAAAGAGGAAGAATCTTGTTGTGGTCGATGTGTTGCCAAAGCGTGCTTTATGCAAAAGCCAGATGGAGAGCTGTTCAGTGTGCAGGTAGGTGACTTAGGAAGAGCAATGCCATGCACATGGACTGTACTGTAGTTTCAAACGAGCCCCCATGCAAAAATACAAATATCCTTTTCGAGGAGATATTTTCTTTTCAAATTTTCAAAACTTTCACGACTTTTTCAAATGTGTGCTTTTATTAAATCTGTTTTATCTTTTTGCTTGGTGCCATGGTTTTGGAACTGTGACTCTGAAAGATGAATTCAGGCTTCTTCCTCTGGATGTAGGTGGACATAGTACCAGACTGTTCAACCAAGCAACATAGAAACAGTTTTGTCCTTTCACAGTAGTGCAGCCTTATTGGATTTACTGACTAATGGTCGATTTTATGTCTCTTCTCAATTAATATACAGTCAATTTTTTTTTTGCATTTTTCAGTCTCCTTTATCAACCTTGCTTTTTATCAAATGCTAATGTTATATGATGCTAATTGTTTGTTATCATTAAAGAAGGAAAACTCATTTAATAAAAACCAAATCCATTTATGGTTACAAATAAAGTTACCACAAACCCATATTACAGCTGTTGTTGTTACTGTAGCTGTAAAGACATGAATATCATTAACACGTCTGTTTCTCTTTCCTAAGGTGAACACCACTACTGAGGATGGTTGCAACCAGTACACCTGTAGTATTAACAATGAAGGGGCACTGGTTCTGCAGACCAGATTGACCACCTGCCCTACTTTTGACCGCCAAGCTTGCCTGGACCAGGGGGTGTGACTTATTTAATTCTACACCACTCCCATACCAATGTCTGTATATCTATTCAGTCCTTAAAACTCTCTGTCCTGCTTTTTTCAGGGAAAAGTCAGCCAGATTGGAACAACCTGCTGTGAAATGTGTAAGTAAAGATGCTTCCTCTCTAAGACTGGTACACAGATTTAAAAATTTGGATGGTTTTAGTAAGAATTTGTGCATGTGCCAAGGTACGGAGCCAGAGTGTCGGAGGACAGCGGGAATGCTAAAAACCATCAAAGTGGATGATTGCCAATCAGAGAGTCAAATAGAACTGCACTACTGTGAGGTAAGACAGTGAAAACCCACCCACACACAGACAGACAGACACACACACACACACACACACACACACACACACACACATTTAAGGATGATTAATACTTAATTCCTCTTGGGATTAGCCGACAAACTTCAATGAAATCACAACACTGTCCCTCACTTTTACACCCCTGTGTGTTCCCCTGTGGCGCTGTCCATCTGTCTGTCTGTTAGGGCAAATGCCGCAGTAAGTCCATGTACTCCCTGGAGAGATCTAGCGTGGAGCAAGAGTGTGTGTGTTGTGCTGCCGTGGAGACAGAGCCACTCAGTGTTCCCATAGTGTGTGCCAATGGCACCAGAAGCCACCACACTGTCCTGTCTGTCACAGCATGCAACTGTCTATCTCAACACTGCACCTAAGGAGGGGAGGAGACAGAGAGAGAGAGAGAGGAGGAGGAGACTGGGAGAGAGATGTGTCTCAAAATACAGAATGTATGTGTGTATACAAGTAACATGTACCCAACAAAGAAATAAATATACAAATAAAAAAGAATCATGCCTATCAGTTCATGTCAGTTGTTTTCTTTGTTTCCATATTGTTGTAATGCCTCCTGATACTATGATAGAATGAGGAAATAGGCTATTAAATCTGCCTTTAATGTATTCCCTTGCATTATTTTTACTCTACAGTCTTTTTTTAAATTCTTGAATTACACCTTTTCAGTTCTTACATTTCAGTTAAAGTTTTAATTTAAGAATCGAACCCTAAACATAACGTATTATTTGTATCACAAGGTTGCAATTTGGCGCGATCATGTTTTGGAGTCACGTACGATACCTGCCTGCAGAGGGGTTGTAAGATTTACTCGCAGGTCTAGTCACCTGTACGCTTCATCTTTCCCCCTGGCTTACACACACACACACGCACATACTCACACACGAATGCACAATCTTGTATCGGGAATTTGCTCACACATTGTCCCTCCGTCCTGTATGAAACAGTGAGGGAATTAGCCGTTCTGCGCGCACACGAGTGTTAAGCCAGTGGTTTCGAGAGCGCGCTCGGATTGTCCACCATCTCAGCCCCATTGCCTGGCAGTGCACCTCGCGCGTCTTGTCATCCATCTCCACTGAGAGGACTGGATCTTCCAAGAGCTCTGGTGAGTGATATTCTTTTTATTTTCCAACCCTCGAAATGAAAAAGCGCCCTTGACCTCTCTCACCTCTGCTGTCTTATTTTTATCCCCTTGTGTCGGCGTTGGGAGCGTCTTACTGCACTAATACACTAATTTATTCGAGCCTTAGCTGCTTGTGTGTATAGGTTTTCCCCAAACAAAGCATGTCCATAACTGTTGCCTTTATTACCGAAACACTAAAGCTTCTGGGGTGTTTGTGAGCGTGCAGAGGCTGTTTTTCCACTGACCATGGCGCGCACAACTGTTGCGCTCAGGAGAGAGTAATTAGACATATCCTGTTATAAGCAGCTCGTGACAACTGACTGGGAATGAATTAGTCAAAATGACAATCATTTAATCTGATGTTGCTTGTATAATCAATTTGTAGAAATTAGCCTTTATTGAACGTAAAGGACAATGACAGGTGTAGCCGAATAGTTTGAGTAAAAGTTTGATCTATACGTTATTTGGATTCATCCTAAAATTTTGAACCACTGGCTGTGCTAGTTTCAGATTTATATTTCCTGTCATAGCATTAGAAAGGAGGAGCAGCTGTTAAAATTAGCGATGTGTAATCTGCTGTATTCCAGGAGGACAGCATTAGACCGCTCCCATGTTGCCCTCTGGCCCGTTAATGTTTGTGTGAGGGTACAGCTGACCCTCCTGCCTCTGTTGCTGAGCTGTCAGCAAGCTTACAGACCTTAAAGCCCCGCGCTCAGACGCGCACTGGACGCATTTGCGCACTCATCCTGTGTCTATAGTGAAAAGGAAGGTCTTCAAATACCACATGGTGATTTAGAGTATAAAACGAATATTTGGAAGTCAAAATAGTATTTCACTTTTTGGACTTGTATTTCCCTTATTGGTTCAAGAAGTAGTGTATAAAACTGCTAAATGTAAGGACCTGTTGTGGTAGAAGCATATCAAAATTATTACACCCCAGTCTTCATGTGATCTCTATTATCTTCCGTTTAAATTTTCATACCCCCTGTTTTAATGTTTTGGGGGTTTTTTTAACCCTCCTGTCATGTCAATTTGACCCTATTTTAAAAGTTATTTTGTCTTACCTTTCATAGATTTACTTGAAAAGTGCATTGATGGTTCCATGCAATGTTATTTGCATGTAGACTTATGTATGTTTTCTTGTGTGTTAAACTGTGAGTTTTATAAAAATGTACAGCATCATGCTACCATTAGAAAAAACTGAAATGATTTCAAAAGAATTCCCTGCCTAGACTTTGATATACCTGTCTGTGACAGTACATAAACAAATGTACCTCTGATACATATTTTTGGTCACCTTAGTGAAAAAATATGCTTTTTTTCCCCTTGAAAAAGAGATATACTTCTATGAAAATATGGTCAATCATACCATATATTACAAAAATAATTGTCAGATAAATGTGAGTATTTGGGAAACATCTTCACTGAACAGGAGAAACAAAAACAGTGGAGGAAATGTTTTACCTTGTACTTTATAAACAGTCAGAAAAGACAGTGCAGAGTAAATCTGAAGCCAATTTGAAGGTTTAAAAAGAGCTCCTGTAGATAAATTAAAGCAAAATGAAGATTTTCAAGAAACTGAGTGAGGAGAGAAATCCCACAATAATGACACATAATGACACTTTAACATTTGGCAATACTTGTGTATGTAATACCTGCAAAACATAGCATTAGAACATTCGTATCACCCATCTTTTTTTCCATGTACCATCATTAAACACAAACCAACAATCATTAAGTCACAACAAGAGAATTTGAGGGAAAGAAAACCAGCTACTTTGTGTTACACATCATGGTATGATTTTGTCAGACTGTTGCCAGTCAGCCAATGTACTGAGGAAATATTATATACATGCATTTATGCATGTATTTATAAATCCTCAGTATGGAGCAATTAATCCCAGGCACTCATCTCATTTAGTTGCCAAACTAGCTAAAGGTTTTGGCATCACTAATCCATATTATTTGAAAAGTCTAAATAACCTCTCCCTGACCTCTTGAACTCATTAAGACATATTCTCAATTTCCACCTTGGCTCTTAGTTTGTCAACACATGGTAAAGTGGGATTATCGTCGGTGTGAGTGCGTATATGTAAGGGGATTGACTCTGGAAGCCCTCTGTATCTGTTGTGTGCACGCCGCTTGGTTGGCTGTTAGTGTGTTTACATGTCTCGTGGATTTTCATTGTATCCTCATCAGCCTTAGCATGTTGTTGGAGACTGTGGGCGGGGAGGGGGGGGGGGGGACTATCACATGTTATTCCCTATCTCCATCATCCTCAGTTTCACTGTGTCAGGCACCTAGTGATTAATAGCATCATTAAGTTATGTGTCTAGACAAAAGATACAGTTCACACTTTAACATCAGGTAGAGCATTCACAGATTCTGTCAAGGGACTTTTTACAGAGAAGTCTTAGAAAAGAGTTGCAATCTTCAAATCATTAGAAACAGCACATAATTTCTGACCGCATTCACAATCAGTGAAAGTCGAGCCTTTGACTCTGGATAGTGTCAACACTCATTAAACACACACAGCAACAATAATGAACAAGTTTTTTGACATCTGTTTGGTTGATAAGTAGGAGGGTGCACAGATGTAAGTATTGATATCTGAGTATTTTATCACTTGAGGGAAAACTTAATGAACTCTATGAATTATAGGAAGATTGGCCTGTAAGTCTTTTCTACATTTAAAAGCAGTCCTGTATTTTATGTGTGTTGACTTAAGCCATGTGATTCATGTGCTTTAAGCAGTGTGAGATTTTACAACTTAGTTGCTCCCTAGCGCGTCAGTCTTAACTCGAAAGAATAAGCCCAGTGACAAATTACCCCAGCAGATTGTAAACTGTGTCGCTTGGATTGCATCCGGAGCTTAATCTGTGCCTACAGCTTCATTTGGGTAAAAAAAGAGATGAGACAGCTTAACTTTGGCTCACAGTTGATCCGTCAGTCTAAAACAGCTACTGCTGTGTGACTTCAAACATTACACTTGAAATACAGGAACCTTTAGATTGAGCCGCACTGTTTCCTTTATCCCTTAATTCTCAAGGGACTTCCAGAAGTTGAAGACATTTTGAAACAGAAAGGCCAATGAATTAATTTCACAACAGCAATTTATATAATTCCTCCCTCATGAGTATGGCATTCCTTTGACAACATTATTGCGACAAAATTTCAAAGGGGCAACAAGATATTTGGATATAAGATCTAACGAAATGGGTAATATGAAAATGATTCATTTGAATGGTGCATAAAGATTATAATGCCAAGGTCTTTACCCAAACAGTTGAAGATCTGTAAGATTGGTAAACCTCCTGTTTCCCCACCTTAAAAAAATTGTAACAGGGAATAAGAGATTCTTACACTCTTAAGAGTAGTTTTCTGCACACCAGTTTTCTGCAACTAGTAAGGGTGGCTGTGATGTGCCATGACTTTTTTTGAGATGTTGGAATCTAAAGGTTGAGTCTGTTGTAATATTTTATACTCCAAAGAGGAATGGTTTTATTTTCAAGTCACAGCCCAAGCTGCCAGTTCATCCAGCTTCAGAACGCTGAAGTACTGTTTTTCTTTCCTCCACCAGCAGAGGCATGAAACGGAAAAGGACATCTGCATGTCACCACAGAGATGAGTGAGACATCGTCCATTCACTCAGCCAAGCTGGTTTCACTGGCCCGATCACTCTCTGGGCTCGGGCTTGACGCCTCCAATGGGGGCACTGTCAACCCCCCGGAAAATGATGACACCCCTCTTCCGGTATGGTGTCCTCTTAATATAAACATTCACCTCCAGTAGTTTGAAAATGCTAGTGCAAGAAGCTTGATTTTATCTTGGTCCCTCCTTGAACAGGCATGTTTTTTTCAATTTAATTACCACGCTCTTTTATTTTAGAACTCTACATTTTGTTCTTTCATGCCTCATAAAATACACCTTTTATAACTACCAATGCTTTTTTTAATTTTAGGAGTCTGGTATCGATCTAGGCCCTGGGTTATATTTTGCTGATGGCAAGAGGAAAGTGGATTATGTCCTCTGCTACAAATACAAAAAGAGGAGAGCATCCAAGCCACGCCTTTCCCTTACATCCAATGGGAGCATACCATTTCCTATACCAGGCCGCTGGGACGCAGAGGAGGCAGGTGAACCTGCAGGTGATGTGGTGGAGTCAAAGCTGTCAGAGGAGGAGAAGGCTTTAATGAGGGAGGAGTTTGAAGTGGGTTTACTGGATGCTGGACTGCAGATTGAGCGCGACAAAGAGGTGTGTGTCTGCTTTTTGCAGTGCTTTTTAGTAGATTATTTTTTCATCTCGTGTGCTCTCCATTTGACACTTATGGGTCAGATGGCCTTCTTAGGTGATGTGACTACAAAGCCTGTGATTGGATGACTGCCAAAGAGGTTAAGGGCAAGTCTAAGCCTGTCTCCTGAAGCCACAGAACATTGCTGCCCTCTAATTAAACAGAGGACTTATCAAATTGGTGTTAAATGATGGTTAAATGGTTGGTCACAACAAGAACAGTGTAAAGGACTTCCACATACTAGAGCACTTCATTTAACCCTGAAGAAACTTCTTCTTGAACATAGTGACTGTCATATTGAGCACTCAGTGTCTGAAGGACTGTGCTGTATCTGCAAATGCTATATTTTGGACTTACTGTATATTTTACATGTTTATCCGTATGTGTGTCTGTGAATGTTTTGCCTGTATTCATGAGGTTGTGTGCACTGTGTGTTTTGGCAGAGGATTAAGACTGTGACCGTAAGTGTGAAGCCAAAAGCCAGATTATAGGGCCTTATTAGAGAGAGTGATCTGCTGCTCGGAAGTAAACGCACGAGCACATAATTGTAAATGGTAGAGGGGTTGGAAGGCAACGATGGGTTGAGTCTTCCTTGAATAGCTCTAATTTGGTGTTTCATCTGGTCACATTCTGTTTGCTTGTTTAGTCTGAAATTGTAATTTGCAGTCAGATGGAGAAAATAGAAATCTGTCAGCAAATGTATGGCTTCACAACATCACAGATGGAGCCTGTGCTGATTGAGCATTTATAGTATCTGCATTACTTAATTATTGTGACAGTAAATGCAAATGCCATGGTCCCACAGCAAGGTCATAGCTTTTCGATTTCCACTGATCTAGTCCAATAACTGGCAACATCATAAAAGCTGTACTAGCACTCTCCTAATAGATCATAATTCTCTGCCCTTATGTCCTATACTGTGAAGGATTGGGAGGTTCAGGTCTTGAAATAATGGGATTCCACACAAAAAAGCCTCATTATAACACAAAGTAGGATGCTTACAGGTTTAGAGAAGGCTCATCTGGTGGCCTTGGGACAAGTAGCAGGAGCAATTAAATGCAAAGACAAATAGAGTCAAGAAGACAGACTGACTCTTAATCCTCCTGGTATTAATTATACGTCTGGTTAGTGTGGTGAATTTATGCAGGGTAGAACATTGTTATGTTGATGTGTTGTGTTTTTGTGCAGAGGTTGAACAGCCTTCGGTTTATTCGGCTACACATCCCCTGGCCAACGCTCAGCAGAGAGGCAGAGCTGCAGAAGATCAAAGTAGCCGTGAAAAAGGTCAGCTGCTTAACACAGCCGTTTACTTACCCTGGCATTTAACCAGATCCCATATATATTTAATACTGTACATGATCCTTTTAAAATAATTGAATCCTGTTATAGAGGCAGACTTTGTGTTACTTGTTTTTTTACATATAGAAAACTTTGATACAGAAACACATTTTCAAAATTCCTATATCATGACTAAGCCAATGTCAGGAAGCAGTAAAATTGCTTGTATTAAATCTAACACAAATTGTTGCCTTTTTTTTTTTTTTATTGAGTAGAAATGTGAATTGCGAAAACGGATGGGCATTGCTGGGTGGCTGGATTACATTGTGACCAAAGTCAGCGTACCATTCCAGCCAGACATTGCTGATTTCGACATTCAGAAAGACCCTCAAACAGATGCCCATTTCAAGACGCTTAAACATCCTTTTATCAGAGATAAGCTCCACCTGTGAGTATCCAAACTCTCGGACATATGCACATCAAAATCAACACTAGGTGCTGGTGATGTGATGGTTTTCTTGTTATTCCCCACAGGTATGACATCAAGTCAACAGAAACCCTGTTTGATAATGCAACACGAAGCAGAATAGTGAGTCGTTAATCAAATGTTTCCTGATTATTTTATAATAAATAGATTTCTTTTATGTCTCACTCACTTTTTGGACTTTTTTTTGTTTGAGCTCAGGTGGCTGAGATCATTTCACGGGTTACCTGCAGACAAACCTGTCAAACCACTGGTGAGGTTAACTTTTGTTCTGTCACCTTGTTGCCACTGTTTTATATTTCTTTCATGTGCGTGATGCAAAGTCTTGAATTTCTTGTTGTCTTTATGCTGGTTGTTTCTGTGACACTGTTTTTCTTCCTATTTTGTGCCATAAGGCATCAACTCTTTAGTAGCCCAAGGTGTTTATGAATCCGCCTTCCCTCTTCATGATGTGAGTATTATAGCGAAGCAACTTAACTGGACAGTGCTATGATTACTACGTTGTTAGCCATTATGTGAGGTTTTTCACCAACACTGTGTCTTTATTTCTTAAGGGGTCATTCACCAGGAGGGGAAGGAAAGAGCAGCGAAACGACAGACAGGTGAACTGCTTCTCACGCATCTGAAAGTGTTTTTAAAGTACACTTGCAGCAAAACTGGAAGATTTGACATCATATGTCACTAAGCGTGAAAAGGAATCAGAATGAATAATATTAATGATAATAATAATAATAATAATAATAATAATAAATTAAGTATATTAGTAATTTAATTCTGTGTTGTGTTTGTTTTGAGAATGCCATGTGTATCCAAATACTCTGTCATGTGTCTATATTGTAAATTATATGTTACAAATCAACTGTGTAATTGTTCTGGATGTCTTTTCAGCTCCTCCATGAGGAATGGGCAAATTATGGAGTCATGTATAAATACCAACCTGTGGACCTTATCAGGTAGGGATTTTATTTATTTTTTCCATCAGGAAATTTGTTTCTACAGGGAAAGTCATTTGGTAAACAAACTCAATTGACTCAAAAAGACTTGTTTGGCAAGTTTTGGGGGAGTACTTTGTACAGAAATAATTATCTCATTAATGAAAACAATGATTAATTCTTGTATTATGTGGTTTGAAGGTGAAAGCTAATGGTATCTGAAATAGAAAAGCGCTGTTGAAAGTATGTGGAGCAAGAAAGATATCTGCAACGTTTTCAGCTGGTTGCCCTCAGTTTGATATTCATTGTGTGAAAGTGTAATATAAATACTGAGAGACAAGAAAAAATATCATTATCATTAACACAGCACAGCAAACTAAAGGAAAGTGGTTCTAAACTGCTGGCCATTGTGTTGTAAAACAAGGATACTTAACCACTTTAATATATAAATTGTCAAACCTTGGCAGCTATTTGAATGTTTGCCTTTGTTTCAACAGGAAGTACTTTGGGGAGCAAATTGGGTTGTACTTTGCCTGGCTGGGTGTTTACACCCAGCTCCTCATCCCTCCCTCTGTACTGGGCATTATTGTCTTCCTGTACGGCATATTCACAGTGGACACCAATGTGCCAAGGTAGGCAGTCTTCAAACTTATGCAATTTTTCTAAGACTGTATTATCATCGCACATGTGTCTGTTTCATTCCCTGTTTTCTTTTTTGTGTATATTTCAGCCAGGAGACGTGCGATACAAACCTGAACATAACAATGTGTCCGCTGTGTGATGGCGTGTGTGACTACTGGCTTTTGAGTACTGTGTGCTCCCTGGCTCGTGCATCATACCTGTTTGACAACGGAGTCACTGTCCTCTTCGCCATTTTTATGTCACTGTGGGGTAACGAAAGTTCTAAGACATTTTTCTACAATTATTTCATACCGTGTATTTAATTAGACCAGGTCAAAAAATAGATGGTCGATTTGTTGTACTCATGAGAGCTCTGATGAAACAAAATAATAATAATAATAATAATAATAATAATAATAATAATAATAATAATAATACACTGCAAAAACTGAAATCTAAGCAAGTCATTTTGTCTTATTTTTAGTCAAATTTGTCTTACTATTCTTGATTTGAGCCACATTTACCAGACAAGGTCATAAAAACGTCTCATTTCAAGTTTTTTAAAGACAAAAATGAGGCATCAATTGCTTGTAACAAGTAAATATAAATCTGCCAATGGGATGAGATTCGAGATTCTTGTTTTAAGACATCTTTCTAATTTCAAGAAACTTCCCGGCGAATTCGTCTTATCCCATTGGCGGATTTTTTTGACTTGTTGCAAGCAATTTACACCCCATTTTTGTCTTAAAAAAACTTGAAATAAGACATTTTAATGACCTGGTCTGGTGAATGTGGCTCAAATAAAGAACAACAAGACAATTTTTACTACAAAGAAGACACAATGACTTGCTTAGATTCCGTTTTTGCAGTGTAATAATAATAATAATAACAATAATGCATTTTTGAAAATTGGATACCAGTCATTTCTAATATTTCTTCTGTGTTTTCTTATAGCTGCCTGCTTTCTTGAGCACTGGAAAAGGAGACAGATGTGTCTGAGACACACTTGGGATCTGATGAGCTTGGAGGATGAAGAGGTACAAATGAATTCAGCGATATTGTGCACTGTAAAAAACATATTTTTAAAATTAAAACAGTTAGCTCTATGTTTTAGTCAAAAAGCAGCTGTTTGTGAAATATAAGTTCAGTTAGGGTGACGGTGTTGATCTGTCTTTGCCTGTGTCTACAGTGACGACAGTCAGAGGTCAAGGTTTACTTTGCAGATTATCACAATACTCAAAGGAGCCTCCCCCTAACACACAAACACAAACAGTATATGTGACCACTCATGCATTACCATGACTCTTTGCCTTGTAAAGGACTTTAATGGGATTGGTGTGTTCTTAAAGCACCACCTTTGCTGGTTTAGATGATGCAGCAGGCTCCCATCATTAACACTCCCAACCACTCCTGAGCTTTAACTCTTTCCGCATGTCTGTCTGTCTGACTTTCTTTCTGTCTCCTTCTGTGATTCCCTGCTGCTCTCAGGAACGACTGCAGGTGGGCAAGTTTCCCTCTATTTGACGTGAACCTACCTCTGCCTTAAAAAGCTATAATTTGCTGTATCAATGTTTGTAAGATATTAGAGATTATGCCAAAAAATGAACATAAAAAAGAAAAGAGAAATTTGAATGCAAATTTACTTTATTTTTTTGAACAATCGTAACATTACATTTTCAATTTTATTTGATTAAAAAAAAAATTAAACCGTTTCCTGGGACTTGTTACAGCCGATTTGCAAAATGACCCAAAATGGAATTTAAAAAAATGTCATAACTGGTCGATAATGTAACAAAAGTGGTAAGTCCAAAATATTACAACATTTTTGCCCAAAATCTAACAACTTGTCACATTTCAGGTCAGTTCTTACATTTTGGGTATTTGGGGGTTTTTTTTCTTTTTTTTTTCTTCTTTTTTTCAAATTACATTTCAGGTTGTTGTTACAAATTGAGCTGATGTAAATTATCTGACCCTCTCACAGAGGACCAATTAATCAAAAAAGTCTGTTAAATTTTGTCTGATATTATACAGCTTATATTGTAGATTTTGGTTTCTAGGAAGTTGTGATTTACATCATTTAAGTTGAGAATTGCTAAAACAAATCTGACCTGATGTAAAGGATTATGTGTTTGTCAAAAGTGTTAATTGTCTGGGATTTTTAAAAAAATAATAATATGTGTGCTGCAGGAGGAGCTGAGGCCTGAATACGAAGAGGCTCTAAATGAGAAAAAAGCCAAGATGAGAGCAAAATTTAAGAAAAAGGTAGTGTGTGTGTGTGTGTGTGTGTGTGTGTGTGTGTTTCCAACATATCCCAAAAACACCAACTGCTCACATATGTTAATCAACACCTTTTTCCTGATTTTATGTTTTTATCCTGTTTCAGTCAACCCAAGCTGTGAGTGGTGTGGACGGAGAAACAGACCAGATGCTCTCTTCTCAGGTATCCTTGCCGATTGTGATTGTGATTGGACACCATTAGGACAGAGTTGCAGAGTGGAAGGCAGGGGTATAGTTTGATTAGGATTTAAATTTATCTATAATTTATCTGATGGTAAAACAGATCTCTCTTTTTACAATTACCTCAAAAAACTGAGTTTAAAAAGCTATTGCTGAATTGATAAATATGAGCATTCATTCAGGATTTTGTTTAATTCATGGCAAAGTTATTTCAGATTGACTTAAATTTTCTAAAAGTTTCACAAAAAAAGAATCTGCATTAAACAACAAGTAGTATTAGAGCGATAAAAATTCTCTGTCTGTCTATGTCCATGTTGATGCATAGAAAGGAAACCCCTCTCACCTCCAGAGGGTGGTTGAGTCCAAAGCTGCTTACCTGCCTCAGATTAGCTCAGATTACGGATGGAGAGAAAAGGGAGGAGAGAGGAAGAAGGGGAAGGGAATTCTGTCTCTTCAGACAGTACACATAAACCTGCCAGACAGTAAACATAATGTGTGGCCAAAACCTGTGCTCAGTTTTGCTACAAAATTCTTACTGTGGATTCATCAAAGATTTAAAGGATGTTAACATTATTTTCTGTGCACCAAAGTAACACATATATTCTTCTTCACAGAGAGAACCTGAGTCTTTGGATATTGAAGATCACCTGTCAGGTTTCCTCATCAATGTGTCTACCTTACTTCTACTGGTACTGCATTTCTATTCTGTTCAAATTAACCAATACATTAAAACAAAGATACCCTAAAACGGATTAGTTTTTATGTGTTTCATTGTGGGAGAAACAGTCTTTCCCCCTGCAGTATTATCATCAAAGAAAACAAGTATTCTTTTTCTCCCATCTCTTGTTTTCTGGTATTTTGTCCCATAATAATATTTTTGTGTATTGTCCAGGTCTTCATAACCTTCTCAGCAGTTTTTGGCGTGGCGGTTTATCGTATCTGCATGTTAACCGTTTGGTCCATGAATCCTGATCATGATGCCAAGGCCAGTGTGCGGATGACTGTTACCACCACAGGCATAATCCTGAACATGCTGGTCGTTTTGGTGTTGGAGGAGGTTTATGGAGCCATTGCTGTGTGGCTGACTGAGCTGGGTACTGTATTCACTCCAGCATTTTATAATGAAACTCTCTGGCTTGTTGAAACTGATTAAATGTCCCAATTAAAATGAACGATGGCATGAACATTTTAGAGACAAAATGATACCAATTAAATCATTTTTTTCATATTGTATGGAGGCTGTGGTTTTCAGCATTTGAATTAACCCTCTTAATCTCAAACTGGAGCTAAAACACACCTATTTTTGAACAACTGACATTTACAAACCATTTTTCAAATCTAAAAGCTCAAAAAACAAAACAAAAACTGTTGTAATCCTCAGATTCTCAGTTTCCCAATGGTACCTGAATCTATCATGAGTGATCATAGTAACACATCTGAACTGACCAAAAAAGATGTTAGAATTTCAATGACATAATTTTGGTTCTTTAGTCCTCTTTTTGGAGAAAAATGAGACCACTGTGGGTAAAAATATCCAAACATCAAAATTGTTGTTTCTGTGAGTGCAGCACCACCACCAATATTTACCTATGTTCTTTCAGCTTGAGGATAACTAAAATGTGTTGTACACACCAATTCCTTATTTTTTAAACTTTTTGAAGGATAAAATCCCATTACCACCAATTCCTCTTTTTTGCATTCTAATAATTTATAGCACCCAAATTTAGTATACTGTATGAAGGCGTAATCAAGTTACATCAGCCTAAAGCCATGGTTTTACTGAATCTAAAGGGGTCCGTGACTTCACTTTGTAGAAGAAAATAAGTGTTAAGACGAGAGAGTAAAAATCTAGCAGGAGCAAGAAACAACCAGAAACTGCCTGGGATTCAGAGGGTTAAATATGACCAGTGTATGTGTAACCTTTTGTACTTATAATCTCTGTCTCGTGTTCAACAGAGCTTCCAAAGACACAAGAAGAGTTTGAAGAGAAATTGATCTTTAAGTCTTTCTTTCTAAAATCCATGAACGCCTTTGCACCTATTTTCTATGTGGCCTTCTTCAAGGGCAGGTGTGTGTCATCATTTCTGCAGTATTACCACACTTAATTCCCACCCTTATCTTTATTCTTCATCATATGTTTCTGTGCCTCTCTCTCTGCAGGTTTGCTGGGAGGCCCGGAGATTACGTTTACGTCTTTGGGGACTACCGCATGGAGGAGGTAGATTAAGTTACACATATTTGTTGTTACTCTTCATGTGTGTGTGGATGCACAGTCAATGTGTCTTTGTGTTTGTCATTCTACAGTGTGCTCCTCCAGGCTGCCTCATCGAGCTGTGCATCCAGCTCAGCATGATCATGCTGGGGAAGCAGCTCATCCAAAACAATGTGTTTGAAGTTCTCATACCGTAAGTCTATTTACTCATATTTACCCAAGAAAGTAAATACCAAGCCCATGCTATCCTTGCTCTAACACCTTCATCTGTTCTTTGCAGTAAGCTGAAAAAGATGTATAGGACAATGCAGGAGAAAAAAGGAAAGGGAAGAGAAGAAGAGGAGGATGAAGAAGAGAAGAGACCAAAGCAACAATTTGACAAAGACTTCATCCTTGAACCGTTTGAAGGCGTGACCCCAGAGTACATGGAAATGGGTGAGTTTCCTGCTTCATTTCTAAACACTACAATCACACATTTCCTGTTTTCATCATTAATCCCTGCTCCATGTGTGAACATTCACAGTGATCCAGTACGGGTTTGTGACCCTATTTGTGGCCTCCTTACCTCTGGCACCAGCATTTGCTCTACTAAACAATGTCATTGAGATTCGTCTGGATGCTGCAAAGTTTGTCACCGAGATACGTCGGCCTGATGCTGTGAGGTGTAAAGATATAGGTACAGATCCCACACAAGCATGTTCACTCTGTCGGTCTGTGTGAATGCGAAATAATCTATCTGAAATCTTACTTTATTTTCCTTCCCCCTGCTCTGTTCCTGTCTCTTTGTCGTTATGTTTGTTTGTCTGTCCCTAACCTTTAAACAAACACTCTCCCTAACCCTTCTTTGTCTCTCTGCATGCACACGCTTTCTCCAGGGATTTGGTACAACATTCTCTGTGGAATCAGCAAGTTTTCTGTCATTACCAATGTAAGTGTGAGTGTGTGTGAGTGTGCACGATGTGTCTAAAGTGACTTTTGAAGTTACCTTGTTGGCAAAGGATATGTCTTTAACAATATAACCACTTGGAGTTCTAGCAACACATTTTTACGTATCATTTGCTTTTGCTTTTTTAACAGGATGCTGAAATTGAATTTTTATGGTCCAAATTTGTTTCCCTAATGTGTGTATTATTGGGTTCTGAATTTATTCCCCTCATTTTAGAACCATGAAAAGTGATTTCTCCTGACGTTTGTGTTCACAAGCTATTTGTGTTTTCAGTCTTTCTATCTTTTAATTTCTAGAAATCTCAAAGACTGCTTTTAGTTCCATGTCTGACCGCAAGTGCAGTTTTAATCTAGGTTAAGTTGTGAGCCGTTACCTACATTTTTCTCTTAACAACAGTTCTACATTTATATTGCCTGATCTCTTCAAGTTCCATGATGATTGTGCTTTTAATGTGAAGATGGTCCAGTCCTGCTTGTTTGTATTATTACTTAAAGAAACCCAAATTAGTCCTAATGAGAGAGCATTTGAAGTCAAGGAGAAATCTGTCTAAAATATAGGACTGAAGGGAAGGAAAAAGAGGTAAACTCAAAGGCTGGGTAATTAATTGCAAATAAGACTGAATCCCATTACGGCCTGCTGCAAGTATTTCTTGAACCTGAATGGTGTCAGAACACCAGAAGAAATATTTTTAAGTCGTTGTTTTGTGCTTCACACCAGTTTTACTCAGCCCTGCTCAACCAAAGAGACAAATTCTTGAAAACTACGGCTACAAGAGAAACAATCTAAGTTGTGTAAAGTGGCAAAAACAGCAAGAAGTAGCAATAAAAAGTTGATGGTGACAAAAATGGTCAAAAATCAGAAAAATGGGTAATGAGAGCTGCAAGTTAAGAGAAAACTTGGAAAATGGTCAGAAAGTAGCAAAACTTTACAGAGGCCTAACCTTTCTTTTTTAAATACCCTTTTTTATTTATATTATGCAATATACTAATTTTCTGAGCCACTGTATTTTAGGTTTTCATCATCTGTAAGCCCTGATCATCAATATTTCAAGAAATTAAGGTTTGAAATAATTCACTACACGTGTAATGAGTCTATAGAATATCTGGATTTCACTTTCTGAAATGAATGACCAAAAATATTTAACTTTTTCATGATAACCTAGTTTTAGAGATGTACCTGTTTATGCAAATAGAGTTTATTTTGAAATTTCTTATTTAAAATGACAAAAAAGTATCCCCTTACTGCAAAATACTTCAATTGAGAACAACAAATAAGGTGGGAAACCTAAAAACAATGGCACAATTAATTTACCATATAGGGAAAAAACAATTGTAATCAGATTATTTTTGCAAATCATTCAACCCTAATCTCAAACTCATCTTTATGAATATATACCTTTTATACATTCAAGCATGCAGCCTAGAGTGCTTCACAAAAGAACAGACAATAGATAAAAGCAATGTGTAAGAAGATTCATAAAATACTAGAAAGTAAAGATAAAATTATTTAAATCGATATAAGACCTGATGACGACCATAAAATCATTAAAATAAAAGAAAAAAAATTAAGTGAGTACAAATAAGATGGAATAAATTCAAATGATTTCAAATAAATAAAACAAGTCATTGGTCACTCAGTGAGAAAAATATAATGTTGTTCTGAGAAATTTAACAACTATGATAAAAGTTGACAACAGAACAGTAAAAGTAGGATAGTACTACAGGAATGTAATGGAACCATGAAAGCAGAAGATGAGAAAATAATATTAATAACAAAAAAAAGTATCCAAAGACCCCAGCAGACTAAGCCCTTAGCAGCATTACTGGAGGCTGTTCTGAGCCAGCATAAAAAAAAAGCCATACGGAGAAAAGCAAAGATTTAAGTTGAACTCAGTTTGGTGCTCCAGCTTTAACTGCGTCAAGATAATCAAATTACATAATGATGTTTCCTCACTCCACTATTCATTTGTCTTCTCAGGCATTTGTAATCTCCTTCACGTCAGAGTTTGTTCCACGAATGGTTTATCAGTACATGTACAGTGTAAATGGTACTATGAATGGCTACACAGACCATTCGCTGTCCTACTTCAATGTCAGCAACTTTCCACCAGGCACTGCACCACCCACCACCATCTCCATGTGCAGGTCAGAGTGACTCTCTTAACCTTGACATACTTGGATTTTCCTCTAAATCCTTGAGCCTTGCAGCTTAACTCTGACTTTACCGAGATAGAAAACTTGTCTGGAGTTTTCAGAAAGTGTCAAATGTGTCATTTATAGTAAGGATTTCACTGAGACTAATCTTTCTGAGAAGCATGCCAGAATGATGTTTATTCATGTGTTCTGGATCCACCCTGCTTATACTCTTAATGTGTTTGTCAGATACAAGGACTTCAGAGACCCACCTTGGAGTCCAGAGCCCTACAGCTACTCCAAGGAGTATTGGTCCATGCTGGCAGCAAAACTGGCTTTTGTGATATTCTTTCAGGTATCTATTTATCTAACTTTTAAGGAAGTTACGTTGGAGTCAATCTCATAGGTGTTAGATCTCTTAATTCCTTTCTCTGATCCATCACACCCATTAGATATCATGTTTTCTTTGACAGAAAGTGTACACTGCTTTTCATCTCTTTCAGAAATCCAATGTCAAAGACTTATCATTTTCAAATTGTTGTTTCACCTTTTTTCTCACTCTTGTCTTTAATGCAATTACATTAATTTGATTTTACAGACATGTAGGATACACTAACCCAGTCTGTCACTGATTCTGTTATGTTTCAACACGGATTATCTTCTGATACAAATTCTTTATCTAGCCACAGTGCTTTCTTTATCCCAAATATGAAATCTGCATACCTCACTCTGTGGAACATATTGGGATTATTTTTATGTAATAAGGTCAGGGATTATAATGGCACTAAAAGTCTGAATCCCACAGTGTCTGAGTTTGGTTTTGCAGGAATACTGACTGTATGTGATTGTTAAGGTGGCATTGACAAAGAACAGCCGTGATATTGATGTGAATCAGTGATACTCAACCTGACACTCTTGACAAGGTCCATACTGACCTGATCCTGGGTCAGCGCATTCCTGTGGATTATAATCTATGGGCCATAAGGTTTTAATGTTGGCTAAGCTCCTGAACTGGATTTCCATTAAATTTAAAAATAGTTAGTTCTGTATTAAAAGCTGATTTAACTCAATAGTCTCATACGTTTAAATGGAAATTTCAACATTTTTTTCCCCTTCAGAACCTTGCTATGTTTCTCAGCATGGTGGTTGCCTGGATGATCCCAGACGTACCACGATCCTTGCGGGAACAACTGAAAAAAGATAACATGATGCTGATGGAGTTTCTTCTCAATCAAGACCAGGAAACACGTGCCAAATTTAACTCCCCAAGACGCTCTGCCCCGTGCTTCTCCAGCACCATAGATATCTTGGTGGAGGCACCACCAGAGGAACAAGAGGAGCAGCAAAGTAAAGAAGAAGAGGAAGAGGAAGAGGAAGAAGGTGTGGAGACCAATATGGATGTACCCAGGAGGAGTAGTGACAGCGAGGTTGAGAAGACGGCAGAAGACACTGGAGAAATGGGACAAGAAGAGCGAGAGGGTGAAGGAGGAGATGAGGTTGTAGATGTAGAGGGTGAACAAAAGGAGAATGATGGTGAGGTAAAAGGAGAGGATGAAAAGGAAGAGTTGAAGCTAGAAGAAGAAAAGGAAAAGGGAGGCAGCAAAGAAGAAGAACAAGAAGTTGAGGTAAAGGCAGCTGAGAAGGACAATAACAGCATGGATTTGGACTCCCTCATGAGTGAGCTTGGCCTGTGCGGTGAGAGGACAAAATTTCATTCACCTGTAGTTTACCACGTGTTGTACAGACATCTGGTGTTTACTTTAAATTTTCAAGTTTATGGATTGTTTTTACAGAACTTTTGTTGACACTGTCATATTTTTTTGATTCTGACTTTTCCTGTTTTAATAACGTTTTGTCTTTTTTCTAATTTTTAAGATCAAGAACCCTCATTGAGCACACCAACAGATGCAGAGCTCCCTCGTTCTGCCTCCAAACCGGAAATTCAGAAAGACCAAGAGCCTCCATCACATCCCTCATCTATCAGAGGTTCAACCCAGAGTCTGAAGAGCTCTAGGGCAGAACTTACAACCTCAAGTGTTGACAGTAAACCCTTCTCACTAATTGCACCACCTCCTCCCAGAGACCCTGGCTCAAGGGCAAAGGCCCGATGCTCCACCCTGCCTTCCCGCCACAGAGGGGCTGAAGCTTGTTACAGCCTGCCACGGCCGAGCCACTCCACCAGTCTCACCAGGTTCCAGCAGTCGGCCACACTAACTCCTCTTGTTCCTCTCGGCTCCTCGTTATCAGCCTCTTCCAATCCATTCTCTCCCCCACAAACACCGGTGTCCCCTTTGTCTCCAAAGCTAACACAGGACCAAGCAGCTCAGCAGTTCACACAGGACTCTGCAGCTCAGCAGCTCACACAGGACCAAGCAGCCGCGCAGCTCACACAGGACCCATCTACCCTGCAGCCCATGACGCCCAGTGAACTTTTTGTGTTGAAAGGCCCGCCACCTCAGCACCCTCGCTCAAGGGGCAAAGCTCGTTGCTCCACCCTGCCTGCACGACAAAGAGCTCCGGGTCCAGAAGAGCATTGCACCAAGCCAAGCCATTCCACCAGCTTCGCAAAGCTGGAAGGCCGTGTGCCGCCTTCCCCCAGTGAACTAAAGCGTGACACGCTGTTATGAGGGGAGCTGAAGGGCAGGGGAAAAGGACAGCAGGTGGCAGAAGGAGGGGGATGACTGTCCAGATTAGCCTCTCCTGTCCGACCTGGGAACCTCACCCCCTCTGTCGGCCATGCTTATCTGTGACCACAGGACCTGGGGTCTGAGGAGTGACCATTAAGATCAACAGAACGTCCTTGTATCCTCCTTGTTTTCACAGAGCTGTTAAGACCAGGCTGGTGGTATTAAAAGAAACACAGGGGAAGCCTTCTCTGGGTCTCTCCATCATTCCCCCAAAGCAGAACTGGAAATTCTTTGGTCTTTTTTTGTTGCTTTTTTTCTTGGTTTGTTTCTGCAAACAGACACAGCTCATTAGCTGCTGCTCCACTGTTATTCTCAGATCCACACATGTAGCAGTGCTGCCTTATAGACCTGAGGAAGATGAACAGCACAGCTAGTCTCACCTTGTAGTGATTTTGATATATAAAAATGTAAAACTACAATAAAAGTACATATTTTTGATATCTGCTTTTCCTTATTAAATCTCCCATTAACGGGGTGTTTCATGTATTCATGCTGTATTGCAGGGGGCTGATCTGTGACATTCGACGCACATTGTAGGCAGGGCTGGGCAATTAATTGCAAATTAGATTAAATGGCAATATGGCCTGCTGCACTATATATAATTGCAGACAAATTGCAAACTACCTTTGAAAGAGAAACAATCTAAGTGGTGAAAAGTGGCAGAAACAGCAAGAAGCAGCAATAAAAAGTAAGCTTAAGATGGTAAAAATGGCCAAAAAGAAGCAAAAGTTGTCAAGAAAATTGGGAAGAAGTTGGTAAAATACTCAGAGGACAGCAAAAATTAGACTAAAGGTGGCAAAAAAGGTTGCAAAGTGGCTAAAATGGGCAAAAAGCAGTCATTAAAATAAAAAAAAATGTCATGTAATGTTGACCTGCTGTAATTAGTTTCAATGTACTTCCAACACTGGGTTTATTTAACAACACATCAGATGGGGAACCCTAAAATAATTGCACAATAAATTGCAATTGCAACAAAGGGATAAATGAAAAGAAGATAACATCATGAATGAAACATCCTTCTTTTCAGAGATTCCAAGCTGAAGAAAGTCATAGATTTACTTCCAGCAGTGACACTGCATTTAACGTCACCATGTGGGCCTGAATGTATTTAATAGTCTTTGTTGCCCCCTAATGGTGAAAATAAAGAACATTTAAGGGCTCTGTCTCTAAATGTGGATGCTCCTTGAATATTTTTGCTTATTAATATATCCCTGTTCACCTGACATTTGTCTATTCTTCCAGGCAAGGTGTCAAAAATATCTTTGTATTCAAATCAATAGCCCAAAATTTGACATGCAAGCTGAGAAAGATTGAAACTGTAAATTTTAACTACAGTCATGTAGTTTGTCTTGGTCTGTTTTGTTATTACCCAGCAGGTAATACGGAGCAAACGTCTCACTCTGTCTCTTTCTCATGAAACGGTTCTTTTTTTCCCCTGTCCATAACCTGCCCTGGCTCCTCCTCCCCCTTGCCCCACCACTGAATGGGGCCTTTGTGGGGGCTTCCCGGCATTCCAAGGGAATTCTTGCAGGTGAGGGTACATGCAAACAATTGCACTCTAATGACTGCTCCAGTTTACCGTTTTTTTTGCAACAGCAAATACAGCAGTGTGTGAGTGCTTCTCCAGAGCTGGGCTAACCTTTCCCTAAAGGACTCACCGCACAGCTAAGAGGGTGTGTGATCACACCAGCAGACAGAGTGGGAGGGAAGGATACTATTCTTTCTAACCAGGTGAGCGACCACACACACACGCTCCAAAACCAACATGCTTACTGAAGCCTGTCGCCTTACATACAAGTGAGGTGCATTAGCGTATGAGTCAATATTTGTCTACCTTATTTAAACTTTTAGTGTAACCTTTGAAGAATGGCTCCACAATAGTAGGGGGAGTTAACACAGGATCTAACAGGGCTGTTGTCTGATATGGATAAATGTGGTACATAAACTGCTTAGGTGTCAGACTGGCTTCTCTCACAGATTCCTGGATAACACAAACTTACATTAAGCAAACTGAGGGTGAGTATGCGACACTTTGTATGTGTGAGGCTGTATAGTATTGATAGCTTTCTCTAACCGACTTGCGTCAAAGGACTACAAATGCAAATACTCAGACATCCGTAGGCATGAAACTTAAGATTTTCAGATTTTCAGGTATGTCAGCTTTTGAAGACTTTCATTGAACATTTGTCACACACTCACATACACATTTGCCCCTACTCCCCTTTTTTCTGTTGGAACTTGTTAAGAGGACACTGCCTGCAGGTATGTAGGCTCATCTTTCCCATGCTGCCTTAACTCACTTTGTACTTCAAGGGCACAATGATAAAAAAAAAAACACGATACAAAACTGTTTTTAATTTGTTTATAGAGCTTTGAGAATACATTTTAAGGTTGTTTTCCACCTGCTCAAATGAAATGTTTTTATCTACACTCTGTTGTGGGCAGAGTCCACTACAGGAAGGACTTTACTTCTCTCTAATCTTGCTCCTCACCCTTTTTATCTAACTTGCCCTTTGATATCTATTCTTTTCCATCTCAAAACTGCTCACTTCATTCATAACAGCATGTAAACAGAGATGTTGTACTAGCAAGAGACCAGTGGGAGGTAGCATTAAATCATATCTAAAATTTTGTTGCTGATGTTCAAGAGAAAAAACAGGTTTAGGATTAAAATAGTCAGAGATTTATGCCAGTGATTCTATCTTTTCTTACTTTAAAACTAGTTTGGCTGCAGTTGGAAACTAAATGTTTTCTGTCATTACCATGACTTACTGTCTGTCAATTTTCACATCTAATATAATTTGAGTCAAAGGAGTTTTCTTAAAGCCACGTAACCGGCAAATTTATTAAATTGTCATTAATACTATTGTTATCAGCTTACCTATTATCATTTAAATTCCTTGGACTCACTATGCTATGAGGCTCACAGAGTAATTTGAATGAGTTTGATGTGTCCTCGGCAATTACGTCATGAGGCTAACAATATGTTGAATGACTTGTTCACTTTTTTAAGTGTAGACTTTCATGATATTTTCAATCAACCCATATCTTATACTGCAATAATTATTACTTGTTTATCATAAAACTTTAAAGCTATACTCTGCTGTTCATGATATGGTTACAGGGCCTGATTATAATGCTCAATGCTTTTCTTCACGATAGTAATCGGATGTTTTTTTTCTATAGTGGTTTACCCTGCGTCACAGCGGCATGTTGCAGACAGTCAGTGACTGGCTGTGGTGGGAGCGTCTGTGGCTGCCAGGGAATGTCTCCTGGACCGATCTGGAGGACAGTGAACATTGCATCTATGCAAAAGCGTCTCATCTTTACGCCGTAGTGCCCTGTGCTCTTTGCCTGCTCTTTGTCAGATACCTGTTTGAGAGGTGAGAGCATGCAGGCTCTGAGTTAATGTGCCCACGTTTCAAGGAGATTAGTAACGTCTGGTTTCAGAATTCAGGGATTATGTTGCACAAGCTGACTGAAGCATTGAGCCAGGGCACTCCTGTCATGTGCAAGGAAACACTAACACACATTTCATGTGATACATGTTGTAGGTACCTGGCCACACCACTAGCTAATGCTTGGGGAATCAGTGACAGGGTACGTCTCAAAGCAGAACCAAACCATGTCCTGGAAAATTTCTTCTGCAACAGAACACGAACTCCATCACAGGTATGTTTGAAGGAGCGTTTCAAGAAAAAAAGGGTGGTTTGTTGTTCACACAGTTACCCCAGTAAACCCTCACAGTTATACTGGTTATTCTTTGCTCAGTTCTTTTTGCAGCTTTATTCTCTCCATATGTAGGAATTAATTTGTTAGATGTATTTTTATTTAAATAAACAAAATACTTGGGTGACCAAACATCCTCTTTTGCGGGGACATGTCCTCCTTTTTGGTGGTAAAATTATGTCTGAGGGTTTTATAAAATTCTCAAAATGTCTGGATTTTTCTCAGCTTGTTCTACTGTACAGATCATTGATACTCATAATAATGCGCTAGGCTTCTGATGAACCAACTTGTCAAGATGTTGAGCATGCAGGAAAATGGATAAAAGGCAAAATTCTAGGGGGGAAAAGTCAAAACTTTGAGATAACAAAATATGTAAAAATTGGAGAACAATAAGTTTTGACTTTTGATATAAAGTGTTGAAATATTGAGACAAAAAGTCAAAAATTTGAGACAAGATGTCAACATTTTAAGATAAAACTAGAAAATTGTAAGACAGGGTTACCATAAATTAAAAAAAGCGAGTCCTACAGAGCCAACTTTTTATATAGCTATATAATTATATAATATAATAGCCTCATGAAGTTAAACTAGAAAGTGCAGAAAGACTATATGACACTAGAAAATGAACAAGCAAATGATATAAATGTGAATTTTGTAATTTGTTGTTGATATCAGTGATCCAATTGATTTATTTAATACAAGTTGACATATTAGAAACTCAACACCTAATGACCAAGTTTCAAAGCTATGCAGATCTTGAAAATAAAATATACATGATTGTTTCCCTTTCTCAGACAGATGTGAGGTCTCTGTGTAAGAAGACCAGTTTGCCAGAAAGCAAAGTTCACATCTGGTTCAGGAGGAGAAGGAACCAGGAGCGTCCAGGTCTCCGCAAGAGGTTCTGTGAGGCCAGGTCTGTGTTTGAGTGTGTGTCATGAGATACTGCTGTTTTGTTTACAAGTCTGTGTGCAAGTCTAAGTATGATATTCTTGTTTTGTGTCTGTCAACAGTTGGAGATGTGCCTTTTATTTTTTTGCATTCATCTACGGGGTCATAGCTCTCTATGATGTAAGTGTTTTTTTTATTATGACATGAACTTTTACTATAACAGGATTCAGTGTTTTTGTTGGACATTTTTCCATTGCATAAGCTGTTTACTTTGCTGCCGTGGGATATTTCTCTTGCCTTATTTTGTCCCTCTCCCCCTGCCTCCCCATAAGGATGTATTGCTCAGATTTCACTGTGTACAGAGTGTGCTTTAGCATTTTCTCACACTCAGGCAGGCTTCTTTTGCATGACCTTTTTTTTTTCTCTTCCAAGGCCAATCCCCTCACACTCCTCTCTTCTCTGTTTTATTGGTTGCAGAAACCCTGGCCCTACAATCTAAGGGAGGTTTGGGCTGGCTTTCCAAAACAGGCAAGAGTTTTTAATGTCAATTCTAGCATGTCTCGCTCTATATGAGAGTATGTAGTATCATGTGTTTGTATTAGTGCACAATCTTGATGCACAATCAGTACAATTTGCAATATGAGATGGAACTTGTGTAAAATAATTGATCACATGCTTATGACCACCATGTGCAATATTACTTTCAACATCATGTAATTTTTTTTCATTATTCTAATGCACTGTTGCATTTGATATTATTTATCACCTGATACATTTTTGTGCTTCCTTGTAGTTATTATCATAATTCATTTTGTATCTATAAATTTTAATTATTTAAGTTTGGTGCTCCTCTGTCTCACTAATGTCGAGTTATGTGTTTAAGCAATCTGTCATTCATTAGGGATCAAGAAAGGCTGGGTCATCAAGTCCTATAGGATCTAATCTTGCCTTATCTTATATATCCATGCAGTCTATGTTGCCATCCCAGTACTGGTATTACCTCTTGGAAATGGGATTCTACCTCTCTCTCCTCTTCAGTCTCACATTTGATGTGAAAAGGAAGGTAAGTATCCTGATGTTTTCCATGCTCTTATGTGTTTTGTATTAGTTATACTTTATGATTTACACTTAATTTGTCTTAACCTACTGTTTCTATGCAGGACTTTAAAGAGCAGGTGATTCATCACATAGCCACACTGACCCTTCTGAGCTTCTCCTGGATTTCAAACTACATCCGTATTGGTACCCTCGTTATGGTGGTTCATGACTCTGCTGATATACTTCTAGAGGTGAGATCCAATGCACTGTGAGATCTGTAGTATACTGAGTATTTGCTGCATTTTATACAAAGAGTAAAAGCAGCTCCCAAATGTTGGACTGCTCTGTTCTATTCTACCCCTAATGCTACATACTGGATGGAGTTTTAACAGTGAAGAAAACATTTAAATGGTCAAAGACCAAGCTAGACTTTTAATGAAATTTATTTTTTCAAGCTAGCTCTAGACAAACAATGAAAGACCAGTTGTGGAAATAGCTACAACTGGGCATAATCAACATTGAATCAGAACTGATGCCTTTTTATCACTAATTTAAATCATTAACATTAAGGATTAACATGTAATGACTTCATTTTTGTTGTTTGATGCTTTATGAAAAAGGTAAAAATAATTACTTTTTTCATTTTACATGATTTAAGTCAAATATAACAGACATTTTTTCTGCATTCCTTTTATAATGGCATAAGACACTACTCTTTTAACTCAAATTGGAATCTGATTTTTCTTTTCTGGGTTTTTTTGTTTTGTTTTTTTTCCTTCTCCCCACAGGGTGCCAAAGTAATAAACTATGCCAAGTGGAATCAGACTGCAAATGCCATGTTTGTGGTGTTCACAGCTCTCTTTCTGTTGACAAGACTTGTCATTTTTCCGTTCTGGTGAGTGTGTGAAATTGCAAGATGTAGCATTATGCAAAGGAAATCCTCAGTTTAGAAACTGTGTTTGTGTTTTTATCTCAACAGGCTGATCCACTGTACATGGGTTTACCCACTGGAGTTGTTCCCCCCTTTCTTTGGGTACTACTTCTTCAATGTGATGTTGTGTGTTCTGCAGATACTCCACATCTACTGGGCTGCTCTCATATTACGAATGCTTTATAAGTGTCTCTTCAGCAAGGTGTGTTTCTTGTGTTTTTAAGCATATAGAGAGTCAATGAAAACTGTGCAGATTTCACATCTTACATGCCTCTCTTTGCTTCATGCCTCTTCTCTGTGGCTCTGCTTCATCTCACAGCTGGAGGGTGACGACAGGAGTGATGAAGATGAGGATGACTGTGATGTACCTGAGGAGAGGAATCACAAACTGACTCATAAAAATGGCTCTGGAGCAAGAGACCGTGCAAATGGCCATTGACACTGAGAAAGAAAAAACGGGCAAAAGAAATATGGACAGATTTAGTCTAGCTGTAGTTTTAAGGATAATTTCAACCAGCAAAAGAAAGAAAACACAGGCAAGAATGGAGGATTTTCCTTCCACTGATTTGAATGACATGGTTTCTGAAATTCACATAATTCAGAGCCTTTGACAACTTGCCCTGTTCATTTGTTCCTTTTTTGCATTTTGGAAAGTTTATAATTATTATGATGATGACAATGTTGACATATTGTTGGTTCTGCCTGTGTGGGACTGTGCCTCTGTATGCTTGGTGGGACAAAGAATGCTAAAGCACAGCACTACAAGGAAATTAATGTTTTTTCCACACACTGACTCACTGTATGAGTTTCTTTTTTTTATGTCTTTCATTGTAAATTTGTCACTTTTTATCATGAGTGCGTCCTGGTACCGGAGTTGGCCTACTTACTGTTTGCAACCATAGCAACCATATGTCCGCAAAGCCGATAGGTGCAGTTTCAGAACCAGACTTTTCTGTTTCCAGTTAAACACTACAATTGTTTCGAGACAAATTGTACATGAAGTCTTTGGTGATCCGATGCACTAGGTGGTGCCATCGCAAACATCTTGGAATTGCAGTCCCAGCCATGCGGTCCTCAACCAGCTGCCTTCAAGTCTGCAGTGCATTGGAAGCATAGTGAATGCTTATAGATGCGTGCCCTCTCGCGACGGTTGGCGAGGACTGGCGGAAAACGAGACTTCCGTTACTCACCACTTTCTGTTGCCATAGAAACTAATAAACAAACTTTACCTGCCCCACATTCAGCACACACACAAAAAACAGTTTCATGTGACCAGTCATTAGCATTTTCAGTATTATTACCACAATATTCCACGTCATGACGTATCGCGCAGGTGTGAAAACGGGGAACTGGTTGGAAGACCTACGCTTAAAAGAGGTTTGTTTCGAATAAAATTAACTAAGCTAATTGCTGTTCGAACAACTCGCTAGGTGTGTTACGTAACTGACCTGTTTTTGACCTGCTCTGCTCTTTTTTTCCACGTTTTACTTCTTAATTTCGCCGTTTGCATCATTTAATGGTGACCGAAAGTCGATTTAGGTTGCCGATATCACGAGCAGGGTTGCCAGATCCAGCTACTAATTTCCAGCCAAAACACACTCACCTTCTAAAAGTCAGCCCAAATCTGAATCTCTCTTAAAAACGAACGTCAAAAACTAATGGTTCCCAAGACACAACAAGCTATTGGTTTATTATTTTGTGGCACACTGTTTTTTATGTCATGCTCAGATTTCTGTGTTACAATACTTGCAATGAGCCTCGAAGTTACACCATGAGACCAGGGCAGACCAAGATTTAAGCTCCAGATCAGTTTCCCATGTCTTCCTGTACAATTTTTGTATTGTAAACACTTGAGAGGAAAGGACAACACACCTCAGTGTTACTTGGTTGAACTCTTTATCCTATTTTTGGAGTTTATCACTGACAGTGACCAATGTTAAATCACTGTGACTCATGTCTAAACAATGACTATTTCCAATGGATGATCTAAAGTTGGACTGATTCTCTCTGTTTGAAAAAAAAAAATCAAACTACTGATTAGAGTGACTAAGTCTAATTTTTTAATGGCAACTTTTTCGTTGATATTTACCCAAGAATAATTTCTACAAACCCCAAAAATGTGGTGAAAAGCAGCAATCCATCCAACACTATTTTCCCCAGCACCAGTATTTAAAAGAAGCCCAATGGGGCAGAAATCAGCCCAATCTGGCAACGCTGCTCAAGAGGTGCAGCAGTTGTGGGGTGATTTACTTATGTTTTCCTTTTTTTAGGCTGAAAAGAAAGAGTACCTGGAGGAAAAAGAGAGGGGTGAGCTTCTCTACCAGAAGGAGGAGTTACTAAAACAGAATTTGCTGAGACCGGTAACAAAAATTTAAGCCAACTGAGACCACCATGGATACCTCATATTTTATTTATGACAGAGGTAATACTGATGTTTCTTGCGTAAGGTGAACCTCACTGAGACAACAGATGGAACATTGCACTTTGGGGATGTTGTGATGCTGGTGAATCCTGGAGGAGAAAACAGGGAGTGCAGTGCTATCAGCATAAATGCAGATTATAATAGTCTGACCAAAACTCCTTCCCTTGGTATCAAAGCTCCATGTGGGGTCAGTGCAGGAAGAGACGTTACGGCTTCCACACGCACTGCTTTCATCATTACTAGGTAAACACACACACACACATTGAAAAAAAAAAAAGGAAAAGAAAATCAACACTTTCTCCACACTCAGGCACTTGTAATAATTTGTGTTGTTACAGTGTGGATGGCAGTCCTGAAGGATCTTCTCTATGCTATGAGCAAAGCTTTATTCTTAAAACAACATGCGGCTTTGCCAGAGGGGTAAGTATGCCAGCACACTCAGACACAAGCACTCTATTGACTATTCAGACAAAGTTTGAGAACTGTTAAAATCAGAGGAAATATTTCAAAATCAAGAGTTCTTCAGAGCACCTTTGTCACAAACTCAAGGACTTTAGTTTGACACTTTAGGGCCAGGGTGTGGCATATGATTCAGTAATTCAATGGAAATAGAATAGAATAGAAATAGATTAGAAATGTATTGACAGGGACTAAAAGTTAAACATTTTTAGTTTGGATGTCTATTAAACCGTTTATTAGTCTCAAAACTTTGTGCATGTGCTAACTTAATAGATGGTACTACTCCTAATGTTCAATATAATTAAATATAAGTATGCACATAAAATTCAGTGCAAGTTTTTGAACAGATCTGTTCTGACACTTCTTTTTCACATTTTTATTAACAAAATGTGCTCATGGTCTGTTTTGTGTTTCTTAATAGCAAACATTTTGTTTGCAAGCACTTGTAACTTCACATTTCCTCTTCCATCCTCAGCTCTATCTCACCAGTGACCGGCAAAGTTTTCAAAAGGTAGCTCAAGTTTCAACATGAATTATTGATCCAGACCATCAAGGAGAATACTAACAACCTTCAACTTGGATGATATATCTTCCAGAGTGGAAATTTGAAAGGCCTACCCTATATTAAACATGAGTAAAGCAATGTCATTGGTCATCTTCTCTAGAATTCCAGCTGTTTCTAATTTAACACTCTTGTGACCTCTCTATAGTGTGCAAAGAACTCCCGTCTACAAGAGGTCAGCTTGGATGAAAACTGTTCTTTTCTCTCTTGGTGGAAGATAGTGCACTTTGACCCCCAGGAGAGACTTGAAACCGAAGGTCAACCTGTTCCTGTAAGTCTGCACTGAATATTTCATGGTTAATATTCCACTCGTTGCAACATCAGCCCTCCTTTTACTTTCAAATCTTTTTTCATATTGATGTGAATTTCTACAAAACACACTTTATTTGTCTTGCAACAGGCTAATCAGAAGGTGCTGGTTATACACTACAAGACAAACCAGGCTCTTGCTGCTCTGGGTGATCACATCATCTGGTATTTTTCAATTTTATAGCTTTAAATAACCTAACTTCAACAGAATATGATGCTAAGTTTCATTTAAGGTAGTCATTTTTTGTTGCTATCTGATTTTAAACAGGAGGTCCATCAAGTAATCGGAGTTAAAGCTGTTAAAGTGCAAAAATGTGCCAACTGACAAGTGGCTGGCCACGGAGACATGATATGTCATTCTACCTCTATGAGATAAAAAAAAAAAAAGCACTAACTACGACTATGAGATGAAGCATAAGGGAAAAAAAATAGTTTCTACTTCTACTGTGTGATAAAGCATGAGAAAAAATACCAGTTTTTTCACACACTAAAACCCTGGGAGGTCTTTAAAAATGGTTAAAATTTTGTTGAAACAGGGCAGGAATTCACCCTCAGATAAAGTTCTGCTGTGTTGGTCCAGTTTTTCAAAAATTATGTAGTAAGTGTCTGACATGGTTCCTGGGAAACTATGAATAACAGTTGTTCCTCTGCAGGACCACATTCAGCAAAGAGTATGAGGTAACAGCTCACACCTTCTTGGACTCTCACAAAGCAGAAAAGGACACCAACCACTGGACACTGTGCACCTCTGACCCTGCAAGGAAGGAACTTATACTTCCCATCCACACACAGTCAAAGCTTGACAACCAGATGCCCACACAGACAAGTGCCCCTTGACTTCTACATCTTTCACAACCATGTTGTGGCACATGCCTTATCAAAAACACCACATCATTTACATCACTTCATCTCTTAATATAGAGAGGTTTTTACTGGCTGCAGATTTGTCTCCCCGTTTATTGACAAGAGTTTCAGGATGGACTCCAACCAGGCTGTAGAGGTTTCAAGATACACATTAGCGAGTGAAACATCGGGGGATTCTGTAGAAAGAGGCATTTGATATGTTCCTTGGAACGAAGAAGGGGACTTTTGTATTGTTTTAGTCTGGGCAAAGACACCAAAATGTGTTATCAGTTATGTGTATGGTTTTTTCTGTTTCCTATGCATTTGGAAATTCCCCTGAAATGATTTAAAGCTGTTGCATTAAAAATAATATAATGTATGCTCTAAACTGAAACAAGCAATAAATTCAAGACAAATAGACTTAAACAACATCACAATCCTGCCTAAATGTTGTCTTTTTAATCTTTTCTTCATCTTCCTTTTTTCCAAAAGAACTAAAAAGGTACAAAGTTCAGGGTTAATTTTATGATTTTATTTAAGAAAAACTAATAAGCTCAATAGCAATGGTTCAGCTTCAGTACTTTGCTCTATTTATGTTCCATTTCCCAAGAAATTAACTTCACATTGCTTCTCAGTTGAGCTGCAGTTCACATCTATATCTGCACCATGAGCCACCATTACCTGCAATGGTTTGGCTCTATCTATCTGAATTTGTCTGACATCAGCAGTTTATGATCATATACATCATTGACTAGAGATTAAAAAAAACCTGACATAGGCTCCTCCAAGCTTCTCTAATCAGTCACTATGAGCTCTTCATTTATTCATTTGTTCATTTTCACCTGCCTATCCTGTTCAGGATTGCGAGTGGCTGGAGCTTTCCCCAGCTGCCTTGGAGCAAGAGGAGGGATACACGCTGGGCCGGTCACCAGTCAATCATAAGCCTGACACTTAGAGACAGACAACCTTTTACGCATCAGCTCTTTAATGTAGCTTTATGGGCTTAGAAGAAGGAAGGACTAATTTCTCTCAAAGATTTTATAGGGAGCCAGAGTAGAGCTGTCCTACTTCTTGTCAGTTCTTTGGCTGCAGTATTTTGGTTTAATCTGCATCATTATAGGCAATTACACTAATCTGACCAAGCGGTAACATGCATGTGCTATGCTTTTTGGGACAGGGTATTTCTTATCCATGCTGTTAAAGAAATTTTGTCCTTGATATTTGACGTAAGTGGGAGTGAAAGGACTTTACTTGATCTACTTTGACACCCAGATTTCAAACAGTAGTGTTGGATGCCAGGCAAATGCCATCAAAGGCAGTTACATCATTGGAGAGTCTGAGGCATTTTTGGCCTAGAAGAGTCACATCAGTTTTGTCTAAACTGAGCAGCTTAAAATTCCGGTCTTTAAAGGTGCTGTGAGGACTATCTGGAAAAGTCTTTTTTCCAGAATAAAGACTGTGTTTCCCATGAGAAACACACTGTCGTGGGAACGTTACTCATAATGAGGCATGCGTTTTTTTTGTGAAGCAAATGAGAGGGGAGCAGAGTTTCATTTTAACACTGCTTTTCTTTGTTCAAGACAACCTTGTGACACAATGCAACATGGTAATGTAGTTATTTGAAGTTGTATTGCACTATTTTCTGAAATGTGACACCAAGCAAATTTTGCAAACTCACTTTGTTCCAGCTATATTTAGCACTTCTCATTGACCTCGGTAACTTGTAATGTTTGCAAATCCTCACTGTGTCCTACCAGTAGACATCAGTCTACCAGTTCACTTTATTTGAGTAGATGAAGTCTGCATTTGTTTGAATCATTGACAACACCGTTTTTTCGCCTATTCGGCTTCCCTGCTCAGTGTGACCACAAGGAATTGCCGTTGTGTGGTTATCACAGTGATCTCTGTGTAATGAATCAAATGAATGCCTGTGTTTTTGCACTTCAGATGCTTGGGGTACTGATGCATCCACCATGTTGTCCATGCATCTCCATTTGGCAGTTACACATTTTCAGAGGTTGGGATGTGGCTGCTCCGTCCCATGGAGCCACGCAGACCTCGAAGACCACCCTCAGCCTTTGAGGGCACGGTCACACAAGCCATCCAAACCATGCTGTGCTCAAGCATGATTCACCCCCCACAGCGCTGCATGCCCGCAGGACAGTACGGCTGGCGGTCACTCTACTACTACATGAGGTGCATGAAGTGGGCTGGCTTCAGCACATCTCTTCCAACCGTGCCAAAAGGGGGAAGAAGGCCATGCCTAAGCACAGTTTACTTGCCGTCACACAGGCCAAACAGCTGGACTTCACATCCAATGTGTGTCCAAGCATGGCACAGTGGGCCAATGTGACCGTGCCCTAAACCACTATACAGTTATATCGCCATTTACAGGCCTGGCATGTATACTACAGTGTTTTCAGTCCCTTAACATTTCCGTGTAAATGCAGATTTTTTTAATGAGTTTTTTTTTTTGCATTTTAGGGTGAAACACTGTGAAATGTCACGTAAATGGGTCCTAAACTGGATGATGTCCCGGCTGCACTGCACTGGATCCAGTGTGCATGGTTGCGTACAGTGCAGACTTCTTAGAGAACACTTTCAAAAAAACCTCACAGATCCTTTAAGTATTTGCTATGGTGCAAAGCAGTTGTATCCAGGACACGTGATTGACCTAGTTTTCATGTACATGTTGGAGAGCATGTATTTGTTTACTTGTTTATTTATTTATAAGAACTCATATTTGAAAATCTTGAGCGTCCCTCATTTGCCTGCAAGTGGAGATAATTTACATAACTATACATAACGACCACTTGGTTGCACAACATGCGTGTCCATTGCTGCGCGCGTCGCCTTCCGATGATCATGTTTCTATACCTCAATGTATACACGAGGTCACGGACTCTACATATACTGCCTTTTTCACTTTTAAGTAGGAGTCACGTGTGTCCTTTTTAAGGTAATTGGTCTGTACCTGAGATAACGCTGTCATTTAGAAGGCTCGTAGTCCAAGCTGCGTTCAAGACTGAGTGCAACGATTTGCAGCGATTTCAAACCAACTGTGACTAAATGTGAGTAGCGCATCACTTCAGTGTTTCAATCAGTTGCAGCCTAGCTGGTTTCCTAGCTGCTTCAGCTATGATTCACAGAGATATCAATGTAGACTCAGGTCTGTTTTAAACGGTAGCTACAGCATTTCAAAACCAATCTTAGTGAGAAAAAAGTTCTTGTCCCTGAACGCGCCCTCTCCAGGTGTCACGTTTCAGAGGGGGACAACAATAGAGCGGACTTGAGCGGCCGAGGCTTTAACAATACAGATCCTCAACGGAGGCGGCAGATGTGCCGACTGGACCCCGACTATTCACAAGGTATGTCGGCTAACACAAAGACTCATGCACCTCGAGAATTATCCATTTTATGTCGTGTTGTCAATGGCTGAAAACACCACGGCCATTTATTAATCAAAAAAATGCTCCTATATCAGTAAATTACCGTGGTTGTGTAAATATTTCGTCTAATTTTCATTTGCAGCGGGTTAAAACAGCGCATGTGAAGGATAATGTAGCTAGACGTGGTCATACAGCTGTGGTCTAATTTTGCCTGGAGATGAAGACGAGGGCTCCCATCTCAACCTGCTATTAGAGACAAAAAGCAATATTCAATAATAGATACTCATAACAGTATCGACGACAACGCCATACTCGGACTATTGCTCTGGAGAATGATGCATCTCCATTGCATTTCTTCGCATCGGAGAGACATTTTATCAACGTGACGCCGTTTGTGAATGAAACTGCGATTAAAGCAGATAAATGTGCTGTACATTAGGCGCTTGTGTTCTCGTGTGTCCGACTGATGGAGAAATCCGTACAAAGCCCGGCGGGGTTGGAAGTCATTTTAAGGTCGACTTAAAGACATTTTACGTTAATGTGGTGGCTGGTAGGACTCATTTTTGTAAATATGCGGTTTTTTATTTGAGGAAACTATGAGCGTTGTCTATAGGTCAAAGCTTCCGGAATATAACATTAATTACGCGTTAAACGCAAAATCCAAGCTCAGTTATCATCGACAAAACCCAGTTAAGCATCTCCATCTCGAGAACTAAGATGCGGCGTACATCTTATAAGACACACCGCGGTGCTGAAGGGTGATCTAAAATAAATAAAGTAACTGAGATCATTGACTGCACTTGATGGTTGAGATATGCAAACCTGCGTAGGAATGTCATATTATCATTGTATGTGTGAGGTTGTGTCAAGCTGACCTGCACATGATATCTGGACTTAACACTTTACTGATCGGTTTAATCATAAACAGACCACAGAGAATGAAATACCTCACTAATGCTGTTATTTTTCTTTCCTGAATTAAAAAAAAACCTCTTAAATCTAGTAATATAACTCAACCCCTTGAGACCCGAGCTTTTGTCTTATGTGCATTTTTATCCTTAAAATTTAGGATAGGTAATAAGTAAGTAAATAAAAACTAAACTTGATCTTTGTACAGGCAGTTATGTTTCAAGCATGAAAAGTTAGCTATTAGTTTCTATTTATAAGGTTTATTTTCATGACTACACTGTTTTTTTTGTTTGTTTGTTTTTTTACTGAAATGGATGTAAAGGTGTGCTATTACCAATAGATGAAGTAGGAAGTGTGGGTCAAAGTTTTAAGAACTAAGTATTATGGGTCTGAGAAGCAGAAATTTAATGTTCACATATGTGGATGCTTGGTCCTAAGAGGTTGGGATATGTGTTTTTTCTCCAGATAGGCTTAATAGCTCCTCAATGGTCCCCAACAGTTTTTTGATGCCCAGTTCTCCAAATAACCAATAGGTTAACTCAGACTAAACCATAGAGCTCTAAACTTTATTGCTTACATTCAGCTATAGATTACACAGCCTTTTTCCTAGAAACCTGCAATGAACTAACTAGGAAACGATCTGTGGTTTAAAGTACAGCCTTTGAAAGAGCCTCTTTCCTAACATGGCAGTAAGCGTATCATTTCAAACCCTGCTGAGGAAAAGGATAACATCCTGGCAGGAGAAACACTTTGTCCTGTTGGAAAAGTACTGAAGCCAATTAAAAAAAAAGTGTTTACAGTCTTCTGACAACACCAAGGTTGCTGCAAAGACTATTCCCAGAAAAATGCAGGGGACATGACGAATTCAAGTTCCCCAGTGGCCTTTTCCATGGCCTTGGACACACTTTTTTTTTAAACTATGATGAACATCATAGTTCAGCTTTAAGGTGGTATGACACTATAGTGCCAATCTTACCAGCAGGGTTCATATTGGGACATTGTCTGCTGAAAAAGGGCTTCTGATATTTATGAGTGGTGCTGCTTGGACATTGAAATACATTGCTTCTACTTGGGCACTTAAGATTTCCATATCTATCTTATAAATGCTTTTTATTGCTGTTTGTTTATGTCAGTGCTTTTGTCTATTTTGGTGTGCTTTTCATTGTGTAAGCAGACAATCATGGCAGTGAGTGTCCCTGGACTGGTGGCGGTTGTGGTTTTTTATATCGTCATCCTGGTGATTGGGATCTGGGCATCTCGAAAGTCCAAGAAAGCAGAGAAAACATGCGTTGGCAGCAAAAGCGAAGTCACTATGGTGGGAGGACGTAACATCAATGTCTTGGTTGGAGTTTTCACCATGACAGGTAAAACTTTTTATCGATAATTTATGTATGTAACGGTCTGTCTGTCCATTCATTTATCTACCTATTATACTTTGTTTGAGTACAGAATTGTGGGTGCCAGTCTTCCTGTCATTAAGTTATACTGCTACCTACATGTGTTTCAGCGACATGGGTTGGTGGAGGTTATATCATGGGAACTGCTGAGGCTGTGTATTCTCCTACTCAAGGTCTCATCTGGGCAATGGGTCCTCCTGCTTATGTTATCAATTTTGTCCTGGGTGAGTAGTCACAACAAGTTAATGTGTGTTGTACACAGGAGAAGGAGGGGTAATTATTCTCAACTTTGATTTTGACAAGATTCAGTCTTTACTACTGTTTGTATTTAATAGCACCTCTGTGGATGCACTTTCAGTCTCAAAAACTCAAGTGTTTTAGGATGTTTTTTTTTTTTTACTCTGTCAGATAAAAAGACACTAAAATATCAAGATGTCTATCACACAGAAAGTCTGCAAGGGAAGTTAACTAGAGGCTTAAATTGGAATTACATTTAGCTTGAGAGAATGTTGTCGCAAATGCCACATCTGTGCATGTCAGTCAGACCGCAAGGTCAACAGAGGACTTCTTCTAAAAAAAGAAGAAACAGAAAGAAGGATATTAAAATGGTATTATGCGGACTGATGAGCACAGACAACAAACGTCTCTCTTGCTGTATTATCACTGCACCAATCCTGGACCATTTTATCACACACAATATCTGTTGAATACTAACACAAACGATGTTTGTTTCAAACAGACATCTGATAGGTACCATCCAAAATCTCTTTCTAGTCAACTTAAGTGTTATTCAAAGAATACTATTGATGATATTTGTGGCCAATCAAAGTGTCTTGGGCCATGTGAAATCTGAGGAGTGAGTTCTGCCCAGTGTTAAATCACATCTGTTTTGATCATAATGTCATTGGAAGCCTACAAATTAGATTACAATCAATGATAGTAATTTTGTGAATTATCAGGAATAAAATACAGACTCCTTCTCCCTGGCATTCTCTATGGAGTAAAATAGTTTGTTATTAATTTTCTGTGCTCAAATGAATTATTTCCTATGCAATCTTAACCCTCCTTAATCATGTAAAAGAGGGAGATGCTTTCATGACTGTGCGAGCTGTTGTGGTGGCACCGTCATTCTAGCATCAGCAGCATGAACAGCTAACCTATTTGTCATTAGCCATGAATGATGAATCACACACACGAATGTAGGGCAGTCATTGTAATTCATATTCACTGATCTGAAAAAAAGGATAACAGTCAGATTGTTTGTAATAATGGTATCATTTTATTCACTGAGACTCTTTTATTCTGTCACTACGCATTCATATCCACACAAACAGATCATTTCAAAGTGTAATCTGGTAAACACTCCCATGAAATGTAGGAGAGACCCTGAGATAGTACGAAGGACAGGCCTTTTCTATCCTTAACCCTTTTTCCTGTAATTAGACAACATTCATGATTAAGCCTCTCTCAAGTTCAGCCCACACCTAATTGAAAGGAATATTTAGGCAAATAGAGTATACAGGAAGGCGCTCTGTATGGGCAGCTAATGATCGAAACTTTTAATGTTAAATCATGGCCAGTAGTGCTGTACATCTGTCATGAGTTCTTTGAGGCAGGCTGACATTGTAAAGTCTTTTTTTGTGAGAAGGTAACATGACCTAATGAGATTTATTATAGAACCTATATAAAACTACTTCAAGGTAGAAGCTGGGATTTTTTTGCATCTCTGCTGGAAAAATAAATGAGCAAAAATTTCAAAGTTGCATGATGAGTCCTTGATAAAAATTTTGATTACCAGCTAATAGGTTGATCATTTTACCATGCTTTTTTATTTTTTATAATTGTGAATCTATTTTTAGACTAAATAAGATATGTCAAGTATATTTCTCCTTTCTCTCCCTTAGGAGGATTGTTTTTTGCAAAACCAATGAGGTCAAAGCGCTACATCACCATGTTGGACCCGTTTCAGCATCGCTATGGCAACATATTCACTGCAACACTTCTTCTCCCTGCTTTAGTCAGTGATATTTTGTGGGTGGCCTGCATCCTGGCGGCCCTGGGTGAGAAACATGGAATTCTGAAGTCTATGTAAACCAACATTAAAGGTACAGTGTGTAGTATTTTGCTGTGTTTAGCAGACCAGTATGTTGTTAAAATTAGTATAAAGTCAGCTGGATAAAAGATGTATTTGTATTTCTAAACTGCAGTTTTATCACTTCCACATAGGCACTATATATTTAGACTGCAGGTTGCCACTTGAGTCTGCAGCATGTGACCAAGGAAGCATTTCAATCTAAAGAAACTGGCTGCTGGATATTTCATATTATTTTACACACTGTACCTTTGGCATAACAAGCCAAATTATGCCATGGCCATCATTTGGGCGCCATCTCATATCTAGCATTTTTATTCATTTTCCAGGTGGGACCATGAACGTAATTCTCGGGCTGTCATCTGCCCTCTCCATTATCATCTCGGCGGCTGTCTCAATCACCTATACATTTTTAGGAGGGCTGTACTCAGTTGCGTACACAGATATCATCCAGCTTTCCTTCATCTTCTTCAGCTTGGTAAGAATCAGGAAGCACAAGTGGAGTCCCAATGTATCATATAACATAGCAGGATTGCACTGAGGCATCAGAAATAATAAAACGTGAATCAAATTGATAAAAGAAGGTAAATCATTAGATCTGATTTGTATTCCAATTGATTGTGATCTAACAGCCATTTTTTGTGTTTTTTAGTGGCTCTGTGTTCCATTTTTGATCTTGAGCCCTGCAGTATCGGGAATATCTCTAGACCAATCATACCTCAACCAAACTAATGAGAACTCCTGGTTAGGGGAGTTGGAGCTGGCAGATGCAGGAAAATGGACAGACGACATGCTGCTGTTGGTAAGATTTTACCCTCATTTTGCCTATATTATCTGAGCACATATACATCCTTATCGATATGAATGCAAATACTAAACCCATCTACATTACTGAACAAAATCTGAGGCAGAAGAAAAATTCTCTAGTATCGCATTTGGCACTGATGGATCCTGAGCAGGTTGTAAGTAGAGCTTCAAAATGCAAAAGAAGAAACGAGAACAAAGTGAAAGAATAGAGAGTAGGTACTTTATGGAAAAACTGTTGAAACCTCCTCCACTGTGCAGCATAGAAAACTTCTCCAGTGGGGGTCTCCTTGTCATGGGGGTGACATGGAAAGCCAACAAGACTTGTTCAGGTAAAAATGTGTTTTGGTTTTTCTTGCCAAAACCACTTGACTTTTTTTACTGCCTTACATTCAACTTAAGCAGCAGTGGGTTCTTTCGAGAGGCCATTATTGGCCCCCTTCATGGATCTTGGGAGCCAAAACACGTGCTAAAGTGCCCTCCTGGTTGGCAAAGCACACTAAACTGCACTCTTAAGCAGAATAACACACTTAATGGCTCCATGGCAGGTTTAAACATGATAAACTGCCTTTTTGGGTGGCAAAGTCCTAAACTGTATCTGGCTTTTTTTTTTAATCTTTTTGCCCCTGCCCTTCACAAAAATCTCTGCACACTACTGGTTCATGCCTTGATACAAATGACATGTCAGCCAGATTTTGCGCAGATTTTGACTTCTTTTTCCTCAAATTTGTCTCGTTTCCCCACTAGTCTATCCATGCTTAGCTGATAGATAAACAAAAAGGGAACTTTGTTCAACTATTGACTCAGGAACAAATACATTTTAAGACAGCCTTGAGAAATTGTGACCTTATCAACAAAAAATGTGGAATACCCAACCTGTGTGTGGGCTGCAAAAATAAGGCAAGGTCACATACACAAGTTTTCTTTGTGTAAGCTTGTCTGAAAGCCCAGGGACAAGATTGCATGTCAGTGGACCAGTCAAGGGGTTCATCTTAGGATAAGATAAGACAAGACACACTTCACTGGTCCCACACAGGGGGAAATTATTTTGTCTGAGTAGCTTAAAACAATTGACAGAGGAAGAACCTGATGGACTAAATGATGCACAGTGAACAGAGCACAAAACAAACAACAGTCACACTGACAAAAATAAACAAGAATATGATGTATGTGTGGACTGAGAATATACAACATGAAGCAGTGGCATTTAATGACTGAATTATGTGAGAAGACGGGGACAAAGTGCAAAATCACAAAGCAGCTACTGTGGGATTAAATTAAAGGTGGTTTCTATAGATGGATGACCAACCTCACAATTTCACACTTGTGTCACACAGCCTGACTCCTGATTGGATGAATGACCTATGGTAGCACTCCTTCTTGCAGGATGACTGTCTCAGTCTGTTTCTGAAGAAGCTGCTCAGGGTAACCACCATTTCATGCAGTGGGTAATACAGATTGTCTGTGATAGATGTCAGTTTGGCTAACATCCTCCTCTCACCTACCTCCATCTAGTTTGTTCAGTCTTTTCTGTGTTCCCTGCTCCCCAGCACACCACTGCGTAGAAGAGTGCAAATACGCATCCGTAATAGCGTTCTGCAGATTCCAGAGCACTTCAGTCTCCTCAGCAGATACCGATAAACAAATTAAAACCATTTAAAGCTCTTAGGTCCAGTAATCTCAACTTAACACTTAATTTTGCTTCCTAGTTCCCTTTTGCTGTTAGAATTGTGTTTGGGTAAAATGCATGAATTTTAAATCTTGTGATTTGTTTCTTGCAGGCTTTGGGGGGACTGGCTTATCAAGCTCTGTACCAGAGGATCCTCTCTGCAGCATCTTCAGCTCAGGCTCAGATCACCTGTTACGCTGCTGCTGTAACAGTTTTTATAATGGGTATCCCTTCTGTTATCATCGGGGCGGCAGCTGCCTCTGCAGGTAAACAAAAATGCAAACTCTAAGCTGTGCATTTCAAGAACAAATTTATATTTTGATCCCAATTAGATCCCAATCACAGTGTAGATGGCCTCGGCAGATATAGACTAGTTAGCATTGGTATGCGTGCTATGGTTGGCATACCAGTTAAGGTGGGGCTTTTTGCAGTTTTCTTGCATCCTGTTCCCCAGTGCTTGATTTATTCATTTATTTTTATGCTATCATCATAACAAAAGTTTCTTCCCCCTCCATCATTTCATTTCTTCTCGACCCTGTCTGTCTCTTTCTCTACTCTGTAACTGCTCCTCTGCTCTGTCTCCTTTCCTCTAAGACTGGAACCAGACAGCGTATGGTCTCCCCCCTCCTTTTGAACGAGGGGAGGCAGGGAAGATCCTGCCGCTGGCCCTGCAAAACCTCACACCCACCTGGTTGTCAGTGTTAGGCATTGGTGCTGTGGCTGCAGCAGTTATGTCCTCCATGGACTCTGTGCTGCTGTCCTCAGCATCCATGTTTACTCAAAACATATACAAGACGACTTTGAGGAAGCAGGTGTGTGTGCGTTTGTGCCTGTGGGTTTGTGTGTGTCTGTGAGTGGGAAGTTCAGCATTTATGATTTAATTTTTTCTTAGGCCCTTTTCATCTCTCTCCTTGCAGGCGTCAGAGAAGGAGCTGCAGTGGGTGATCCGAGCTAGCGTGCTGCTCGTGGGCCTGGCAGGGACAGGCCTAGCCTTCAGCGATGACAGCGTGTTTGCCCTCTGGATGCTGAGCGGGGATCTTCTCTATTGTGTTGTCCTCCCGCAGCTGATTGGTGTGTTGCACTTTAACTGTGCTAACAGCTATGGCGCCATTAGCGGTTATCTAGTGGGACTGCTGCTGCGCGGGCTGTGTGGAGAGCCAGTGCTTGGGATCCCTCCTGTCATCTTATTCCCCGGCTGGAGGGAGCAGGATGGTGTTATCACACAGTACTTCCCCTACAGGACTCTGGCCATGCTCTCCTCCGTGATATCTATTTTTTCTGTGTCTTGGTTGGTGGGGCTTGCCTTCTGCCACCAGCTGATTCCTCAGTCCTGGGATATACTGGGGGTGTTTGAGGATAGAAAAGAGGCAGAGGAGGATGAGATTCCTGTTCCTCTTGGGGTGAAAGACCAAACCCTTAATACAAAACTCTGAGGTCAACATAAGTACAACCTCAGCTAAAGTATAGTCAACCTTTTTTATGCAAATCCCTAACCAACCCTCTTCATTGTACAGACTATTTATGCACACTCCTAAATGTACTGTATTCGCCACACATCTAACACTGATTTATGCGCCTTATATGCACCAAACTCTGACCAGCAGTATTGAGGGTGATTCAGGGAGGATTAAGGCCACTTTGAAGACTTCAAGGCTCAGATCTTGATGTCAGTATTCTATTTTCCCCCAAACTCTTTCTCATTTAAGAATAAAGCTCCTTCCTTCATTTGTATTCACACATGGCACAAAAATTTGTATTGTTTCCTTATCCTGTTGGATCCTCTCAAACCTTTTCAGGACTTGATGAAACTTAATCGTGGGATCATTAGTGATTATCTTAAAAGGCCCTTTTGCCTCTTTTCATGAAGCACCAAGGGGACAAAGCAATGCAATACTTGCATCTCCGAGGAGTATTCCTCTTACACAAAAAGCTGTTGTTTGAAGTTTTTAATCGTTGTTTTATCATTTTGAAAAGGGAACATAGTTAACGGACCATGAAGACTTAGAACCATTATAGTTATTGTTTTCAAGATGTTTTGTGATTGCAAATGTTGATAAAAAATGAAACAAGTCTGTGTCACTTTTTAATGTAATAGAAATCTTGTATCTTGATGTGCATTTGTGTGCCAAAGAAATTCATAAGAGCAACTTAATCTTATACTCATAAAAAATTGCATAAAGTATAAATGATTTTTGTAACATACTTGCTTATTTTGCCTCTTTAGCAATGGTTTACTATGTACGCTGAAGTGGTAATAACACATTTACACCAGTAGATGGCGACACATTAACACTGAAGGCCCCAGACTGAATGTAAGTGGAAGATCCAAGCAAATCAGCTGCCTCACACCCAACATCTATGGAGAGATGAATGGTTATTCCAGTCACCTCACATGTGCATGCGTCTTACACTACCTCAATCATTGCACCTCTTATTTTTTAATCAGTTTTGCAGTTGTTTTATTTCACAAATATCATATCATAAGTTCACTGTTTAAAGTAACGTAGGCAAAAATGTTGAGGGGACTTTTTTAATTAATCCGTTTAAATGTTATAATAATAATTCCTTGCCATTCTCATACTGCACAATTTGAACTGAAAATAAGGGAAATTCAACCAGATCATATTTACTGAGGTTTTAGAAAGCGTTTTAGTAATTAAGAGGTCAACAGGCGATCTAAAACAAATGTAACAAGCTTTCCCATTGATCTACAGTTATTGCACGATATTTACGCATCTGTTTGTGCGCTGATTTCAGAAAGTGCCATAATAAACCCGTATCACGGATCACACAGGACTCAGCCTCCAATGAACAGCGACGCCTCCTGCACGCGGTGCCGTGGTGCCTCTGCTGCCTGTGTGGGATGAATGAAAATTGGAGACAACGCTGGTTCCTCTCTCCTCCATGAGGCTCCATGTCAGGTTTTATTGTGGGCCTGTGACGATGCTGCGCTGTATAACCTATGGTACAGCTCCGGTGCACAAAATGGACATGATGGTACCAAAGGTTATCATCATGGGTTCGGTAAAGGTTACAAAATTATACAGAAATAACTTGAATGTAATGTTAATCAAAAAGGAGTTATAGCTCTCTGAAAAATGGTGTTTTTATTATTCCAAATAAACTGGGAAGGCAGATCAAGAATAAACATGTTTGCAATTGATTATCCCTTCAGGCTGCATGAAATAAAAACATAATTCATGTTTGACTCATTAAAATACAAAGTGAATGGAAGGTCAATTAAGATTTACAAATTAAAAAAGTAAGAATACTCAAGAGATTTTTATGAGGATGCATACTGTACCTCCCTGTTGCAGAAGTTTGATTTCAAACTGAAATCAAACAATCATCCTTTAAAAGTTGTATGTAAAAAACAACAAACATTTCACTATTAACCCAACAGAAACACAAGAAATCTCTCCATCAAACTGGAATTGAAATCTATAAATGTCACCCTCAAACCAGCTATAAAATCATTAGAAATCCATCTCTTTTAATACAGTCATGGATAACCCTCAATTTTAGGGGGGAAAAAAGTCCCCCCTATTAAGCCCATTGGATCTTAAATGATTTGGAAAGGAGCTGGCTGATAGTGTTCTGGATGACAGTGAGCTAAGTTTTAGCTCTAATTATTTCTTCATAATCTGATTCTACAAACAGATTGACAGCAACCCTAGACAAGGTTCATCATTTCAACCAGAGCATTTTATGATATAATGAATTTATTTTTTCTTCTATTATTTGTATAAATAGTGGTTCCAGACCAAGGAAAAAAGGCTTGATACAATAAACACATTTACATAATTCTTTCAGGCATTTAAAATCAAATGGGTTGGTGCCGACACTAACACAGGACTAAGAATAAAAGGCAAATGTACATCAGCAGCAATATCTTTTTTTTTTTTTTTTACCACTGCATAAATAATGGGAAAGTGTGTCATGATGTTCATTCATTTATTTAAAAAAGAAAAAAACTTTTTTCAAATAAGTCCAATGTGACTTATCACTGTTTCAGACATATAAACAGGTCACGCATTAACTAAGAAAGTTATTCCGTACCTTGCCTACATGTTACTGCAAACAGCACTATCTAACTGTCTGTAAATAACACAAAGACCAATGTATTCTTCAAGTTTTAAAGTCTTCAAAATGTGGAGGAGTGGGGTGAGGTTGAGGTCAGTAAGGCACTACTATGCCCCAAAGTTGGCAAGCCACGACACAAAGTTATTTCCATTGTTATACACAATTTTACTGTATTTTAACTTGATACACGTTTTACTAAATTTCACAGGACAAGTGCTGTGGCAATATTGTACATGTCATGTTGCTATAGTTAAAAACTTGTGAAATAGACTCTGACAGTCATTTGTGCTGTTCTGAAGTGAGAACTTAATTTATCTACACAAAAACTGTCAGTTGCGCTGGAGTGACAAAAAGTTAAAAGGTCCTGTGTTTGAACAGAGTAACTGGGGTCAACTGTAACATTTCTCACATTTTGTGTCACAGAATAATGGACACATTTATATGTGGACTCATGAGTAGAGCTATTTCTTTGTTATGACTAAAAAGGTCAAACAGTTTAACTTAATGTGAAGGAAAAAAGTGACACCTGACCCAATCTTGGGGGCAACAGTAACACTGTTGGGGGTATGTGTAATAATGAAGACACAAGTGTTTTTAACACAAATTCTTGCAAATAAAAAGAGGTAAGTACAGAAAATAATAAGTAAAGAAAAAGAAATTTTGAATGATGAAAAGTCAAAATTCTGAGATGAAAAGTAAAAAATTTTGAGATAACCATGTCATAATTTATAGCTATAAAGAAAATTTTGAGGGGAAGAAGCTAATTTTGAGATAGAAGGTCGAAATTTTGGAATGAAGTGTCAGAGTTTGAAGAATAAAACCCTAAAAATTCTGAAATAAAGATAAAATTCTGAGATAAAAGTCAAAATTTTGAGATAAAGACACATTTCTAAGACAAAATATCAAAACTTTGAGTTAATAAAGTCAAAATTTTTGGATACTTATTTTAAATTTGAGATAATACAGTCAAAATTACGGGAAAACTGATTAAAAAAAAGTTTGGATATAAAGTCAAAATTAGTGATTAAGGTTTTTTTTTTCTTTTTTTAAGAAAAACAAAAAGAGACTGTTGAGATAAAAAGTCAAAATTCTGACATACAGTAGAAAAAATGAGACAAAAAGTCCAATTTAAGAAGTAAAAAGTTAAGAACTTGACATAATTTAGTTAAACCTTTAAGATTATTTGGTCAAAATTATGAATAATAACAGTCACAATTTTTAGATTAGTCGATATTTTGTGTTTTTATTTGAATAATTTGACTTTTTATCTCAAAGTCGTGACTTTATCTGGGCCAGAAAAAAACTCAACAAATCCAGTTTCTTCTTTATATCTCTAACTGGCGGATCTGGGCTTTTGTATAAAGAGGCATCTCACCATCAATTCGGGATGCAGAATTTGGGAATCGTTTCACCAAAAATCCAGTCCGGTTTTTCCAGCCTGCTCCCGGCCACCTTATCCCAGCACTATGTGTTTCTGAGTGAGAGAAGCCGACTCTTGTTTACAGCAGAGATTCTACGGAGGAGCGGAGCCCCACAGCCTGCTGCTTTCACCGAGGGCAACCCACTTGGATTTCAGCCTCTGGATATACACGCCACGGGAGTTTTGTTCTGTCTCTCGTTTTATGGGGATATAGGCAGAAGAAGAAACACTCGTTAAAAAAGGACAACTCCTTGGGTTTATTCTCCCTCCCACCCCGGCCGAGGTCGTCTAGCTGGAGCGAGCTGGAGACCCATTCTCCTGCGTGGCACAAGTGGACTGTTTTCTTTCAGCTGCAAATCCCGACTGACGACGGAGATAAGTCCGAGCTTGGGAGCTGGGAAATCGGTTTAGGAGCGACTTCTCACCGCCGGGGATTGAGAACTAGTACTGGCTGAATGGCATAAGCGAAAAGGGGGATTCATTCATTTTCAGCCTCACAGCCACCACCCCTGTGGACCTGGACGTGTTTTCAGCCCCTTCTCCTCCCTTCATGAACAGGCGAGCGACACCACCGTGACTTCAAAATGCGGATACAAGCTTCTTTTAACACTTTTTAATTCTCACATTTTTAACACGCCGGGCCTGGTCGCACTGTACGCGCACTGCTGTTTTCTAGAGATGGAGACTGAAGATGGGGATTACCATCATTTATCCAGTAAAATCACTGGCTTGTGTGCCATACAATCCGACGTCAAAGTATCTTTTGATTGGAAGAAATAACAGACTGTTTTAGTGTTTTTGTTCACCCGAAGAATTCCCCTTTCTTACAATTCATACACATTTCATTTTATGTGGTTGTTGTTTTTTTTATTTTGTAGAACAAATCATCGTTTTACGCAAACCACGCATTTTCAAGCTACCACAGGGTAGCCTTTTCGGGTTAGAGACACATTCACTTTACCCGTTCATCCATTTTTTTTTAGATTTTGTTATAAAGGAAAAATTGGTCTCGAGATTTTTGGAGGCAAAGAATATAGAGGAACATGAGATCTGACACACCGACCTTGTTTTGGGGACTGATGCTGTCTGTCTCCACCATCTGCATCTGGTCCACACATGGAGAGAGTAAGTAGAGGATTCTATTTTTTCATTTTTATCTTTTTAAATAAATCACTCATTTTGTGTTTTTTAGAGCAGGTTTTTTGTTTATAGATGAAAAAAACTGCAGTGAGAACACAGTGTGCTGTCTGTAACCCTATTTAACCTCTTTTAAATCAGTGTTTTACCTGATTTTTACGCTGAAATAATGCGTAAAATGATTTGAGAATATTTATTTTTTTCAGCTGCTAATATTTTATATTAGGAATTAAGTTCCCAGAGCCTAAATCTCACTGATGTGCACCTTTTACGTCCACACTTGCCAAGGACCATGTGGTAGCTCCAGCTGCCCGTCACTGACTGAGCAACAATGACACAAATTCTCCTTTATTCAGCGTCAAAATCTCCTATCCGATGGATTACATTGGGTTTTCTGGATACAGCAACACATACCCGGCACATGTTGCCTTTATGTTTCCTCTGGGCACGCTGAAAGCAGAGGATGAAAACAGGGACCAGAGCTGAAGGTTACTACGACCATGTGGCCATTTTGCATTTCGTGGTGAGGCGTTGTTGCGCATGAACAACCAGAATCAGAGCGAGTGATTGCTTCTTAAAAAGACATGCAACCGTGATGATGGAAAAGAGGAAAAGGAGAAAACGAAATTATTTATTGTATCTTTCTATTGCACAAAACGGCAATCCTTATAAACTTCATAGTGCTGTGATCAATCAGGACATGGAGAAATTTCTGTTAATTCTCATCCAGTCTATACACTTAATGATATGTTTCCAATCTAATAGTTTAATCAAGCTGTAACTTTTTTTTTACATGTTACAACAACTAAAATATCTTTGTAACAGTTAATTGACATGGAGTTTCTTATATTAAGAAATTCTCAAAGGGCAAACGTCAAGTAGTTGTCTCTTATAGTCATGTCTTACAAGCTCTTCAGATGAACTTGGGCAAAAAAATGCTACTTTAAAGAAGTTTTCATCACCAGACCCAGGCTAGTATTAAATGATAGATAACCAGATTAAGAGCTATCATTGAGGAGTAAGGATGGGCACCTTTCACATTTGAACTGATGCCTACCTAACCCGGTACCAAAAATTGGTATCAGCGCTCAACGGAACCAAGTTTTGGTACTTATGTGTATGTTTGTGTGGCAAAAAATGTTAATTGTTCAATTATAACATCTCAAAATGTTTCAATCTAACATGATCATTTCTCAATGTATAAACTTTAACAAATACATCATAACAACATCCACCTGTTCCCACTGTAACATTGCAGTCGTTTCATAGATTTCTTCAACATGAACACCCTTGACTAAAATAAACGACAGCGTAATAAATTCACAATAACTAGGCATCGTTTTTTCTGAATAATGTACAAATTAAAACCCAGCTCCACATATGGCATGGAAAATTGCCTTCTCTTCCACTCCCTCACCTTCACAACGATGTGTTTAGGTACAGAAAAATAGTACTGTTTTATTTTACATGAGTTGATACTCGATGCTATTTACAGAATCCAGCTGGTACCTATAAAAGCACTGAATTCTGTACCCATCCTCAATAAGCAGTTTCTTCTATCATTGGTTTGGCATTTATACTGTCTGGTAGATGGGCAGCAGCGTGCTGTCTTAGACAACATTAAACATACTATGTCTTCACCTTATAAAAGTTCTTATGCATAAATTTGTGTCTGTGAAAAATATATGACATGGAGAACAAAAGTGGAAAACATGTTTATGTAATGAGAAATGATAAGACTTTTAGTTGAAGAAAATCTGCTTTTTAAGTCCTGTAGAATTTAGTCAACTAAAGACATATTTGGATGATTCCCTACTTTATAATGTAAAGCTGCTTTTTAAAGTATGAAATATATTCATGGTCAGTGAGGTCTCCCTCCCTCCTGTTGAATCTTCCAAACTTGAGCACACAGGTTAAGTGGCATGGTAGTATGTTTGTGTTTCTGTGTGTTCTCGGTGTTACGACAGTTACATTGAACCTAATTTCTCTGTTTCAGACAGTGTGAGGGTGCAGACAACTTGACATGGGAGGGAGATGCACTGACTGACCCCATTTTAGCATTAAAATAGAGGTTGAAAAAAAGAACAGTTTTTACTCCCATTCAGCGGCGGTGCAAACAGAGCCATGTAGGGGGTGCATATCTTTACAGCCTCCTGAGCTGGTGTGACACCCATGAACGGCACAGAAGGCTGGGATACAAGTGGCTGTTCCTTTGATCTTGGTGCTTTGTGGGGTATAAAACATCAGAACAAAGAGCTCAGAGACAAAGATGGTGGAGAAGACGAAGAAATCAGGGATGGGTGTCATTAGTTTATCACTTTAGAGATAATGTGTACTCCAGTGACCGGTGGGGAGGGTCAGAATTTCCAGCTTTTATCACCATGTAGTAGAAATTCACAAAATCTGAGTGCTCCATTAGGGGGTGAAAACTTTTTCTCTTTTTGTTTTGATAATCCATCCACACATATAACATGCTTTGACTCTCATCATAGAAAACTTTTCATGCAATGGCCTCAAGTATGGTGCACACAAGTCTTGAAAAGTCACAGAGGATGGGACAGAGATACAGACCCTGTGATAAGAAATAGATCAAGCAAAAATACACATTAACTAGAGAAGAAGGCATGGTTTTGTTGATTGTGGATTATCCACACAGAGGAGCACCTCTGATGGATTTTTTTACCTCATCACTTGGCATCACTACTATTGGAGTTATAAATAGATTTGTCACCAGCAACATTGGTTGTGTGAGTACAGGCTTGTTCCAGGTGGGCACTCCAGTGTTCCTTCTCACTTATTTATGAAGAGACGTGTTGCTCCAGAAAACCTGAATGGCGGCTTGAATAGTCAAACATCAGTGAGTATTGTTAGACAGGCAGCCTTTTCTTTACTTTTTGGACTCCTAAGAGATGCAGATTGGATCTTCTTATCATGATGGGTCCAGTGGCTCATATACTGTAAGTCCGCTGTCACTGTATACCAAGGTGCTCTATTCTTACTGTGTGACTGGGGCTACATTATCACACACACACAGGAAAACACATTCTCACACACCCCCTCCCATTCTTGCTCCGCTGGATGCAGGAATATCTCGTCTCACCCCCAGCAACAAAAGTGTAGCAAGTTCTCATGGCTGTACTGAGTATGTGTATGTTTACAGTTACAGTGCAGCTCAGTGTGTGTGTTTTGCAGCAGAACGCAGCGTGACAGCCTGAGTCAGTGGCATGCCCCTGTGTGAGGATGTGAAAGTGTGGCACTAGGCTAGTTTGTGAGAGTGTAGTCGAACGCTGTCCTGCAGCTCCTGCAGGCTGCCAGCTGAGTTTTACAATGCTTAATTAAACACTTTATTTCAAGTGGCCCGTCATTGGATTTGCTCAAATGAAGACTCTGGCCAACCACACATACATCATCATGGGCGGTCGGTTTAATGGCCTGTGGAGTATTGTACAATTTGTGGGATGGTTGCAAATGTAGGCTCCTTTAATAGAAGACATTCACCAGATTTAAGGGAAAAGCTAATCATCAGGTAGTGAGAGTGTGAATTTGTGTTATGAATCTGGAAAAGTTTCCTTATCTTTTGATTTTATCATCACTAGTTTTAAGTGGTAATTGTACCACTACTGTTAACAAAGAGGTGAAGCTTTAAATGTATTCATATTGTTCACTAAGGCAGCTGGGTCAGTAGCTTCAGATTAGGCCTGCAGGCAAAAAGTAGTTTGCTGCATTTTGATATCAATAGTGCAGTTATGATACTGAGTGGTGGATATATTAAATATTTCTCATTAACTGTAGCTAGTTAGTTAGTAACTAGTGCACTAGAAAAGTGCTGATTGAAACAACCTAATATTTCCCCCTACTTGTCATTCTCATCTGTTTGTTACAAATATTTATAGTATGACAGTGATATCCTGCTGACCAAAGATTATGCCTCATTTTTCCAAAAGTCCAGTAATACACAGAGAATAATACTCAATAACACTCTTTACTTTTTAAGGTAGCATGTTAAAAGCACATCTTATAATCTAATGTCAAGGCCAAAGAGGTGAGCCCTTATTTTAAATGACATCATGAGTACAAATTCAACAGAGAAATGCAAGCACAACAATCTTAACTATTAATATCAGTTGGAACAAGATGAGCACATTTTGGAAGAAAGCTGATGTTGAGTTGATCTTTTGGGGACAATATTGCAAAACAAAGATGATATATCCCTTATTTTGCATTTTTAATGTAGGACTTCATCAGTAGCCAAACATATTTATACAATTCAATTGATGCTGGTGCTTCACAATGTGAAGTTTGCTCAGGGAAATTTTAACAGTTTAAAAGTTTTCACCACATTACTCTGTTATTGAACAGCGTCTTTGAAGATTGCTCCATTCAGTGGTTTTGTGCATGCCCTGTCCCTTATCCTGGTGAGGGGGAGTCTTTCTGTGTGGGTGTAGTTGTTTTGATGGGCAGTGTAGTGTTACTGTTTGGGGTTTTGCTGATATTTGAGCCACAGTGTGAATTCAGGTCCACTGAGGGGAAGTGGCCCACCAGACCGCTGGTCAGATGACTTCCAGTATGCCGCGGATTAGGCCTAGTTGATGTGGCAGGTGTGAGGGGATGTGACCGCTTGGTGACCAGTTTCAAAACCAAATGCATTTAAGTGGAACATTTTTTAAGTTAATGGTTTTTATTGTAGTTAAGAATGAATACTACTTGTGTCTTCAGTTATTTGACTTTGTTTCTGGAGTTAATGACATACCTTACTGTATTTTTTTAGAAAGTACACACCTTATCCACATTTCACTCAGAGAAAAAAATAAGGCTTTGTTATTACTTAAATATATTTGCATAATTATACATGCACCTGTCACTGACTTAGCTTATTAATGAGAGGTTTTTTGAACAAAAACTGTTCACATTTCTTGTTTTGAATGTTTTCATTCAGAAAATTATTTATATAATAAACATTATTGTAGAATATGATGTAAACCCTTCAGCACTACAAAAATACAGTTGCAACTAAAATGAAGTAAAGTCTTTCTGTTTTCAAAACACTAAATGTTTTGAGCCCTCACAAGTGTTTCGCTACATTCTATTTTATGATGGGTGAGAAATATGTTGAATCTCTTCTTTGCATTAGCTAAAACTTCACTGAAAGTAGCATTTCTTTACAAACTGCAAATGTTAGCCATTATAAAATCTGTTTCATGTTGAGTTCATTGAAGATGCAGCTATTAGTTAATTTCCAAACTAACATTAGTTCATGTTTGCATGTGTGCATGCATGCTTGGACGTGCGTTGATGACACATCCATGGAGGGCTAGGGCAAGGTTTATCAATCATAAACATGAGCCGATGGATCCCATTACGCTGTGGAGATATGTGTGTTTACTCAGCAGTGTGAAGAGCAAAAAGAAAAAGGGAGAGAGAGGGAAGAAGCACACATGTGTGCAGGCGTCTCCCCCTTCTTTGGAGGACAAAGACGCCTAAATATCCACATCACTCTCTGGTCACTGTTGTCAGCACTTAGATTTTCCCCCCTCAGCGCTTTCTGTTTATGTAACAATGAATACAGAGGTTTGGTATTTAAAGCTTTGTTGTCTTCACAACAAGTGGATTGCCAGCAAGAATGAGAGAAGCCTGGAGGCTTAGTTTTAGGCAACATCCTACTCAATCCTTTTCCAAGGAAATGATTGGAATTCCTGGTACTTAACATGCCTAATGAGAAGAACAAGGGCGTCACAAAAAGATTTTTTTCTTTTATTCCTCATTCTTTCACTCTTTTCTCCCGTCTCCTTCTTAAAGACTTTTCAAGTGTTAATCAATTGAAAGGAATGAGATGTGAGAGAGAAATAGCCGACATTAATAGCATACACAAGCACATTGTTAGCATTTAGAGGTTTATGTTTGTCTTGATCTGACACTGGTAGGGTTTTTGGCTGAAATCTTATCTCTCCCTCAACACAGTATCTCTCTTTGCTCCCCCCTCTCCATTCACTGGCCAGACGCCCCCGCATTTATTAATGCCCTCATCAGGAAGTGGGGCCTAGAGTTTCTCTTTACTAACAAACAAATTAGTCTTTGTATTGGAGTGGCTCCACCCCTCCTCCCTCCCTCTGCGGCTGCTGGAGAAGCTGGAAGAAAATTCTCAATGAAACAAAGAAGACATGCAGCTCGATAGCTCACAAGTGGAGCCCAGGGGCATTGGTGTTGATTGGAGAAAGCAAATACTATTTTCTAGTGGAGTAATCGTTTCCGTTCTAAATTTGGACGAGTGAAACATCCTGACAGGGGCAAATATAGCCCATTCATCCCCATAAACAATGCGGCTTCTATTTTTGGCAGTATGGTTTCAACAAAAACATCAAACATGGCCTTTTTTGTCTCCACTGAAGTGGAGTTAATTTACTCAGACTGACATTTCGAGAGCACACATAATATGATTGGATATAAACCCTGTGGAACAGTTTTACTATTCCAAAAACACGTTTTGTTTTTGTTTTTGTTGTGTTTTTTTTTCCGAAAGGAGTCTTGAAGTCTTGCAAATGTTAAGCTCTTTGCTGGAGCCATGGTGTGTTGACTGTGATCAAAGGCTGATTAAAAACATGCCTGTGTGTCCTGTTGGAAAGGCGTTGTGACAGTGTCGTTCATTGCTACAGCATCTTAAGCCTCTTTAAGAACTTAACAGGTTTAACTGTGGAGCTCATATGTCAATGCATTTCCTGTGCTGACCTCCTTTTAGACAATTCACACTGATGTGCAACCTGTTTGCTGCAGAATTAACCAGTACCCTCATTAGGACTATTATTTATTAAAACAAATATCAAACATTAATTTAAAATATGTTTTCAGATGTTTTGGTCCAGCTCAACATTTTACAAACAAAAAGGGGTGTGCAAAGAAGAAGTAATAAATACTTAAACCCACACAAAATGTGTTTGCTATAAGGCACGAACAAAAGCAGGTGGTCTGTCCAGTTAGCTAAGATTAGCAAATAGCCAACATAGTTGAAATCGTAATGCAAATTCTTTGGAGAACTGTTTCAAAGTTATGTGAAGAAAAACATTTTAAAAAAAGTAATTTTGTGGGTGAGGGCTTAGCTAAATGTAGGCTAAATAATTTAATAGCTTTAAAGAATGGATAAATGGCCAACAGTGTAGCATCAAGCCACATAGCAAAAATAGATAGCAAGGAGTGTTGAAAAAATTGGTGCAATTTTGTGAAAAATGATCTATTGACTGCAGCTCTGACATTATTTAACTCTGGCTTTATTGAAAACAAAAAATCAGGTGCAATGTATAAAATTTGTTTCTTGCATTTTGTGCTTAATTTATTACTGTATTTTCCTTCAGCTGACAGGCTGTGTTAGTCAAGTTGGTTGGACATGGAGAGCCTTTGCTAGACAAAAACATCATACCCTAGTCAAGTGCTATATCTTTATTAGAATACCAACCGTTATTAATTCCCAGGTGTGGTAATTGATAAGCATGACGAGAGGAAGAGATACTCATCAATAATATATGAGGTCTTTGTTGTGTGTGTGAGGGAATGGGGTTTGTATTGTCTGTGTGTGTATGTGTGTAGTTTAAGGTTCTGTTTTCCAGCACGGTGGAATTTCTTTTTCCAACACTGGGGTTATCTAAGGTGACAGACACAGCATTTAATATGGAAATCTTTTTTTTTTCACATTTTCCTTAGTAACCTGGAAATTAAAAACAGCTCCATGATCAGCCCTTAAGATAAAAAATACCTTGTTTAAGTGAAAACTATCTTGAGAAGAGAACACTGAGAACAAATATGACCCTTTTTAATATCCTGCAGAGACATGGTGTTCCTGCACATCACAGACTGTCTTTTCATAGCTTAGCATGAATTGTGCTGTATGAATCACATGTTGTCTGTGAACTACCAATCTTCCCATCCCAGCTGACATAATTATATGCTTCAAGAAGATTAATGTGATTAACAGCTTTTGAAATCTCCATGCTATCCTACATGTATGTCTGCTGTATTCACCAACAGCCTCTTCCTGTTGAATTTTTTTTTTTCAAACTGAGACAATTTTTTCACTTTTTTCTGAGCTTTGCCATTTTGTTTGAGAGTTGGAATGCTTCTTTACTTTTCTTCTCTGTTTTGTCTTCTAGTCTGTGGTCCAAGTATCGATATCCGAAATGAGATCAGTGAGTTCAAGCGACTGGAGAACTGCACAGTTGTTGAAGGGTACCTACAGATCCTCCTTATCAATGACAAAACCAACAACATCCACCAGGAAGTCTTCCGCTCCCTCAGCTTCCCAAAGCTGACTGTCATCACTGACTACCTGCTTCTGTTTCGTGTCTCGGGCCTGGACAGTCTTAGCGTGCTCTTCCCTAACCTGAGTGTCATCCGTGGGCGCAATCTCTTCTATAACTATGCCCTGGTGATCTACGAGATGACAAGCCTGAAGGACATCGGCCTGTACAACCTGAGGAACATAACCCGTGGAGCCATGCGGATCGAGAAGAACCCTGAGCTCTGCTACCTGGACTCAGTGGACTGGTCTCTTATTATGGATGCTGAGTTCAACAACGTTATCAATGGGAATAAGAAGGCAAAGGAATGCGATAATGTCTGCCCCGGCATGATGGAGGATAACCCTCTTTGTAAGAGGACGTCGTTTAATGACAAGTACGACTACCGCTGCTGGACATCCAACAAGTGCCAGAAAGGTAACTTTCATTTTATTGCTCTCTGTTTAAACTCTCATGTCAGATGCCTTCCTGAGGAGATTTTAACATCTGCAGTGTTTGTATCATTTTTCGTGATACCATTACAGTAAAAGCAGATCTGACTTTGATCTAGGTAGGTGGTTTCCAGTCCCATAAACATGCTGCATTTTTTCACCAGCGAACAAATCCCATGAATTTATGCAGTGTTTTCCCTTCATTTCCGTAAGACTGCTGGATTGTCCACAGGCCAGTGCAAACATTTCCTCTCTGTTCATTACAGAGACCTTGTCTTCAGATCAGGCTATTTGTGGAGTGAAGGATGGCTGCAATATAGAGCACCAGGTATTAGGAGGGCATACAGAGCTGAGGTTACAGTTGCTAGTCTACCTGTCTGGACCATGACGGTTAAATATTTGCCTTAGGGACTTTTTTTCAATTTATTAAAGGGGTATATTGAGGAATCTGAGGGGAGAGTCATCCTTGTTTGACTTCACCTCAGTGCCAGGGTCACAGAGTTTGAAGGCAGTTCATAGGAGGGTCACACATTTTTTTCATAGAAATTCCTCTTCATCTGAATTAATTTGTTAGTTGTGTTGCTGTGTGGGGTTTCTTACGGCTAGTGTAGCAGCTAGCACCAACATTTGAAACAGTCATAGGTCTTTTTTTCTCAGATTTCAAGGTAAGCGACAGCTTATGCTTTTTGATTGGAAATGGGGACAAACAGATCAACTGTCTTGTTCTTCTTCAAAGCCACTATTGAAGGTTCTTTGAAGCCTTTATAAGACACTTCTGTGGCCTTTTAGGCTTCTATTTCAGATATTGTGTTGCTTCCCAACACATGAATGCAGCAAGTATTGTCTTTCTTGCAACAATTAATGGACATCAAGCAAATCTTTCTCTCTATAGGCCATCTACACGATTTATTTGCATCTCTCAGTATGCAGAGAGCTAAGCTGATCCCTATTTTTTATGTGGAGGCACAGCCACACGTAACTTCAGAAGAGTGCAAAAGTACTTAAACTTACTAACAGAGGTTTTAAAGATCCCATTATGGAATCATTATGTGTGCGTATTAACACGTCTCACCAAAGAGATCAAGCTAACTTGATCAGTGCCTTAAACACAGTGATAAGATAAAGGAAGAAGTTGAAGCCAAAGGTAAGGATAGTCAAGGGCATAACTTGTTACTATTGGGAAAATTTCAACCCTCCAAACTCCCTCCATACTGCCCTCATTTGTGTTAAATAACAGTGGGTAAATGTCCCTCCAGAGCTCAGTCCATTGAAGACCTGTGTACAGCTCCCAGGGTCAGTTAGAAGTCTCAAACACCACCCTTGTTCACCCTCGGGGACCCTCAGAACAAACAGTGGAAATCAAGCTTGAGTATTTTCCCCAGTGACCATGTCTGTTCCTATAGGAAAACTATGGTGTTTATTGTTGTGTGTGTGTGTTTATTCTTGGACCCGCTGGGGCTCTGAATGCATCCATTGATTTCTTTATCCAAATACAGTTGGTTATGTGAATTTAGAAGTTTGTTTTCAGGTCTATGGGAATGTCGGTATTGATAAATAAAGTCTTTTCTATAGTATGGGAAAAAAAGAAAAGAAGTTCGATTGAGTGTATCGCTTTCTTTTTTTTTCTTGTTTTTTTTCACTGTAAGGCTGGATGTGTGTACACCCCCCTGCTCAAGATTCATCCCCCCCCTCCCCCCTCCTTCTGCATAATTGCCTTGTTTTTCTCCAGTACAGATGTTCCTTCAAGGGCATTCAGCGGTTTTCTAGTCAATACGGCCCGGTCTCCTCTTTAATTACACTACATGAGGAGGGAGAGCTGTCTGCCCTGCACTCTACTCTAGCCTCTGGGCCTTGTAGTGCTGCACGGAGACACAACAAAAACTCCTCTTTCCTCGTTTGTGTCCACCTAGTACTGTTCCCCACAACAGTTTGGACTGCACTAGATACGTCAATGGGGCCGTATACAATGCTGGACTGAATTAAGCAGGTTAATGTTGTACTTGAAGGGAGTGGGAGTGACTGAACAGGGTGGTGCAGATTGGAGCAGAGGTTCTGGATGCTTTTTAGTGGCGGGCAGCGATGCGTGGAGAGGCCCTGACTGAGGAGCTGCACGCAGGAGGAGGAGGGGCACTCAGGGGAAATGTCAGGCAAATGTCAAGTATACAAGCTCGATGGCAGGCTCGGAGGGTTGAAAATTTCCCGTCACTCCCCTTGTTTTCCTCCCTCCTGCTTGTAAATCTTCTCCCTCTCTCCTGCTTCTGTTTCCCCCTCTTCTTCCACACTGTCTGCTGCTTTTTTCCCCACTAGTTTTTTCCACTTGGCTTAGCCTCAGCCTGGATCTCATCCCTGATTGTCCTTGTCAGGTGGTCTGCTGGCGTTTCCTCCTCTATTTTCACCTGACTCTTTTCTGCAGAGCTTATCAGAGGCTGTTAACAGCTCGGGCTGTCAGATATCTCTGCTCTGTTTACTTGTTGGAGACAGTCTCTCATCACTGCAGTGGTCACAGCCAAGCAGCCTGTTTAGCCAAGGCCTTGGATCCTCTGACACTATAAGCTGTTTGCTTTGAGTTTGGGGGGAACTTAAAAGTGTCTGGCTTCCCTCAAATAGTCGTCTTCAGGTCTCTGTGTTTGCTGCAGACAGGCTTGCCTCCTGCCCCTGGACCTAAGCCAAAGCCAGATAGACAAGAGGCTTTTAAAATGAGGCAGACGAGCGGTAAAGCATGTCGCTGTGTCCATGCCCACTCTTAGGGCAGGTTAGTCTTCATAGCTCCACAGGGAGGCACACACACTCTCACACTTGCTCATCCTCACATTGCTCACATGTCTCCTTTATGTGATAGGGTATTAACTTACAGTATGAGTACTCTGCTCTCACCTCTTACCTCCTCATGCTGCCTGATTTTAAAGAACACCACGTCCTGAATGTTTTATTTATATTTCAATGACGAAATGTCAAAAGTTAAATCTGTCATTCCAAACTGCCATTTCTTTTAGAGAAAGCAAATTTTCAAGTATGCACGGTTTAAACTGTCCTGGTGTCGGTTTGCATTTGAGAGTCCGAGTCACAGTGATGTAAGATGAAATGTGGTGTAAGGGGACCTGCTGTCCTTTTCTGCTGCAGATAGTCTGTGCTCTGTGTCCTTGTACTGAACCCAGTTGAGACTAAAGCATTTGGAGCCACTCGCAGTCAGGAGAGCTTTCTGCTGGCCTGGGAGACTTTTGCATTTGATAACATGTTTACTCTGTCCTTGCCAGAGACCTACTTGATATCACTGGTCTAAGTGCTCTGACCTGCGACCACTTCACAGCAGGAGAAAACAGTTTCTTTCAGAGGATGCTGCTACTGTAGGGTTAGCAGGTTCAGACAGCCAGACAGAGTCTAATCCTGCAAATGTTTGCAGTATTCTGTAACTACTGTTTTGTTTTTGTTTTCATTTTTGTTATTTGTGCAATCAGTAATCCTTTTCGATCTAATTCTGGCATTAAGACGTAAGCCTTGGATTTGTACCATTCAAAAACTGAGTCACGATTTAATCTTTAAATTTCAAAAGGTTTCAGATTTTCTAGTTGAATTTTTAGATGAGCATCAGTATAATTTTAACCAAACATTGAACTAGCAGACATCTTTATCTTCAAATTTGTTCCCAATCAAACAAAATAAGGCTAGGTAATTAATTGCAAATTGCATTAAATCACAATTTGGCCTGCTGCAATGTTCTAATTGCAGACAGTGCAATATTTCTTCAACTTCAAATGTTGAGAATACCAGATACATTTTTGCAGTAGATGTTTGATGCTCTACATTAGTGTTACTCAACCCTGCTTAACCAAAGAGACAAATTGTTGAAGACTGCCTTTGCAAGAGCAACAATCTTAGTGGTGAAAATGTAAATGCAGATTCGCAAGTCTTATCCACTTACATGATAACTAGTTAATGGGTATTTATGTTTCTTTATAAATGATTATGTGCACTGTGATAATGCATGTAATCAAGGCAGTGCTTAACAGAAAAGTACAAATGAACCAGAGAAGACTAAATACAGATCCTCTGCTTGGTCTGTAAACTGACTCCTGGGACCAAAAAAAAGCACAAACTTTTTGCTGTCAATGCAGAGATAATTACTGTGCTGAAACAAAGGTGTGAGTGTGCTCACTAAGAACTGTGTGTTGTTTCTTTCCTAAGTAAGGCATGTAAACTATGCTAGGTTTTGCAAAATGACTCTGCTCCTTTAAGTGTATAAGGTAGAAATTCCTGCTGACTTAGTCATTGCAGTTGTGAGGGGATAAAGAGGGGGGAAACACACTGCACAGCCTCTGTGTGCGAGGTCATACAGAGAGTGTTTGTTGGCTGAGAGAAGAAACTAAACTGAAGGTTGTGATGATATACAAATAGATGGAGTTTATGTGTAAATGGTTCTGTCTGTTTATCCAACATCTAACATCAGACTGAAGGTAGCTTTAACGGCTCTTTTGAAGCTTATCAAAGTCCTGTGGTTATAGTGAGAGGAAGCAGGAAGGGGCTCAGATTCCACTTTTTGATAGTCCCGTGCTTTCCTGGGGGCACGCTGAGCACCATGACTCAGTGCCCATGCATCCGATGTTTCCACTTGGCATGAGCTGCTCGCTTGCGCTGCTCCATTTTGTACAAAGTTCAGGCAGCATGCCAGCGTCAGAGATGGCAATGTGGTCGATCACATTCATTCATTCTTGCCCTCCCACAACCAGCTGTCGAAAAAATGAAATAATGAGATCCATCGTGTTCTGAACTTCTGTACTACTGTGCTTCTATTTTATTCCCATCCACTAGGACCAACATTTCATTTATCTGTGAGAGTCTGTACAGTTGTCTTATTTGATTAATTCTGGTCCTTCTTTTCCATGAAAGTGCATATGAGAGCCCTGGTGGAGTGTAATGATTTCAACAATATGGTTTAACTGAAAAAAAAAAAAAAAAAAAAAATTAAGTCAAAATCAAGAAAATTAAGCAGAGCCATCTTTAACAGTGGTCCAAGGCAGGAGAAGCAATAGGTGGCTGCCTCTGTGTGTTTGTTCGTGTGTGTGTCACTTATGAAAACATTGGTTTATTAGCTTTTAATTTATCTGTTTAAACACCTACTATATGTTCTGCATTCAACATTTTAATGTATCAAAAGTACAATCAGGACTGGACTTAAAAATGTTTGCTGTCATAGCTGCAAAGGCAAAAGGGATTCACATATATTTGGATTATTATTCGATTTTAATGAGTAGCAAGACATTTAAAAAAAGATATATTTATGAAGCAAACATTTAAGCTATTTATATTTAGGTTTCAGCTGATACATTTTATTGGGCTTTGTTTGTAGCTTGCGGTGTGTTACTGCTCTTATTTTTTTTTCATTTTGAGTTACATGCTAACTCTTTAAAAACTTGATATAGCATATGTGATTAGAATTATTTACATTAATATAACCAATTTATATACACTGAACAGTGATAAACGTTATAGAGACAATACAGTTTGGCTAACCAGCTTTTTGCTTCAGTCTCAATTTACAAATTGATCATGACAGGAGACATGTCCAAATTCAACATTTTCTGTGAATCTGTTTGTTAAATGTGTGGTGTATTAAGTTCTGAATTTTTCAGGAAATTTCTAGCAGCACAAATTAAAACAATGCCCCTCAGTTCCTTCCATTTTTATCTTCATTTATCTTTCGGATTCATTTTTTGGTTCTGGTCATATTAATAAACATCACTCTTGTGTCATTCACTATTAGCTCATGCAGCCCAAACAGAAACATCTTTTAGTAGGTGCCCTGAACCTGGGTTCTTAAAGCATGAGGAGAAAAACTCTTTTTGGTTACAAATAGTTTTCCTGCTCATTTAGTTTTATTAGTTGCCCTTGGACTTGTACGAGGCCTGAAGCATGAGTGGCAAGTGTGATTGGTCAGAAAGGAATTGTTTTTGCCTCTTGCTTTAACTTGTCGGAAGTTTCTCCCAAATGCAAAATTGTAACAGCAAATAGTTTCCTCACAGCCTGCACAGAGCATGCTGAAACAAAAGGAGAAGTCACAGACACAAGTGAACAACATTTCTAAACTTTAACATCAACATTAGCATCTTTCTTGGTATAGTTGCTATTTGATTATGAGTAAGCCAAGTTCATACGTGATGCGGAGGCTGTACAGTGTGTTTTTGTTCATGATTGAACAGCAGGGTTTATTGTCCCTCAAAGGCTGCTAATGCTGGATTTGATCTGACTCCTGTCCACTGTGGCTAACAAAGGACTCTTCTCAAAGCGCTGACAGATTGGCCTTCTTTCCTAGGTTTCCTCTCATAGACTTGTTTGACCAGAACAGGACTTGTGTGTCATGCTTCCAAAGGGACCCTTTACACTCATAACACACATTCAAACATTTATGCACATACACACTCATTCATGCTATCACTTCTCTCCCGTGCCATTGCTCTTCATCTGCTAATTTTTCCCTCAGCCCTTGCCCAGTGTGGCTGTCCTTACTGTGCCTTGTGTTGTGTGTGCCTTTGTAAGTATCAGCCGAGCATGTGCAGTTTGTTCTCAGCCTTCTCGATGCCTATTTGAGCCGCCCAGCTCCTCTCCTGATAGGCTGCTGCATGCTGCCTTCTGGCTGTGCAGCTCGGAAGCTGTGACTCATCCTTTGCTCTCACCACTCATTCATAAATCTGCGTGAATACTACAACTTCCTCTCGCAGACCCGTGGGGCCCCCTCTGCTCTTTGGTAGGTTCCCCCCGTCCTGCTCTAAATGGCAGGAAGTGAAGAGAGGCTGTCTCCGCCTTGCAGTGACGCCCCCAGAAGAGGTTAGCGTGTGGATGCCTGCTGCCTGTGCTTGCCCTTGGCGCCTTAGCCGTGCCTGTCTGTCTCCCTGTCTGCCTGCCTTCCATGGCTCTCTCCCTCCGTACACCCAGGCCAGACCAGTCATCGACTACCAGGGCTGGCTTGGCTTGGCTTGCTTCCTGGGAGATAATGTGCCATGCCTTCAAGTAAGCTCCAAGAGCACGGGTTAATTCCATAGTTGAAAAAAAAAAAAAAAGAAATCTCCTGCTGACAAATCTCTCCTGCAGAGGTGAGGCTGAATGCTGGCATGCTTTAGTGAGAAGAGAGTGCCTTGTTTGCCAGAATAGTAAGTCAGGTTCACTGAGGTCACAGGAACACTGCACCTTCATCTATTTTCCCAGCTGTGAGAATGTGTGTGTGTGAGTTGCTTGTGTGATAAGAGCGCCAGGAGATTAATTAAAGGATCTGCTCTCTTTACCTCTCTCCCTGCACATCTAAAATGTATGTCTCTTTGAAAACAGGTCCATTTCCCGCGACAAATCCATGTGTGTCAACGTAAGGGTGTATCTGAAAAGCATAAAGTTGCTTTTGTGAACAACTTAATTTCAGTTTTAGACACGTTCTTGAACAACAACTGAAGAACAGTTATTGTATCCTGCAGCTTAGCTAAGGATGAGTCACTCTGAGGATCTAAAGGGTGTGTTGTGTGTTTTTGTGCTCTATTTATTAAAGAGATATCAAGCAGGCCTCAGCGTGCTGGTGGTGTTTAGTTGTCTGTTTTCTTCAGGAGCATGTGCACAATGAGGAGATGAAAGAACATCATAAAATCACAAAAGGAAATCTCATAATTTACATGGCTAAATGAAATGCCTCTGACAACCACACACTTCCTCTAAAACCCTTTCTTCACCGTAAGACAGGGTGAAGAGTGAACCTAATAAAAGCTCCATACAAAGTTTTGATCATGTCAGCTCTTTACAGATCTTCCCCAGTATAGCTTTCAGTGTCAACAAGCCATAAAATACCCTGGCTCGTCAGATGTCTTTAGTCTGCTTTCTGTCAATGCCTGAGGAATGGCCTGGACCCTCTCCGATGCCTCCTCTTCCTCCTCTCTCTCCTCGGCTTGTTTGGGTGGGATCTCCAGGGGCTGGTGCAGTTGTCAGCACACAGCCTAATGGGCACAGGTGGCTGGGGCTCCTCTGCTTTCTCCAGCTTCTCTTGGCATGGCTCTTTTTGGCACACTAGCAGCTCCTTGGCCATCCGCCTCTATGGGCTTCTCCAACACAGCAATCACCAGTTGGTGCTTTGTCAGCATCAGGGTGGCCTTGGATGAAATATGGCTCTTAACTTTGAAACATGACAAGAAATATGGCAGTGTGTGACGCCCTGCTGAGCTGTGCGGTGACAGAACTGTGTGTATTTCTTCTACTTCTTTTTTTTTCACTGCTCCTCAGAGTGATGACAAGTTGCTGGGTCATCCCCTGTTTCTCCACAGCAGAGCAGAGTCCAGTCGCAGAGCAAGCGTACAGCTGTACTGCAGCATGCAGCAGTCAGACAGAAGCTTGTTACTGTGTCAGATAATTTTAGAGGTCTCTGGAGCACTCTGCTGCAGCTCTATCTCTGCCTGCTGCTGGGAGGGAGGGAAAGGCCGCATCACCTGGGAGCAGCCACTATCCTCATTCATACTTGCTAAATTGGCTTTAGGCTTAAAGACAATCATGACAACATGGAGGCAGACAGGGTACAGTGAGGCTGTAGGACACTTTTGGCTCTGTTGTTCTGCAACCCTGCTTGACATCATGGTGCTGAACTATAAAGAGGTCATTACAGAGTGTCTGTCATGAAGGCTGCATCTGGATGATGGTGTTTCAATCAAAACTGCAGTAATACTTCAGTGGTGTAGAGGCAACACAGATTTTACAGAGAAGTACATGAAAACCTGAAACTGCAAACCATTACACTGCAAAAACTGAAACCTAAGCAAGATTTTCTTGTTGGACTTAATATGAGTCACATTTACAGGAATAAGTCCAGAAGATATTAAATTGCCTATGAAGCTACTTGTTTAGTTTCTTGTATTAATACATTTTTCAAGAAACTTGAGAGGCAATATTTTTCCACCCTTTTCTTCCAAGTCTTTACAAGCAATTTGAGATTAATTTTCTGGGTTTGTGTGGTGAACGTGACACATTTAAGTGTACTAATACTTTTTTTTACAGAATAAATAAGATATTGATACTTGCTTAAATTTCCATTTTTGCAGTTTAAACACTGTCTGTATTATGACTGTTACAGAGCAATGTAAAAATTCACATTTTGGAAGTTTGTATTATATCTTTATGAGTGGTATACCTAATTTAAAGCTCCTTGGAGTGAGTTTAAATCATTCTTAATTGTTGGGTCAGACCAGATAACTGACATTATGCTGAAGAAACCTTTCTTTAGATATTCAACAGTAAACATTCATGACGATTGATGCGTGATTGTCCAAAGAAAGCAAGATAAGACTTTTTAAGTCAGAAAATACTGGTTTGGCATGTGTTAGCCATGATCGGCACCTTTACACCAGGATTTATTCTTTTATGTCAGTGCAAATGTATCTGCTTTTTTAAAACAGCTTCACCTTTGGTGGCACCTCAACCTGGTCTTTAGCTAGAAAAAATCTCTCAGCTGCGTCTGGTGGTATTGATTACTTTTCTAGAGATATTTTTCAGGAGCTACCTGCTATTTCTTCAGATTTTGCCATGTAGAAATAAAGACACATTGTTGTGTAATGATAATAAATTTCAACTAATAGAGATCTCTTTATTGCGTTGTTGGTTGATCCTTATGCAATGATAAGCTTTCCATTCACTTAATGAACTCATTGACCCCTGCTGTGTGCATCTCTCTCTCTCTCCCTCTCTTTCTCTCTCACTCTCTTTGTGTGTGCGTGTGTGTGTGTGCGTGTGTGTTTGATTTCTTGCATCCTCAGCCTGGCTCCTCAGGTCTGCCGCTGATAGAGCAGAACGCATGCTTGACAGGGGCGGAGGTGGACTTGCATTAGCACTCTTTTCATCTGCTCTGTCCTCTTGTGTCTGATGAGAGCGCAGTTGTTGATAAGCGTCCAGCAGACCTTTTGAAGTCCCAGTCTGGACTCGTCTCCCCTTCAGCTCAGTCCTACCCCACCCCAACCCCCAGTCACCCACCACCCACACCCATTAGTGCATCAATTACAGAGACGAGGCTTATGGGGCTTGTTTGCACTTGAGTTTGCATCTCTCCCTCTTAGTCTGCTGCTGTCTGATAAACATGACAGACACTAGCCCACAGCCTGCATGTAAACATTCCCCAATCCCATTCATATTTTATTACTCACACTCATCTTTTCAGTGTAGCCTGTCCTGTAGCAGGGCCCACACTCCGGGCTTTACGGGCTTTTATTCAGTTACACCTCTGTTTGACTATTATGTGGTTTGAAACGCAGTGACAGAAAGGAAACAAAATCAAAACAAAATCCTTAACCACCCTCTATGTTCTGTTGAAAAATACAGAAGTCATATTTTGTTGTGGTCTGTGTCTCAGCACTTCCCTGCAGAAGACTCCGTTCCGTCCTACATGTTGTGTTGTTAGAGATTTTCCAGACCAGACATGTACTTGCTTGTAAAAAAAGCTTGTTTTTGCATTCCTCCTACTTCCCTTCATAATATATGGTATTATATTCCAGCCCTCTTTTTTTCCTCCTACCTGTGCGGGGGGTAATGACACCAAGGCTTTTGTTTTGGAAAACCCCCGGAAAGTTACTCATTAGGCTTTTTTCAGCATGTTTTCTCAGCCAGTAAAAGTAAAGCTACAAACTTTTTTTGTTCATCAGCCTTTTACTCTCATAGCTAGAGTATGTATCAGGCAGGTATTGTTAGCAAAAAAAAATATGCATTGTGCACTTTACATAAAAGAGAAGTTTTCATTCACATAAAGCTCTGTTATTGCGAGAAAAGAGCAGCACTTGGTTTTAAAAATAAAAATGGGAACATCGTGAGAGAACCCTCCAAGACCGTCTCTGCTGATGTTATATGTACTGTACACACTGTACTGTTCTTTCTTTCCATGTCCCTTCTCAGTGCTACAATACGACTTCCTGCTAAATGATTGTACAAAAAAACGAATATGAGTCTTTTGAAACATTTTCATTTTAACTCAGTTTGAAAGCTCAAACACAAAGAAGCTATTATCATTCACAAAGGTCAAAGCATTACTCAATAAACTCAGCATGTGTTTACATTGATATACATTAAAAACTTAACTCCAGATGTGTCATCCTGAAAACTGCTCCAGGATATTGGGGGAGTGCAGGAGAAGACTTGCGTGTCACTGCCTCTTCACATGTGTACAGCATGTTCTCTATGTGCTGTATGTATGTGTCTGCATGCTGGTAGCGTGCTCACACACAAAGTAGCTTTTGTTGAAGGATGTGTAGTACTGAAGTGTGTGTGTGAGTCACCCATTTGAACGGCAAAAAACAGTTTCCTTAGGCCCAGATTCAGGCATGTGGGGTTATTTTTCTTGACTTATGTCGTATTTTAAATGAGAGTTTAATTTTGTTTGCATCAGAGTCATTAAAGACCATGTCATCAACTTGGCAGAAATGAGTGGTCCAAACCTTGTAGAGATCATCTGCACAACAGCAACAATATATGCAAGTTTTGTTTATTTTCAGTAGATCATTATTTGTGTGAGAAAACAACTTTGTCATATCATGGAGCAAATCAATCACCTACTTTATAAGTATTCAGTTCACCTCTAGATGTCATAAGTGAATAAATAAATCTGTGAGCAGACAATTGACGACTTTTTTTACAAAAAGGTATAGAAATAATCCGTTTTAAAGCTGAATTAATCGTCGGGTAAAAAAAAAAAAAATATTACAACCAATTTTTTCAGGATACCCGAGCAATCACTCACAAATTTGCACATAGCAGATTTAGCATGAAGAGAAGTGTTGTGATGTAACCAAATTAAAACACCAAATGACTTTCAAAGCAAAATAAACTGTGTTGACACAGGAGCAACCAACCAACAGTACAAGGAGGGTCAAGAGTAAGCAACCGTCTTGATTCTCCATTCATTTTTCATTCTCCATTCCATCTTCACCCAGTTGGGGTGAAGATGGAATGAACATGGATCTGCCGTATTCCTGGTCTTAGAGTGTGGCCACTACTTGGGCACTGACTCTGTTTGGAGGACTTAATTTTTTTTGGTGGTCTGCATCACTCTGCAGTACTATGCCTGAACTGTATGTCGAAGTGCAGTTTCTTTGCTGGTCATATTAAAATCTCAGGTCTTTGTTGAGGAAAAAAATGAGGAGAGCATGGTGATTTAATTTGAACGCCTTATATTGGAGTTGGAGCTGTTAATTCTTGGGCAGCAGTTTATTATTATCATCAAAGTTATTTAAAAGAAGGAAAGAGAGGAAATGTAGGAGGGCATAGGATGTAAGCCTGCTGAATCAGTGTAGGCAGAGGACAATGGTGGTGATGATGCAAATACTGTTAATGCAGAAATGTGATGCCACTCAGCGCACCAATCACAGGGTTTGCTGTCTGCATTGTTGAAACGGTTTTAAGAGGGTGCACATCAATCATGTAGAATACATGAACCTACAGCAAATGCTATGGAATAGACTTGAGGAACAAATCTGTATCAGGATTTGAGGTGTCTCTCATGTCTAATGTGATGATTACTTTTACATGACAAAAATGTTAAAAGGTTTTTAAATTACAGCAGCATCTTTGCCAAGTTGTTAATTTTGGGTTCAAATATGTACAATATTTCTTATCTATGTTCAAAATAAAAAGGATTGGCTCCAGACTTACAGATCAAACACCCTCTTTTACTGAATTTGTACCTATATAGTCTGTATAAACTTTAGCCCCACATGACCTTAGGGTCTTCTTCAGAGTGGTGGTCTTTTCAGTAGGTTTAATGACAGTGAAGACGCCAATGAATTACAGCATGATTCAATTTTCGCTCATTCAGAGAGTAAATAAACTCTTAGATCTACTCTATCAATTGACCCTCCACTAGCTGTAGCCCCTGACACATTGCGATTTAGTGTGTGCGTGAGAGCATTATTAAGAGACAGAGAGAGAGAGAGAGAGAGAGGGAGAGTCAGGAGGGACACATGAGGAGGACTTCATTTTATCACTGATATGTCGAAAGGTCTGTGAATTGTGGTATTAGCACTGGAGAATCCATAACTCATCTCAGAGTGCTGTGGTGATAGCGAGGGGTTCAATGGGAGCTCCTCCTTGGATTATTATGAATTATGAGTGAAAATATGAACTCTGGGTGGCAGATTCATGTGATGTCATCAGGAGAGCTCTTCTGCGTGTACTTAAGGACTGTCCTGGGTTTACAGACCCTGTACAGGTCACACAGTTGTCTTACTCACACTCAGAGGAAGAGCTAGAAATGCTGGACACTGGCCCACTCTGAACAGCCATGGTATTATAAGCATTCTGTGCTTCTGGAGGCCTCTTGGTCATAAAAACAACCCCTGGAGCCCCCCTCAGCCTGGCAAAGAGCTGAGGTGCAACACAGAATCACAAACCTGGAATGCTCTTGAAGTTTTTACACCTCCTGGTGCATTGGCTTGTTTTAATTGGGTGAAAGTTTGAAATGGCTTGTGTAATTACACAAGCATGATGGCCCAAGTAAATGAAACATACATTCCACCAGGCATACTTTTGACTCTGTGACCATTTAGAGTTAACTGCCTTTGCTGCGACTTGAGTTTGAGGATTAGAAAGGAATAGCAGCAGAAGTTTTTATAAGCTCTCATCTCTGTAAGTTTCCCTGCATGGTGCATTGAAGTGTATGTAAACACTGAAAGCGAAGGGTTCTATTTTTTAGCATTTAAAAACATGCTCTTCCCCCTTTGTCGTCTGGTGCTGCCATGGTAACAGACACCTCTGCACTCAGCGCGTCACTTTGTGCTTGAGGGTGTCAGAAAATGCTGCATACAAGCATGCATTTAAAGTCATGGCTCAGGGGCAGTGGGAGGAAGTGGCCTCTCAGGGCACAGCAAAGAAAGGCAGTGCCGCGGCCTTGTTTTAAGTGCAATGACAGAGACACAGCCCCTGATTTATGGAGTGAGCATGAGCTGGGCGGGTCATGTTCTGCCAAAGAGGCCAGCTTCTGGAGGAGGAAGATTGAGACTTAAAGAGAAAGGTAAAGGGTCAGATATCCCTTTCTGAGTGAGGTCACATCAGTTCTGACATCTGTACCAAACGAATTTAGGATCAAACAACTGTGTCACCTCAAAAGGTCCCAGGAAAACCACCGCAGGTTGGTTCACATCAAAACAGATGGAAAAGAAAAACTTGTCCCTTGGTCTGCTGTTGTTTTGAGTATGTGGGTTATGGTGTGTGTCTCTGAATTGTGGAGTAGGGCTGTTGTGTGACAGTGACACATGGAGACGCCAATGAAAATCATCTCTGTCTCTTTCGTGCGTCTGTAATTGTAACGGAGGCATTGTGCTGGGAAGTGTGTTTGTCTATGACATTATTTATCTTTGCTCTCTTTCATTCTCTCTGTCAACTCTCTGACACACCCATTCCAGGAATCTCTGGTGGACTGATTGACTTCGGCTTTCTCATGTGTAAGCTCTTAGCCTCCAAACGGCCCAAATAGGGGTTATCATTCTGCAGATTGATTCAAGATATTAGCCACAAGCCACTGTGGGAATAGTGTGGCATTTTTCTGACATAGCTTAATAGAGGACGCCTCGCATGTGTGTCTTTGTGGTGGAGAAGGCTGTGTTTATGGTGTGTGTAGGGAGGTGGAGCACGGGGTGGGGGGAGGTCAGGACTAAAGAAACAACGGAGACTGCTCTTGGGTCTGTCGCCTGCTCCCTGCTTTCTTGGCAGTAAACTTGATCAGTGAAGAAAAATACACGCTCTGCCTCTACAATGCAGGCCTTTGTATTTTGTCGGCATCAGAACCGACAACCATTTTGGAAATCGCTTCCAGCCTATTAAAATGTTTCCAGACCGTGACTGTTGAACCAGTGAGTTTTCCCAGTTAATTGCTTGGCATCGTTCCTCCTCTTAGGTTCATCATGGGCATCCTCTGAGAGTAAAAGACTTTCTGATTGGACTTTCAAAGAAGAGGCTGGTGTTGTAATCTCTTCACATGAGGAAGGGGGCCTCTCTGATCTCAGTCAAGAGGAACACATGTGCTCTATTCTTCCTAGTTTTAAGCCATCCTCATTGCTCTTTTGCCTCAGCCCTGTGAATGTAACGAACCGTCAGCACCAAAAGTTAGTTCAAGTGTGGCCTAGAACCCTCATCAGCGCCCAGAGTCATTGTTCTTACTGAGCTGCGCTGTTTAGCAGAAATGAATTAGCCTTTTTGTGCCAGTAGACTTTTTCAAACAGCCATTTATGGTCTGTTAGTTTAGTTTGGACTCTTTATCGAGTCTGTTAAATCACAGACTCTATTATCAGGAGTGTAACCACTTGCTGGTAATACTGGACAGTTGGCAGATGAATTGGATGACTCTAATTAAGACCATTGCTCATTTGTTTTCTGTATTGAGTCTTTTATTTGTATAACTTTTAAGATTTTTCTGTCAAAACATTGGTAGTGTTCATTTGAATTAATTATTGGTCATCACTGCTAAATTGATCCCCCACAGGTAGTAGGTGCCTTGCCATGCATCTTAATCTGCTTTCTTTTCTAGCATCTTGTTGTGATGTGTTCCTGTGACCATGGTTTAAGTTACCATAAGTCTAGTCATTGCGTTTTCTTAAATGTTTCACTCCATTAGATTAAATGAAAAACAGAAACAGGGATGGATGAGAAAATTTCCCTGATTTGATTTGGTTGATTATTTTTTGTTGAGAGCTGGGATACACTGATACAGCCCTGGTATCTGGTATTGGTCTGATACATAACTCATAAAGAAGCAGCAGATTTTGGTGACAATGATCCACGATCCATAAGTCGGATGTATTCAACTCAGTTCAATCTTGTTCTGTATTTAGCAGTCATGTGCCAGCAGTGCATCATCAACACTGATAGATCTGGATTTTTGACAAGAGCTGAAAGAGCATTAAGAAATATAAGTACAGCAGATTGGCAGTTTGGAGATAATTCATATCTGTTTCTCCAAGAACTCTTACATTTTCAATATGTGTGAACAATTGCTCACTTATCCACCTCTTGGGTTTACAGTTGAATTTAGTCACTTTACAGGTAGTTCAAATGGATTTCTTTTTCATTTTGGTTTCAAAAGTTTGGGAAGCCTGAAGTTACTGAAACATAATTCTCACTCAGGTCTTTATCGTTATACCAATACCAAATCCGAGGCAACACTACTGGTATTGGGACTTATAAAGTTGAACCAGTGCCTCCTTATTCCCCATGATGAAGCAAAAATCAAAATGTTTTAGCTGCAAGATTTTAGTGATTCACCTAAACCTGTATTGTTTCCATCCTGTTACATTTTAACCTCCTCCGTGAGGGTAACTTCAGTTCAGTCCTGCGGCCAACCTCCTTGCTAACATTCTTGCTGCATACTGAAGATGCCTTCGACTACAAGTGAGATAAGGAGAGGAGACACGACCACAATAAGCAAAGAGGGCAGTGAATGCACAAATTAAAGGCAAATGGTTCTGAGTCAGGCTAACTGTGTCTTACATATTGTCACAGTGTTGGTATTATTTCCTTGGTGAGGTCATGTCTGCCTCATAAAATTGTCTGTTGTTCGTAGGGGTCTGTATATGCCTTAGTCACAGACAGTGCTTGGCTTTAAATGCTTTTGTGGGGCACAGCATGTGAGGGGGTTGTTCCTTTCACTGTCTGACCCCCACTAGGAGAGCTGGAAGAATGCCCATTGTTTCCTCATGGCTTGCTTTGTCTGATAAACTCCAGACCAACTCTATGTTGTCAACGCTCCATCACCACATACTCCTCTCCCTTTTTTCTCACCGAGTGCCCATCCTCTTCCTCCACCTCATCCTCTTGTTGATCTTTACCCCCCCTGCCTCCTGACAGCTGCTGAGCTGGAGGATCTCACCCTGTGGGTGCCGCTGGCCCGCTCACCTAGGTTAAAATGTCTCAGTCTGGACAGGGATTAAATAAAGACTACTGTCTTTGCTGTTAGTACAGTTCATCCCCACTGTTCCAAAAGGATCACCCCGCTGCATTATGTAATGTCACAGACAGAAAGAGGACGTAACCTCTGTCCTCTGAAAACTTTATTTCTCAATCCTCTCCCTCTCAGCTATTTCAGAATGGCAGCTCGGCTTCTTTGTTAGCCCTGTTCACTGGATCAGTACAGTGAAACAATGTAGGCCAGCACACTGGGTGACTCATTACTTTTTCCTTAGGCCATTTCTCTCTAGTACACCATCAAGAGGAAAAAAAGGATAAAACCTCAAAGGCTATCATGTTGAGTTTTCCTTAAAGACACCAGAGCCTTGTGAGGGTTTGTGAAAGTGGAGGTTTGGCATTGAGCATCACACCAGTGAGAAAGTCCAAAGTATACATTTACCAAGTTCTCATTTTAGAGACCTGTTTCCACTTCAGTTTAGAGCTCCTCAGCGTGCATTTGTGAGGTTACCTCAGAGTGATCAAAAGGGGAACAGCTCAAATAAAGAATGCATGATGGTAAGCGATCCGCTGAAACGTCACTCGCACTCGGCTCAGCTCCTGCAGAATGCCATGTTTAGCCCTTAAGACCCTTACAAATCAGGGTATATTTAGAAAATTCCATTCGGTCTTATTCTACTAAGTAGTGATTAGCTGCTGATGATACATCTATTATTTTTCTCTGCTCAGGTGGCATCACAGCTGCATCGTCAAAGGTCAAATTTGGGGGCACATTGGGCTTAGTTTTATTGTTGTTGCTTTTGATCTAAAGGAAATGTCTCCTCCTTATAGTCTTTTGTTTCAAGTTTGGATGGGAAATTTGTTCATCAAGGCATGTGTGGGCTGGTTTTTGATCAACAAGGTCTGTTAATAGTTGGAGTTGTCCAGCTGTGTTGGTGTTGTTCCTCCTGGTCTACTCGCCAACATTCTTCCCTAGCATCAGACATATGATCATGTTCTGTGGGTGCCATACCACCAAAGCTTATTACAAAGAGTGTCTGCCCTTAATCAGAATCAATGAATGTAGGTTTTTTTTACTCCACACATACCTGACACCTCAGGCTTTAGAGTTGAGTCTTTTTCATCACAGGTTTTGATTAATTGGTTGGATGGAAACGAGGTCTTCTCAGGGGTCAGGTGCAATTAAGTCAACATTGAATCCCACAAATTTCTACAAATGTTTGGACTGCTGAAGCCTTTTAAGTCCCTACAGGGCTGACGACAAGCCGTTCTGTTCTCCTTGTGACCAGAGGATAAGTGGGATGGATGCCTTGGAACCATTTCCCTTGTTTAAATCTGTAATTGGATTAGAGGTACCCTCTGGAGAAAGGTGCCATAATGATACAGCACTGCTGCACAACAACACTTGCAGGCAGACCCTGCTCTCCCACACAGTCTGACTCTGAACATGGTGCTCCAGGCGACGGAGAATTCTAAGATCTCCCAGATGTGAGCGGAAGAGTTTTTATCTCACGGCCGGACACCTGTGGCTGCTTTGACACAGGTGTTCACTGCAACGCTCTCCTGCTATGGGCATGTTTCTTGGAATAAGACCACCTCCAACCCAGGGATGAAAATGTGAAGTAGAGTCAGAAAGACTGATCAGGGTGTCTCTTTGGTGAGCTTGGGAAACAAGCCAGAGTCCTTTGGGCCTCCCCAGACAGCAGCAGTCTGAGACCCTGAGGTGGAGTTGTGGTTGCTTTAACAGGGGGCTCACCTCTTCAGAGAGGGAAAAGCATGAGACCAGAGCCAGCCATATCTGACAAAGTGAGGTTAAGAGCCTGCTGCCATGTTCTATTATGAGCTTCATTTACAGCAGGAGACAGTAGGAGCACAGGGATGAATCGCTCATCAAGCTCACTCCAAACTTAGCTCTTTTTTTGTTGTTTCTCTAAATTGGCACACACACACACACACACTGGCACTAACACCTGCTCAGTTAAACAAGATGACCCCATCCAGCACACACTGTTCCCTCTTGTGAACAGGCCAGATCCCTGAGCTATCAGAGACAATTAATGTAGTCATTCATCTCGCAGCGCTATCTGGTTAACAACAGAGGAAATGTAGACTGTGAGAGGTGGGGGAGAGCAGGGGAGAGAAATAGGGTGATGAGGGTGAGCTCTGGGTGAGCCTGTTCCAACCTCAAATAACAAGTGTGTGAAGAACGAAACACACAACTGCTAGAAGCACTCACACATTGTTTTCTGTTAGCTTTTTTTTCTGTCACACCTTGGTGCTGAAACATATTTATCAGGTGTGCAACTTTTGGGAGTACGGGTTTTGTGTTTTGGGTGGCTGATTTATTTTGGAAGTTAAACCTAGCCACCTTCCCTGCTAGATTTCTAACTTTCATTGATAGTTTTCAAAAACTTAACCAGCATCTCACATTCACTCCTGACTATTCCCGTGATTTCCAGGAGCTTCTCTTACAAACTTTCCAAAATTGCGTGTTCACACATGTCCTTTAGTGCTGAGTCTTCCCTGTCAGACAAAGGAGCTGTAGGAGGCAGGACATAGCATCAAAATCATGCCATGATGTAACGTTGACAATGGGATGGCAGGAAAAGGATGGAATATTCTCCCCGTTCATATCAGAACTATGATTATAAAACATTCAAGCTTTTATTTTAAGAACAGTGTTGCATCTGAAATCCTGAACACATGCTTGACTCTCTGTACTCTGTTCATGGGTAACAATAGGAACAAAAACAATTCACGATGACTTCATTGCTGTTGCTCAATGCCTCCCGGATATGCCATGAATCAGTAAGAGAATTACACAGAGGGTGCAATGACACTATATGCATGTTTATACATGATTTGGATGAAATACTGATGTCCTAAACTTAATTTCTCAATCACCTACAGACTGTGTTCTCCTGTTTGCCATTGTGAGGAAAATCTGTCTAGAAATGTTCCTTCACCCCTTTTAGAAAAGCTCTTTTTCTTCTGCTTATGTTACCCTTTCAAAATAAAAGCACTGGTCTTCATTAATGTCATCAACGGAAACATTTTCACATATTCTGAGCAATTCACTTTGAGAGGTGTGGAAACAACTTATTCATTATGTTTGATTGTTTAGTTCATGGTACCATTTAGAAAAAAACTTATTTCCATGGCCTTTGGTGCCAAATCATTATAAAAAGGGCTCAGTGAAAAAAATCTTAATCTACATCAGGGAAACGGATCCTAAAGTGAACCTGCATTAAAGATGAATAACAGTAATAAAAGAGTTGTTTTTGCTGAGGTAAGCCAGCACATAGATGTATGTGAGGTGTCATTGCCTTCTAAAGATGCTATATTCGGTTTGTTTGTGTCTGTGTGTGCGTGAGTGAGTGTGTGTGTGTGCGTGCGTTTGTGTGTAATCCCCATGTTGTGATTTGAATTTGGCGGTTGGTGCAGCAGATGGGAGGTGTGACTGGAGGTTGGAGTGCATGTGGTGCCCCCTCCCTTATGCGTACGAGGCGCGCTCTGGTCTGTCTTTAGGCAGACAGACAGCTGGTCAAACAGGCTTAGCAGAGCAGTGGGCAGTCTGGACTATGACTTAAGCCCATTACGCCCTCTTTACTTGTCATTGGTCAACAAGCCAAGTTCAAAAAGTAATTTGATGGTCAGACAGCCATGTGGAGATTGGTGTATTTTTGTCTGAATCATTGTTTTAACATTCTAGCCATTCATCTGCAGGAGAAAACAGAAGAGACAGGGAAACCTCATGTGATGCTAAAGCATTTCAGGTCTCTTTGCTTGTGTTGTTGTGACTGAAAGTGACAGATTTGTGCTGTGAAGGTAGGGGCCCCCTCACTCTGCCTGTGTATGCTGGAAGTTGTGTCGTGCAGCACGTAGGCTTATGGAATGCCGGACCATTCTCCCACCACTCTCGTGGCGGGTGGCCTGGGTGAGTGACGCCAGCAGAACGGGCACTAGGAGGATGCATCAAGCAGCAAGAGAGGGATCAATGGAATGTGTGTGGAAATAGTGTTTGTGTGAAATTTGATTTTTCAGGTATTAGCTAATGTAATTTTGTGCTTGCATGAACAGAAAACAACATGGTTCCACCCAAAAAAGGAGAGTAGTGACTTGCTCGAAGGTCTGGGCTAATAAGAGAAACTTGTCGCTGATGAACCTTTTACCATTGAGATGATTTCCTCCTATTGCAGCCTCCTTTGCCATCTGTATCACTTCTCTTTAAATACAAGCCAACAGTCTCTGGTCTACCAGACAGTGCTATTTTATTTGAACACTGGCCCTACTGTGGCCACCAGGAATGCCTCAGAGTTATTTGAGAGCAGACACATAATTATACCATTACGCTGACAGTGATGCTCGCTGTGAAATACTGCTGTTTTATTTTGCTTCTCTAATCAAAGCTGATCTCAATTTCTGTCCCTCCCTCCCTCCTGTCCTCTTCCCTCCTCTCAATGTGAAACCAACACATTCAGGCACCCGGTCAAAGCACACATGTGCTGACGTCACACTGGCTGCCTGTGGGCTGACGTCGGTGTTCATATCAGAGGGGCGACGGGCCCCAGTCTGTCAGTGTGGCTGCCTGCTAGTGCCGTCCACTGTGGCTCCTGTTTGGACCTCACGTCCCACAACCGCAAACAGCAGCACTTGTGTGTGTGTGTGTGTGTGTGTGGGCGCGCACGCTCGTCTGCCCTTGCATCAACTATCTCATGCCAGACATATCTGATGCAACATCGGATCAAGGGATCAGAATGTCATTTCTGAGAATACTCGCCCTGCACCATATCCGTCCACTGTGGAAGAGAAGGCACAAATGAGGGTTGAGAGAGCCAGATGTGATGAGATTAGCAGCTGTCCAAAGCTTCTATTGTCTGCAGCGCTATATCTAATGGCTGTGAGCGCTGGACTTGAGATTGAAAGACAGCAAGTGGCCACTTCGCAGTTTTTTTTTCGTCACTTGAACTTATTCAAGAGGAAAATATCAAGAGCCTTCCTCATTATCCCTCGCCTGGCCTCCACCTCGACATCTGCAGGAGCTGGGCTCAGGGATTGATGATGTGTCATTGGATCCTCCGGTGGATCTATGGGCGTGTATCCCACCAGGGGCCAGCTACTAGCAATCCATCATCAGGGGTCACAACACATTTAGCCATGTCTCACAAGCACTCATTGTCATTCAAGTACTAGAGTGAAGCAGCAGTGTGAAGTTATCTTAGCTGGCTCACAGTGTCATGATTATTCTTTGAAGCCTCTGATGGGGCTGCGACCTCAGCTTTTTATCTTAAAAACTACTCCATCTTTGACTTGCCTGAGCGTGACAGGGTCAATTGAAATATTCATGTCCGAAATAGCTACTACAGGTCTTTATTTTTAGAAAATATGCCATTGTGTGTGAATGAGAATTTATCAACACGTGGTGCTGTTTATTTTTAAGACCCAAAAGGTTATGTTTGATTTCACTTTTCACTCTGTACTTTGAATCATCAAGAACTTTTGTTGCACTTTAAAGGTGAATGCAATCTTGTCCTTGTGGGACTCTGGTTTCCTGACTGTCAACACAGTAGCAGCAGAACCTCTGCCGGGTCCAGGCTGCCACCTTTCAGTCTGACCTTCCTCTCACATCTGGATCCAATAGGAGCGGCTTCCTCCTCTGAAGGAGGGAGACATATAAATAGCTGTGCAGCCATAACCACACTATGCAGCACAGCCTGGATGTTGGTTCTTTCGTTTACTGCCGTCCCTCTCTTTGCACTGCCAGCTCAGATATGATGTTGCACGTACCCCATCCACTCTCTCTGTTCCCAGACTCCACCTCAGATCCTGTGATCCTTGGGCTGTGGTGTGACTGACGCACATACGCTGAATCCTGAATACACGTTCACATGGCTCTGTGCTCATCTGTGGAAACTCTGAGTGGAGAGGGTCCAGGACTTGAACACAGGCAGGGAGAGGGTGAATGGTGGGTGGGCTGAAGGTGGCCTGCTTGGGCTGAGGAGGGGGAATGAACTATCCTGGTTCTAGCTAAAAAAGATAAACTAAACATGGTGCTCTATAAGAGGTGTATGGTAACAGTTTCACCACTCGGTCAGAGATTATACAACATTTTCTTTCAGCTTATAGCGTTCAAAGATTTGTACAGATGAATTACAAAGAGAAAGAGGAACCATTTGGAAGCGACAAGGACTCTATCTAGTTGACTTCTCTCTTTTTTTTGTAGTGCGTGTGTATTTGCATGCCAAACTAAACTAATGCCCCTTTTGTGTGGCACATATGCACATGCTGCCCCACCCTTGCAACCATCAGCACATACAAACTCATTCTAGCGGGAGGTGGGTCTGCTCAGTTCACTGCGGCCCCTCCATCATTCCCTTCTTCCTTGTCCCCCTTGTCTGCTTGAGTTTGCAGCAGCAGCAGAGTTGGGGTGGGGGCAGTCAAAGCTCTTGCTTGAGTGAGTTTTAATTTGTGTGCTTACAGCAGAAGACGCTGCAGAGCGCTGTAGTGAGAGGGGGGGCCAGATGCATTAGTGCTCATGCACTCATTCACCTCGGACCAGACACACACAGCTCTAAACACACAAAGACACACACAGTGACACTTATTATTATGCCCTGTAGTGTTGTCTAAGTGGTTCTGGCACTGTAGTCTTTGTTTTCTCTCCTGAGCCGTAGCCTGGTGTGCAGACACCGTCTGATTGATCAGTTTGTAAAACTCTGTGGCAGGCTGGAATGAGCTGCTCATGGACACAACCTATTTGCTTTGCCTCATTTTGTCGCTTCTCTGACATAGATCCTCCGTGCTGCATGAACACCACCTTGCAAAATGTTTGAGTATAAAAAGACGAAAAAGTCTTCTTCTATTTCTGGACTACAAAGCAGAATGGAAAAAAATAACAAACATTATAGCAACCCTGTTGCTTTGAACGCATGCCTGGACAGCCTTCATGTGTGTGCGTGTGATGTGGTAAAACTGCAGAAACATGGAGGATGTGTTCCAGGGATGGAACTTGAGAATGTCCCCGTTCCCCTCTCGCTGGCCTCTGAGGAGGAGCCACTAGTGCTTTGCTCCTGCCCCCGCTCTGCGCCTGCCTTCTCTTGCCAGACACATAGCTTCAGTTTCCCTCCCAGGCCAGGAGGGTATCAGGTTTGTTTTGAAGGGGGGGCAGAAATGAGGATAAGGAAGGCTGGCATATGTAAGGAATAAGGCAGACAAATCTTAATAGTGGTGCGGGATTGAAACAGTTAGACAGGCATGAGGAGATGTAAAGGGGGAGCAAACAGAACAAACAAGCCCCTCCTGGCCTGTTGCTGCCCCTGACCCCTCATCCTTAAATTCCGTGCCAGCAGCTGGAGTAGTGAAGCAGCCATTTTATGAATGAGGGTGGGAAGAAGGAGGGAGAGAGAGATGGAGAAGAATAAGAAAGGAAAGAGAGAGCAGGAGGGGAGGCGGATCAGGTTGTGTGTTGTGTATGTATGTGGGTGGGTGAGACGCGGCTCTGAGGCGCTTGTGGTGGAGTTGGTTACTTGTGTATGTGTGTGTATGTGTTTGTGTGTGTGAGGCTGGGGAGGAGCCTGGGGTAGGCCCACACACATATACTCCTGCCTTTTTGCAGGCTTGGTGTGTTTGTGTTTTGTTCATGCCTCTGTTGAGACACTATGCAGTCTGCAACAATAGGCCCAATTTGGGGCTGTGCTTCCGCCTAGAGCTGCTCGTTTTTCAGCCGCAGTGAATTAGTCCTAAGGATGAGGAGAAAGTGGTGACACTTTCACAAAGTTTGCAGCATCTGAGGAGTGTAAATGAGGAGTTTCTTGGAATAATCTTTCTGTAATGACTGACGCTAGGGCTAGACAGGCGGAAACAAAAAGGACAGAAAAGCGGAAGAAAGCTAAATGGGAATGACAGAGCACAGGCTCAAGGCTAAATCCCAGGTTAAACTAATTGTGATACTGTGCATCACAACCCACATGCAGCATATATAATGCAATGGTCTGTACTGAGCGACAGTAGGAAACTTAAAATTCCTTTGAATATTTTTGCTTGGTTGAGATTAAAAGCATGTTCTGCTTTATTGTCTATACATTATAAATGTAAAAAAAAAATCACCAGACATGCCTTCAAATTGGTTTCTTGTGTATTATTAATTAATAATCAATTGCCAAATACCCAGAAGAGCCTTCCAGCTCCCATGAGGCAGGTCAGGGGTATTGCAACTTTCTGTTGTCCTGCTCATTCTGTCCATACAGCAGTATGTAGCAGGTGCCATTAGCTGCTCAGTCACTCAGTCTTTCAACGGCCATCGTGTAGCACTGTAGGTAATGAGAGCTGACATAGAGTGACAGTGCAGACAGGAGGACATGCTGTCACAGTAGCTCAGGGACACAAGGACGTCCTCTGGTGTTGTTTACTCCCCACTGTGTACATTAATCCATCTGATACTGCAAGTACGACTGCCTATTTCTGTGCTTTCGCTCTTTTCCCCCTGAGGCCACACAGGTAAAAACTCAGATTCAAAACTTTATTTAACATAGACATGTCCAAAATCCAAGATGTCAGGGCTTAGTGGGATGTCGATGTTTTCCCCTCTTGAGGACAGGCTGTGGAGTAAAAACATGCTTCAGGTGTGCCTGGACTTCTGTCATGTTGTAGGAATGTGCTCCTGCAAACCAAGTGGTGGTACGATCCTTTGATCTGAAGGGGCCGTCTGTTTTCACCACTGACTCTGAAACAACAGGCTAATTGTTGTATTAAAAGCCAACCATCAAGAACTTTCATCACCAGGTTTTTCATCATTAAAACATCTGTTGAATTAAGGCCAAAAAAAAAGAATTTTAGATTTTGGTGCAATATGATGTCTCGCTCCGGATTCTAGCACAAGACAATGCTTTCCTATATGTCTGCCATCACCTTGTTCCGTCTTTTTCTACAGATGGTACTCACATACACTTATATATCTCCTATGACAGGGGTCAGGGCAGAGCAACTTTAGCCCTAATCAAACCACTACAAGACAAGTAGTGCTTGGGAATTCGGCCTTGGAAAAAAGCCTGGAGCTAGATTCAGCTCTTTGATGGCTTTCTTTTGAGTGGTGGCTAAAGGATATTGTCTCCTGTTTCCTGTGTTTGCCATGTGTTTGGTGTGTGTATGTGAGAGAGAGAGAGGGAGAGAGAGATAGATGGCTCATTGATTGAGCAGCATGCTCCCATTCCCTCTCAGTTAGATATCTGTTCGCTGGCTGTCTGCAGCCAGCCGGCCCTGGCACCGGCTGTTTGAAAGTATGTGAGTGTGTGCACATTCATGTTTGTCTAAGTGCATTCTGGAGGAAATCACTCATCTAGCAGGTGCGGATCCTCCTCTTGCTCTGGCCACTCATCTCATTGTTCAAACGTAAAGACTAGATAATTTGTAACTCAGAGAACACTCGAGCTCAGACAATATTTAACATTTAGTTAAGATTAAAATTTATTAAAACATCTCCTTAGAATACCTGCATGTCTTTTTCTGCAGGTGAATACCTAAAAAACACATTTATCCTCCATTACCTAGTGAAGGAATTTTTTTTGTTCTGAACCAGTTCCAGAGCCACAGCAGTGCTACGGTAAATATAGCCTCAGGCCCTCCATTTGTTTCAGTTTATGATGTGCAATTTGGCGGCTTTCAGACCAATAATAGTTAACAAGACATTTATGAAATAACTGCAACAAATTACTGCATCTGGGAACAGCTTGGATTCCCTACTCCTTGAGTAAATTTAGAAGCAAGTCCTCCTGCACATGCAGTTGGTGCAGTGTCCTCTTTCTGCAGGTTCCCGCACATAGAACAGAGGGGTCTCTTAGGACTGGCATAAAACTGAACTGGAGTTAGCTATTTGGAGTAACAGCCAGTCATAATGCACCTGAGCTCCTGCAAAGTCAAGTCTGAGGATTTGATTAGTGCGAAAAGAAAAAAGTGTTTTCATGTGTTTGATTGTGTCACCTTTGTCCAAATTACATGCAAAAGCATGCAATATGTCTCTTTGGAAAATCAAATAAAAGAGGATTAAATCTTTAATCTGCATTGATCACGAAAGCCAAAAATATAACACTGATATCCCATACTTCAGCTCATATTAAGAGAATAAACCTCTCAAGAGTTGTGTTTACATCATTGGTGTATGTGTGTGTGAAACATGTCTGCAGTGCAGCACAGCTCAGGCCTCCTGTTGCTGCCCTCATACTGCAGCCTGGTCCATTGAGTTGTGTGAGGTCTATAACCACACCGAGACAAAGGCATATTTTCTGAGCATGGGGGCTCAAAAGTGGGTTTTGCGTGTCCCCAAACTGAAGGAGAAAGTTTTCTGTGGTCCTTAGTGGAGAGAAAGAGAGGAGGGGGATCGTGGCCCACTGTTTTCAAACTGTGTCTTTATTTCCCCCCCTGACTGTGAGTGTGCCACAGTACTCCACAATAGAGGCCATTGTTTGTTTGGGGGAGAAAGCGTGGGTATTTTGTTTCAATCATTTCTCAAAGTCTTGTGTTTGACACGGTGGGGGCTCAGCACTTCCTGTGGTTGGAGGCAGGCTTGTTCTCTGTGCCCATTTCCCTGCCTCTATGCTGGCATCTGTCCCCTCTGCCCTCTGTGTCATTCTTTGAATGGAAACATTTACAGTATATTCACACCCGAGTTTAAAGTGATGAGGCTGGAGACTTTTCAGCTGTGGTTCAGCGGTAGAGTTGGACATTTCTGAACGGAAGGGTTGGCGTCTCGATCCTGGCTCCTGCAGTCACACATCAGAGTGTCAAACAGGGTGCCCCAAATCTTTCCTGTGACATAATCAGCAGTATGTGAAAACTTGTGAGATTAGCTACTTGGAGACTTTGCCATCATTCTCTGAGTGGTTAAATGTGATGAGTGGTAAAAAAGCACTTCAAGTGGTCAGAAAGACCTAAAAAGCCCTACACAAGTACACTTAAGAGTTCCCACATAGTGAACCAACCTCTCTGCCCCATCAGTACTTTCCACTCCATCCTCCTCACTTCTTCCTGTGGCACTTCGATGACATTTCACCTCTCCTACGTGTGCTGACTCCTCCCTAATCTGCTTTAAGAGCTAATCTCCCATGAAGGGAACACTGCATCAACACTCACTGTGGCATTTGCAGACTCTGGCTAACTTGGACACACTTATGCTAGCCGAGTACCTACCCAACACATGAATCAAACCTGGACAAGTAAACGACCTGACTGTCTTTTGTTGTCACCATCTCATATATGTTTTACTCTTAAATCAATGCTGGAGACACGGCAGACAAGCTGCTAATTTTGCACTGTCTACAAGTGAAAATATCAAACCAAGTCTGTCACAAGAAAGCATGTGACCTGATGCACCAATCAGAACTCTCCACATGGTATGTGTTAGTCAAGAAAGGCTTACTTCAACCTGGAAAAATCAAAACGTATATGTGCAATGTTTTAGCATTTCTGTGTGTGTGGGTGCTCTTTCGCTCTCCTTTTGTTTTCCTGCTCCTTTTTTCCTTCCCTTTTTCTCTTCTTCAGAGCAAGAGTGGCCATACAAGCTGAGGTTCCTAAAAGGGGCAAATGAAGCAGACTGTGTGTGTGTGTGTGTGTGTGTGTGTGTGTGTGTGTGTGTGGCTGTGATGGAGAGAGAGGAGGAGGAGGAAGAAACGAACTCTCCGCCCATCCTGAAAAGAGGTGGTGAAAAATAGGGATAGAAGCATGATGTCAATGGCAGCCAATAGGAAGTGAGGGCTGGGGACTGTTGCGCTGTCCAGCTCCATCTACATCAGCTGCCCTCTTCTTCTGTCAGTACAGTAAGGCCAGTGGGGGCTTAATCCATTATCTGACCCATCTTATCTGACCTATCTATCTGTCCCACCTCTGACCTTTGACCAAAGTGCATGTCTGGGGCATGCCTGGTATCCTGTGTTATTGCAACTGATTTTCTTCTTACAGCCATCTGTAAGCTGGTTAAGATTAGAAAAGGCTCTGCCAGTTCAGTGGTCGCCTCTATCATGACTGTACAGCATGTGTTCGAGACCAAAAGAAAATGGTAGACTTGCGTCATGGTAAAATCTGATTAACACCCAAACTAAGGTGGAAACTGAGGAGCTGTGTCCGCACTGAGCCCAAGAGTAAAACTTACTGAAAGTGACGCAACTGCCAATTTGAGACTTGTAAACAGTGACGTTTTTTTCTACTTTTTTGCACTGCTCTGTGTGGGCTTTGTAGGACTGCCATATTTGGGGCTGTTGTTACCCGAATACTAATGAGGGCATGCTTTTATGAGCCTGCTGCCCCTCCACTCCACTATTTACAGTAAACGCCGACTTTACATTTATAAGGTAACTCTCTCCTGCTGCTGTTTTTAATGCCAGCTCCATGTACTCTAATTAAAAGGGATTTTTAAGGTAACAAAGCCCCTGCATTGGTATCCAGGCAAACTCTTTGAAGTAAAAGGAAAACCAGCACAGTCTTGAAATGTTGCCAAACATCCCCTGTGACTGCTCCTCTTTGGTGTTATCATTATGCAAACATGACACAAAGTAAGTAGTGACGGCCTTTATTTTTTCACTTTTGTTTAGCTGCCTGTGAAGTACCTACAGGCTGAAAGCTTTTAATCCCTGAACAGATAGGATATAGGTAAACATATTTGAGGTTTGTGTTATTCTAAAGGGAAAGGTAAACTCCTGACAGAATATTCTTATGTGAAATGAAGCTTTGTATTCAACGGTGACAAGATCAAGTGGATGTTCTTTCCCAAGAGGAATGTGGTATTAAACCTTGGAAAAAAAGATGCTGAAAGGGGGCTTTGTCGTTTTTCTTTTTTTTAAATTCTATACTGTCCCTTAGGTACCATGGTGGTAACTTTACATGGTTTACAGCTCAAGAAATCCCTATTTGACTCACATTGGTGTTTCTGAAATGGCTGGCGGTCACTCTACCCCAACATGAACCAGGCTTCGGCACAAGTGCCAGCACATGCACGGCTGTGGATTGTCTCTATGAAGCGTCTGTTTACGAGGCACAGTCTCATCAGTCACCAGATTAGAGAACAGCATTGAGAGCATTGTCACAACTTAACTCACTTTTTGGCTTCTGTTAAGTTGTTCATGACCAACACAGCCCTCCAACACCCTGCCAGGGATTTCTACGACTTTTGATTGTAGAGCTGTTTGAAAACCTGAAGTGGCATTATCTGTTGGAGATATTGAAGAGGTTCTGCATTGGTCTAAGTATATATCTTGCATTGCACTTTTGTACCCTTCCCCCAAAACATCCGGGGGCACCAATGGCTTGAAATTCCAATACTTTGCGCATAACAGAGGAACCCACCAAGGAAACCCTTTAAGTCTGTTGATGTACGCCTTGGTGATGGCACCCTTATCTATTTCACTCAAATGGGCCAGTTTTATTAAGGGAATCCACAGATGTGGTTCAGTACATATGCTTCATTACATGTGCAGATGATTGATTATTGTTTATATCTGATCCAATAACAACCATCCCCAAGAGGGCTGGATTGCTGAATGGCTTTGGAACATTTTCAAGTTATAAATTAAACTTCTCAAAACTGAATACTGTCTGGTAAATAATTTCACTCTTGGGATCTCTGACTTGTATTTCCTGTTTAAAATGTCAAAATTATTAAGGTGAGCACATCTGCTGTAAGCCATCAAATCTCTACAAGAATAACTTTTCACCCTACCATTCTTCCTGTATCTGTTGCAATGTCTGCTGGTCTTCTTACCCAATTCCTTTATTTTTTCAAATTATAAAAAAAACTGTTTGACAGCATCAAACCCCATCTTTAAAGTGTCTGTGCCAGCTCTCTAAGTAAGCAGAGTAGACATAGTGCCCTATTATAACAGATGTTAACTCTGGGCTCAAATGTCTCGCTCCCGGAGCTTGTCCTTTTTTAAGACCAAGCACAGCCTCACATAAAGGGTACTGTGTGTACACTGAAGAAACTCTCTGTGAAAATGAAATTTTGTGGAGGAAAAAGGAAAGCCTAAATCCAGATGTCATATTTGAAGTGGCCTATGGGACTGTGCAGAACGTTAGGCTCCTCTGAGGTGGCAGACACCAAGGCGTAAATATCCTAAAGAGAGAAGAGGGATATGCACAGTAGAAATGATATTTCACTATGGTGTGTGTGTGTGTGTGTGTTTGAGAGAGAGAGAGAGAGAGAGAGAGAGAGAGAGAGAGAGTGCAGAAAACTTCAGTCTGACGCACACAGTAACGTGTATAATTTACGGCACATGATGCTCCATGCATACTCCAACATAAAAACAGTAATAAACACTCATAAAATGTAGGATCTGCACTCCAGTCTACTATCAGCCCAGTTGTCCACAAATAACCTTTGCTGTCCTGTGAGGCACTCTATTTTAACCTGCTGTGAATGTCTGCAATGAACACAAACTTATCCAGTCAGCTCAAAGCAATGTCTCTATGTTTAATCGGGATTAGAGCCTCCTTGAAGTCAAACTGAAATTAAGATGTGTTGTTTTGAATCCAGTCGTCGTGCCAGGAGTAGGAATGTATGCCGGTCAGCGTGCCAGGATTAAGTCTGGGCACCGCATGCTGCAGATGGTCATCTACAGAAATAAACCCTGGCTTTAAGAATCACTACTATTCAGATGCTCGAGTGGTAACAGGCTGAACCATGTTCAGGTATGGAGTGAAAATATTACATAAAGTGTCTCAAAGGGCTGCAAAGTAATGGTGTTTTCATGGTTAAGGTGATATGAACACACAGTATATGTATTTATTTATTAATTGTAGCTAAGGTGGAACCATCTGTCTAATCAGGCAGGCTCTGGATTTACTGTCTTCATAAAAGTGAAATAGCTTCTGTCAGCTGTTTGAGTTCTAAAATTGTTCTAAGGCATTTCTGCATCAAACGTCAGAAAGATAAATTTACGTTAAAGTTAATAAAATATCCACTCATTTTTCTACTACCCTTTTTTTTCTTTTAAATTTTTCCTCTACCTCCAAACAGTTTACACTTTACCTGATATTTTATTTTTCTAGTTTCTCTCCAACACCTGGTACTCATGTGTTCTTGTGTTATTGGAAATCATATTCCATTATAATGGACGTTTTTTGATTTTTAATGACAGAAAGCAAACATCTTTCAGATCCCCTTCAACCCATGTCTGAAGGTTGAATCACATAAAATCAAGAGCAAGTAGAAACATTAGAAAAATATATGTTAAAGTTAAGATAATAATCGAGTAAATGATTTGGTCTTCTGTTATGAAACAGTTAATCCATTACTTGATCACGGCTCATCTCTATGATCTACATCACATTTTAACAATGGCCATGGTTATGGGTGCAATGTTTCTTCAACCTACAAATTGCTCTATTTAAAGCTACCAATCTAATGATTTGGGGCTTTGGTGTAATCAAAATGATCTGTAAATCTGGTTTATCTGTTCTGCCAGTCAGACATTTCATTCTTCTTATCTCTTGCATCTGTGATTTTGGATGTCAGTTTTGGTTTTAATTCCTTTAAATTGTGTTGACTTCAGATGAGTTTTGCTCTCTCTTGCAACATTTCTATGAACTACAATTAAAACAAAAGAGACGCTTATCATGTAAAGGGGGTACGACATGCACAGAATTATTTTTTGGCATGGACCACATCTCTTGGCTGCATCTCTATCTTAATGGGCTAGATGAGCCGAGTTTCTTCCATCTGAGGCTTTAACATGAGGCATTGTTATTCAGGCTTACGTTCTAGTAATGGGCCATGTAAAATTAATCCAAACGTTTCCTCAAATGGTGTCCTCACAAGACCTTTACATTTGCCAGGTACGTGTTTGCAAAGTCAGGCTTTTTATTGGGCTTGTCAGGGGCCAAGTGGGTACACCTCCAAGTCTGTTCCTGCAAACATCCAGCACCTGAGCCATGGAAGCAGGAAGGATTTATTTTGAGTTCAATTTGTCGTGTGTCTCACCAGCATAATAAAGCCTGTTTTGATGACAGCATGCATAGTTAATAATGGTAACCAAGCGTTCAGTGGTTGTCTTCCTGGGTGTCTCCTCCACACTCACAGAGGGGATCAAACTGCCATGTGTAGGAGGCTTGACACGTTCTCAATAACCCTCAGCAAGTCACCCAGCTAGCACCAAACAGCACTGCCAGGAAACAGTGCATTAAATGAAGCAGATCTGGGAAATCAGGTATTTTTAGAAGCCACTTTTAGTGAGAGGAAACACCTCTGAATCTGTGAAGAAAAGGAGTTTTCTCGGCATTGCTTTCCTCAAACTAATGCATTGCTTTCCTCAAACTAATGCCTCTCTTTGCATTTGTGTTCTTTTACTTACTTTTTACAGTATGGTTTCTATAAATTTCAAGCGATGAGTGATATTTGACGAATGACCCAACTGCAAAAACTGGTCTCCATGCGACAGTCCTGGGCTGAACAGGGACTCTGGGATGTTGCACTCACAAGAAGTCCGGCCTGGAGGGACTCAGAGGTTCAACCTGGGTCTGGGCCAAGTCACAAGGGTTAGACCCCACTGGTCTTCTACACATACGCATTTGGATTCCCTATGTTGTGGCCTTTTTGAAAAGAGGCTGTTTATTTAAACTCATTTTTCATTATGATTTTGCTGCTGTACGAAACCAAGCTTCTACTTTTATGTTTAACCAAAATATACAGTGTATTTCTGGTGTCTCTGTGGGATTTTACACACACACACATAGACACACATACAGAGCAGTTATGTCATAATATCTTGGATGCTCGCTCAGGGCTGGAACAACTTCCTTCTATCATTCTTTTTTGTCCAATTTAGGTGGATGGTAGGGGAAGGGGGAAACAGTCATGTAATGAATAAGAAATGTAACTAGGCCAAAGAGGCAGCCTGTCTGATTTTTGGCCCGACGAGACAAATATTGATGATTAACAGACATAATAAATTCATCCTGACATAATCGGTTGTTCCACGATTGTGGTATCAGATTTTTATCAGCCCTCTTGCAGTATGATTTAACATTTTGAACCTTCACTCATTTGTCAAATTTTTAGCAGGTAGAGCTGGACTCATTTCCTCTGACAACGATCAATTTGTTCCTGGTGTTGCATGTGCTATTGTTTAGGGGTTTGACCAATCAGAATCAAGTATTTAACACTGCTAGGTAGTAGTGTTTATCAATGCCTGTAATTAATACCAGAATATGCTTTTGGATCAGTGAAAATCTTGATCGTCTTACTCACTTTTTCCTCTCTTTAAACTTTAATAGCTTTCAGACCATCTTCTTCTTCTCCAGTGATAAAACACAAAGTGTTCTCACATGCAATGCTGCTGCATACCTGTGTCCTGTTAGTAAGTGCAGTAAACAACAAAGCAACAACAAAAACAGCAGCAGCTGCAGGATGAGCTGAAGCCTGAGGGCAGAAGGAAGGTCTGTTTCTGTGTGAGTGCCTGTGTGTGTGTGTGTGTGTGTGTGCGTGTGCGTGAGTGTGTGTGTGTGTGTGTGTGTGTGTGTGTGTGTGTGTTGTTGTGACTGAATGCGAGTGAGGGGAAATGCCACGCATGCCTGAACACACAGACCAGCACATAGTTGTGTGAAAAACACATTGCTGGTCTTTAGTGGGCATGGGAGTGGAAGAGACCCAGAAACAGTGGGATAGGGAGGAGTGGGCTCACACACACCTTTGTACCCAGGACTGAACAGAGATTTAAACAAGCTTTCCTGAGCCAGCTGTCTGCATGAGAAAATCACATCATGACTGTGCAGTGAAAAAAAACTGATCAGCAGAACATGCATGGCTGAAAAGGTGAAATAACACCTTAAATAGATTAGTCCATCATGACTCGTGAGACTGCAACACAGCAGAGGAATCTGTGATACGGTCTGACTTTGGCTGTTAGAGGAGGAAGCATCCTCTCTCCGGCCGTCTGGGCTGATGTGGTTTAAACAAGTGTCTGGAGTGATCCACTGGGGGCTCCCAGGGAGGATCGGGTTGCCGGATGAGGATGTGGCCTGATGGAGCTCGGGGAGCTCAGGGGGTCAACCCACGATCCACGCTGCAGCGGCCCTTGGTAGGCCTGCTGTCTGCTACTGTACTCCCGTTCAGCTTCCTCACTGTCTGCTCCTGCTCTCAGTTATGGTAACCTGAGTCTGCTCAGAGTGGGAGGCAGTGCAGTGGATTACTGTGGTGTGCAGCAGAGTGAATACTCCGCTAAACAGAGGTGATGTGGAGATAAATTTAATCATGCTCTAATGGAGCTTTGGCCCCTTATTTTCAGGGTGTCCATGAAGTCTCCGCAATTTAAAAAATGTATTACAAAGGTAATCGATGAGATATCTTCACAAAATTTACTCAGTATTTATTCAAGTTTTTAATCATATTGCACTTGTGTGTTTCAGGTATGATGTTGATAAAAGAGGTACTGTTAAATAAACCCTTAAAAAATGGCTCCTCCTCAAGTAAAGGTGCATTGTGTGTCATGGTTTATTTAACCAAAATCAGATACACAAACAGCAAAACTTCAGAACTAAGTATTGAAGAGATCCCCTGTCAGGTCCACCAATTTGTGCATGGCACAAGAAATTCTTGTGGACAGGGACAGTGTTGGATAAAGGTAGGATTAGATGGCCAAAAACATCTGATGAAAACATTGTTCAAGATAAGCCTTTCAGCGTTCTTCTGTAGAATTAGTTCTCCTATTAAATGATTTAAAATAAACTGCAGTATCGAATCCTCATTTTGTAACAATTTCCATGTACTTGTCAGTCCATTTGCTTTTGTCATACATTTTTTTATTTGTGAAGAGACTTTATGGACACCCTGTATATCCTGGTAGAAGAGTCAGTGGTGTGATTGACACTGAATTAAACACATATTAAGCACAATAAAAGAAAAATAGAACTGCTTTGCTCATTAATTTTATTTTCTAAAGCTTTTGTACACTTTTAAAATTATTTCTTTTTTCTGTTTTGTATTCCCTTATTTTTTCGTTCCCTTCTTTTGCCTCATCCCTTTTTAACATTGCTGCACTGGTGTTTGTGAGCAACAAAAAAGGACATCCTGTTGATCTTTAATTCAAACTCACTTCCATCATGCCCCGTCATGTTTTGTTTTTCAGCTGGCATACCAGACAGGGGTCAGCAGTATTTACAGAGCAAAGTGACTGGGCCTTGTCGTTCAGTAAGCGATGTCTCTTCAGGTCCCTCCTTTAACTTATGGTTTCTCCAAATCTGTGGAAAAGCTGTGCTTAATCACTATGGTTACCGCCCCCCTCCCACCCAACCCTGCTCAAGAGAGGACTTGTTTACCAGCTCTGCTCCAGACTCAATAACATGTCAGTCATCGCGGTTGGAACCTCCCCTTCTTACCTATGATTGGTCAGACTAAGCTCCCATTTTAACCCCCACCCTTCTCTTCATACCCTCCTCCCCTCGGCTCCTCCCCTTGAGCCCCACTGTGTATAATGAATGATTTCCCAACTGGTTTTCACACTTCCTCCTTATCTTTAATGGCACAGGAAAAAAAAAACCCCAGCATGCTTTGATATGTCGAGAATAATCAAACACTTTCATCTTTCAATCCATCATCCATCACTTGTGATGGGCCTTACCTGCTAACCAGACTCTTTGTATTTTCTTGTTTGTTTTTCATTTTTGCGCAAGCCTTTCTTTTCTTCTTTTATTTTAGAGGAAGCTGTGGGCTGCGTGCAGTAAATGCGTCACCAGCCTCCTAATGTAAACAGTGTAGTAGTCGACTAACACAGCGTGCTCTCCGGCAAACGGGACATGACTTGCATTCAGATGAGGAGAATGCTGCACTGCAACCCTTCTCTCTCATGCACCGGCTTTTTATTCAATAAAGTGATGCATTCGAGTCTTACTTTCAACCCTGTGACCCATCCTCCTACCTACACACACACACACACACACACACACACACACACACACACACACACACACACACACACACATAGACACATATAGCAAGGCAGACAGAGTTGAAATCCAACTATCTTTTATCAGATTGAAGCTGCTTTTTTTGTCAACAGACTGTGGAGGAAGGGGGGGCACTTTAAGTGGAAGGACTCTAGGTCACTAACCCTGACACCCCCCATCATGCTTTGCTTTAAGATGGCAATACCAGTTTGACTGAGGAAGAAATTGGATGATTACTCCTTTTTTCACTCCACTGCAGTCTCATTAAATGTTTTGTGTTTGTTCCAAAGATGATATTTGCATCATGAATGCAGCATGAGTGGCTATTTTATCTTTAATTTCTGTTGCATTGCTGAACATATTGTGCCATTGCTGCAAAGAAAAAGGGAATCATTTTTCTCGCCTTGAATCCTCTGCAGCTCAAAACATTTTTTAGATTCTTTGCATACTCTTGCGACTGGCAGATACCTTTAGGTTAAGAAATCAACACATAGCACTTGTCTTTTTCTCAGCCTATTAGGGATATACAAGGTGTCCATAAAGTCCCTTAACATTTTAAACAAAAAAATGTGTGCAAACCAATGAAAAGACAACCATGAGAAATTATTGCAAAATGAGTTGTAGATATTGAATTTTTTTTTACTAATTTAGTCGAAGAATTAACTTTGTAAGAATGCTGAAAGGTTCATCTTACGCCACATTCAACTGAAATTCCAAAAAACATGTTTTATTTCAAGATATTTTAAGAAAAAAATTAGGTCTGAATTGCTAGTAATGTGCAGAAAAAAAATCTGCCAATGAGTGAGAAGACTATTGATGTTTTTTCCTCCCTTGTTACAAGCTATTCAGACATAGTTTTTGTCCTTAAATAACATGAAACTAGAAATTTTTTAAACTAAAAATAGGATGAAAACACATGCTTGGATTTCAGTTTTTTGCAGTGTAGCTGCAGATGAGATGACAGTGGTGGAGTGACTCTACCTCCAGTTAGTACACATGCAGCTCTGATGAGCAGGCTGCTGGTTGGCAGTGGTATCTGACCCGGAGTCGGGGGCGTTGTGTAATGACTGTAAGAGGGAAACGTCACCATAAACCTCCCCACCCCTGCTCCGAGCAGTTTGACTTATTAAACTCTGCAGCGTTGGAACATTTTCAGAGTTTTGCAGCTTCACTTTCTCCTCTGTAACAGTCCCTTGATGGAATGCTGCATGCACTGAAATGGGGTTGAATGCCAACCAGCTGATGGCTCCAGTTTATTCCTGCCCCTGTTAAACTACTACAAGGATACTGACATCTAATCTGAAGAGGAGCCCCTTGTTAGGTAGTCCCTCTCCTTTGAAGTAGTGGAAACCCACAATGCCCTGCATAGCTATGTACAGAGAGCAGCAGTGTGGAAATAGGGCTGCATTTGTAGCATCTATAAATAGTGGATTGTATCCTTGATACCACGGGTTGTTTGGTCACACTGAGAAACTGGGTTGACTTATATGGATTTAAGGCAGCAAACTACCCCTCCTCTTTGGGATTTCTAACCGAAGTAAGGTATGCATGTTTGGAATTTCTCTTCATTGAGGAATCTGTTAAAATGATGCAGAAGGAAAGTTGGGACGTCGTCCAATACGGTTCATTAGAGTTTGCCTTGGCTGCCCCCTTTTGGTCAGATTCCAAGAAAATTAAGCCTCACTTGTGTGACTTTCCCCTACTTACGGTGGACATGTGCATCACTGGTCGTCTTTCTTTACACACTCTGACGCAGGCGTCACATTTCCAATCAGATCACCTCTGTCATGTGAGGCCCTGTGTGTGTCTGCATTTGTAATTTTAAACAAGGCTATGTCCGTTATTTTGGGCGAGATCCAGACTAGTTCATGGAGCAACACAGTATACTTACGCCTTGCTAAAGACTCTCAAGCCATGCAGGAACTAGTCAAGGTCTGTCTTATCAGAGGAGGATTATCAGGAATTCCTGCAGTAAGGGAAAAGTTAAAGAAGTCATATCAGGTTCACTGAATAAGGTGTTCTTATTTTGGTTTGTCTTTTGTTATTGAACCCTAAAGGAGTAGACCATTGTTTTGTTTTCTGTAAGGTTAGATTTGACTTCCCGTGAGACAGAAGGGTGCGGACTTGAGAAACTGTCAAGAGAGGGAATGATCTGTTCATTAATTTTTCCCGTGTTAAACTGGATCACAACAAAGAGCTAAACTGGAATGGCTCTGTGGGAGTGTGTGTTTGCTCTGCAGCACTGCTGTGGTGCTCTGTCATTTTCTTAACCTACGCAGATGTTTTGTAAAGGCAACATGAAATATTCATGCAGAGATTAGTTCGGCAGCCGGCTTCATTCTCTCTTCCTGACTGATTCACAAAAGAGAGACGCCGATGCTCTGACACCCGCCTTTAATTTAAAAGCAAATAAACAAGCAGAGCTCCTTTTCCTTTATTTGCCTGGCACAATCACTTATTCACATACCAACATGCATGTGCACACATCACACACATACACGTGCAAACTTTATAATGCATCCCTTTAAAGTGTGTGCCATGAGGACAGAGAAATGAAGTAAAATTAACAGTCACTGTCTTTGAAATTGTAATAACACACATGAAGGAAACTGGTGAAATGTGGTGTTTTGTGTACTTTTTTCCTAATTATGTGCAACTATGTGTGTGTATGTGTGTGTGCACATTTCCTTCCAGCTCTGACTTTGCACCAGGAGGCAGTTGCTAAGGAACCACAAGTGCTGTGCCTCTTTTTTCAGCTCAGTTCAGTGTAGTTCAGTTCAGCTTTATTGGCCCTGTGGGGGAATTTGTTTAGCAGTAACAAAGAGCACAACAATAAATAGTAAAGACTTAAGACTCTAATACCCAAAAAACACTAGAGCAGGAGAAGGAGGGGTGTCAAGTTGAGTTTACCTGCCTGTGCGGTCCCAAACAAACCAAAAATGTTTTTTTTCTTGATTTAAACAAATAGAGAGCGATAAATTCTATTATTTAGTTCATTCCCTAATCGTTGGTTGTCTTTCCAAGAGCAGCTTTGTTTTCTTTAATAAGGAAAACTATTCATACATGTGCCTCTCACACACACACACACACACACACACACACACACACACACACACACATACCAAACACATGTGCACTACAATCCAGGTGCCTTTTTCACTGGAGTGGACTTGTGAAAGTAGGACAGTCCTGCCTGCAGTGTCTCCACATTAGTTAACAGTGGGAATCATCTGCTTTCCTCACTTTACATCTGCTTTTTCCAAAGTGTTTCTTTATAAATAGGCTACTGTGGAAAAAAAAAGCTCTCGAACATTGAAAACAGATGCTTTCCATCTGCCGTTTGTGTCTCTGTTTAGTGTAAAGCTTTTTGTCTGGAGAAGTTGGTAAACCGAAGAAGAGAAACTGACCAAATCCGATGTTGTTTCATGAATGAAAGATCCGGATGAAGTTCGTTCTTTTCTTTGTCAAAGATTGAAATCGTTATGATTTATATTTTCTGAGGTTGATTTATTAAGTGGTCCTTTTCTTGGCTCTAATAAATAAATCTGACAAACTGTCAGGGTGTACAATCTGTCATTTGTAACATAAGTCCGCCCTAAAATGCGAGGCTTATTGATAACATATTGTTATGAGTTTCGGTCTCTCAGTGATGCTCAGTAAACAGTGAGAAACTTCTATTATTCATGTTGCTCAAACTTAATTTGAAACACCCCACATCATCATTGAACTGGGATTTTTTTTCTCACAGCCTGGGAGGATGTGCAGTAGTTCACTTTGGAAAGACTTCAGCTTGAGCAGAATGAGGATTCAGCTCAAACTGGAAGCTTCCCTTTCTTTCATTAAGGAAGGATCGCATTGTTAGAGTAATATTTTGGGTTGTCAAAACCAATCTCCTTGCACATTTAAAATGAAGCAGCTTTTAAAAATGTATTTGTTAGTCATGGTTCAGATCTGGTTATTAATCATGAGACAAGAGATCTTTTAATCTTTCTCACCAAATTTTAAAGTTAATTTAAGTAGTTGCTTTTTTAACCATGTTTAAAAATCTTTTACAGCATTTTAAAAACAGATTTCAAGTCTTCATTCCAATATACAGCTCTGGAAAAATTTAAGAGACCACTGCAAATTTTTCAGTTTCTCTTTTTTTTTGTTGCTATTTATAGGTATTTGTTTTGAGTAAAATGAACATTTTTGTTTTATTATATAAACTACTGAAAACATTACTCCCAAATCCCAAATATTGTCATTTCGAGCATTTATTTGCAGAAAATTAGAAATAGTCAAAATACCAAAAAAAGCCTGCTGTTTTCAGACTTTGAATAATGCAAAAAATAGTTCCTATTCAATTTTAAACAACTCATTACTAATGTTTTAACTTTGGAAGTATTCAGAAATCAATATTTGGTAGAATAAACCAGATTGCAATAACATCATGCGTCTTGGTGTGTTCTCCACCTGTTTTTTCACAGAGGAAAGTGATGACCACAGCAATGGTTTTTATACATTTCCTAGTTAAATAAGACTTGTTTAAGGTGATCACCTCATCAGTACCTTGTTAGGTAGAAACAGGTGTGCTTTTGTTGGAATTCAACAGACACTGCAATGGAATGCCTTTCATATGTGTAGAGACGCTGATTTCTGAAAATTTGCAGCGGTCTCTTAATTTTTTTCCGGAGCTATCACAATGTACAGTTTGTGCAAATGGAGGAATAAGGTACCCAAACCTAAGATTTTTTGAACCAGTAGGTTTAATTTGTGAAAGCTGGCTCTTGGCTGCATGTATATATGGTTTCTGGTCTGTCTGCAGCCAGCTTCAAGTGGAATTTAAATGAACTACAGTGTTTGCACTGTCTGTGGCTTCAGATGGCCAGAGTTTGCCACTTTATTCAAAAGCATAATAATGCCACAGTTTTCTGTTAAAGAGACAGCAGGAAGATGCATATGCTGCTCGCGTGGACGGTGATTTTGTTTAGAAACCATGGACTGAAAATGTATATTAATCGCATATAGAGCTACATAGCTGGTTAACATTACAACAGTCTTCAGACAAACTCACAAGGTTTGCTTCCCCTGTATTGAACTTGAGTCTTGACTGTTGCTGGACCAGTATTGTAAACCCCCAAACTTAACTGTATCATGGAAACATTAGCAATACCATAAATTGGGCTCTGTCTGCACTAAACGTGGTTTATAGTGAGCAGCAAGACAAAGAAAACGTCAGAGATAGACCAACAATATGCTTTGAAGTGAGAATGGTCATTTTATCATTACTTATTAAAACCAAACAGGAACATACAGCAATCACTCTGATACTGTTTTTAAAGCCAAATATAGCTTGCTTACCTTAGCCTTGTAGTCCATTTTTGACTTTCGCATTCAAAATTTCCATCAGCTATTTTGTTTTCACTTTTTTTACCTAACTTTAAAGACCATATAGCGCTTAACTATCGTGTGCTGAAAGGGATGAAACAGAGTGCAATTTGGACTGCAAGTCTTTTAAAGAAAACAGAGGAAATAAGAATTTTCCAGGCAAAAAAATTTCGAACATTTTGGTGAAAACATTGTCGTCAAGAAAACTCTGCTTTGGATAAACAGTACAAATTTAGCTGTCACCCAAAGCGTCACAAGGAAAGAAACTTGTTTGGACATCTTTTGGTTTGTAACTTTTTGCCCATTTTGTCATAACAGGTTCTACCAGTGTCCATGTTCACACATTCACTCCCCCTAAACTGACCTCTGCCCTCTTTTTCTGTCATCTCCAGTTTGCCCAGATCACTGCAAGCTGGCCTGCACAGACAGAGGGGAGTGTTGCCACAGCCAGTGCCTTGGCAGCTGCACTGAACCTAACAACGACATGGCCTGCTCCGCCTGCCTCCACTACCACCACGAAGGCCGCTGTGTACCGGACTGTCCTCATGACACCTTCAAGTTCGAGGGCTGGCAGTGTATCACCATGGATGTGTGCTCCCAAGTGCACTTGCCTGGGGACAATCACTTTGTCATCCATGGGGGAGAGTGTATGCCTGACTGCCCACCAGGCTTTACACGCAACGAGACCAATCGGTAAAGACACATTCTTTCTTGAAAAGGAAAGTGACATAATATTAAAAATGTATGGAGTAGATATGTAAAACTAATTTGTTGACATGTCCAAGGTTAGGGCTAAAGCTTTTCTGAAGTTGAGTATGAATGGGATTATACAGGGGTCTCAGAATAAATTAAATGAAGTGAGTAAATGTGCAGCTTCTCCAAAGTCTATTGATAGTACTAAAATGGGTGTTTTTAAACTAATCAGTATTGTGAAATTAGTTAGTACAATGGCAATTTTTAAGTTTCATTCAACTTTTACACATGTAATTTTGCATCCTCACATGAAAAATTGACAGGGAGCAACTCAGGAGTCAATAGGTGTGGGTGCTGAAAAGTGTTCCCTGTTAAGAAATGACAATAAATGGTTCAATCCATCTGCAACATTAGCTATTACTCTTAACAATTCCTCTTATCCATTCTTAACATTATGTCGGAGTGGCCAGACCTTACGTTGATTATTCTGCCCCAGCTGTCTTGGCTAAAGTGACAGTTTCCTGAGAAAATTCTGATTCAGAATTCAGGATAAGGACATTGACATCAATAAAACCTTACCATTACCCATCTCTGGAAGTCAATAGGATGACTATATTGAAGCTTTTGTCCCTGTTACTCACAGTCATTGTGCTTCTAGACACTGTAACTCATGTCCCAGCATTTTCACTCAACTTGTTTCAGCTGCAACAATTTTCGAAAAAGTCTGTGAAATCCTAGAGCAGCTGGTAAGGAAAATGTGGCAGTATAAAAGATTCAATGTCAGACTTCTCAGACTGCAAAGAACAAGTGTGATAGGTGCCACACACTCACCCCCTTAAGTCCACCTGACATTTCCTTTGTTAACTTGGATAAGAAAAGGCCTTTGTTTGCAACATTCCTCTCTGTTTTGTCCCCATGATTTCCAAACTTTCCACATTCATGTCTCAGCAGCTGTATATTTTTTGGCCTTAGCGCTGCTGATTTGTCTCTGAGGTCAACACAGTGAGTCACTCTCTCACGAAAGCGAGTTCAGACAAGGGCCTATAAAAGATTAAACTCTCAGCTTGAGCGGTGACCTTGTATCATTCACTGAATTTATTTGCTTGATTCTTCTGGACTGCTCGGGAGGTAGGGAGTGAATGGATGAACTTGCAGTGAGGTTGAAAAGTTCATGTACGATGTTTTGCGCATTCCTTGACAAATTGTACCTGTTTTCCATATCCCTTTGCCTCACATGAACTCCCTCCCTTCACTCTTGTTTTGCTGTGCACAGAATGTTCTGCAGTGCCTGTAATGGCCCATGTGATAAGCCATGTACGTCCTCTGTCATTGACTCTGTGGATGCTGCTCAGCTTCTCAAGGAGTGCACTGTCATCGAAGGCAATCTGGACATCAACATCCGTCGTGGGAGTGAGTACACCTTTGCAGAAGCAGTTCACATTTCACACTTCGCTTGTGTCGTTAACATTACTACAATGCCCTGCAGGAAATGTGAGCACACTAAACAAACTTTTCTATGCTGTGTTGCACCTTACAGATCAGACAGATAAGGGAAGATCCTGATTGCATTACCTTTACAGGCCTCTAAAATCAACATTAGATCTGCTTCCTCCACTCTAACCTAATTATCACATTATGCTATAGTACTGTTTATTTGCACTGTCGACAGGGTGGCTCACGAGCTCATCCCCACATATGATAACTCACTCATTGGGACATGTTTGTATTTAAAGATAGCCTGGGTGTTATAGAAGCAGTGAACGTCCCTGCGTTCATTAAATGTGCCTTTAATATGCTGTTTTGTGTGTCTGTGTGTGTATGTGTTTATCCCCTGTCCCCAGATAACATAGCGTCTGAGCTGGAGAGCTTCATGGGATTGATCCAGACAGTGACGGGCTATGTGAAGATCCGACACTCCCACGCACTTGGCTCGCTGTCCTTCCTCAAGAGCCTGCGTTACATCAATGGGCAGGAACTCATCGACAAGTACGGCTCGTCTGCTCCCTCTGTCTGGCTTTAATGCGTGCATGTGTGTGAGGGAATTAGAGAATCTGAGTAAACCACAGTCAAAGAGGTTTTGCTACCAACAAATTATCGAAGCAGCAGCCCTGGATGGAGGCATTCTGTCTGCCTGTCGACCTTAGCTTCACCCTGATATCAGCAGCACTCTTGGATATAAGGGAAAAGATTTTTTGGGATTGGCCAAGGAGGTCATGGGAAATCCCGTCGCCCTCCTTGTCGTCCTTTCTCCCAGGATAAAGTTTCACTCAGAGGAATGCTAAGGATGGCAGGCATTCGCTTCTCTCCTGAGGTGTTCGGCTATGTAACTGTGGCTGCTTCAGCTCATAGTATTTGCATGGCACTGTTTCTGCCTCATGTCTTTCTCAATACAAACAGCCTTCAAACCTGATGTCCACCTGGATAATGATAATAATAACTGTATTTATATAGCACCTTTCAAAACAAATGTTTTCAAAGGGCTTTGACTTGACTTGTGTGTGAACAAGTGTGATTTAGTACAGACAGCACAAAAAGATTAAATGATGAAATGACGGATCAAATGACATCACATTGGGTAAGGAAAGGGAAAGGATTGTGTGACGAGATAAAAGAAACAGCAAATAATTAGATAATTAAAATGAATAAAAAATAAAAAAATTAAAATTATAATAAATTAACAAAATAAAATACACTCACACATACATAAGCACACATACATAAAATAAATATAAATGAACTAGGAGATGAATTAAAACAGAATAATGAAAAACAGATGCATTACAGTGAAATGAATGACAATGAAATTAAAATACAATTAAAAGGTAAAAATCAAATGAAGGCAAGTCTATAAAAGTGAGTTTTAAGAAGAGATTCAAAAAATGTCTGACAACTGACCGCAAACTTTATCATGTCAGGAAGGTCGTTCTGTAGTCGGGGGCCCTTGTGGTTAAAGCCCTATCACTCTTGGGATGTCAGCATTTTCGTGATGTAGCTTGGGGCAAGGCCTAAACATGTTTTAAAGTGATCAGTAAAATCTTCAAATCGATTCTAAAACACACAGGGAGCCAGTGGAGAGAAGTAAGGACAGGCGTGACGTGATTTTGTCTGTTAAAACCAGTAAAAAGCACAGCTGCTGCATTTTTGACCAATTGGAGGCAGGAGAGTGATTTTTGACTGATACCAGAGAGGAGGGAGTTACAGTAATTCAGCCGGAAGAGGATGAATGAATGACTTTTTTCAGGTTGGCTTGTGACAGGAAGGGTTTGATTCAGGAGATGGATCTTAGAAGAGTAAAACAGGACTGAACAGTTTAGGTCATGCCGAAAGGTTAAGCTTTGAGTCTGAGTCAAAAACAAAAAAAAGGGATAGGGAGATAGGGGCTTAACACTGCCACCAGATGGCATAGGTTTTTAACCACATTCTTGTCAACTTAAGACATCTTTAGACATTTTCAGGCATCATAAAACATAATTATCTCAGCCTTTGTGACATGACAGTAACCTCCTCTCTTTTTTCTCTTCCATTATCAGCATGTATGCATTCTCTGCCATCAATAACCAGAACCTGCAGCATCTGTGGGACTGGAATCAGCACAATCTGACGATCCTAAATGGACGTTTGTTCTTCCGCTTGAACCCCAAACTCTGCATGTCTGAAATCCACAAAATGTGGGATAAGACGGGCATCACTGTGAAACCAGAGGAAGGAGATTTCCGCAACAATGGTGAAAGAGCAAGCTGTGAGTATCCCATGAGGTCAGGGGCATCAATCTGCTTGAAGACTTTGTAGATGTGTCTCATTGATAATGCTGTTTTCTCACAACAGGTGAAAGTCACATCCTTAAATTTAAATCCAACATCACAACAAGCCATACGATCAAGATGGTGTGGGAGCGTTACCAGCCGCCAGACTATGGAGACTTGATCAGCTTCATCATCTACTACAAGGAATCGTGAGTTACTCTGAGGACAAACATCTTTCAATGATCTATATCATATGATTGGATAAACTGTGCCAGAGTAGAGCAAAAGGGTTTTGGATGAAAAGCCCCTCGTTGACAAAGTCAGACCTTAATTTTTTAAACACAAGACTTCTTTTGTGGAAAATATGATCTTTGTCCGGTTTTGTATATTTTCTTCCAATCAATAGTATCCAGGTGCGCTTATTGTTTTGAGCTTTTGCACTGATTTCCTGCCTTACAGGCATTGGAATTTCAGATGACCAATGGAACAATTGTTCTGATGCAAAACAAATGAGATCACGTCATATTCATAACATCCATGTCTGCTTATTTCTTGAGGTCTGTGTTTGATTACCTGTCAGATTTTCTTATTGAATGGCCACAGAATAACTGCCTTGAAGGAAGAAAATCAATCAAAAGTTTTGTGTTATGGTTCGGAAAAGGGTTGGTAGTTAGAGTGACACAAAGCATTTGTTAATACAGGGGAAAAAATGAATGACATTAATGGCAGTACTGTAAGACAAATGTATTTGTTAATTCAACCTCCTTTGTGCCTTTTATTTTTTAGCCCTTTTCAGAACATTACAGAATTCGATGGCCAGGACGGCTGCGGCTCCAACAGCTGGCACATGGTGGATGTGGATCTCCCTCAGGATAACAACGCTGATCCAAAAATCAGTCTTCAACACCTCAAACCGTGGACTCAGTATGCTATTTTTGTGAAAGCAATTACCCTGCAGGTGGAGGACAAACACATTGCTGGGGCCAAGAGTGAGATCGTCTACATCCGGACGCGCCCGTCACGTATGTTTGCCTATGAGTGCTTCACCTTCAGGACTACAGTAGTGTCTGTTGCCACCAAATCTAACTAACTTTTTCCCATTTGCAGTACCCTCCATGCCCAAAGAGCCACGTGCATTCGCCAACTCCTCAACTAAGCTGCTGGTGAAGTGGTCACCTCCAGCTTTTCCAAACGGCAATCTGACATATTATCTGATCCGCTGGCAGCGTCAGCCTGAAGACCGAGAGCTGTACCAGCACAACTACTGCTCAAAAGGTTAAAAAAAAACATCACCCTATGATTAAAAAATGCTTTTTTTATCATTGGAGTTTCTCTTGTTTTTAAACTTCTTTTTGTCATCAAAGCAATGGTTTGACAATGCTTAAGGCCCTCACATTTATACGTTTTTGGTATACAGAGCTGAAGATCCCAATCCGTATCCCAGCCACGGGTCTAACAGACATAGAGGACAACACCAAGCCCACCAAGTCTGACCTGGCTGGAGCAGAGAAGGGCCCCTGCTGTGTTTGCCAGAAGACACCTGAGGAGAAGGATCGGGAGAAAGATGACCGTGTCTTCTTTAAAGTTTTTGAGAACTTCCTTCACAATGCCATCTTTCTGCCAAGGTAAAACACAGCTGAGCATGGTTCTGCGGTACCAGTCTGTAGTCACATTCTTTGACTGCTCTTTCTGCTGAAAGCTTAGCTTGTTTGCCTTGACAGGTCAAAATGAGGAATGATTTGGCAGCCGGGGTGTAATAGCTCCTCTTTGGAGCTAACAGGATCCTGCCATGGGGGTGTAGGTGAGCTGGACAGGGGCTTAGCTTTGTTTTCTTTGTCAGACAGAGCAGATGAGGAGACACACTGAGTCTGATTCAAAGCCTTCTTAGCATGCTTGTGGCTTTCTGTTGCCATAGTGACTGTGGCACAGGGGGCATGTTAGGGACCTAGTGGGCAGCAATTTACACAACACAAACCAACTCAGGAGAGATGTGATTAAGGAGTCTGAAGGGGCAGGTTTGGTTGCACAGTTGTAGCTGTTAAGATCTTCGCTTGGCTCAATAGAGACTGACATCTGTGTTGTGTTATCAATGAACGGGATGTGGCCTGCCCTGCTCCTCAGTCACACGCTCTTGTTCTCATTTAGACAGTAAACCAACCTATGCATCTCTAACATCAATCACAGCACAATATGGATCCTTTTTATATACTTGTTGCTCTGTTCACTCTTCTTCTCCGCTCCTTTGTATTGCTATTGTGGAATTGGATCGATATGTCTCTGGAGGACAAATAATTAAACATGGCTTTCTCTTGTAATTAAATACATATCTGCCCCTCCTCAGCACTCCTGCTGCTCTCTCAGGCTATGTTGATTTGTTATAGCATAGCTGTCAAGGAAACAGGCGGGTGGCAGGTCCCTGGGCCTGCAGCACTGAGGGTTCAGCCTGTGTATCCACGGACTCTCCACTGTAACAGAGCCAGCATTATTACAAACCACTCCAGGGAAAGGTCTCAAAAATTGGGGAGGTTTTTTCAAAAGTTCAGGGTTTAGAGCCAGGGTGAGGGGAGAGAAGGAGGGGGAAAACAGAAACAGAAAGAAGAGGAAATGTTTTTCATTCTGTCCCGCTCCACTCGGCACTCCACTCGCCTCCTCCTCTTGCATGCTCTCTTTGTCCAGGACTTTTTTTTTCTGGAGTGAGACAGCTGCCAGGAAATGTACAGTGGATCCATCTGGAATTTAAATGAATGAGTGAAGAGCCTCATCAGAGCGAGAAGACTGGCAAAAAGTAAGGGGAGGGAGGCAGCCAGACTGATTTACTAGCGGAGAGGAGGTTTGCTGCCAGTATCTGTTAAGGAGACAGTTTGGTGTGATCCAAAACCTGTCATCAGCCCACAAGAGTTTTATTCACTGCAATCACCTGATGTTAAATATCATGATCAATTTGTACTAGATGAAGAGATAATAGCTCCCTAGATTTACCTCCTCATCTGTCAGATTCATACATTCTGTACTTTTGTTTACTGCAGACAGACTGCATAGTCCCTCCTTTCCTCTTTGGACCTCATTTCACAAAGTGTTGATTTTTTTCAAGCAGGCAAGGTCAAGACACCAACAGTAGTAACTCACTAGTTATAAGGTCATGTTTCAGTCAGCTGAGGAGCCTCTTGTTGAACACAGAAATGAGATCTCCTCAGTTTATTTTATTGGTCCGACCTTTCAGTGTGGTCTATTAATTTTTCTTTCCTTTGTTTTTCACTCAAATTATACTTGATAGCTCTAGATTCACGTTACTCCCCCGTCAGTTTGTGTAATTTTGATGTACTGTTGGGAGATGCAGGATTGCACTACAGCAGTTAAAACTGTCAGAGAGGAATGTCGACATGTAAGTGCGACTGAACTCTCCCACGGATCTGTCTGTGTTTGTGGGTGAGTGTCTGCACAGACACAAAAGACGGTGGGCTTCAGTTTTGCAATGAGAGGCTTCTTAGTTTAAAATTACAATAGCAGCATTTAAGATCACATGGTCAGTGCATTGAAAGGTAGCTTTGTCAACTCTTGGTGTGAGTTTATAAGAAGCAGAAAGTATTTTTAAATCTCGACTATAAATTGAACAATCAATGTTTTTGCTTTTTGCATGATGAATTAAAACTCATGGAGTGAATTTACAAACCAAAAGCTGTTAAAAACATAATGGAATGCAGTGTAGGATGATGCAGTATGGGATGACCCAGTAGGGTTGATGCAGTATGGTAAGGTGCAGTGTGTCACCATGCAGTGTGTCACCATGCAGTGTGTCACCATGCAGTGTGGTACCATGCAGTGGGGTACAACCCAGTGTAGTATTACCCAGTATGGTAGGAATGGAGGGTGGTACCATGCAGTGTGATACAAACAAGTGCAGTTTGATCCAGCATAGCACCATGTGTGTTACAATGCAGTGTGACCTTGTGCGGTACGACCCAGTGCAGCAGTTCAGTACAGTGCATCGGGGTATGATGCAATACAGTATAATATAGCGTGACACTTTGTAATACGACATAATGAGGTGTGATGGGATACATTCAGTTTATAAGTTGCACAAAACATGTTATTATTCCTCACCTCTTTTCCAAACAATCCCAGGAAATACATCATCTTGCAAGCTCCTGTAAAAGCTCCATTTATTTTTTATGACCCGTTGTCACCTGCTGTCAGTTCTGCTTTATTTTTCCGGATCAGTCAGAACTGGGACTCTCTTCCTTAACTGTCTGGCCCAGCTGATTTCCAAACAACATTTTTTGCAGGTAACAGTCAAAAGTAACTGTAGGCGAGGTGCCCTGGAGTGCCTGACAGACAGCTCCAAACAGCTCCATCAACAGCACTGTGAGATTGCATCACCATTCACAGCAAAGCCCCCAGCTTGGCTGCTTAAAACTGGTCATTATGATTGAACACCTCAGTGTCAAACTTTCTGGGTCAAATGTTTTATTAGGGTTTTTGAAGAATTTATTGTTGATTAAAATTTGTCAGACTTGATGCTGATGGAGAAATGCTCTACTGCCATGCTTGTAATCTATGATATCATTCTGACGTCAAGGACAGACTGCTCATGCAGAAAGTAGGCATCAGCTGTTTACAGAATGTGGTTACATGATGTCCATTCAAATATGATCTGCCTGTTAACTGCTTATTTTTACATGACTAATGACTATACGATCACGCCCAGATGATGATTTCGCTGTGAATAAAAAAGCTGAACAACGGGGAAGTCTTCGAAGCTGATAGGAATCAGAGTGCTGGATGCACCTCTGACCAGACTTCCCTTTTTGCAAAAGCATAAACTGAGAATCTGTGCCTCGGAGCTTCTTTCAACACCCGCAGCAGCTGATAGCCAGTTGGGTGCTTAAACCCAACAATGCTTTTTCTCCACTGTTGAAAAAACTGCTGTGTCTTTCTGTGTCTGTGCTCCTTGCTATTATCTGTCTGACCTCCTCCCCAACAGCCCCACAGGGAGTCATACGCAGCATCTGGCTAAATGCAACACACAAACACACTAACATCTAAAACACACACTCCCTCCACCCACTTTGGTAAGCCTCAGTTTTGTATTAAATATTTCCAGGAGTTAAAAACCGACGATTATCCGTTTACGTAGAATTTAAAGTGTTATTCCTCTCTTACTTGAATAATGCACTACTTCCTTACATGTGTTGCATGGTTTGTCCTTCTGTGTTTCAGACCTCCTGACCGTAAGCGTAGGGACGTTTTTGGCGTGGCTAACAACACACTGCTGAATGAGCTTGGTGGTAAAGGGAACACCACCTTTGGCTCAGGTGATAACAGCACAGATGGAATTCCTCCAATCAGGGAGTATCCTTTCTCAGAAGACAAAAGCACCTCAGAATATTTAGAGATCCCCAACCTTCGACCGTTCACTGTGTACCGCATCGACCTCCATGCCTGTAATGAAGAGGTGGGCCGCTGCAGCGCTGGAGCCTTTGTTTACTCTAGGACTAAACCTGCAGGTCAGATATGAAAAGAAGAATGTGTTGCACAGCTTACAGTTACTTTCACTCATTTGCGAACACATTCCTGTATTTAAGTTATGCATGTGTTTTTTCCAGCTAGGGCAGATGACATCCCAGGAAAGGTGATCTATGAGAGGAGCGACAAGGTGCAGGGTTGTGTGGTGCTGCACTGGCAGGAGCCAATCATGCCAAATGGAGTCATCCTGATGTATGAGATCAAGTTTCGTCTGGGGACTGAGGTGAGTCAGGATGTGTGTAATTGAAGTACTCCTCAGGCATATTTCAGGACGCATCAAAACATGCAAAAATACACATGAACTCCAAAGAATAATTTTTGTGACTTATCTTTTTGCCACGCATTTTTTTCCCTTTCAGTCGGACAAACACGAGTGTGTGTCACGACAGCATTACCGTGAGCACAAAGGAGCACGGCTGACCAACCTCGGATCAGGGAATTACTCTGCTCGTGTGCGTGCCACTTCTCTTGCAGGAAACGGCTCTTGGACAGAGAGTGTGTTTTTCTATGTGCCGCCACCAAAACGTATGCAACACACGTACACATGCACAAATAATACTGTTGCACAATTCAGTGTTCACGGTTGATTTACTGCTGTTCTCTCTTATCGTTCTCTTCTTTCTGACAGCAGACGATGGAGTTACATTTTACTTGGTCATCATAATTCCCATCATAGTGACACTTTTCATTGCCAGCCTTTCCACCATTCTTTTCTTTGTGAACAAAAAGAGGTAAGTACCTTTGTGAGCACATTGCCAGACAAGGTCTCACGATAATGTTCTGCATCACTATTCTCATAAAACTTAATGGCCGTTGTAATCTTAATTAGAGTTAATCGGTGTTGTTTTTATTAGCATACCCCTGTCATAAAAAACAAGACCGGCCTGCTGACCCACTCTGCTGTGATTGTGTTAACAGGAACAGTGACAGGTTGGGAAATGGAGTTCTTTATGCATCTGTGAACCCGGAGTACTTCAGTGCTGCTGAGAGTAAGACTATCATATTTTTCCTCCTTTTCTTCTTGTATACCGTCTCCAAACTATAACTTCACTTCTCTACAAGACAAGAAATATACAAATTGTTGACCATCACCCCTTTATTTCTCCAGTGTATGTCCCTGATGAGTGGGAGGTGGCCCGAGAGAAGATCACCATGCACAAAGAGTTGGGACAGGGCTCCTTTGGCATGGTGTATGAAGGCATAGCCAAGGGGGTGGTCAAGGATGAACCTGAGACACGAGTAGCCATCAAGACGGTCAATGAGTCTGCCAGCATGAGAGAGCGCATTGAGTTCTTGAACGAAGCTTCAGTCATGAAGGAGTTTAACTGTCATCATGTGGTAAGAGAGAAAGACTCTTAAACAGTTGGGACAGAGAAATAAACTATCACAACATATACAAAACAATAAGATAGTGCCCTCGCAATGGTGACAACTTTCGAAGTAATTATATACATGTAGAGTGAAATGATACAGGTCACGTGTGCAGAGTTCTCTGTGGTTGTCTTCACTCAGACAAGCTCTTGGCAGGTTGTGGACACCAGAGTGATCACAGCTTCATTAACAACTGTAAACGGATGTGTTTGAACATCCTTGACATTTTTGAGGTTTTTCCTTTTGTGAAGCTGCTGTTACAGTCTGCCAGAATGCCAACATTAATTCGAGTCTTCAAAGCAAGCTTAAGAAAAACATAGTATTTTACGCAGTTGTAGAAATAGAGCATGGAGGTGCTTCAGAAGGAGGGTTACGCATTACAAGTTTTACACATCTTGTGTTGACTTTGCAGAGCATATTTTTTGCAGCAAGTCCATAATGAAATGTGAATAGCTGTTTTATATAACTCAACCACCAAGAATTTAGGAATTTGACTTTAGATGGCAAGCTTGAATTTCAAAAGATTTTATTTCTTACACACAACATTTCCTTTACCCATGAAATTGTATCCACAAGCTACCAAAAACTTGCAGATATGCTACTTACTAATTCTTGCAAAGTTATGTCAAAATTTTAGTGGAGAGAAAGCTGCATACTTGAACTTACATGTGGCATTATATGCTGATATATGTGCCACTTGAGGTTGTATTGAATTTAAAATGCTCATTTTGAACAGTTGCATCAAAAAACTGAATTTGATCTTTCAAAGTGTGTTGAATTTGTACAGTTTAGATCTTTTAGAGTTTCTCAATTTAATGGCAGTTCAGAGAGACACACTTCAGGTACATGAAGATGAGTTATTCACAGAGCTATTCTAACCCTGCTTCATTTCTGTGAAAAAAAATCCTTGTTTGAGCTGAATTGAATAATGATCTTTTAGAATATTGGCAATAAAGAGAGTTGAATCTTCAAGTAGGTTGATATATTTTTAGTAAAAACAAGTATTGAATTTAATTTAATTTTGTGCTATTCAAATCCAGGTTTTTAAACGAAACTATTCAAACTTACCATTTCAGATTCAATATAATACTTCACATTTAATTTGTAGTGGCAAATATCACAGCCCATATGTCATGTGCAGCTTTTTAACTCCTCTCTCTTTAACCTCTGTTGTGTTGTGATTGGTGCAGGTGAGGCTGCTGGGGGTGGTTTCTCAGGGACAACCAACGTTGGTGATAATGGAACTGATGACCCGAGGAGATCTTAAGAGTTATTTGCGATCTCTGCGCAAAGAAGTAAGAAGTCATACAACCCGTCAAGTTCACTTGTCCATGCAAAACTACTTCCCTCACTTTTTATTTCTGAAGAGTAACAAGCACCTTGGAAAGCAGTAAAAGATGACCGACACCAAGGGTAACTCATTTTTTTGTGCTTTACCCTCTCACAGAACTCCACCAGCCAGGTCCTACCCCCACTCAAAAAGATGATCCAGATGGCAGGAGAAATAGCGGACGGCATGTCGTACCTAAATGCCAACAAATTTGTCCACAGAGATCTGGCTGCCAGAAACTGCATGGTAGCAGAAGACTTCACTGTGAAGATTGGAGGTAAGTGATGTTTATATTGTTCCACCAGCCTTGGAAAATAAGTGTTTGGATTTCAGTGAGTGCCCGGGGCAGAGGAATCTCAATGTAGATGGACGGGGCTAGGGGAGAAGGTGAAGGGATGGATGAGCTCTCAGGAGCTTCCTCTCACATACATGAGTTATTTCTAGTTGCTCCCCCAACCTCTGATTTCATTTTCTCCTCAGATTTTGGCATGACGAGAGATATCTATGAGACAGATTACTACAGAAAAGGAGGGAAGGGTCTGCTGCCAGTTCGCTGGATGTCTCCAGAGTCGCTGAAAGATGGCGTGTTCACGACAATGTCTGATGTCTGGTATGAGAACCCATCACTAATAGACCTGTGGTATACAGTACATGTGTGAGCCTGCTCGAGCCCTGGGGGCATGGAAACTATCCCAAAAATGTCTACATAGTGTGTGTGTGTGTTAGTGTGTGTGGATATATTGTAAACAGCCTGTTTTCTTAGCTGCATTTTTTATTTCACTGTGTGAACATGCATTTCCCACCCTCTATCCTCACTGTGCTATAAAAGCCTTAGAAAACCCTCAAAATCTTTTGGTCTCAAGCTGCCTTTCTGGAAATTCCTCTCCCTGTGACAGGAGAGCATAGAAAAAAGATCAATCTTTTTTCTCCACTGGCACCTTTTTGTGCCACCTTGTGGTGAAATCACAGCTTACAGTACTGCCACATTTTTCTACAAATAATGTAGAAAAATTTAAGTGTTTACTAGATCTCTTGCAAGTTTTTGTTTTTGTTTCCCAACTCAAAATGTCCCACGGGTCAGTCCCAAAGAGTGGGCTTAAACTGCTCCAGATGTTCTCAAATGATAGGTTGCAGTTCCAGCAAAAACCCACCTCCACATTTGCGTACTATATCTTCCTCTTTGAAGTCACACAAATGAAGTTCATGTAAGATGAACCCACTTTGGTCTCTTGAGTACTTCACCAGCTGGTGGCTTTTATTTTGTTGATGAAGAAAAGCTGTGGCTTTGTCTGTTTCAGACAGTTAGTGACATTGTCAAAAAAGAAACTGTTGAGTTTATAGTCAGAACCGAAAATAGTATTTAAAATATTACTATCAAGAGTAAACAAAAACTGTGGTCTTTGTAAGTAATGTTATGTATTTCTTATGAATAGTTTCAAAGTAATATCTCCACAATGTAGTTTGAGGTTAAACTGAGGTGAATTTACTGTAAACACTCACACTGAGGTTTTCTCTTCACTGTAATGAACTTACTGTGACCCCTGACTGATACATCGGTACATAGCCTAAATTTTTCTTCATCGTTGGGCTGCCTGGTCTTTGGTTTGACATTGAACAGATAATATCAGCAAGAGCATAATCCTGTCTCTGTATATGTTGAAGCTTGCGGCTTAGTCTTAGGCAACATAACGCAGTGATGCGTCAGTCAGCTTTTTTGACAAATCTAAAACATGATGACCAAGACATGCTTATTTTAATGGTTAATTTAACAAATATCTAGAACACCACTTATAAAAAGTGTCTTAAAGTGGAATTTTTTGTTCAGTTTAACAAATTTTGGGCAGGAGGCTGCTGTAAACAGAACTAAAAAAAACAGAAGCACAAAGTAGTACTGAATGCTCTTTCAACATAAACTTTCAAGTCTCCTCATGGAGTGGCAGCACCACACAACCACTTTTTCATTTTCACTTGTGTCATGATATTTTGGATCCTGGACCTTCTTTAAGAACAGTTCAATAAATCAATGATACTTTTTTGCCTGAAACAGATCTGAGGAGCGTAATGACCTTGATAAAGTCTGTGTGGTTGAATGTGCATGACTGCTCTCCAAGGCAAAGAGCTGCGACCATGAAGAAGCGCTGTATAAGACTCAAAGAAAGTCCTATAAGATTAAAATGGGTCAAAAGGCAGCATTTTGATTTTTTTGTAGCAGTAAAAACAAACTAATATTTCCAAATGTTCTTCTTTCTGCAGGTCATTTGGTGTGGTTCTGTGGGAAATTGCCACCTTAGCAGAGCAGCCTTACCAGGGCATGTCCAACGAACAAGTGCTGCGTTTTGTCATAGAGGGAGGACTCTTGGACAAACCTGATAACTGCCCTGATATGCTGTAAGTCTACTCACGCTAAAAACACTATTTCACTTTTCACACTATTTAATAAGGCTTCCAAGTTATGTTACTGCACCCTTAGAGTATGTATTGTTTTAATCTTCTACTTACGGCACTGCACGTCTTCTATCACAGTGATATTTTGCACAGTCTATTTAAAGTTGTGGTTTTACATGTGTAGGATATCATGTGATATGTCTCTAAAAGTAGTGCCAAGATGAGACCTGACATTAGCGTCATAGGTTAAATGTGGTCCGTTGACGACATTACCCCAGGCGGTCAGCTGGCAGGGGGAAGTCTCCTCACCCGTCAGCCTCGGCCCATAGAAGGGATGCCACGAGCCGCGTGCTTGAAAGATGCCTCTCATTCCATCTGGAAAGGACATGAGGAGGAGAGATGTGTCTGTCTGTTTGGGTGTCAGCAGATAGAAAGAGTGGAAAGAATTCATTCAATTCATTTTTAATTAATGATGAACCATAATGGCCAGTAAAGGAGAGAAAACACAGTGCAGCCTGCTCGTCGGTGTGTGCTGTTACATTCGTGCATCCCTTCTCTCCCCCTCTCTGACCTCAATAAGAAGGCATTCTGCTCTCTCCCCTCCCACTCTCCACGGCTGACCTCACCTTAGAAAGAGAGAGCAAGTTTAAAAAAAAGAGGGCTCAGTGTTGTGCAGACACAAACCTCTGGTTTCTATGGCAGCCTGACTGTTTTGTCCTGATTACAGGAGTGTGTGGATTGTGTTACAGAGGTGGTGGTAGGGTGGGTGGGTTCGTTCTCCTGCTCAACACACGGGGAAGTCAGGGTTTTGCCACTTGTCTCCTCTACTGCCGTGACTTAATGGAGATTTCCAGGGGAGTGTTGAAGTGCGGTGAAGCTGGAAGTCCATACAAAGACAGAGTAGAAAGACAGGAAAGCAGAAAAGATAACAGGCTGGGGGATGAGTCATATTTGGAGAGCTCTGAACGTCTCCTCCTTTCTCTGTTTTTCCCATGGTCAGGTAGCTGAGGGTCACTGATAGGATTTCCTGTGCAGGTTTAGCCAAAAATCTGTGATAGTACTGTACATCTTGATCACTATGTTACTTGAAGGTTTCAGGAGACCAAGGATGTTTTTCAGTTCTTGTGCACAGATTTCCTGTTCAGGTTAATTAAACATTTAGCATAGATGATTGGAAACAGCTCTGTACTCACACTTGGCCTGAAAGTGTGTCTGTTTCTTATTTTATCACACTGATTCAAGGTCTTTTGTGTCCAGTGAAAATTTGGCATTAAGAGTGCAGTGTTTTCTTCTTTTAACAAAAGCCAGACTGCCTCCAAGCTTTTATTTTGAAAACACCTCTTGAACAAGTATCGCATGAGATGTTTTCTTTCTCTTCTCAGGATAAAATGATTAAACAATTGGTGAAGCTAACTTAATTCAGAGGTTTTGGTTTGTGGAAACACACTGTGAAAGTAAAAAAAAATTAAATAAAATCCCAGTGGATGTTTTTTCATGCATCTATGAAATGAGGTGTTTTATTACTGATCGAGAGCTCTCTTAGATGTTGCTTTGTGACAAAACTGACATGTCAAATATAAGTGAAATGAACTTAATCTCCATGGCATTTCTGTGTCAGAGTTTACTACGTTTGTTGTCTAAATTTGCATCAACAAGCCTGCTGAGCAGCAACAGATGGTGTAAGGAGAGCTTTCAGCAGACAGGTTACCCTGACCTTCCAGCAAGCAGCTCCATGCACAGCACATCTTTTCATGGGAGGTCTTTGCTCCTGCATTTGGATATCTGAACCTCAACTTTAAGACACTTGCTGCAGGGCTGGTAAACAAGCCAGAGCCGCCCCCCTACTGCTTCAGAGTACGAAGTGAGCCGCATGCTTAGGAAGGCTTTAACCATAAGGAGAGAGGCTGGCACTGCGCTACAGGGGCTTGAGTAGAATGCAGCGACCACTGGAAGAGAAGGAGAGGGAGAAAACAAGAGAGAAAGAGAGATGACAGAGGTGTTTATGTCAGTGGGCCTTTGAAAAGTATTCTTAGCTTGTTTGTGTATAATTGAAGTTGTGGTGTGCGGTGGAGCACCACACAAAACTGTAATATTTCTCACTTTTATGATGTTGTTTTGACATTCCCAAAGCTCGGCTGCTGGCCTGGCACAGTAACCTGAGGCATGATTTACTGCCGCAAAATCATGCAGCGTTACTGAATATCTTTACATGTGGTAATGTAACAGTGAAAAAAGAAAACAAATTTTCAATGTCATTGAAAACAAAGACAGCTATTGAAAAAGAATTAAATGGTGGATTTTATGGCAGGCAGAAAAGTTCAGTATGTTTATGGTGAAGCAACGCTGTGTTCTGCAATTAGGATTATGAACTGAGTGTATGCTGTACGATATTTCCTCTTTCAACACATGTTGGCATAGTGATGCACAGTACCATGGTCATCTTGAAAGCATTCCTTTACATTTATATTTTTAAGCTCAATAGAGTGAGTGGAGTTCAAATGCCAGATCTGTGTCAGTGTTTCAAATCAATATGTCTGATGCCATCTGGTGGACATAAACGTGAACTATTTCAACGTTTGTGCTTTCTTGAAGCAGACCAATGTTTTCTAAGTGTCACTTAAAACAAAAAGGCCCAGGTCATGCAACCATTTTGCCTTTTGCAGGGACATGCCCTCTTTTTTGGTTGTAAAATTATGTCCTGGGTAATGGGGCTACAAAATTTCCCAAATCGTCCGGGTTGTTCTCTGTTTGTTTTACTGACCATACATATTTATCATAAATTATTAATAGAAGAGGCTCATACATTTCAGCATGTGGTGAGACATTATTGAGGCCAATTTCTGACAGTCAAAAATATAAAAATGAAAATTTGGCTGTCTTGAGAAATTTTCTGGGGCCGTATCAAGTCAAAACTTTGAGGCCAAAAAGTCAAATTGTGTGATTAAAAAGTCAAAATTTTGAGATAATATGTTAAAACTCTGAGATTAAAATGTCAAAAGCTTGAATAAAAATTCAAAGTTCTGAGATGAGTTAGCATTATGAGATGAGAAAAGTCCACATTCTGAGATATATAGTCCAAAATTTGAGATAAAATCAAAACTATGACAAAAAAAGGTCAAAATTGGACTTTTCATTGTGTGAATTTGACTTTAGAACTTAAATATTTTGACTTATGGGAAAAATATCTCAGTCTAGCCAGTTTTTTCATTTTTATATTTTTACAGGGGGAAATGCGCTTCTTAACATTATTTTTGTTTACCTTTTTGAAACTTTTCCACTCAAACTGAAAACAAGTGTTAAGTGTATGAGTTATGAAGCTACTTTATCCTCTTTAGCATCTTTGGATATTTCTGCAGTATCTCCAAGAGGGCAGGTTGGGCAGAGATCCTACAAAGTCAAATGAAGTTGGTATTTCCCATGACCGTCGGGTACAAGTTCAAAGTCCTCTGTGTTGAATTTGTGTGAGCATGTGATGTAATTCAATGATTTCCCCAATGACTCCTATTGAATATCACTTCCAGGTTTGAGCTGATGAGGATGTGCTGGCAGTATAACCCCAAGATGCGTCCGTCCTTCCTCGAAATCATCAACAGCATCAAAGAGGAACTGGATCCTCCCTTTAGGGAAGTGAGCTTCTTCTACAGCGAGGAGAACAAGCCGCCAGACACCGAGGAGCTGGATATGGAGGTCGAAAACATGGAGAACATTCCACTGGACCCTGCATCCACCAGGCAGCCCTCTTCAGCTGCCGCCCCATTATCAGGGTGTACAGGAGGCACGCCGCCTCCATCTACGCAGCAGTTATCCCCCATGCAAGGCCAGAGTACTCCGTTACTGGGACCTGTTTCTCCCTCCTGCCTGGGCCCGATCGCCTCAGGCTTGGTGTCTCCAGGCCAACCATTGGACAAGCACTCAGGACATGTTTCAGCAAACGGGCCTGTGGTGGTCCTAAGGCCCAACTTTGATGAGATACAACCCTATGCACACATGAACGGGGGCAGGAAAAATGAACGTGCATTACCACTGCCCCAGTCGTCAGCCTGCTGATACCAGACCATCCCCTCCTCCTCCTCCTCCTCTTTACACAGGGTAACACAAACCTCCCCTTCATCTCACAATGAGAGATGGGTGAGGTAAGCAAAGACTTTTCTCTGCTGGGTGCCAGTAGATTCTCTCCACTCTTTAAAGGACAAACTCTAAAAAACTGAAAAATAGCACAGAAACCTGCTAAAGCATTTGGAGTTTGGTGGCTCAGACTCAACACTGGGGAACTCCTTCCTGTGCAGCCTGTACTCCAGTCTTTGGATCAAGTCCTTAAAAAAGGACAACAACACAGGCATGTACCCTGATTTACAGATTCAGACTTAAAGAATAATCTTTTTCTAGCATATCTGCCAGCAAATCCAACAGAAGAGCACTTTTTTCCTCAAGATTTCAGAGAGGATGTCTTGGATATCTGAGTGTGTATTTATACAAACACGTGATTCTCTTTATAATATGGTATAGTTCCATTTCTGAATGACTTTCCATCAAAGACTTTGTTTGCATGACCAGACTGGCTCATGTCATGTGGGGATGCCTCAATTATAATGCTTGGACTGAGAAAGATGTTTTCATTTTCCTGTTGATACTTCTCTGGGTGTAGATCCCAACAGGAGCAGGTCAAAAACTGAAGAGGAGGGCATGTTGTGTATCTGCCAAACTATTGCCAAATCAAGCTTTTTCTCAAATTTCAAATAGGTCGCCCTTCTTGTTTGAGGCTGTGACTCAGAGTAGAGATATGTTTGTTGGTGGAAGAATACCAAAACTGTTTGGGGGTGCTCTGACTTCATGGTTGACTGTTGTACCAACTGCTTTTTGAAGTTTGTTCAATCTCCATGAAGTCAAATGCAGTGACAAGATTGTGTTTTATACAGTCTAAAACAAAACAAATCTTCTTGAATCCAGTCTACTTATGATTTCTCAAAATTAATTGACTCACTATTTGAAGAATTGATCCAAGAATGATGACATATAGACAGCAGGGTTCTTAACAAGTGATAGCTATTATCCGGCAAAAACTTTTACAACAGGTCAAGTAATTGCATAAACGGGCCAATGGTTACTTGACTAAAGGTGACAAGATTTAAACTGTGTCAAAATGTTCATATTCCAGTAAGATTTAATGTTCTATTGAATACAACTTTACATCAAGCATTGCAACAAATTCAGAATTAAATAAAAAATGTTTTCCAAACAAAAACTTGTCACTGTTCCTCGGCCTAAGTTGATTTTAAAACAAAAAGAGTTTTTTTCCCTTTTTTTCAGATGTCATCTCTAACTCCAAAAAAAAAAATCACCAAATCAAATGACACAATGTTTTTGCCATCTCAATAGAAGAACAATAATCTGTCTTCTATAGTTTGTAAAAATTCATTGCTATATCTCACTGGCTCTTTAGTGGTGGGCTTATCAAAACTTTTAATTACACCACCGAAGTCCATTTAGATCAACGCTAAACTTCAACTTTTCCTTTTTATCTGTGGAGCATCAAAGAGACAACTCTGAATCACAGCCTCAGTCTGCCTCAGTAAACAAAAACAAAACAAAAAAAGCCACTGTAAACAATACTAATTATAAACATGGCTTTGATGTTTGCTTCTTTATACATTATAAACCGAACATCAGAGTCATCAAAATCTCTCTCAGTCATCATCAGAGGATTCGGTGTTTTAATCTGAATCTTTTGTCGGAGATGTTTAATGTGTACATTTCATGCAGCAGGTATTAACATGACTGTTTAGATGAAATGGCACCAAACAAATGTAACAACAACAACAATAACAAGGAGAGTTTAAAGACCTGAGACAGAAAACAAGAAGGTGTTGAATCAGTCGAAAGTAGCCTAGAGACAACTTTTAAATCACAGCAGGTCTCTTTTGGAACAGTCGCTAGTTTCTCTACATTTCAAACACATATGAAGGTCTTACAGTTGTATTTTAGACTGTAGGATCGTTTTTATACACATCATTAGTTTTTGTCACTTTTTTAAACCTTTCTACGGTTCAAAATGTTTGCTTCTATGTCTGTACAGAACAAAGCTGCTATTTTATTCTTTTTTTCTCTTTTTGGATGTTATATATAAAGAAATCCTTCAGGTTTGGTATTTTGTGGTCTCCACTACAGTCCATTTCTTATATCTTCAAACTCTGTTAAAAAAATGATAAAACAACAAAAATATGACGATTTAGATATAAGATGACTTATTTTCTGTTACCCCAAAAGGTTTTCTGTAAGACTATTCTTTGCTCATCGCCTTTTATTTTTATGAAATCTTTCTTACTGTATTTGTTTTGTGGATGTCTATATTATTATAATTATTATTGTTATTATTAATATTATTATTTGGAATGGACACCTTAGCTCGACGTGTGAGTGTGTACTTTCTGCACCCTTTTGTACTTGTTATCTAGCACTGCGCCTAGCACTGCCCTCTAGGTGCGACTCAATCTCAGGTCAAAGTAAAGGCTTTGCTTTCTCCACACATTCTCATGATTGTCCTCTACTTGTCTCAGCTTGAAACCCCCATCAGTAGTGCCCAGTTTTCTCACCGCTGGCCCCCATGCTTCCTTCTGAAGTCAGGAGTAGTTCCAGTATACAAGACACTTACTTTGCACCAGATCTGGTCTTTTAACCCATCCATTTCCTGCCTCTCCTTGACTCGACAGGGCTAATTGGGTTGTCTTATTTGCCTTAATCACACAAACCATCACTGAACTGTTCAAAATCACATTTCTCCATCCCTATTTTTATTTTACACATTTATATATTTAATCTCCCAAGCGCAGTCCATTGTCCCCTCTGCTGTTACTTCTTTTGAGTAAAACCAGGTCTTATTGTTTGTCTTCATCGCCGCTTCTGAGAACCAAATAAAGGATGGGTTAAAGTCCAGGGAAGGGAACACATTTCAATGTCATGTATGGAAAAAGGTCTTAAAATGGAGGCTGATCAGTGAAAGTGTTTTGAAGGATTTCTCCTCATCTTTTGGAAATGTTGCCAGGTGATTAATTTTTTCTCTCTCTTTTTTTTCTGTAGAAGTGTTATTTATTTATTTTTTTTAATTTCCTTTTGTGATATAAGTTTAAATCACTGTACAAATGCCCCATGATTCAGTATAAAGTTGGATTTTTGTATGTATTTCCTTTGGTGTCATGACTGGGGGACTTCAAGTTTTTTTTTTTCATTCAAGTATATATCTACCTCACTCTTAAAAAAGAATTATGATAAATATATATCACACATTGAAACAAGTACATCTCACTTCCTCTGATCGGTTTGTATAGCAACCTCATCATCTGGATAAAACCACCCCACAGGGAGCTAGAGAAACCTCACAGAACAGACCAGGACATGAGATGGTACATCTTTGTAGTGGAGTTAGGAGTTGTCAGTTCAGCCCTTCAGCTTCATGGAAAGTTTAAACAACGCTACAATAACTACAGCAGGTTCTTTTCAGTAAAGGATCTGACAACTTCCACTTCAGATATCCCATCTCCATTCACCCCAAACCTCAAATCCTCAAGACACAGAAACCTACACTAACTCATCTAAAACACATTTACATATAAGTCCAGGCAGTTATCATGTGGAATATTTAAAAGGGACTTTTTTTGTTGTTGTTAAACACCTTGAGACAAAATTTTTCTGTTAACCTGCATCTTTTAATGGTGAAGGTTTACAGCAGAAACTTACATTTAACTTCAGTTTATTCCAAACTTACAGAAGTCATTCGTACGCAGAAGACCTACATTTAGTTCTGTAAATAGATCAGTACTGTGAATGTAACAAGGACATTTATGTACTTTCTCCACAAACCGTTCTAGAGATCGCAGCTTCAGTTCTAAACCGACATCTTTCTGCATCTTATATTTAGCCCGTAAACTTTTCATGTTTATGTGAGTGCCATCACTGTGTTGTAGCTCTACTTTTGCTTATTTCCACTCTTTATCAGGGTACATGTTTTGGTGACCACTTTCAGGCTTTTTTGGTCATGTGGAAGTAAAGTGAACATGCCTCCTCTGGCCTGTTAGTAACTGACTAATGCTGCTTCCTCAAACAGTCACCTCAGTGGACCTTATGTTGTAATTGAATTAAAAAGTTGAACGCTACGATGGCACAATGGCTGTTACATTTCAAAGCATCTCATTTAACTTTCAGAGAGATGCTTCAGTTTAAGGGCGCTGGGCTCGAGGCCAAAAGTAAATTGAAAAGATTATGTTAAAATGAAACCCAGAAGCAATAGAAAAAAATCAACAATGAAAAGGCTTTTAATGTGAGATCTGGGTGCTGAATCGTGCATGAATTAGGAGAATGACGAACAAAGATAGTCAGAAAACAGTCTGATTGCTGCTAATCTATACACCGGTACATACATCACCATTGACAAGCATCAGCTTACTATACATATCTGTTCAGTTGTTGTTCTTTTTTCTGTTTGGATATATGTTGTGATCAAATAAACATATGAGTGAAATAGTTTAACTTCTTGTAGCTCTGTCAGTAGGCAATACAATAAGCTGTAGAGAGGAGTATTACTGATGAATTACTATTCAATCCTGTTGTGAATACAGCATTAAATAAACGTGGGCAAATCCAGGACAGGGATTTTGCTTAGATTACGGGTAGTCATGATAAAGAGTAAACAACATGATTAGAAAAAGGTCATAGGCTTAAAAATAGCATCACAGTAGTTGCAAAGTCTTGCTTTTTGCATCACCAAATTTTAGCAAAGAGATACAACAGTTATTTAAAAAGAAACATTTAACTTAGTCAATTTTATCATTTGAATCCTTCTGAATGTTCTTCATGCAGACCTCAGGTTCATGGAGGATGCACCTGTGCATTCAAACTGCAATAATAAGTTTGAGGTTTATCATCGTCATGCCTCTGTTTTTATGATTTGCATTCCTACACCTTCTAAGGGGGCCTTGCTCTTCAACTATAACTTTATTATAAATCTTTCACAAATCTATGTGTATTCTTTACCTGATTGGGGACAGAAATAAAAAACAAACAAAAAAAAATCTTCACAAGACTGTCTTTCTCAAGCTCTGTATCTGAGGCCTCAAAGTTTTTTCACTTCTATTAGCTGAGATGATGTACTTTTGACACGCCATCTCTAAAATGTGTATCTGAGGATTTCTTTTATTTTCTTTTTTCTGAAATTTGAATAAATAAATGAATGAGACTTATGACTGTGGCTGCCGTTTCTTATCCATTTTACTTAATGAAATACTGTAACATTTTTGCAGCATTAACATGTCTCCACCTTAGATTGGCTGTTGGTTGGAAGAAATTTGCACATTGCCTTTTTTTGCTGCTTCTAAATGGTCTTCAAGTTGTTTGAGCATGCTCAAAATGAGGGCCTGCAGCAGAGGTACGAGTCTGTTTGCTGAGCTCAGGCTGCCATTTGATGGTACGTGGATGAAGGCTGCTTTTCTCTGACCATGATACAGTGAGCAGTAATATGCATAATCACACAGGTACCTGAGGGGAGACAAGTAACATTATCTCATACTCCTGAGTATCTGTAAACACAACCCATGGACAAACTCTTACCTGCCAGCATCCCTTGAATAAATGACATCCATCCCTGCTTGTCGAAATCTTTTGGATATAACTCTCATGTTGATAATTGAGTCCAACTTCTCTGGTCCTTCTTCCATACAGCAGTGACTTTCAGGACAGAAGCCACAGATATCTTTATCCCTGTATCCACAGTTCTTTCCTGTTTGCTCCAGAATGACAACACTGCAACCTCTAGATACGCCCAGATGGACAGCAAGCTGGGACACACAAACAGAAGTTATGTACTTTTCCTTGACACAGTTTGGGGATAGTTGTTCAGAAATGTTCATCTGTATCCAAATAATCTAGATTCCCCATTTTTTTGCTATCCAGGATCAGGTAATCCATCTTAGTTTTATGTCGTTTTTTTGAAGCAGCATTGGATTGGATCACCCTGACCTACATACAGACTTTTTGATATTACCATATCAGGATCATGAGTGCTCAAAATGGGACATTTCACATTGTGTCCTACCAGCTCTGTAAACAACAGTAGGTAGAGAAGCCAGCATGGGCTCTCTTTAAGTGTCTCTGGTTTAGAGACAAACACACAAATAATATAAACATCTACTTCCATGACAGATGACTTTTATAAACTCTCATCTGAGCCACAACAAATAATAGTAGATCTTGGATATTTTGAAAAAATCTTAGACAAAAAAAGGCTAAAAGTCAGAATGAGGGACTGACTGGACTTTCAGTAAGAGATGAAACTGTTAGACAGCATCTTTAACAGGTTAATCTCAGACGATTATTTCTTTAAAATGAATATACGATGATGAATGACAAAAAATTTGAAAATATCCCTCTTGTTTGTGATTAAAATCTCTCTGGCGGATTATCCAATGGGACCAGATCATTTTTGTTTCATTTTTACTTTACTAGACTGTTTATTTTATCTACTCTATCACTGTAATAGTCAAGCAAGTCAATTGCAAAAATTAAAGATTTGATCCAGGTTAAAACTAGAAATGGATTATATGATCTGATCTATTTTCAGAATCCTTCTTTCCCTTTTCAACAACCCATTTTCAAAATTTGGTCAAATCCAATAACCATGATCCGATCAGTGATAACAGATTACTTCTGAACAGTGTTATTATTTCCTTTTTATTATAAAAGATCACAGTAACCCTCTCTTAATACTGACAAATTAAAAAAGAGATGATGGAATTTTTGACAAAACTTTAACAATAAGTAGCTTCAAGCAAATTAATGAATGAATTCATACAGAACAATTGATGTTATTCTTATTAAAACTTTTGAGACCACTTTAAGAAATGTTACTGAAATTTAAAATTGTTCTCACATCAAAGCTTTTTAATCTTTGTTCTTACCTTTGGATTAAGAGTATGCCAAATGTCAGCAATGATGTCTTGAGTCTTTTTATAGCTCACTGGCACCTCCTTGATGTAAACAGCCGTCTGCTCTCCCAGTCCGACAAGCTTCAACCCCTTATTACACAAAAAACAATGACATTTACAGTCTAGACACTTTAAATAAACACATGATAATCTTTCAAACATTACCTGTGCTGCCTTCCAGCTGGGATTCACTAAGAACTGCCTGAAAGGTCCAAAGCCTGATTAAAGATGGAAACAGCTTTTCAAGACGGACATTATTTCTTAAAAAGTTTACGTTTACATGGCCGAATATGTATTACTTTACCTGTAACAACCACGATATCACCGTGACTCATGACGCAGCAAAGTTTAGTTTTGGTAGCAAGGTGTCCAAACAAGAAAATATTTTAGAGGTGCTGCAGTTCAGATTTTGTCCGCTTGAGGGAGCTCCTCTCCCGAGAAAATAAAAAAATAAATAATAAAGACCCCATGAGGCAGAGATGCATTCAGTGGCCCCTGATAGTTTTTTTTTTTTTTTCATCAAACAGATCTTGAGTTACGCTTTAATAGTCCCATAAAGAGTCTGTATGAATTTTCTTAATGTGTTTTTGTACCTTTTACCAAACCAAGTGCAAGTATAAGTACTTACATTTGAGTACTCACTGATACCAGGTACTGATCTGAATACTTATCAACATCACTGAAGTTCTCCTGTGACATGAAAGTATCTTTTATTTCCTTACTTTCCTTACACATGTTACTGACATTTTAACAGGCGACAATCCTCTACCTGGTCACAAGCCAACTTGCTTATAGTGGCATTCTATGTATTTTTACGAGTATGAGTACAAGTACTTCAACAAGGTACGGACACCAATACGGACTCATTCAGGATTCTTTCTTTTATTTGAATCTATAGGTATTCAATCAGAGAGCTGACCGTTCATATTTCAGATAGCCTTTGAATGCATCACAACATCTGCCAGCAGGGCGGAGGACGCGTTCAGGACGATCCTGTGAGGCAGGACCAGGACACGCCCTCGTCCTCCTCCCGCACTTGTCAAAGGGCACTGATTGCAAATTACATCACAGTCGTTCCTAAAGACGCAAACACACACAGGACAGAGTGTCTTCTGAACTGAGATACAAACAGACACATTTTTCAGTCGTTTTTTCCTTGGATGCCACAATGTTGCCTTTCAAGAGAACTTTTGACAGCGAGAAACAGCAGCTGCAGCAGCTCAACAGCAGACTTGTTCAGTATCTCTCCAGAACCAAGCAACTGGAGCAGGAAAATGCGCATCTGGTCTCTGAAATAAACCGACTGAGGCAGGTGAGAACGGCGGAAAGAGAACCAAAGTACAAGGAGGAGATGCGAGAACTGAGGAGGGTGCTGAGTCAGTTGTCGTTTGAGAAATCCCAGGCAGAGATGGAGAAGGAGAAGCTATGGCGGGAGTTGCAGATGGTCAAGTCTCTGTGCAGCGAACAGACGGATGTGTGCAGGGACATCAGCGGCGAGCTCCAAGGCCGTGGGATGGAGCTTCGTCTGGCTCACCAGACCAACACTGAGCTCCAGCAGCGTTTGGTCCAACTGGAGAACGAGTACAAGCGGCTGGAGGACGCGCACAGGCAAGAAATGCTCCGTCTGCAGCGGCAGGTGGACTCCCGGGTGGTGCCCATCATCACACAAACTTACCGCGGGCCTCCAGCCGCCTCCATGGAGGAGGTGCAGGAGTATGCCCGGGGACTGTCCGAGGGCTGGATGGAGACTTTTGAGATGTACCAGCAGAAGGTGGAGGACATGGAGCAGTCGATAAAGACGGATCAGGCGAAGCTGAATGACATGCAGAGGGAGAAGATGCTGTACGTGTCAGAGTTGGACAAATTACACAGAGAGGCGGAAAAACAGGGACAGATTCAAGTGCGTCTGGAGGACCAGCTGATGAACATGCAGGAAAAAATCCAGGTCGACTTCAGCGAATATGAGGTGAGAAAAAGTTTATCATTACAAGGTGGAAATGGGAAGGAATAAAGTCTCTAATAAATATCAACAGGAAAGAGGCTGCTTTATTTTTTATATTTAGATTTAAGGAACTTTAACACTGCACGTCAAATGATATTAAATTTGATAGTAAATCCATTGTATCACATTGTGCAATGGGAGACGGGGGAGGCTGCCCCCTCTTGTACCAGCCACACCCTCTGTCCTTAAAGGAGCTGATGCAGCTGTGGATCAGCTCCATGAAATCTGACTCATTTTGAAACCCTAAACAGAAAGAAATTGGGACCTTGAAGAAATGCAATAAGAATGCACCATGTACCAGGTGCACCAAATTCGTACAAAAACATCTATTATGTAGTGTTAATTAATGTACTATGTAACAATAGTACCATCAATTAAAGCATGGGTTCTTGCGTGCAACATTTAAGCTCAGTGTAAAAGGATTGATTTGCCTAAAAGACCAAATGACACTTGGCCTCTCTGAGACTTTATAGCTGCTAGATTACACCAGCCACTTAAACCAATTAGCTGTCAGACTGACAAATCCCTATTAGCCTCCTAAAGATGGAGCTGTAAGCAGGTCAGCCAGTAACACAGTACTACACTAGTCATCGGCTGCAGGGGTGACAAAAATTTCTCACAGAGTATCTGCAGCAGAAATTATATATTGGAAATAAATGGTTTTGATATCTCACCAAAGTCACCAAAACAAGTCATAAGAAATCAGAAAATCGTTCTGAACACTCAGTAAATACAGTCATCACCTCTAATTATTGTCATATCTAATCTTTTTCTTCCCCTCTAGATGGTTATCGAGCAGCTGCAGCATGAGAGGAACCTGATGGCCAACATGATTGAAGAAAAGATGAAAGAGCATCAGCACCTTCTCCAGGTTAAGATGGACCTTGGGATGGAGGTTGCTGCCTACAGGTGATGAGCCTCTGTGTTTTAGAGTCAAACCAGATTGTTTTCATGATCACATTGACTCAGATAGATGTACAGAAAACACAATTCATAGCTGTTCAAATGCTCCCGCAAGCTAAATTGGTGTTTCACAGAGCTAGCATGCTCAATTCATGTTCCTCAAAGAAGGGGGGCTAAAAATAATTCAGCTAGCATATTTTATTTATAACACTCGTGCTTCTCTTACTCTGACATGTTAAAATGTCTTCACTGAAAAAGCCACAAGAAGAGAGCAGAAGAAAGGTCTTGTGTTGAACAAAGCTGCAACCTGAGACGGTAGTTAATGTGGTTTATGGGACATGGTGATGAGAACCAGGACTGTAATTTCTTTGTAGCAACCATGAACAAAAGAAATACACAGAATTAGCACATGTGAAGTTAGAGTAAGCCAGATTACTGATTAAACCACCCCCCTCTGAGTGAAGTTACTCTTAGCTTAATGAGACTTAATAAGTGATTTCCTCAAACACAGCTGTTTGCTTCCTGCTGTAATTACAAGTGCTCTTTTACTACTCCCAGAAACAAACTGAAACATATAGCTGCGATTTACCATCTTGCGCACAACATATATTATAAATTCATGTTAACTAAGTTGATTAAACTTTTTGAGGCTTTTGTTTGATGTCCTATTCCAGCAAGATTCACAAAAGGTCATATCATAAATTTTTTCCAAATAGAAAATGTATCTTTCAAGCATGACTTCCCACACTCGTTGTTTTATTGGAGTCTCCAAGGGGAGTCTTTTTTAGTCATCTTTGTGACATCACCACTTTAGCATTGAAAAATGTAGGCGTAAAAGTAGAAAAACAAAAAAGTAAATCAAAGTGATCCTAAAAAAGTTTACTAAGAAACACGTCTGTGGCATGTGTTTTGTACATGTCACGAGTCAGCTTTTGCTTTGGGAATGAAAGGGGAAGCCTGGACAGCCCCACATTGTAGGTGTTATTTTTAGGTCAGTCTTTGGGAAGGCACTCGCGGAGAGGTTGTTCCCTTTGAGACACTTTGGTTTGCCGTTGTTTGCTTGTTGAAACATGCCTGAGAGGAGGTGAGCAGTTTCAGCCAATTGTTACCAGGGTCTTTATAACAGTACTGTGGCGTATTGTGTGTTTTGATCATTATAACCTTATATGGACAGGTACTGAGCTCATACTTTCCTGTGAGCCTGTTGTATTTAGTTTGAAAAGGTCAAAATGGCTGAGCTGGATGAAGTACATCGTCTTGTGAGGTATTTCTTTCCTCAAACATTTTCCTATTGATGTTCTATTTATGGGAACACAACACTTATACTGCTTACTTTTTGTACTCATGTGTATTTTTCTTGTTCATTCAGGGCTCTCCTGGAAGGTGGGGGGCTGGGGATCCCAGATCCACATCATAGGGGAATACAACATCAAAGAGAAAGAATAATAGGTACAGTATAAAGAATGACTGGCGTTGTCGTACCATGTTAATGATAAGAAAACATTGTTGGCCATTTTAAGGAATCATTTTAAAGATTTAGCAGTTCATTCGTATTCTTGTAGGTATCTGGAAAACGGGAACGTATATTTATGCAACACAAAAATCAGGGTTTTACCAGGATTACATGTTGGATAAGTTTTGCTTGAGCATCAATTTTCTGCTACTCCTTAATGTCCTCACCACAAGACTCAACATCCTTTAAAGACAACTTTTGAAGTTCTACAGCAATTACAAGAAACAAAATCAACCTTTTCTTCCAGTGAGCTTAAAGGCTGACTTCTGGTGTTTACAGTATTCCTGCAAAGCTAAACTTTAACCTATCATCCACATACTGCCAAGAAAGCATGTAAGAGCATTTCCTTCAAGTATTAGTCTACTTATTCAATCTTATTAAATCTATTCCTTAGATATCAAGGTGCCTGCCCAGCCATACACTGCAAGAGCTTCAACTGTAACCACCCGACAACAGACCAGGTTCACACCACCACCTGCCAACCTGAGAAGATCCCCAATGCGTCCTTCTGGATCTATAAGTCCCTCAAGGGTCATCCCTATTTCAGTCGCCACTAGAGATCGGCATCAAAGTCCTGCTTCCAGAAGGGACATGATCTCATTTAACAAAGCCCGGGCGTCTGCTTCTGCCCCCACTTCCACCACCTCCACTGCTGCCAAAGACAAACGCAAAGGTCAGCGTGAAAGTCTACTCAGCCAAAGTGTACCAAGAAAAACAAGAGTTGATGAGAAAATTGTGACCATCAAACAGGTCTCTCAGGGAGAGAACCAACGCAGTCCTATAAAGTCATCCACCACTGAGACCAAATCAATGGGAGTGGTGTCTCCACCATTGATGAGCATCAGCAAGAAAACAGAGGAAGATAAGAAGCAGCAAGTGTCTAGTGGAAGAGAAAAAGATTATTTTGATGGAGGACAACTTAGAGAAAAGAGGAAAACAGAGTCTACCATGAGCCCAAGTGAAAAAAAGATGCTAGACTCTGCTACTGTGGAGGAGATAATCGAGAAGGTGGTAAACCCAGCAAGTTTGGAAGCAAAGTTTAGCTCCTCTGGGGATTCGAAGGTGAAGTATCACATCGAGAGAACTGAGCAAGAGGACGGCACAATGAAGACGCAGATTGTGCTGGAGTCCAAAGTGGAAGAAGAAGTTGACATTTCAGAAGAATCAGCCCTGGATGAACTACTGAGTCAAGGGGTAAAGAAGGTGTCACTGGAAGACATCAAGGACACGGCTACAGGAAGCATGATCAAGGACCTGCTCAGTGGCCTGCAAGGAAATGGGGACTTGCAAAATAAGTCTGTGAATGTTGAAATCATCGAGGAACCCACGGAGACTTATGGCGATGAAGAGGTTGAAAAAACGTCCAGGTCTTCCTTCCATGAACCCTCTTCGACTTATTTCCAAATTGAGGAGCTAGAAAATGTCCCTCAAGATACTCATATTCAGACAAGTGATGATGATGCTAAAAAATCCTCCAAAACAGGCACAGATGGTTGGAAAGTTGGATCAGTGCAAGTTCAAGATGTTTCAAGAGAGAATGAATATTTCTCCCATGACAGAGAGCCACGTGAATACTTTGTCTCCACACCTGATGAAAATCTCTCTGAGTCTGAGGAGGGAATTGGCATCACCTCATATGGCCATTATGGTATCGTCGATGACCTGTCTGATGAGAGGTATTATCATGATGAAGTTCTCCCCTCGAGAAGAGTGATAGTTGAAGAAAGTGACAAACACATGTCGAAGTCAGGGGCTGACTCGTATATCAAGGATAGTTTCCCAGAGTGTATAATTGAGGAAGAGGTCCGTGTCTCTCCAGTAGTCCAGGAATCGATGCTCGAGTACCTGAGAGAGGACTCTCTGGAGCCCAAAGAGCAGCTAAAGGGAGCTCTTGAGAAGCTGCAAAGTTCAGTATCAGGTCCGTTGAGAGAGGAGTTGGCCTTCCTTACAAAAGTCAGCAGTGAGAGTCCTGAGAAAGTGGCCGTCAGAAAAGTGCAACAGTCAAGTGACAATGGCACCACAACGATCGTTGCAGAGCTGAATGTCTCTCAAACCCTGGAGGACTCTGGTCTGCTGGAGGCAGGAGGTGATCTCTCTGATGAGCAAATCTTGGCAAGTCTCAGATCTTCTAACCTTGGGCTTGAGAAAGTCCTGCAGAGTGGGGCTGGAGAAGGATACAGCTTCAAAATATCCAAAGAAGAGAATGTTACATACGGTGAAGAGTATGATGAAGGTTCGGGTTCTCAAATCATCGAGAAACACATTCAGCTGGGGCCATCGGAGAAGAAGTCATTCACCTTCCAGATGGACGGTCAAAGTCCTGAGATGATTTCTCAGCAGAAAAAAGTTGCAACACTTTACCTTGAAAGTCCTACAGATGATTAGGAAAGAGCCCATTCAGAACTTACCGGTGTAACTTGGTGGAATGCAAATACAAATACAAAGGTTGTTAAAAAACAACAGTCAAATATTTGGATTTAATGTCATTTGGTGACATTAGGCTAATGCTTTAGCTTTCGCCGTAAAACACATTGTATCTTAAACTGTACCTGCTAGGAGTGTGTCACTTACAACATTTTGCAGCAGCAGACCTTAACCATTAAGAAAAATAACAAGAGTTAAATCACATTTCTGGTATTAAGAGAGGCGATACACCAGAAACATCCAAGTACTGATGAGTAAAGGCTAAAGCTGTTAAATTCAAACATTACAGCAAAGCTTAAGTTGGTAAAACTGAGTGTAGCTCCCTGAGAGGGTTAATTTCTCAATAGATTTCTCTATTTTTCTACTAACCTGTGCTGTACAGCTTCAATCTTTTATAGTTTCCTGCAACACAAGAGTTTAGTGTCCTTAGGTGCTGTGCTGCTGTTGGCAGATACATTTTATTTTGACTTGGGCACTGCTGCCAAATGGAATTATTGAAGTGTATACTGCATCCAATAACACTGTTTTTGAAGCACTAGTCAGTAGTACATGTACAGGATGTTTTGAAGCTTGTAAGTGAGTAGAGTGAGGTCAGGATGAGGAAAACAAGGGTTTTGGTCAAGTTTTGAGAGAAAAATGGGTAAAAAGGTGTAATTCAAGTCACACAGGCACTCATCAGATTGAAGTGTTTTCTGATCTTTAACAATATCCATAACTGATCTCAAGCATACATGTAAGTGAAAAGAAAACAGAAAAATCTTTAATATGAGCAAAGCTTAGTAACATTGTAAGTGTATGTATTTTAAATGTCAGTAATTTGTGTTTTGATTTACATACATTACTCTCTTATGAGAGCTGGAGATTTAAACAGCTAAACCATCAAAACTCCTTAACAGAGCTACCTATTTGTAAAGCATATTGTAAGATTAAAGAATTGAATTAAGTAGTAGAATAATTCACACATAGTTTTAGAAAGAAAGGATATTCCACCTGGAACACTTTTTCCTGAAAGACATTTTGTTGTCTTATGTGGTTTGGGGTTGATGGATTCGCCTTTGCTTTAAAATTCATTAGTTTGCCAATGGCTGACTTTTTCAAAGTTGATCGCTCACCGTAGTGGCACTGTGACTCTTCACTCTGGTATGTTGCGTTGTGTACTAGTCACAGAGTCATACAAACTAGTCACATAGCCTAGCTACATCATTTGCACATTTTCTCATTAAATGGCAGCAATTACACTTACACCCACTTACATTCTGTGGTAGTTTAAGAATGTCTTGAAAAGTTGTGCAGAACTGCAAAGTTTAGAGTGAACAGTATGCTGTCATAAATGTGTTAGATCTGAGTTTTTTATTGTTATCATTTTGAGGTTGAACAGTATCTTTAATGCACTGTAATATTTGCTTTAATAGATCTGAAAATCATAGAAGTAATAATCAATCTAATGTCTGTTTCTTGGTCAGAGCAAAATGTCAGTTCTGCATTGACATCTTCAAAATTAAATAATGTGGACAAGTACAAATGCCAATGTCATAACAGGTGTTTGTGATTGCTCCACAGAATTTGCCTCAACATGGTAGAGAAGAGAGTGCATGTTATCACATTAAATGTTAAAATGTTATGAGATGCTAGTAAGAGTAGTTGAGTAAACCTCCTGTCCAGCCTTTTCATTTTTACTGGTGGGACCTTTCTTTTTAGTACCATGTGCCTCAGCAGTGAGACGGTCTTTGTCAGGCAATGGTTAACCTATAGTCTCTTTAGTCTTCTGACAGCTGCTTAAATAGTCTGAACCTGTCTGGGAAGAATCAGTCTCATCAGCAGCTGATACACCCTCCTGTTAAGGTTTTGATCCTGGGCAATTCATCAATGATCATCAATGTCTTCCTTTGGGTGCATCTGACCTTGTAAAGATCTAGATCCTAGAATTAAACAAATTTAACCCTAGCTAAAATAAATATCTTACATTTTAGTACCAGGCAAAACACATATCTAGACATGATCTCCCCCAAGAATTGAATTAATTTACACAAAGACATTTCTTTATCAGTGCACTTAAATGTAGGAATCTTTGATAAGTTACTATGTGTGTTTGTACTCTGGTTGGATACCATGTGCCATTTGACAGCATTAATAACAACACCATCAGAACACAAAGTTATTAATGTATAAAGAATGTTTAATGAGCCATGCGTGGTTTACTAACATCATGATATTTTTTGACCATATGACATGAATGCTTTGGTTACAGAAATACCAGCCCATATTTGGAAACTGATTCATATCTTATCATGATTAAAACTGGTTGTGAGTATTTTCTCAGTGTGATTTCATTATTTTATCTGCACAAAATAACTCAAGATAGAGAGTCTTATTATAAAATACAGAAGTCCTTCAACAGTTCTATCTACAAGAAAAATCTCCTAGATATTGTAGGAACATAGTTTAAAGTAAAATCATTTTAAGAATATAAAATTGAGTTTCCATCATCAACACTGGATGACACAGCAGAAAATATTTGAGGTTTTGTTTTCCTCTTACTGTGCCTCGGATGTCTCTCGGCTACCTCTGGTGCCCTGCAAAACATGACATAGTTGTATCATTGAAACATCTTATTTTTTTGTCAATCCTGCCATTAAAAGACACTGTCAGGATGTTTCACTTCAGAATAAAATCACTTTCATAAATGAGTACAGTTAAGTGTTATTATTAAGTAGTGCAACCAGAATGTATGCATATTTACCGAGCCAACATATCCACAGCTTTTTGAGTTGCTTTGGTCTTCTTGTGCTGAAGACTGTACAAAAAAGTCTGAATTTCCAGGCACTATAATAAAACAAAAATAAAGATAGCAGAGTGAGTAGTGAGTGTAAGATGATAGGTGCAGCTCTTACTCAGAGATGAAAAATACTTCCTAGCAACATGTGAAAGCACTAAACATCCCGAAATAACTTCTGTTGCCCTCCAAGGTTTATATAACACCTGTGCTGACCACTTGGAGTATCAGGTCAACTGGGAGAATCTGCTGGGTTTATTACAAGGACTTCAAGCCCTCAGCCCAGGGTCTGTGGGAGTTAAGTCAACAGATTTAAGACGTGGTCTGAGTCATTTTCCACTCTACATTTGTTTGGACCAATCAAATGATAGGAGAGGGCAGAGGCTATTTGGTTCATAAGCATTGAGAAACACTACTGCAGACCCTAAATAGTAAACTAAATCTATACTTACACAGACGTGACCAATGTTTGCTTTTTGGCAATCACCCTAACAAGATGTGAAGACAGCTTTTTTGAAGAAGGAAAAAATAGCTAGGTAAGTTCTCCTCTACATCAGGGAAAGTAAAACACTCAGTAATCTGGAGCAGATCCATCTGGCCTCTTGGATGTTTTCCTTGTTGCTAAGGTTGATGTAATGGAAGGCCTTTTTTTCAGGGGCACAACAGAGAAAGGGGGAATGTCAAGTGTATGTATGTGTGTCTGTGTGTGCTATTGTTCTCTGTTTTCTCTCCTGTACTGTATCTAACACAGAGTAGGGCTTGTTTCCTTTAAAAAAACAAAAGTGACTCAGTCATGGAGAGGGTGGTGATATGATGACAGGGGAAAAATAATATCCTGACATATTTGGTTTGTGTCAGGGAACTTCCGAAAGGTTGCCAGTCAAATGTGGTGTTGATAGAGAGAGAGAGAGAGAGAGAGCCGTGATGTACCCTGTTGGTGGCGGGGGCAGAATGTGGACCCCCTTGCACCCACACACAAAAACAAATCAACATAGCAACTGTGCTCCTTCTCCTTCACTCTATCCCAGTATGAAGAAATCCCCATACTATTATATTTAAGTTTGCTTGATGGGCGGCAGGAGTGAGGTCATGGATGAACATTTGCCTGGATTATGAAAACAAAAACATAAGTTATGTAATCCCAAAGTGAAAACAGCTTTTAAGGAGAGGCTTTATTGAATTAACTACAGTGCTGATTTTTATCCAAAGCATGTGTGCTGAAAGATAGGAAAATCACTTTTGTTGTAAAGGACATGAAGGCATGCCACACTAAGTGAAGTCAGTGTCCCTTTAATTGACATCAGTTAGCAAACTGCCCTTCTCTATCTCGAGCTGTGTTGCCCATCTGCCAGGCTCCATGGAGGCTGAGGGAAAACACAAAGTCACCGTGTGTGATATTTTACACCAGGGATCAGGCCTGTGCACACAGCAGCCTTCCAAGATTAGCATGCGATTTTGATAGCACAGAGCTTTAGGGAGGATGGCGGAAATAGCTCATCTCAAAATGACAGGGGTTCTTTGTGTGTATATATTTTGAACAAGTCTCCCACCAGTGGTAGAGATGGACACACCCACTGACTGCTGGCCTTTTATTAAAGCCCTTCAAATACTTTGGCAGGTCCAAAGAGTCAGGAGGAACGACATTAACTTTTACTCTGTCCAGCATTTCTAATATGCCATAAAGGTTGTCACCAAGCGTAGCATCAGTTGTGATCTGTAACATGTGATCACCTTTGTCATATTCCTGTGGGCCTGCTTCATCCTGCCCTCAGTCATGTCCACACTCCCAATAAGCTGAAGGGTGTCTGCTACTTCAGGACTCAGGTCACCAAATGTAGCTCTTTTGGAAGAAAGAGAAGCCTTCTGTAATTCCACACATTTCTGCGATGGGACATGGAAAAAAGGTAAAACATCCCCTTTCATATGAGGTAAGCATTACATCAGGCATTATATAGAAGTATATGTTTTCGGATGGGTGTGTGTCAAACCTCTTGCTTCCCACTGTAGAGGAGGAAACGGCAGTAATCATCCTGGACAGCAAGAAATGTTGGATCCAGTGGACCAGCAGAGCTTTTGTATTCACTAAGACTCTGCTCAAAATAATGTTCAGCTGAGTCTAAACCTGGAGAAACAAACAAATGAAGCATGTTATGAATACGTACAGCGTTCTAAAGACAGTGCTAGATGTGTCTGTATTAATCCTTACACAGTCTCTGGATACTTTGTTTACAAACTAAGTTACTCTACAGAAGACATGAGCTATGAAACAGTTGACGGGTAAGAGTCATACTGACATGACAGTGTCTGTTTGTTTTCAATAAGGCTACTATTCTGTCTTGTTTCCATGACACCATCCTAAAAATTTCCACATCTAGGAAGACAATGGTGGGTTCACATCCTTATAAACCCTCTTTACATGTTGCTTAAGTGTAGCCCATGTCTGGGAATAAACTCACCATTGTGATGGGGCTCTGCAGCAGAAAGGATAAGGGCCAGACTGTAGGAGATCTGAGCCCCCTGTTGCTCCTCGGAGCTGTGACTCACAGCAATGGCATGAGCCTAGAAGAAGCACCCACATGAAGCAAGACAGATCAAATATCACTTAATAAGAAGTGAGGTAACATGACCCCACAATGACTCCTGACAGCATCTAAAAAATCTCTGCTATGTTTATATATTTCGAGCTTGAGAGTTGTGTTAAGTGTTTAAGGCTCCTTACCTTGGTCAGGTGCTCTATAGCTTGATCCAGATGGTCAATGTCTTGTTCAATGGCAGCCATGTCCCTGTACACGGAGCACATCTTTCCTGGCTTATTGGAGTCTTTCAGAAACTGCAGAGACTTCTCACACTGGCTCAAGGCCTCATGTGATCTGCTCTGTCTCTTATAGACCCTATGGAGCAGAAAGGAAACATGTGAACACACCTTCAGCAACAGGAAAAAGAACCATACTGGCCATTTTGGGACAATATGTAAGGGAGAAGTCAAAGCAACACCACTGCCAAGTAGTTTTTTCTAAGTCTCCCTTTTAAAAAAAAATTCTATACCAGAGTGTTCTTGAAGAATACAATACAGCCATTACACTGGAATTACAAATAATAAACAAACCACTCCTTGTTTAGTATTAAGTAAAAGTGTGTTACTTAATTAAAGCGATTCTGTTTGACATCAGTAAAGGAGGAGCTCACTTCCAAGCCAAACACAGACCCAGTAGAGGGGTGAAGGGCCCTGGGCAGATAGCTGCAGAAGAAGCCTGGTGTAGTGTAGACTATAATACGAAAAGTCTGCACATTGTCCTTCAATTGTTTTTTCGTCCCCCCCTTTTTTTTGGGTTGCATTCTTTCAAAAATCTCATAACTGCCTGCTCCTCCATTGAAAGATATCCCGTTCTAAATCTTCAAAACAGAAAACATGCTTTGACTGCCTGTATTGTGCACTCAGACAAAAAAAATATAAATTAGCATACATAAAACAAGACTGGATGACCCCCATTTTTCTTTTGTTAAAAAAAAATAAACACCTCTATTTTTCTTTTTGTTCATCTTAGGTTTTAAGGCATTATTAAATCAAGAAATATATGTGTTTGAGCAATGGGTTACATTTGTTTTTCTTTTTATTCAAACATGTTGTTAGGCATTCACTATGATTATGTCATAGAAATGTTTTACTTAAAACAGAAAAGCAATGTTTTAAATAAATGTATGGTTTATAAAGAGACATTTTTAGTCTTTGGGCATCTATAGGTATTCTGGCAGTTTCTCCAAGAGGCCAGGTGGGTGTCCTCTCGGTGTTTTGAGAATATGGTCACCCTTCTTTAACCCCAAATGAGACATGGACAGCTCAGTGTTTGGCAATCTGACTTCTATTTGTACATGTGCAGGTGCTACCAAGCTGTTGCTAAAGGAGAGACATCTTTCAACATTCTATTACTTTAGCTATTCCAGGGCAGTACAGGGAGGCTGTGGATACAGAGAATAAGATAGTCACTGCACCTTCCAAAGACATCCATCAGCCTACTGTGCTAACAGCTACCAACCATCTAATGGACTCTAAATTTAATTTCCCTCTGCAGCCAAAGAGGTGGCCTTGTACTGAGGACACAGTACTAACTTACATTGATGGTCTAGCTGTATTGCTGTATCACCGCAACCGTTTTCACAAATCAGTCCTCCAAAATCAACAATTTACAATTCTTAAACCAGGGTTACGGTTGCATTAAAGGGACCATGGGGAGAATCTGTAAGAAGTAGAGTGCAGCAGCCTCTTGGGCTGGTGCACTCGTACTGACTGTCAGGGTGACAGGACTCATGTATTTGTTTTGAAAAATTAATGGCGATAAGATCTTCCTTTTAACAATACTTTTCTTTGTTCAAGACAACTTTTTAATGAACATAGTGCAAAAAGGTAACATATTTATCAACAGCTATGTAGCACTGTTGTTTGAAACTTGACTACTAGCATACTTTGTAAGTTTGTACATTAGTTTAGAAGCAGGCTACATTCAGCACTATTCACAGCCCAGTGCTCTGGTACATGTCTGTAACTGTCCTGAAATTTCAGCAACACAGGTTACAGAAACATGATGGCTCATTCCTCTGTACTTTCCCATGAATCCAAGGTTATCCCAACAAGATGGATAGATGGGAGGAGTGCCTGCCCCACCCATTAGTTTTCATGGGGCAGGCACTTCAAGTCCTTTTAGGGCAGCAGCAATAGTTGAAGCAGAGCTACATTCCAGCATGACATGAGTTCTGCCAACCTGCCCGCATGGACACACAGATACAATACCCCTCTATCCTCTCATTCACTCCACATCCTTACGCACATCCTGCCCAGAACTGTAATATGCCTAAACCCACTGCAATCTGGTTAGAGTCCAAAGGGAAGAGCATTTATATAATTAAGGATTTGTAGATATGTTGCCAAGCAAGCCACACAGCCCTCTATTGTAAATGTTTCCAGAATGGCTGACGTATTCTTTCTCTGGACTTCTACTCAGAAAATGACACAGAAAGGCCAATTTGAAGTAAAAACAGACAGACAATAACCAGATCTGGCTCCAACATCTGTAAATTTCAGTCTAACTAATGAAGTTGTTTGTTGTATTCTCAGATAATTATGAGAAAAACCATATATTTGGTTAATAGTGCACTAAATCTGTGAAGAAGCACTCCAGTATTTGCACTCAATTATGTACTGATAGGAAATTGAAATGTATGTGACGCACAATGGATAAATTAAGGATTGAGAAAATGTGCACTAGTTCCAAAAAGAAATTATGTGCATGATGAAATTGGAATAAATCTTTCCATTTGCTTTGAGAATTATGAAAGCAGTTATCAAAAAGTGATGAAAATAAGTTCTCGTAGCACCAAGGCTAAGGGTGAGATCACACACCCATAAAACAAGTTCAGAACAGGATTGCTGAATATTCCACCTGGCTGTTCAAAGCATACACCTTGAGTGTGAATCTGGAACCCAGGAGAATGTTTGGGCCAGGATCTGCAAGAGAGCTGAGCTTCTTGTTTTTTTTTGTTCCAGGCTCGGGTGGGAACATTCCCCCTCATCACAACAGTGTTGACTGACAGGGCTTTAGAGGCACGCCAAATTCTTACTCACCACCTAACAAAAGAGATTTAGTAAGCTTACACACCAGCCAGAGTCTGCACATTTTTTCAATCAAACACATCATGTCAAAAAAACTCTGACTCTTTGAAACAGACTAAGAAGGCATCATTTTCAGATTCCTTTGAATGTAGCTCACTCCTGCTGCTGTTGATATGGCTTGTTTACTTTAGATTCAGCAGGAGTTGCTCTCTTTACCTAGCAACAGGATCCTATAAACATAGGTCCTGTATAGAGGACATGCTATTCACACTCTTGTAGTGGTGTTTAGGGGATATGGGGACCTGTTTAAACACTGTCAGACCACTTACTTACTTCATATACAAACCCATCTCTAAAAAAGTTGGCATGATGTGTATTTCTTTTTTAGTGTTCTAAAATATTTTACTGAGAATAGTGCACAGGCAATATCATAAATTTTGAAAGTGTGAAATATTTGTGTTTTCTTAAACACTGACCATTTTAAATTTGCTATCAGAAGCAAGTTGCAAAAAAACACTGATGGGGTAACATCTACCATAATGCTAAATCACTTATCCCGTAAACAATTCTCTTGGGAACCGAGGAAACCAGTTTCGGCGGGTGATAAATTGGGATTGCAGGCAGGCCTGTGTGGCACCAGGCCTCTTTAACTCCAGATACATTCTGTTGTAATATGTGCAGGACGTGGTTTGGCACTGTCTTAGTTATTTTTTTAGGATCCTCCCTGAAAAAGCCACATATTTGTTGTACCAAGAACTGTTTGTATAGTTCAGCATCAATGGTACCTTCCCAGATCTATAAACTAACTATGTCCGAGGCACTTGAGCATTCCCATACTATCACATATGCTATCTTTCATAATGTGTGCTGATGACAGGCCAGGTTTATCTCTCCTCTTCACAGCAGGGGAGGTGGTTCCATGATTTCCATTAGAATGCCACATTTTTTAAATGTAACAGACCACAGGACACTTGTCCATTCCATCTCAGTCCATCAAAGTCACCAACTTCTCTGAATCATGCTCATAAATGGTTCCCTGTCCTCATAGTACATTTTTAATCTGCATTTTTTTGATGCAAAGACAAACAACAATCAAAGAAAATGGAGTCCATGCAGTGATTTCCACTACCGAGTCTCAATATCGCATCCATCCAGTATTGTTTTCGGCCTTGCTCCTTTCAAACAGAGCCCATATTCTTTTGGAATGGGGGTTGTAAAGCTGAATATGTAAAGGATAAGATTAAGACTAAGCATTATTGTTCCTATCAAGAAACTTGTCGGACACCACAGTGCCACACAAAGCTGCACTCATAACTTGTTGTTCTCCCTAATAACTACTTATTTTTAAGACATGGACTTGGTTGTGTCAATGAGTTAATTAACTTAAGGGGAGCTTAAATTCACAACTCAAGTCTCTTAAACTAAGTGCTATTTTTAACCAACAGCTAAGTTAGTTATCAAAGTTGGATTACATCATACTTGCTTCTGGCAAAACCCAACTACATTTGATGTAAACCCATAATTAGGACAGTAACTCACTCTAATGGAATTAGGGAGATTTATGCCCACCCTCAGGATATGAGACACTTTTTTCCGGTTGTTGGTAGGAACTTATCTTAGTTGTTCAACCCATTGCTTTATAACATTGCTGTGTGTAAAAATATGTTGCCACTTAAACAAATATCATACCCCAAAATGCATTAAATATCAACATCATCACATTTACTAAAGCCTCATGAGTGGTAATCTAAGCTAGGCTGCATTATTTCCGGGGCATACTTCTATTTTCAACCACTGATCCGATCTACAACACATTACTGATATGTTTATGCATCCAGGTCACACAACTCCCTCAGCTTGCTCAATAAACATCATTCTCACTGACACTTTAGTTAGAAGACTTAAGTGTCAACCATGATTCATTATGACCCTACTCTTTTTCTTAGCATGGACTAATGCCCCAGGATGTCAATACCACCATCAGGTTAAGAATACACACCATAAAACTGTGAACACAAATCAGTAACATGCAGTATAACTCATTGTGACTGATACAGCTGATAAGTAGCTTTACAATAGCTGAAAAAAGAAAGCAAGAAATGCTTTTCTGCACTCTGTGCCTCTGCTCAATCAATGACTGGATGAGTGGACATGCAGAAAACATCACCCTGCAGGACTGCACGCATATTTGCAAAAGACCCACACTGACTGCCGAATGGACTGGAGAGCAACACAGGAAGTCACTGATTTGGCAAGTTAGTTTTGTACAAGCAAATCATTTTGTTTGTTTGGGTGCATTAATCTGCCAGCAACACTCTCTCCTTTCTCAAGGGTTGAGGTTATGTGAATTTGCAGTGATCTAACACCATCTTGTGGTCAAAAATAGAAGTAAAGTACGGTGCTAAAAAATTTAGAGAGTAAAAAAAGCACATTATGTGGATACGGTAACAACTTCTCCAAATGTAAACTCATTCAGGCTATGCTCTGAATACTCCATAAGAAGATATAACAAGCTACCATGTCATTAGGCACAAAGTTATATGACTTAGCCTGAACATGATACCACTTGAGTAGATCGATAAATAGATGGAACAAATCATCTTACTATAACATGACAAAATGAGAAGCAGTTGCTTCATAACTTTGAGGTAGTAACTTGTGAACCAAAATTTAAAAAAACTATGGCTTAATACTCAACCTAGAGAGACCATTGCAGATTTCCAACTCAGTCTCCATCTTCTCTTCCTGGCTGATGCCACCAAGTTGATGAAGCTCCCCAAAATTCTGCTCTGCTTCCAGAAAGGAGGATTCTGCTTCCTCAAGAGTTGAAAAGAGTCAAGAACTTTTGCAGACCAAGTTGACAATTAAGTTTATTTTAGTGTAACCTCTTGATAAACAAGGTTGGTAAGGATATTTGTCTATCAGCAGGGAAGTACCTCCCCATGTCAGATGTAAACTTAGCAGGACTTTGAGCTTTTCTTCCTCGCAGGTTGAGATGGAAGAGCAGAATGGAAGCATTTCTCTGGCCATTGCCAAGTGCTCCTGGGACTGCAGACCCCAGCCTGAGGGATAAAGCCATGTGAAATATCCTAATTTTTACAACATATGGTTTTAGTGTGAGACAAGGAATTTGACATCACTCAAGTATGCTACACAGTAAAAGTGACGTGTAGAATTAGGATTTACCTTTAAACTTGAGGTATGCTTTAGCCAGTGTGACATGGGCTTTGACTTGTTTGAGATGTTCCTCTTCATGCACCAGCTTTGTCAGAGCCACACAACGCACTAGGTCCTGGATGCAAGCATCAAACTGGAGATGTACAGCACCCGATAGTTAGTATCATGTCTCTTGACACCTTGCCATTTAGAAAGTTGGATAAACTGTATGCTTTCTCAGGCACAGACAAAAAACCTAATCCTTTTTGCAGACAGGAATAATACTAGCTTAGACTTTGAAAAAATGGAACACATATAGCATCCACAAAGATGACCAGAAACCTGGGTACAGAGTGACTAAATGTCCATTTCACCAGGACATGTCCTCCTTTATTGGCCATAAAATCATGTCCTGGGGGATTCAATAAGAATTCCTCCAAAATTCTGAAATTTCTTATTTCCACCAGTTAAGAAATTAAAATTAACACTTGACATTGTTGAGAATTTCTGGGGCCCATATTAAGTTAAAAAAAGGGATAATAAAGTCAAAATTTTGACTTTTTATCTTCTCAATCGAAATATCCACTCTATATAAGAAAAAAATACACAGAAATAAAATTAAACTAAATTCAGCACAGTAAGTTTTTCATTGTTATATTTTCAACGGACAGAAATGGGCTTCAATACACAGTGTTTAAGTTTGCATTATAGAAGCATCTCCCTCAAAAAGAAAAGGAGTGTTTTAAATAGATTTATGTTTTTTTGTAGTCTTTGAGTCTTTTTCAGTATCTCTAAGAAGCCATTGGGGTCCTCTGTTTTTTTTTTTGTTTTTTTTTTTAGCTTTTTAGGGTATTGGTCACCCTGGTCTTTAAGGTATGGCTGATATACTGATGTGCGTTAGTGTACTGAGTGATTGTTATTAATTGCAGACATGGCTTTAATTACTGCTGATGACGAAGAAGTGACGTAACACTTGCTTGTTTATAGTGCAATCCATTTAGTACTCACCTCTTGGTGGTCTTCAAGAGTCTGAGCTCGTCTCTCAAAGTGTTCGAGTTTTTCTTCAGGTGGCATCATAAAAAACTCCCTCCTACCCTGAACAGCTTGTGCGGAGCTCAGCATATCTGGCTCAGAGGCAGGAGAAACATCCACGCTTCTGTTGGTGCCTTCACTGCTGCTGTCAAACACATTTAGCACTTAATATACCATTCAGAGGAAATATACATTTTAAAATATTGAGCTTCAGAGAAAAGAACAACGCATAAATACAACTAGAACATCATACGAGTGACGATATCTGTCTGTTTTTCATCCTTGTATTTTTTTTCATCAGTTCCTGAAGGTAACACACCATCAAAGTTCAAGCCTTTAACATCGTCTCAAAACGTTATTGAAAAAACAAATCACGCACCTATCCTGAGACTTTGAAGAATTTGGGCGTGTTGTAGTCACTGCATCGTCATCGGCCATTTTTTCCAAAAATATGCATCCGCCTGAATTTATCCGTTTGGTTTTTATCCTCCCGTGGGTGCGACATCAAACGCGCCATCTACAGTTTGTGTGCACGCGCTTGTTTCCGTGGTTACACCGCGCATGCTACTACAGCTAGCTGAAATAGCTGCTGCTCTTATTTTCTGGTTAATGTATACACGTTTGGTCTCTGTGTAGCCAAGAGCACTATTCAAAGTTTATTGCTAAGGTCCCTCAGATTCACATCTTAGCGCTACTTGAGTTCACAACTGTGAGTCAAACTCTCTTTTAGTGATGAATTCACGAAGCAGGAAACAAGACCAGGCTGCATTCAAGTGCTGTACTGTTTCAAAATTATCTGGATGTCGAGCAACGGTAGGTAGGTTCATTGTTGTAAATTATTTTTTGGCTATATTCAGGTGTTCCTTGAGAAATACCTGAAATTCGACTTAAATATATTAATTAGTTTGATATTATTTGTAAGTGTTATTCTCGTTTTGAATTAGAAGAACACATGTACGAGGTAGAATTGTGAGATTTTTGTTTTAACAAATCCACAAAAGAAACTCGATTGCATAAACAGTACTACGTCTCAAAAATTGATATCACGAAAAAGTTAAATATTTCTCCCAATTGTCACCCATTTGTGCTGCTTTTTGACCATTTTTGCCACCTTAAATGTATTGTATTGCTACCTCTTGCATTTTTGCCCCTTATTACTTCTTTTGCAGAAGTAGTTTTCTTACAATTTAGCCCTTTGGTTGAGCAGGGTTGAGTAACACTGGTATTGAGCATAAAACATCCATTGCAAGAGCTTTTATTTGGTATTCTGACACATTTCAGGTTAAAGAAATATTGCAGTCTGCAAACATTGCAGCAGGCCTTATTGCCATCTGATCTAATTTGCAATCAAATGCCCAGCCCAATTTAAGAAGAGATCCCTCTGTTGAAATCATACAGGTCGAAATTTAGTTAAAGACATAAGACATTAATTTTTCCTCCTTTTGTAATACTGCAAATACCTGCGCTAGCTCTGTGGAATTGTTGCAGCTCAAAGCAGTTCAAAATGTCCAAATCAGGGACTTTGGATTAACTTTTTGTCCGAAAGCACCTAAGCAGAATCCCTCATGTGATAGGCTTTGATAATGATATCTTTGAACAATTAAAGCAATATCTGCACCTGTTGGGTTAACTGTAGCCATTTGTTAGAAGATTTAACTTTAACATCAGTCAAAACTGTTATTTTACCAAAGACACAAGTATTTGGTGTTTTGAATGTATCGAAGTTTGGATACAAGCAAAAATACTACTGTGGGAATTTTACTACTTTTTTCTGTTCATTGTGTAATTTATGTGAGAATTCAAACATGATTTGAATAAATTGTAGTACACCTAAATCCCCACAAGATGTCTGTATGGTAACATAAAATTCAGGTGACCATATATACATAGTGTACTGTTTATTGTGCTCAAGGGAGTGTTATAATATTGCTATGTTCTTTGAGAGTTCGGCTGGGAGTTCGGCCTGCTCACTTCAAAGTGTTGAACTCAGGACATGTAAACCCTAGGGCCATCCATCTATTTTAGTGATATTGAAAATGCAGCCTCAGCACTCATTTTACAATTTGTATCAGATTTTCTTGGACCATGAAATATGTTCATCATTTATAATTAGAATTATTTATTTATTTATTTTTATTCTTGCAAAGGCAATGCTGTGAACAGGGATGAAACAGCGATATATTGTCACCCAACAGATCAAAGGGGGTCATGAAGAGGAAAAAAAAGTATAATGTCAAACCATCCTATAAAGAAAAATACAGTTGTTGTATCTGAATCTGTGAATGTAATGTTTGAAAAAGCAACACTGACCTAAAAACTGTGCTATTTAGCAGCTAATAGCTCATTCGTCTTAATGGGTGTGTGCTAAATGAACTGAATGTGCAGTAGTGAACAGGTGGGAGGTGCCACTCTATGGAAAGAATAAGAATAAATCAGATATGATATCTTCTTTGGTTTTGAAACCTTTTGCAAGAACGTATTATACAACAGTGTTTTCAATTTGTCTGCAGTTCTCTGAAATTCACTGCCAGAAATGAAATGTTTTGATTAAATGTGATTTGTACCAAATCTCCTTTTAGGTACATCTTGTATTTGACAGCATGTCATCATTTGTTTTAGAGCACAGTATCATTAGAGAGTGAATGATTCAGATGCTTTTTCTACAATAATTCTATGTGGAGTGTAAAATCTTAAAATACATCCTTTTAAATGTACAGCTGAGGATTAGGCTACACGTGTTCCACATCTTTTTGCACCTATAGAGACATAAATGTTATAATGTCAACAGCGAGGAAGGGAAATGTACATTTCCCTGTGAAAATATCCTTTCTCACATCAGGGCCCAGAATCCATGCCAAACAAACTAATAGTAACGTCTCAGTGGCGGCTTTGAGAAATTGGTCTCTAGAGACAGCTTTCTAGGTTAATTTATTCCGTATGGGGCTGGCGTTATGTGGACTGTCACCACTTTTCAACCTGGGGCAGGACTCATTTTGTGTGCGAGACTGCCTAAGATAACTTCTTATGGCTCCTTGGGACGGCTGCTGCCGGTTGATTCTGGCAGGCCATGAGACAACCCGTTTATTTGTTTGTTTGTCCCGTGAGTTTTTGGCTGGCTGTTGAGGGCTCTGTTTGGCCTCGGTCCCCATTGGGCTTCTATTTCTGAAACCCAAGTGGCTCTTAATGAAGCCGGTAGGCTTGGCATAGGCCCTCAGCAAACCCAAGCCTGATCAGACTCTTCTTCTTCTGCCTTGGCAGCCACACTCCATTTGCTCCCTCTGGCTTCCTAATTTAGTAACGGTGGGTAAAAATATGTGCTAACGAACAAGGTCTGGTATGTCAGGCTGGCGTCCAGAGAAGAGGGAGAGTGGGGAGGGGGGTGAGGAGAAGAGGGGAGGGGGAGGAGCTGTTTTCTCAGCAGGCACTCAGTGACAGGGCTAGAGTCACTCAAACCTTTCTGACATCTGTGTGTTTATGTGTATGTGTCGACATTCAACTGAGAGCGAGGGGGTGGCTGATGAAAGGTGGAGGGTGAACACTTAAAATTTCTCACCCTTGCCAAACTCCATTCAAACACTTCTAATCATTTCACTGTTTTATTCCAGCACTTCCAGGCAGCAGAGTAAACCTGTAGTACAGGCGGCAAATTCTCAAACAATTGAAAGTGTTGCACGTAGATCTTGAACTACATGCAGTATGTAACTATCATTGTTTGGCTGCCCCAAATACTGTTTGAGTCATCAAGTTACAAATCAGAGGTGCAATAACCGACTTTGCTATCTGTTCATTTCTTTACATTGTAATTGAATGCTTTGTTTATTTATAAAAATCTAGCATATGCAGAATTAGATAAGATGCTTCAAAGCTTGAAATGCAGTGCAACATCATGTTTGCAAAACATGGGCCAGTGTGGTATTTGTGTGCCACTGAACTTCCATTGCATAATAATGGCCTCACTGAACAACAGCTGCTTGAACCATTAAGGTGTCTTCACACACAGTGAGCAGCCGCCTTCTGGAGCTGCTGTTTTCAGATGTCTATATATGCTGTGTTTCCTTCTGACAATAACAATAAACACTGTCACGTGTGACATGTTTTATTTCATTTTAAGAACCGCCTTCATTTTTTAAACAATATCCAATAAAAACCCTAGATTTGCAGTTTTATTTTTACTGACACAGAGGTGCTTAGAGGTCAATTACAATGCCCATGATACCCACGTGAAAGCTACCAGTAACACACAAACCTTTAGTAACACACAGTCAGCAGAAGAAGAACATTCTTGATGTATACACCTCAGACTTTCAAAAGTCTCCATTTTCCATGGACTCATTCCAACATAACGCTCATAGAGAGTTACACTGTTTATGTCATTTCAAAGGAAGACACAAGGGAGGGGTAGTGAGTCAATGGCTCTCAATATTTGAAACTGAAAATAGTATCAAAGTAGTTCTAAAAAAGACAAACATGAACAAAAGAAATGAATTAATCTTATTCTAAAGCCCAGAAATCATGAATCTTGACGCCTGATCCTGTGCATGTACTTTCTTTTCTTCTTTAAGACTTAAGAAGGTGGAAATTTGACCTTTTACCACATGCCACTGTTCACAGTTTGAGATGTGAAAAACAACAATGTCATACACTAGTACAAACCAAAAGCTTCATATAAGAGTAGAGAAACAAATTGGAGGTGGTGGCTCACATGTTTTTGTCATTACAACAAAATAGAAGAAATTAGCTTAATTATCTCTGTGGAACCATTAAGGCAGTGGTCTGTTAATCTAGTGGTGGGTTTAACAGGCAACAGAGACGACATTTTATTTTGTCTTAATGTAAAACTTTTCCAAACTGAGTGCTTTACTTGACAACAAATGAATATACCAATCAAGAGAAGCATAAATCCAATAATTAAATGAATACTAACTTATTTTTCAAACTTTATTTTCTATCTTCCACAATCATCAGTCATGTTACACTTGAGCTTGTCAGATGTGCCACGGTTATTTGTTAAAACCGCACACTAGCACCTAACTTTTATACAGCTGTCCCCACTTCCTGTGTTAGTTTACCCACAGACACCCACCCCCTCAGAAATGACAAACATTAGACCCCGTACAAGTAAACAGTGTCTAAAGGGAAACTTTTAACATACGTAGATGGTTCTCAATGTGACACATTTTTAACTTTGTCGTAGGTTGTTTGACAGAGTCAAGCTGTGCACTTGAAGCAACGCTCTGCTACCAATGTGACTGTCTGATAGCCGTAGTATATTTCAGAAGAACTTTTTGTTAGGGACAGGCACAAAACTATAAACCATAGTTTTTAAACTGCACTGTCTTATTCTTACTCAGGGTAAATGTGTCACTGTCTTAGCACCTGCTGCTTAAAAGAAAGACATCTGGACATAATTTATAAAATGTAATTACTTACTGTATGTAATTAATGTAATTAAAATATTTGTGTCTCATCAAGAGGAAGGAACAGAGACAGGCACTGAAGCCAGCACCCCTCTCCTTTCAACTGACTGAAACTGTCCGCAGCAAAGACCCCATAGTCACAGTGTGATAAGATAAGCTCTCTTCCACCCAGCAGCATCGTTCCATGCCAGTGCCTTGTTTAACAATAGTTTTGTATTCAAATGTGAATTGTTCCCTTCTATAGCAGGGACTTAGAATGGCTTAAACTTGTGTTTATCCTTACCCAAACCTTGGCCTAATTTGAAGCATATGCAGCAAACAAATCTACCATTGTCTCACCCCTAAAGCTTCTTCTCGCCTTTCTATTCTATGTCAGAATCAAAGATTAAGTAGAGCTTTGGAGGTGATATTGCCATTCTTTGTTAAGACAATGCTTCACTAAACCAATAACTGTGTTTTTGTGTGCTGACAGCGTGTATATTCCTGTATAGTTACAGTTTTAGCTTCACTGTGACAGGGAGATATGTGTATGGGGGAGTTTCATCTTTGTCCAATGGCCCTGCAATAAAGCTTTAGCTGCAAAAATCATGGATCAGCAACTATCCCCGAGACTTAACATTATGTTGAGGGGCTTGTCTGTATCTCTCAGAAACCAAGACAAACACAGGAACACAATTGGACAAAGATGGCACTGCCAAGGACATCCCTACAAACGCTGAGAAGGTGCAACGTCTTGTCATCGATATGCCCTGGTTAAGCCTTGCACACTCTGACACGCTGATGGTAACCAGGGGACAATCTGCAAGTTTTCTTCTTTCTTATCCAGGATTAAATTCACGTCAATTTTGCATAAAAAGGTAAATTTTAGGAAAATAATCGTTAGATTTTGTGCTTACTTCAGGCAACACATAATCTGAATCGTTAGTCTATTTCAATGTTGATTAAATGTCTGGAAATTTGCACTTCTGCACTTTTGCACTCTCTGGGCCGAAGCTATTGATTATTTCAGTTACAAGCATACAGCTAAGACCAAGTAATAAGAAGACACTTTGTAAATTTATGACAATGTCGTAATTGACCAATTTTTGCATTATTTTGTCTGAAAATACTGGAATATCTCCAGATAGAGGAATAAAAGCCCACAACTACAACCACAAACAAGCAAACAAGCAAACAACTACAATGAGGACACAGTTTTCTAAAAACCTGTTGTAAGAATGTAAAAAATGTAAAAGGAAAAAAGTGTTCTTCCCTACAAGCAGCTGAGGTTGTATTTTTGCCCTTTTCAAAATGTCTGCTCTCATGAAATCATCCTCACACTTTTACCAAAAATTATTACTCATTTTTTAAAATAAGTGTTTACTTCATTGAGAGATGCTACTTTACTAAAAAATTCACCGAAGAGTTGCCTAAATTGCCCAATGTGTCAAACATGGTAAATTATCATAAACAAAATATTCATAAACAAAACGATGAAGCAATATTTTTTTGTGGATCTTGTTAAGTCTCAGTTCCAAAAAACTTTATTGCAATTTTTTGATGGGTCAGGCTTTACAGGGGTCTGATAAGCTCTATTCCATGCTTAATTTTCTGTGTCCCTGCAGTAGTTGATATAGAGTCCATGCTGCTTCGATGGCTGGTTTCTTAAAAAAAGGGGCTGAGCTGTCCAGGATTACCTGGGAGTACTGTACAATAAATACTGCTGAGAAGTTTTGCCTCTTCAGAAGATCTCACATTTTCTTTGAGACATCATTTACTAATACATTTTAGTCTTAGGTCTTAAGCATTAGAAAAAGCTAAGGTGGGAAGCTCTGCCTTTGTACTGGTGTGACTGAAAGGCTAAATGTCCACCCATGGTTCCCCAACCTTTGTGGCACCTCTGCTGACTTGGTCCAGGTAAAAGCAGGTGCTGTGATGTAGGGGTATCAATAATGAAAGAAAGGAAGCAGCCTCTCTGTGGCTGCTATGTGGGTCAGAGGAGGCTCTCGGTGGAAGGGGGAGATTGTTGAAGAGCACCAGGGAGCACGTCGGAGTGCCTGCATCACAGCAGTGCAACCCAAAGCGCTCCCCTGCACTGGTTGAGATGCCCCCCTCCTGAGCTACACCGCCTGGCGCTCTTTATATGACCTTCAAATTAGTCTTATTTTTCAGGGCTCTAAACCCTTTGGGTCCTCTCTGGAAGCATGGTGGGCCTTATTCTCACTCTTTCTTTGCTTTTTCTTTTGTTGTCCACAGATGGAGCAGAAAACAACAGAAGAGCTGAGGGAGGTTGAAAAGGTGAATGTTTTTCACTCTTGTTGAGTCTCTGATGCAACCAGACAAGAGAACTGTTACGTGTGTCCGATTATGCAATAACACTCTCATTTTTAACCTTTCATTACACCTTCTCTTTTCAAAAACGCCTTTTATTGTACAACTTCATTTTTACATCTGCAGAAAATGACACATGGTGTTTTGAGAGGTTTGTGAGCGTGATAGTGGATGGGAGTCACCGTGGGAGCTTTCTCCCACTACATCACACAACAACAGCATGTCAGGGCAGCCATCCATCATTGCAGCTGTGGCTTATGTACACACAGCAGGTCATTCTGGCACCCTGACCAAGCTTGATGCACAGCCTATGATTATCTCTTTGGATCAAGAGAAACATCATTCTCTGATAGAACCAAAAAACTTTCTCATCATAATTCAGGACACTTTGCTCCTATTTAAGATCCATTAAGGTGAGAATGAAAAACAAACTTAAACTTATTTGTGCTAACTGTGGTAACAGTTTTATAAAGCAGGCTTAAAGTGACCTTTTTGTGTTCAGGTAAAAGTTGCAACCATTCCAAAAAAAGATTTCACTGCAGTTGTACTTCCACATGGCTAGAAACTCACTCTCAAAGAAGTACTCCTCCATATAGTACAGGTATCATATTTTGCACTAGCAGCAATATCTCATCAAAAACTTCATAACAAACTGTCCATTTGAACTGAGCATGTGCAGAACAGTGTGAAGAAGTTTAAACTTAAGGATCAAGGATCATATGCATCTCAAGATGCTAATGGGGGCTTAAATGCCATTATGTGGTTGGGTTATCCATTTCTTCTCACTGTCTTCAGAGTGATAAAAATAAAAGTATACTCATTCAGATACAGGGATTTTTGTTGTATTTTGATATCTAGACGGTTGCATAATAGTACAGCGGTCAGTACAATAGGTAAGGTAAGTAGAAACATTCATACTTTTTCACAAAGCTATTGAGCTCCATCAGCTAGTCTGACAGGGTTGAAGTGGAAAAAAACTAGGAGAGAGGAGCTCAAACAAACAGCCTTCACAAAGCTTACACATCGAACAAGCCCAGATTGACACTCACCACAATTTTTTAATCTTTCCTTGTCCCCAAACCCATGAAGCAGGGTGCATTCATATTTAAATGTAGATATTATCAATAAAATAATTGACAGAAAATTGAGTTAAAAAGCAAAAATGTTATTTTTTATAGCCCAGGTTTCCCTGCTTGTTTCTGACAGTCTGCCAAACACTTTGAGCTGATTCTCCAGCTATCTTGATGAAAAAATCGACAGACGGGGTTGTAACTCACAGGCAGCGAGAGTTGGAGAGCAAACATCAAGGGGAATCAAGTTGGAAAACATAATAAGTCATGGTGTTAGCTGCGCAGTGAAAGAAATGGTTTGAAAATAGGAAAGAGGACAAGCAGAGGTGGGGCATGACTGATGGAGGAGCACGATGGGGCTTGTTGCTCCAGAAGGGCAAACCTGCTCTGATTGATTGGATGTATTTCAGGGAGGCCCTCATGTCCATTTGCTTATGATGCCAGAATGCTTTGGTAGCATTTTGTAGAAGGAGTAAAGACAAATGATGAAAAGCAGCCAAAAAAATTGCAAGGGGATTAGGAAAAGGGTCGAGTTGGGCCATGGGAGAAGGATCATGATGATATTCATAATATTTAGGCAGAGTGCTTTTTAACTCTTGAATGCTGTCTCGTTATGTTTGTCTTTCTTTTCATGTGGAAAGTTTAGACATGGATGAAAATTTCTGTAGTAGTTTTGGTGAGTTGAGAAACAGGACTTGTGTTAAGAATTTAACAGAAGGTAATGAAAAGTAACTATTATTTTTGAAACAATGTATCCTAAAATGGACTAGCAGCTACAGGAAAGACTCAACATACTTTAGAAGCAACATGCTAAGTGAGTGTATGTGCACATACAGGGATATAGTGTTCATCATTGTCGATCAGCTAATGTGGCTATTTGCGCACAATACAGATGAGGCTGATAATGCGAGTAAAGGGATGTCATTTTTGCAGGTTTCAACTTAAAGCAGAAGAGTTGGTATTTAAACTTAAATTTAAAGGCAGGAAGGTGGGATGACAAGGGGTCTGTATCTAATTTAAATGACAAATAAATATATAAACCCAAGCCTTATTCATTTTGCTATCTCAAGATTTATGCCCCCTGGCTATTCCAGAAATGTTGTAAATGCACGATGCATATGATGCCGCCCAGTAGACCACTCACAGGGCTTGTTGTATGCATTGTTCCAATACATAGTTACACCTCAAAGAGGTGCTCATCAGGTCTTTAACATTGGCTTCTGCATTAAAAAAGGCTACATATATCTATGACAAAGGCTACAGACTCTGCACTGTGATGTATGAGCATGGCTTTAGCCAATGGAGTAAGCAGGATAGAAGGTGCTGCATATTTTTGAAGCTGCACACCAATTCAAAAGTCACATGGGTTAAATGGCGCGTTAAAAATGGATTGCACCAAAGTGGCATAGTCAGGGTTGTCCCATTTTAAAAGCTTCGTCAACCAGTTAATCTGAACTGGTCCCAGGCTACCAAGGATGCATCAGATGCACTTTATCTCGATGAAACAGTTAGCTAACTAAATGTTGAAAAAGATGATCTGTTAAAACTCAAATATAAATCTAACAGACAGTCTTTTTAAATGGTTTCACATCAGTTCCACATAAGTGGACTGTACAGGCTATGAAAGCCAGATTTTTCAAAGGCTGGGTCATTAAATGGGTTCTACCCTCTTTGCACACAGCTTGTGTATGATGGCCTACTACTCACTGTCATGGGTGAAATCGTAATATTTGGTTGATTAAGCATTACGTTTTTCTAGTCTGCTTTGTTTCGCATGCAGCACTCCTACTTACCAGTATTCTAACAAGAGGCTGGACTTCAAGGGTTTTACAATGCTTAACTTCATATCTAATCTCCTCCAGTCTCTCCTGGATAGTGTATGGCTCTGTTCCATGAACTACACCAGAAAGAAACACTTACTTTTGGAATGTGCTCCACTGAAGAGCTTTTCTCCATCTGGGCAGTGGGGTTGCTGTTTCCTGACTGTCTAATATCTATCCTGAGAGGTTATTACACTGAGAGGGAAATCATACAGCATTATCCTCAGCCATGGTAAACAATCATGGAAATGTACTGAGCACTTTGTAGGAACACGACCAGCTGTTTGGCTGTTTTAGAGGAGGGAAGAGGATACATGCTGCTTCCACGTTGCACTTTTCCTCTTTGAACTTACTTCAAACATTAGCCAGTGTGTGTTTAGTGTCATGCCAACCATGTGGATGGCATATGCTAACATTGCAGTAGGCCAGGCTGGTTAGAGGTGTGTGTGGTGACCAGTAGCTCTCGGTTTTGTCCCTGAGCTGTAACTTTGATGTGAGGTGGTTGGAAAGGTGACGACTGAGGTAAACGCGTGTATGGAAATAATTCAGATGCAAACAGAGTACAACAGAAGCCACATGAAAGGCCCCTTTATGGGCCCCTGCTGTTACCTTACAGATGGTCAGCTTCCCTCGTCCATTAAATAATAACAGTGCTCCGTTCTCTCCCAGGGCCAGATGTGCTGAAACTTCTATGATCCTAAACGGAAACAAATCAGCCCGGCTTTCCTCTTTAATTGAGCGCTTGGGTGTTTATTTCCTTGAGACTGTCATAATCGACTCCAAAAAAAACCTCTTCTGTGAGGGCAGATTAGCCCATTTAGCACCTCTAGACAGTATTTTCCACATGGGACGAGTCTTAAGTGCAGTTCTGCTGGTGGCAAGACTTCCACACGGGACCGGCCACATCTTTAGTCACTCCTTATTTCTGCTCTGTGATCTTACACTCAGAGGCACCCCCTTGTAAAAGCAGAAGTAGCGCAGAGGTCGCCCTGACATCTTTATCATAATTGCCCTAAATACCCCCATTAGAGAAGCTAGCCAGTATCCTCAATAACACTAGTCATCCCTGGTAGCACTGGTGCATCTAATTGCCTGGACCCTTTTTTGAAAGATTGCCTGACATCAGCACAGTTCCCTGTGGGCCGGCCCTCTTCATTCTGTGCCCAGTAAAGCATATCGTTATCGCAGCCAGTAAAGAGACCCGGCCTCCCTGCTCCTGGATAATTAACTGTCTGGCTTAACTGCATAATGGAGAAAAGGAACATTGGAGGTATGGTAGTCATTCAAGCAGGCCTTGGAGAGGAGAGGTATAAGACAATACTGGGGTCATCCATGCTCACCATTTTTCAGAGGGGTGGGTGATAATGTTAAAGGATAGGAAGTCATATCATGCGCAGAGGCTGGTTATGGAGGATTGGTTTCATATGATAATTAGGCTCATATGCTAATTGCTCAGAAAGCTTGATGAATTCCTCCACTTCAGTGCAGAGCTCTCCTATCAGCTGTCCCCAACGTCCCCCACTTCAAAGGCTCAAACAGAGCACTTCATTCACTCTGTCTTTCTGCTGCACAACAACAAAAACTATCAGTGAGTGTGCCCTCTTAAAAAATATATATCTAAAAAAACACAACAACAGCAAGAACAACAACAGTCGGGGGAAGTAAAGGGGGCGTCTGTCTTTGTTTGACATTTACAAGTCTCTTAGCGAAATGCACAATGCACATCCTTGGGAGTGTGTGTGAGCGAGTGTAATTAGAACACGGGCAGGCATGTGTTTGTCTTTGTGTTGTTGTATGCTGGAGGTATCAAGGACAAGTGCATTAATGAGCACCTGGAGAGGAACAGCTTGTGTCTCCTGGTTAGTGTGACCGCGAGCAGGGCGCAGACTCCTTCACTGACTCAGATGACTTGACTGATGGAGGGGGAGGCTTTTGTCAGATCTGGGGCGCTCTCAGGAGCTGCAGTTTGTCTCACCTGACAAAAGCTTCTCACCAGAGGGGGCCCCATCCCACACATCAGCTGGAAAAGGTGAAAGAAGGTGTCGTCCTTATCTTTTCGGCGTCTTCCATCCAAATTTCTTACGTTGTCTTTTAAAAGTGTATCTTCATTGTCATCAAAGCCCTTGAGATTTGGCAATGACAACCAAATCTAGACTTGAAAGGCTAGATTTGGATGAACTTTTATCAAAAAAAGCTCATCTTTCCCCCTAATACACAAGATGACTTAAGTAAAACCATATCACTAAGACAACCGCGGTCAAATAAGGCTTGGATGTCATTCTGATGTTCTGTGAATAACAGAAGAACAAAGAGTCAGAGTTATGTCCTCAATTACATATGGATTAAACAGAACACATATGGGAGCAGATATACGAAACTGCAGCTGGGATAGTTTGGCATTGCTTAAAAGTGATGCAAAATTAATAATAGGGGAAAAACTAATTCACTTAGAGTCACAACACTGTTTTGTGCTGTGGCACTGATAATAAATGTCTTATTAGGTTTGCTCTGTGGTATTACATTGCACTTCTAATAGATTTTAATTTGCACTGCTAATAGCATTACATTCACTGAAGCATATCACATTATCGTCAACAATGCTGTGGCTTATTCCCTTCCAGTAAATCTACATAACATGTACAAACATCTGGAGTGGTGTGTGTGTGCTGAAACTAAATGCTTGGGGGTTAGAGTGAATTTTCAGAATGGAGATACAGCTCATGTAAAGTCCTCATTCGGTCTCTCGGTCAAGCCAGACGTTTTATACAGTTTAATTGTCAATTACTGGAAATAAGGGTTCATTGTTGTTGTTTTTATTTAGTTTTTTTGTCATTTGGATTGTTTTATGTTGTTGAATGGAATGATGTTTTTTTTTTTTTTTTTTTAGGCTATTATACACTCGCCAACCATTTTATTACATACCCCTTACTACATCGGGTTCTGTTTGTCTGTAGATTTGTTGGCTACACATCCATGATGAGAATCTTCCTTTCCACTACAACTCAAAAGTGAACCATTGGATCGGGATCTGGTGACTTGATGACTCAGCAGACCAAGCGACGTTTGTCAATTTGTCCAGTGTGTGCTTGTTAACAGTGTGACGACAGTTAAACCAACACATGGTCCTATATTAAAGTTTTATAATTTTCAGTCATTAATGGGTTTTCCAGATCTAGTCCTCATATTGTTATATGCTGCTTTTTTTCAATAGATGTTGATCATCCCTAAATGCATCTCTTTGCAGTAGAGTTTGTCTTCAATTGAAGCTTTGAAAATTGGAGTACACACTCTCTCTGCTTGGCCTTAGTGACTTCATGAAGCCTGCTTGTATTTAAAAAACTTGGTAAAGTGTAGAGAGACAGGCTGAATGTTTACTTTTTGCTTTGTTTAAACCTGAGACAGGCCTTTAAAATGAATTCGCTTATCAGGCTGTTTAAAGCAAGACACTTTGTTCACCTAACTCCTTGTTTTTTTCCTGACTTGATGAGGTTATTGGACACTTTGTTCACCTAACTCCTTGTTTTTTTCCTGACTTGATGAGGTTATTGGTACCGTTCTCTCTCATCCCCAGACAAGTTGGTGGAGACATTTGTGCTTGTGTTACAGCTGCCCATGTTTACCATCCTTCACCTCAGGCTTTCCCTACTGACACAAAGATGCTGCTAAGGGTTCAGCTCTGTAAATCCCACCTGGATGTGGCATTTGTAATAAACAACCTAGGGGCATGGCTGCCACCCTTTCTCTTTTCACTCCCTGGACTCCTTCTTGAGCCCCTCAACACTGCTCATAAGCTCCCCATACAGCCTCTCTTTTGTGTCACGATTAGTGCCATATAAACTGTGGTGTGTTATTTCACAGGTTACATTTGACACGGCTGTTTCACTGCTTCCTCTCTCTTACTTTCTCTGTACACTCTTTCTTCATTACTATGATAGCACATGAGGGGGAAGATATAGTCATTCAGGGAATTATCTGCCTCATTGGTGCCATATCTCATCCCGTGCTTTTCTGCCAAATGGCCGTGTTTCCATGGAGCCTGCCTGTGTTTACTGTGACGTGCCATGGCAGAGCCCTTTCTGGTACGGAGGGACTTAGCACACAGCAGTTGAGGGTATTTCAGTCCCTGTTTGGAGTTTTGGAGCTTACTTGTGCAGCTCTCCCCTCTCCGCCCACCTGCTCTCCTTGCTGTTCCGTCACTGGGTGCCCGTGTGGCTCTGTGCAGGCGCTCCTGGCCCCGTTCTTAGACAGACACGGCTAATTGAAAGGGAAGGCTGCTCTCTGCTGATCAGCTCTGACAGCAGTGTCTTGCCAGAGGTGGGTGTGCCACCCCATGCTGAGAGTTTTCACAGCAAAATAACAGCGCTGTCGTGAAAAACACAGACCGTGCCACGATTACCCGGGCAGCCCGCCAAAAGAGCCAGATGAATTTTTACAGACAGAAGAAAGAGGGGAAACCCACTTTGTCTGCTTCATGACTTAAGGGAGGAGAGCTGTGCCAGCATTTAGTGAATATCCAACAGGCGTTCTCCTGTTTCACTCAGGGTTAAGATGAAATAAAGCCACGTCTTTTTTAAAGAATGCAACAATTGATTACAGTATTTGATCACAGATGTACAGTCTGACAGTTTCTTTTGCTTTCCAACTGTACAAAATTAAAAGGGATTGTACAAGTTTATTTTAATAATGGTGGTTTTGGACTTGCACTCTTGTCATTTAAACTACAGCAGCAAACAAAGACATGAGGACTTTTGTATGATCTAGAGATTACGAAGAATAGCATGAGAACTGTATGAAAGGGGATAACATCAGGATAAAAACTTCCTCTAAACACTTGTTCTTCTCTTCAGTCCAGCAGATCATTTACATTTGCTCCAGGTTCTTGGACCTCTTCTAAACTTTTCTGTCGTCTTTGCTTGCTCACAGGTCCTGCCCTCCGCCCGTATCAGAGGTGCCGTGATCTTGGGTGACATGATGCACCCGGACAGACTGGGAGCCCTGAGCAGGCCCGCGGTAGACAGCTGTGATTACCGTTGACAATAATTTATGGTCCCCTCTGATTGAAAACATGAGAGCTGGAGATAGAAAGGCAGCACCTTAAGATATAAAACTGAGGCCGCAGCTGCTGTCAGAAGCAGGACTCCTGCCAAGCTCTGCAGGCCTTCTGCCCATCCAGACTAACACCAGCTCTTATTTTGTTCTCTTTTCTCTTCCTCGACATGTTCTTTCCTCAACATGTTTTAGTCATATAAAAGACTCTTTTTTTATTTCCCATTTTGCTGACACATCTCTTTTGTTACATTTTAAACTTCAAGGAAGAAAAATCTGAGTGCCCATTACAATACAGATGAACCCCGTTGCAGTAATTGTCCTTTAAAAACAACCACAAATATCCACTTTGGCTGATCAGGTGTCTCCTCAGTGAGCTTTCTCAGCCCTGCGATTACCATGCTAATCCTAACAATAGCAATGAGCAGCTGGTTTGAACAACTATCTGCACCATTGTTTGTGTTGTCATCCCTGCTGGATTGCACTCATGAGGAGGAACCTTTTTACTGGATTTGCATTTACTCTTCCTGTGCCATATCCAGGGATGAAGAGCTCTTTCTCCAAAAGGATGTTTGTTCTGGGTATTATGTTCTATTTCTAAAAGAGGCCTTCAACTAAAGAGAAAGGGTTGTGAAGCTCTTGTGGATATGAAACTGAAATTAAACAATCCCCTAATGGAACTGAAGCAGATTGAAATTGAATCAGATAAAAATGAAAACCCAAATGTATTTGAATAAAAAAGATTTGGTTTTAGACAAGCTTATCCCTTAACAGTCTCTTTTACTTCCTATGTGATTATTGTTCATGATTAATGAAAGGAGTGACCATGTTTACTACACTTTTACATGCTTTTTATTCCTGACCCGACTTAATATTTCAATAATGCTTTAGAACAAGAATCAATTGTTAATGTATCACAACTTTATATAAACTTTTTAGTTAACACAGACATCACAGAGGAATTTCTTAACCTCATTTGTATGTAATTATTTAGACTTTGATTTTTACACGAGTCTTATGGGTGCTTCTTTAACTTGTCCCTGACAAATCTCTGTAAAGCCTTGTAGGAGAATGTTACTGGTCCAAAAACAGCACCTCAATCTTTCCTATTTTTCTTTTGTTTCAGGATTACTACCACTACATAGCGTTCTCATAAATACCAAACTCCTTTATTTCCATACTCATATTAATTATGTTATCTAGATGCTTTGTGTAGCCCACTGTATGACAACATTTGAGTGTTGAGAGAGTGTTAGCACTGTTGCATAACCTAGTTTACAGACCATAATCTGTGAAGCTCTTTATCATACTGACAATCTAACAGTAAACAGGGCAGAGGAAAACTGTGTTGAGCACCACTGTTTCAATGAAGTCACTGGAAAATGGGCTTTCAGTAGCCTGATACAATCCACAATCCAACGAATGGATCTGTTAACTTGATCAGAGCTTTGAAACTGTAAAACCCATAAAAGTGCAACATGCACACCCCAAAAGTCTGATGTGTGGGACTTATAAGTCCACTACAGTTTATCATGCTGTATAAGATCTACATTCAGCATCAACAATGCCTGAGATTCCAAACAATTTTTTTTTCGGCAGCACTGAATGTGACCTTCATAGTCTGACCCCTTGAGACTGGGTGGAAAGTACAAGCCAATACCCTTAACACAGGAACTCTGAACAGAAAAGACTACAATTCAGAATCAATGTTAGGGCCTTGAAGCAACAGTGCCAAATATGATGCATTCATCATCAAAACCCTTATGAGTAAAAATTTATTTTGGTATGGTTTTGGTATGGTGATATTGTTTTACTTAAGGGATCACAGCACCTATTATTTGATATAGTTTCTAAGAGCCAAACTAATGGACATGACATGAAAATACAGGGTGTGGGTCCCTTTACAATTTGAAAAAAATATTATAAAGGCATTTGATAAGATATCTTAACCAGATTGGTTCTGTTTTAATCAGTGTTCATCAAAGTTTGCAATCACATTGAAATTGTATGTTTCAGATATCCTGTAGGTGAAAGATGCTCTGTTAAATGCAACCCTGAAAAATGGCTTCCCCTCAAGAGAAGGCACTATGTGTGTCATGGTTTATTGAGACAAAATTGGATGTGCAGACTCAGCAAAGCTACTAAACTGAGAATGGAAGAGATCCACCATCACGTCCTTCAATTTATGCATGGTGCAATAAACTTATGGAAAGCAAAAGATTTCTGATGCCATTGCCACCATCGATTAGGCAAAACTACAGCGAACATGGCAAGAAGTCGAGTATCGTCTGGATGTGCTAATGGTGCCCATATAGAGGTGCATTAAATGAGGTAGAAAAAAAACAACAACCACTGATTACAATTAAAAAAAAATTCTGTTTAAGATATCTTATCAACTGCCTTTTTAATAAATCTTTAAAATTGTAAAGAGACTTTATGGACACATAGGAAAACACTGCTTTTGAATCATTTTGATCTTTCACCTTACGTTTGTCTGTGTTTTATTGAGACGTGGGCCCTAGTAGAACAAAATGGCTTTTGTTTCTTTTTTTTCTGATCTCAAATCACATGGTCTCTTTTCTGTGGCATCAAAACCATTTATCAATATGTAACTTCTCAAGAAAGATAGAATAATGTTGATAAAGCGACTGTAAAATAAATCTAATTTGACAATATGAACTCTCTATGGCCTCGTTCTAAGTTTATAGTGGACAGAGAAAGAAGAGTAAATTTAACTCCACAGATAACAATGTCAAAAAGGCACAAATTAACCTGTTAAATACGTTTAAAGTATCCATCATATTATCAGAAACAGGCAGAGAATGAAGCCAACATTATGGCAGAGTTGCACATTTTTTTCTTGCTGGTTGTTACCCTCAGCTTGATGTTTTTTAGCTCACAGAAGGCTGCTGCTATCAGACCTGCTATCTCTTTTTTCCTCTCTCATCTCCTTTTTCTCCCCCTCCGCCTTCCTCACTCACATTCGCTCTGCCACCTGCACACCCTCACATATACGCACACATCGATGACATAAAAAGACTGCTTTCTGATGAATAAATTTGTATATTTTAGAACCTATCCCTGTTTCAGCAAGTATTCTCCAGAGGCCCTGCCTTCTTCTCTCCTGAGTTCCCCTGCAACCCAGTGGAGTCATTAGTCTGCTTGCTGTGTTGAACTCTTTAATCATCTGTGTGTTACATAAAAAGAGGACTATTCCTCAGTGACACACAACAGCATGCTCGCTTGGTCGGGGCTTGCTTTGATGTGTGTAGGCTGTTGTGTTGTGTCTGCACTATAGGCTTCTTCAGGCTCAGTTTTTCCATTTCTCTCTGGAGGTGAGATAAGATGTCAGTCTTCCTCTTGTTGCAGTAAAGATGTGATTGTGAGTATAGTTTGCCTCTGAATAGAAGTATTGGTCTTTGTACACATCCATCTACAGGCTTGTTTTCCTGTCTACAGTACCTGGATCATGAAACATTTCCTCCTGTAAAAGAGAACTTGCATGTTATCGATTGCCCTTGATTTTACTCCAGGTATCAACAAGACTTAAAGCTACAATTTACTTAGAAGCCTTTGGAATTTTGGGTTAAATCGTGAAAATTCACAGCGGAGAATCTTTGGCAACATCATAATCTGAATGAAAACAATTGCTCATAAATGTAGGAAAATAAAGGTCAACATACACTTCACTTTGCTTTTTGGACAATTTCTGAAGATTGTGTGGGTGTGGCCAATCACAATTTCATTGACATCTCAATGGAAGTGAACAATGGCATGTGAAACAATTAGTGTGGTGCTGCTTTGTAAGTTTGAGTCCCACGAGTCAGAATCAGAGGAGGTAGAGAAACCCTGTCATCAGAAATCTTTGCCATAAATGAAATAAATGAAAAACAAGCAGTCCAGTAGCTACTGAATGGTTTATTGGTTGATTGATTTTTATTGAGTGTTGCCGATTTTTCAAACTTAACTACCAAACATAGGCTGTGATTTGTTACACAGAACCCCCCCAAAACTGTATCTCCCTTCAGAAAAAAGCTACATCACAATACTTCTTCCACACTAGTTATCTATAGGTTGAGTAAAGCTCCCAGTTAGTTCTAGATTCAAATGTCCAAGGCTTAATAAAGATATGCATGGGATCAAAGCAACGCTTGATTAGACACTTTTTTCTTTTAAAAGTAAATTAAAGTTTATTTTGATAAATGTCTATACATGCTTACACACTTTTTCACATACATATTCTTCCTCTGTGATCTACAGGGAAGGAGGCAGGCGCCTGCTGCCATGGTGTCAGGTTGCAGGTCTGTCAGACACAATGGTGAGGAGTTGCTTCATGGTTCAGCCTGAAAGGGCAGAACAATAGAGCCGCAGTGCAGTCGAGGCAGCAGAGGGCACGACAAGCCGATCTGTCAGCCTGGCAGGGCTGTGCTGGCTACTGTGGCCCCAGACCCTCTCCTCACACATACAATGAAGAGTGAGAGGTCAAGAGCAGAAGGAAATGGGGGGGAATTCCCAGCACGCTATAATAAAATGGAGTCCTCTATTTTGGTGACCGAAGAAAGAGGACAAAGTCAGGCTACACCCAGAATATGTCATATCTTTGAACGATTACAGAGAAATCATCTCAGTGGGTCAGTGTGCAGCTGGAGACCATCAATTCATGGGTCAGTGGTTCACTCTCTTGGACCACTCTTGGTTACTTATGTAAAAAAATTAAAAAGCGTCTTTGTCTGGCTTTATCAGCTGTACTTGTGAGACCATAACCATGCTTTTACCATGGTTATCAGACCTTGTTACTATAAATGCTGGGAATGACATTTCGAGAGAAAAAATGTTTTCAACCTCTCTCTCTCTTTTTCTCTGAACTGTTGTGGAAAAATGTTAAGGGTCTTATGGCATGCATCTAAATAGTCAGAATTAAATCACATCAAGCCATGACATCCAATAAAGCTGAGTGTGTCTGATCTTCTACACCACTTACAGAAAGAAGCATATCACTTAAAACCAACTCTGCTCTGAGTTTGTACACCACAGACTTAATATCTTCATTCTGGCCCTTTATCTATCCAGCACATGTACACAGTCTATCTGTTAAGGCGTTTTAGTCAGGACTTTGTACAAACCAGGTCCCGACGACGGTTGCCCTCATCGTAGTAGCTGAGGGGGACTAGTGAAAGCCAGATTTTGTTAAAGCTCTTAATAAGTCACAGTGTGATATATAAGCCTGCAGGCGGCAAAGCTCTGTGTGCAAACACTTCTACAACTTGTGAGATAGGGCAATCTGTGTACGAAGCAGTGGAGGGTCTAACATCTCTGTTATTTAACACACGACCCTATTTGGCCTCTCTGATATCCTTAATTTGGTAGCAGAATTTGATATAGAGCTGCAAATATTTGCTTAGGCACACATTAAATCTGTTTGCCTAGCGTGTTTCAATAAACAAACCGCAATGGTGTACTGAATGTAATAAATGCTAAACAGTGCGTTCAATTATATACCTCACATATCTGGCCCTGTGCACTGAAAGCACACTTTGTGGGGGCAAGCTCTATTTTGACAGATCGTTATTCCCCTTCCTGACCACTGTGAGACACATTTAGAAATTAATAGTTTGAGAGATGTCCAGGGTGGGAGGCAAACTTAGGCAAATATTTCAGCATGAAGTTATATAATTTTAGATTGGAGAAATTTGGAAGAGCACTGTGTGTTTAAATAAAAAGGGAAACTGGGTACATATACACACAAGAAAAAGGAAAAAAAAGATTTTGTGAATAATGTCATTATGGTGTGACAATGAAGTTGTTAAAATGAGACTATAGAGTCTTTAAGAAGTTATAATATTACAAGAATAATGTCATAACATTATGAGATAATTAATTTGTGGTTGTGGTTAATAGTTGACTTATTTTGAAGGGATAGCAAAGCAGTTAACCACCTGAATATAACCTAGGAACAGGGAGAGTTGTGTGATATTGTATATGTAGTTCTGGTTTCAAAACTGAAGGAATATTTATGAAACAGCTTTTAAGCAAGCTTTCTTAGTTTCTTCACCTCCAAACATTCAAATGATGCTCAAAGCTTAAGTATTAGACAAAAGTACGATCTGCAATGTATTATGCTGTCAATGGGTTTCCCCCCTAATTTTCAATTGTAAGATAAAGCTCACCTAAAATCTGTCAAAGAAAATATCTAATTTAATACTTTCACTACAAGTAATGAGCTCAAGTTCAAGCTGTGCGTTTAAGGACTGAGAGTGTGAGATCAGTAGAAAGTGGGGCATCAGCAGTCGGCTGTATTTGGATTATAAGTCAACATGCTTTTAGCTGTACTACTTGCTGAATCAGCTGTTTCTTGGTGAGGATAGTGAATGATCTTAATCCTGTATATCTAGGTAACCTTCTCTGAAGGAGGAAGAGTACGATGGTGGTGCAGGCTTTATCGTCAGGCTATGTCTGGACAAAACCTGGAATATAAAATTCAACTTTACAAAGAGGAACTATGATCTTTTAGTTTAAAAGTTCACTTTTACTCATTCGGTGAATGGTACGGATATAAAGGTTTCTTATTTTTCTCAGTGTAAATAAATTCACGCCTCACAGTTTCATTTAAGTATCTGCAGTGTTTCTTACTTCTGGATGGTTGTTCTGAAGTGTGCTTTCCTCAGGATGGTGACAGCTTGCAGCACGGGTGTGAGAGGAGTGGAAGACAAAGCACTCTATACTCTGAGGCTGTGTGTGATTAATGACAGAGGTGTGTGTTGCAGTGGGCACCCTCGGAGCAGCTACAGATCAGTCTTCCTGTAAGACAAATCTGACACTCACCAACCCACCGCCCCACCTGCTACCCCCTCACTGCCATCAAACCCTGAGCACCTCACAGCCAAGTGCACCCAGCACGACATCGTGCTCATAAATCATCCCAAACAAAGCATGTTTAATCTGTGACGCGCAGGCCTGACACGCAAATGTATTACCTGTTGTAGGGAAACTGCATGTGTCCCACCGAGTCAAGCCTCTATTTACCTTTGAGAAACCGGTAAAATACTGGAAAGACAAAGTCTGCAACAAAGAAAGCTGATGATGGCAGTGTCTTTAAGGCTGAATTCAGGAGACAAAGCAGCGCTTTTCTCAACCATCCTGCTGCCTTTTCACGCCGGATGACATGCTTGCACGACTTTTCTCGACTGCACTTGCCAAAAAGATTTAGGGATTTTTCTCCAGCACATTTGTAAAACATGAATACCAAATTATCTCTTGAGGATTAGAGATGGATAGCTGCTCTATGCTTGGTATGAGTCATAATGCTTAGTGAGAACTGGGCACCTACTACCTACAATTGTGTGATACGGAAGGTTTTTGAGAAATCAGCTGCGCTGTAATGGAGCATTGTGAAGGAATATGCATGGAGTAATGTGCTCAGTGTTGCAAAGCAGCTCTATAGCAGCAGTTTAGAAAATGTGATTGCAAAAACAAAAGTTTACATGAGGAAAATGTTTGAACATGTTTCACTGAATGTGGACCTACAGTGTTGTAAACAGTACTTTTCTGGCTTTCTTCTTGCAGTGAGGTTCTCTAATATGGGTCGAATGTTAAATGAAAAGAGATGTTTGGAACACTGTCTTCTCCAGATACTGCCTACAGGTAAACAGCGACAGCATATCCAGATATCTTTAGCTTTCTTGCTATACGGCCTGACAAATTGAATTACAGTTTTGTTAGCTTGATGTGATATCGTAGCGAAAATGCCCGGAAGAAGAACTGGCTGAAAGGCAGAAATTTCTAGTGGTCTCTCCCACACGTTCCCTTTGGCAGACTCTCCTGATCCTGCTCGTCCTCAACATGTCTCTACACTGTACATGGTGGGAATGAGAAGTGATGGCACCTGCTGACTGGCTCTGGCGATGTCAGACACTGACACATACACACACGCATAAACACACAAAACAGTTTTTTTCCCTGCTATGATGCAATCATCAGGTTAGAGAATCTGTGAAATTGGCTAACATTGATACACACAAGAACAAAATGATCTTTATGTCCGCAAGAACAACAGACTGTCTTTTAAAAGCCAGAATGAAATAGACACTACTTTGGACATTTACATCATGTCTTCAAAGAAACACAGTAAAATGTTTGGCTCCAACTAGCTAACAAAAAAAAGATGTATGTTTGTAAGTACTAAATTTTCTAATATCTCCCGGAACCTTATGACATTGTAAATTATCCAAGTCATTCCAGGTGATTAATGAAATAATACTCGAAATTAGAGACAAAATGAGTAATGGTAAGAGCAGTTTCAATCCTGACCTTGTTCAATTTTTAATGAGCTTCATACAATGGAGAGTACGTTTTATAAATGGAGCTATTTAGCTTATGTGGAGATAATTAAACAGTTATGTTATCAGAATCTTTGCATATCTGCTGGAAAAAAAGACAAGGCATCAAGCAAACAAGACAGGATGGATATTTCGAGGCTACCTCGCAGTTGATAAGCATTCAGCAGTGTGATAAACAGAAAAGGAATACTTGAAGAAACCCAGGAGACGGGAAATCTCCAGAGAGATCATCAGCCCATCACAGGGACCTTTGTGTGCTGTTGTTCTCTGCCTTCGGGAAGAGCACAGACGCTCCATAAAACCTACTGCGGCATGTCAAAGTTTTACAGAAGTGAGATATAAACAAGAGGAGAAAACATCACAGAGCAGTGGGAGAAGTCGTTCCTGTCATTAAACCTGTATAACAAATAATGCCAAAACTGCATTGATTTGCAAAGGAACAGCTGACTGCAGTTGACCACAAACTGATATGGAAACTTCACTATTGACCCACTTTCACTGGAGACCTCATAATTACTCTGTTACCTGCCCCTCGTTCCTCTGCCAACTGGTGTCATGATGGGGTTTATTTTGAATTTCATTGCTCCACATTAACAGTTGTGTGCTATCCTATGCTATTTCTTTTAATTATAGCTAGTAATGAGAGAAGAGATCCAGACTGTGACACCAGAAGTATTTTTAGATCTTGAACTTGATTATCTAACATATCGTTGCGGTCTCCTCAGATGGAGCTTTGTTGGTGGCGTGCTGGCGCTTCAATGTAATTCAGCTGACTGTGGGAGGAGAATTTTATCACTTCAAAACCATTAATTAAACCAATCAACACATTTTGAAAACTTTGCTCGAACAATCACTCCTGATTTGAAAACTTCATGCTTGACTTAATTTATATGGCAACAACTTCTACCGATGATTCACAAGTCTAGTAGAACTTATAAGGCAGACGACCTTATCTTAAAGTCTCAAAAGCATCATTAAAGCATGTATGGAAGGCAGCAAAGAAGGACCTGGGATTGATTAAGGCTCAGAAAGGCTTTTTTAAGTGAGCCTCAGATAATTAAAAGTTATTTCAGAGCTTGTGGTCAGATTGATGTCCCAGAAAATTGTATGACTCAGTGATCTGTTTGTGCTTTCCTCATTTACTAAATAAACATCTATTTTCTTCCACCACTATCACATTGTGCATCAAACCTGACTTATATAGCTTAATAAAGCTTGCTGTATGAGACGGCGTGTTTAGTCCCTTTTTTTTAATTGGAGAGAAAGAGTGTCTGGGTCTATTTGTGGTGTGGTGCAATGCTGGAAATGCCAGCTGTCGCGTATCAAAGCCTTGCTGGAACAAACCGTTATTTGGCACGTCGCTGCAACTTGTTGAATAAATCACTCTCTATGTCATGATAAAAACAAGTTTCCCCCTTTTTTAAAACCAATGCAAAAAGGACATTTGATCAGCAGTGATTAATATAATATGAATATAAGAGACTTATTATACATGAAACCAAACAACGGCGCAGAATTGCGCCCAATAGATACACACGTTCTTTGACATGTTCCCCTTGATTTGGAGACGTGTGGGAGATGTTTCTGCAATTATTCCCAGCCTTCTGAGAAAGCAAGAAGAAATCCCCAACACCTTACCGAATTGTGACTGACAGCTGTGGCTGGTCAAGAGAGCCGTAAGCCAAACCCCATCACATTACGGATGCCCAACATGTCTATGTCCATCTGGGGTCCTACCCTTCAAACCGCAGCAGCTCTTGCTCTCTGCCGGCAGAGAGACCAGGGGACAAGAGGAGGAAGAGGGTGTGAAAAAGACGGGCCTCTCAGGGCTTGGAGGGAAGCATCCAAAGCCAGCTGGTCTGGCTTTGAGGTAGATCAATGGGCAGAGTTAGACAAAGGCAGAAAAGAGAAGAGTCATAGACAGAAGAAAAAGAGAAAGAAAATCAAGGACTGTTGTGGGAAGAGAAGAGATTGAAACAGCAGGTTCTGTGAAGGCGTTTTTGCAAACACAACAAACAGGTGAGAATCAGGTGTAAGAAAAGGCCTGGATTGCTTGCAAATAATTACAATGTGATGTGATGAATTCCATGATTGCTGATAGGAGTCACACAATATTTCATCTTTTGTGTGGTAATTTAAATTTGTCTTACCAACACACTGTAGCATCTTGCTCATATGAAACTTAATTAGCCCATGTAAATCACTGCTGGTTGCACTTTTACTAACACACTGTTTTCTGTTGCTGGCATCACTGTGGGAGGATGGGAGGGATGCATGCCGACACAAAAGTGCTGCGAAAGGAGATGCTGAGAGCAATTTGGAGCCTCTGTGTTGTCAGTTGGCATCAGCCTGAACTCACAAGGAACCAGTGCACAGCAGAAACTTTCCTGACTGAAAAGACTCCAAGAAAACAGCTGGGGACTGTTTCTGTCTGATTCCCTATTGTCACGAAATTGTCACTGTCTGACAGAGAAGACAGACCAGAATAACATGCATGTGTGAGGTAATAAAAAGTGAACATCAGTCAAGCTGTTTTTAAAAGGAAGATTTTAAAACTTTTTTTTGGATACAAAAGGCCTCAAATCTGGACTGAATATTCAAAAAGAATTAAATTTATTGTTTGAGTATCAAACGGCTCACGTTTTCCTCTGAATAAATAAGGACAAGTTTGGAAATAACTTATATAATCAGAGAGCAGACACCAACTGGACATTTAGATGTACACATGTATGCAAAAGTAGTAGGTATGGAAGAGAAGTTTTAAAAGCTCATTTTGTTTTTTGTTCCATGTTGAAATTATAAGGAAGTGTTTGGGGGATCATTTTGGTGGTTAAAGGCACCTTTGAGCTGAAAATTTGCCCCTGTTGCCTCCAAATATGTTAAGGAAGAGAAAAAAAAGTTACTCCTAAGATCACATTTTTCATTTCAATTGCTGACTTACCAAAACTCCCATTGGACTCCAAACAATACATTTTAGATTTGAATAAACCCTTATGAAACGATACTTAATAACAAAGTGCAGCAAATAATATTCAAAGCTATCCAGCATGCAAATTAGAAGCATTGTAGCTCTGCCTTGTTGGAGCCATGTTCTTATGGCCTGTGTTGTATGTGAGCAAGGGACAACCACAAGATAAATCATTCATTATTGTGGTCACATTCAAGACATTTAGAGTACACTTGTTTTTAATCTAAGCCATGTTTGCTTATTGTGGGTTGATTTTTTTTGTATGACGCACATTTTAATATGCATGTGACGGGCACTTCTCAGAACCATGCAGAGGCTAAAATGGACAATTTGACTTTGATTTCTCTACAGACCTGTTAAAAATTGTGCTTGTGGAACTCTTGGGTGCTTTAACTGTAATTCGCAGCAGCTCAAGTTTACACAGTCAAACAAAAGTGGACCAGTGCACAACTCAAGTGCAGGAAAAGTCAGCCCACGTCTCCTCCTGTGGCCATAAAGGCTGCCCTCATTTAACCTGGACTGAGAATGGCCCAGAGCCAAGGGCAGAGTAATGAGGGCTACGTTTAATCACCTTTAAGCTTGTGTTTTGAATTCTATCTGTTTGTGTTTTAATCTTTGACAGAAGCAGCATGAGACCATTGTCAAGTTTTCCAGTGTCTGATGTGGTTATTGATGCAGGAGCTTTGTTAAACAGCCTTTAAACCTCATGATGGACACTTATGAGTCTTTGGCTGAGAACCTTGTGGAATAAGGACAAGACACATTCTTCGCTTTTGGATCTGTTTAGTCAGCAAAAAGTGAACAATGTTAGTTGCAAGCCTAATAAAACTGAGCTACACACAAGCAGCCATACTTCACAAAGAATAACAAACAGGGTGCGATGGTACAGGATGTCTACACCTTGTATTAATCAGCCAGAGCAAGGTGAGACAGTGGCTTGCTTTGGCTGTTTGTACAAAAGATGTGTATTCATTCTGAAGTTGAGTCCACTAGATCTTTGAATTGTCAAAGTTCCAGTGATATTTCAATGAAGCTCTGTAATCTCAGTAATGCTAAGATGCTCTGCTGTTGCAATTTTTCTGTGGTGAAATTTCAAAGCTGATGTAGGTTGAAAGAACTTTACTTTCTAAGTGATCCTGAAAAAGTCGAACTTCTAGATGCCTAATTATAATGCACGACTTCAAATGAGATAAATAGCACCAAAGTAGGCTTTTTCTAAATGCCATTTCTCAGCTCCCCAGTTGTATCACATCAGACAAGATTGATTCACGGTACGTAGCCCCTATGACACCCAGTAGTCGATAAAGTTAAGCAAAGAAAGGATATCTGCATTTTTCTCTGCTGAAAATGGTTTCTTGGATTAATTTTGGACTCTGAAACTGAACTGGCTAAAAGAAAAAGGACAGAAGAGCAGAAGAATGCTAAACAGGAGAGTGATAGAGTGCGGGCTATGGGCTAAAACAGAAGCTAAGATGTTTGCTCATTCCAATCCACCTGCAGTAGTTACATTGCAGTGATCTGTTTAAACCTGAGGCCCCATTTTTACAAGAATGCTTCACAGTGTTTCAGCCTAAAACAACTTATAACACTGGAAAAAAATCTGCGTTTACATGGAAACATTTAACCTGGACTGAGAAACACTGTAGTACACACGTCAGGCTTGTAGAGGGCGATAAAACTGTAGGAGCTGTATTCACAACAACACTATAGAGGCTGAAGAAGATGTGAGTTAATCATCTGGAGTTTATACTAGAAACTTTTTCTCTGACAGCCGAAAAAGTGCAATCAGTGCATGTTTTGTTAGAGGGCAGTCTGTGGATTTGGCAGCACAAGAACAAAACAGTAGGTTGTTGTTTTTGTTTTTTGGTTCACACTTGGCACTGTGGAGGTTTAATGCGCATGCACAAAGCTGAGCATGATGTTCCTCCTAAAACACCGGCTTGAGAGTATTTTCTTAAGTTTGCATTTTAGATCGGCTAAAACAACCGTTTCCGCGTAAACGGGAGGCTGAAATGCAATAATACTCTTGTGTTTCACCCTAAAACTGCTCTCATGTTAATGAGGCCTGAGAGTCTATCAATAAAATGAAGAGAGAGTTATGCTACCTCTGCTTGGTAGATGAGCACTGGCAGGACAAGGCAAAGATTGACTAATGTTACAGACATGTCTCAGAGCACCAAGCTGTGAGTAGAGTTAAATATAGCCAGCTACAAAACCAAACTACAAACTAAGTTTCCAAAGTTAGCTTGTTTTCACAATTCAAACAATAATATACGATACGTATCCGTTAATTGGCTAAGTACATTATCTTGTCACTTTGTGTCCAGTAAAAAGTTGCTGTAAAACAAAGAAACATAGTGTTAAAAATAAAATCCAACCTCTTTATTTGCTTTAGATCAAATGCATGCCTTTACAAGAGTCACATCTTGCAGTTGTTGCAAGTGCACAAGGGAAACTCCCCCAGCCCCTCAAAGGGTTCATTTCAATTTAACCAGCATTTACTTTTCCTTTGGAGCTGAAAAAGCCCATCAAAACATTAGAAGATCCTTATTCTCCAAATAGAGAATAACCTAAATTCTTAAACACATTAAAAGATCACCAAAACACAAAGAGCTCGAGAGGAGATTTGTCTATTTACTCTAAATGAGAAAAACATCCCCTATATACAACGACTTGGCAACTTAGCAAAGTATATACAACTTTCATCTAAGATCCAGCATTTGGAACTAAACTCAAGAAAACACTGGAATTATAAGAAAAGCATCTTGACTAGGACAATCAACCACCACATATGTTACAAAGATTTATTAAAGAAAATTTTGTTTCCTTTATGCCTTTCAAGTTTAAGTCACAGACTTTTAAAACAAAAACAAAAACAAACAAACGTGGACTTAATTTTAAAAGTATTGCTGTTGAACATTTCCCTTATGAGGATGTAGCAACCATATCTCAACGTGACCACTGACCACACGTTCATTCAATGCAAACCAATAAAACAAATCATTGTGTGTACTGTATTTTAATAGCGCCTGCTGGCTGCTGAACGCCGGTAAATCCAGCGCTGTGGACCCAGCAAGCACACCACCCCGATCCAGCACGTACACGTGACGGGCCCGTGTTAAAAATCAAACACGTCTCCGCTTCCTTCTGCTAATTGGCTGCATAACAGTCGCTGCAGTCTCTGATTGGCTAAAGGAGGTGCCACTCAAAATGAATTCCATGGCTGTTGTCTTAGAGATCTGACGTCAAATGTAGTGTGATGAGCCTGAGTGAAAAAATTTGAGGAAAATATTTGACCAAATGTAGTCAGCATTGAGGAAAACAGATCCAGAAATTATTATGTCGTGTTCAGTGTGCCTTCTTTTCTGTTTTGTTGTTTGTTTGTTTTTTTCTGACCGTCTGTTCTGCCAAACTTTCTTAAACATTGGATTGTACAAACTTTGGCTTTATGATGTTTCAACTGTGATTGCTTGTTTTACAGGCCGTGAAACAAATTTCAGCAATAAACGGAGAACTAGTGCCTGTGAAGCAGGTTTTTGGCGTACGTGATTCTTGTTTTTCGTTTCAGAATTCACGAAAACATTCACTTTACATTTGCTTTTATTTTGACAGAGTGTGTTTGTGAGAGTAAACTGTAAGTGTGTGTGCGTGTGTGTGTGCCTGGGAGAGTTAGGGAGAGTGAGGGAAAGAGGGAGGGAGGCAGCTCGTCAGATAAGGGGAGGAGTCTTTCACTGTCAAGAGGGAGACTGGCTTTTCTGAGTTTGTCAGCTCCCCCTAAAATAGCAGTCAGCGTGTAAATGTGAACTGAAATTACGTTTATCCACTGGAGCCACCGATATAGAGTGCCTATACTCAGCGACTGACTCGGGAGTAAAGGTGAGTAACGGAAATAGAAACAATGTTACGGAGTGTGGCAGCGGATCTGTAGCTACGGAGAGTGAGAGTCGAAAGGCGCAAGAGGGAGACGTAGAGTGGATTCAGGAGACGGAGACATTGACTATATATCTCTCTGTTTTGCTATCAGTTTTCACCAGGGTACATGAAGGATATAAGTCAAATCTGAGATAATAATCCGTTTTATCAGTCGTTTTGATTTGGTATTGAGGTTTTAATGTCGTTGGCATCAAACTGGTTCCTTAAATGGTGGATTTAGACGCGCGCGCGCTATTGATACCTGTCAATCGCGAGAAACTTTCATTCGGATCATCTTAAACACAAATGATATGACTTGTCGTTCGTCTTTCACAAGGCTTTACCCGACTTCTTGAAGAGATTCATTTATTTGTTGGACTCGAAGTGGTTGTAATAACTGTCAGGCAGTGAGCAATGTAAAATAAAAAACGGGCGCACAGTAGTAATTATTGTGTTTATCACAACAAAGTTGAGCTATCACAACAGTAGCAGGCAATAGTTCACACCGGGACTATAATAAAAGTTTGTTCTGATACCAAAATTTGCGGCAAAGTTGAAGCCCACGCACAACTTCCAAGAACATGAAAAACAACTTGCGATAACGCAACTCAAAGTATGAGCTAGAAAATCATAATGAAATTCAAACATGGCAACAAAAAGTTGCCAGTTTTGCTAACTGCTTGACGTTAACGGTATTGAAAAGTGCTTGACACTCCATGCATAATGACATCATTGCACGTATGTAGCCTACTGCTGCATGTGTTTGTAACTATAGCCTATTATAGAATAACTTTATATAAAAACACACGACTGCTACGATAAGTTGCATGTTATTGAACATTTTCTTACAGTGCCTTGCCTTGACCTTATTAAAAAGATAAACCTCACGACTTCACTTACTGAAGGTCTGGTGATGGTTAATGACTAGTCAGAGTAGAAACAGGTGAATTATGCTTATTCTGTGAGCATCTCTATATTCTTCTTTTTAAATGAGAAGGTGTAAGAGTCACACTTTTTATTATTTAAAGTAAACATCTTTAGCACAATATACTGTACAATTTGAAATAACCTGTTCTGGGAGTTTGATACCGCAAATTGTGAGGGAGGATTGCGAGTGACGGCTCTTTGGACCTCCAGGACTCTTGTGACCTTAGGTCCTGGCCAAAGTATGTGATAGCCCAGAGTAACCTGACCCTTTAAAATGTTTGTAATGAATGTGTACACGTCTCATTAATATTGTACTGAAGGAGCAGACTATATTCAGGTGTATTAAAAAATGCCACCAGCGTAACCCGCAGCTGTTTTCTAGTCAGTTTTTTATTTTTATAAATGATTTAGTGTTTTTTTAAATTATTATTTTTTGTCATGTAAGTGAAAAAAACTTTTTTTTTTTACATCTGTTTCTTAAAATAGCTGTGTTATTACACATATTTTTATAACTTACAGTGTATCTCAGGTTGGATCCATGTCATGCTTCATAATTAATGTATGGTCTACAGGGACCTGAGTTGTTGCAGCAGTACTTGTATTTTTCACTGTCTGTTTTATGTTCTGACGGCATGTACATTAGCAGCTGGTTGCCAGTGATTTCTAGAGTAAAGCAGTAAAGCACCCTCCAATCTGCAGTCATTAGCTCCCATGCTGCCCCAGGCCTCGTCTGTAATGGGCCTTGTTGCTCATGATCCACATCACGTGAGCTCTTATGTCTAATGTGTGGATGATGGCTTCTTTCAGTGCTACTCAGATGAATATCATTTTAACAATTTATGTTGTCTATTAGTCAAAGAAATGAATAAAATGTCTGTGAGGGCACAGATAGAGCCAGCATGAATATCTTTCTCATGCATGTGGTGAACTGTTGCTCTTACCTTAGAGACCCCAAATGTTCCACCTTCGTATTACACAAGCACACACAGGTTTGGTTATTTATCTACTAGATTTCACCCATCATTATTAAATCTACAATATTATGATGCAGGATTGCGAACTAGATGGATGACTACCTCTGTTTATGCAACGTTCTAGCCTTGTTACATGTCCTGTTTGTGTGCCCCTGCATGTCTCTGTAAATGTGCGTAAGTGCTTGTTAGCGTCTCAGCACAAGTTCTCGGTGGAAAGGGAGAAATGAGAGGTGGTGACGGTGTGAGGAACGGGCAGCTGCAGCATCTTTTGCTGCACTCCTCATCCCACTTCAATCTCGGTGTCTCAGCTTCTCCTTCCAGGAGAAATGTGGAGTGTGTGGGCGAGTCGGATCTGCAATTAACGCTGGTTGTCAGAGAGAGAATGCTGGCGTTTACTCCGTGCCTCTGAATCACTGAGTGAAAGTCTTTCTCCTCCACTCTCCTCCTCCCAGGACGTTTTTTTTTGATTTCCAAGAAGGACAAAACACCAGAAAGCTCAAAGCCAAGGATGTATTGAATGAAAAATTAGAGATAAATGCTGAATATTCTCAGTCCAGTACAGCAGGAGGTGTTTCTCTGATTGTTTGGTAAGCCGAAAATGTTCATTTCAAACTTTACTTCAGCAGTTATGTATTTTATCATAATTGAAAAGTCTAAATATCTGCAATTTTTCAAAAGAATCCTGTCTCTATGTCCCAGATTTTTTTCTTCTTTATTTGAATGTTTATGGAAACTTGCTGGCTTTCTTCAAAGAGGGAGCTTGGCAGAGGGTGACATAACATAATTTCTTGGTTGATTTTGTCGATGAAACTTGCTATAAAAGGTCCTAAAAACATCAGAACTGCAGGTTACTTTACTGGAAATACACTGACACAACAGTGACGCTCTTTAGAACTGAAATAAACTAGTGATCTTTCCTTTTTTCCCCTCTATTTCATTCCACTTTTTGGCGTCATGGCGGCTAAAGTTTTTTTTATTTTTTATTTCCCAAAGTTTTAATTTCACAACACTCCCTAACCTTCTTCCTGTCTAACAAAAGCATCTTAGCAACATGATTCATTGTTTATTGGAGCTGTATCATCAATATGGAGATTCCAGCGTTTTCTTGCGAGACCTGGAGACTGGATGCAGAATTTGGAGCCTTGCAGATAATGTTTTAGACCACAGTTAACTGTAGACTGTCCCCTGCAGACTTAAGAATTCCCTTTTTTTGTCCACACACTGCTGCTGATACACATGTAGCAGACATTTAGATTTAAAGCTGAAAAAGAGGAAAAAATTGTTTTTTTCTTGTTTGAGTTTGGATAATGCTAAATAGGTCACGATGGGCCTCTCATTAGCCCTGCCATGTTTTTTTTGAGCCACCTCTGTGGGGTGCTTGTGCGTGCTGTTTGTAACAGACAGGATGTTCATGTTCTGTTATCATCAGCCATGGTTTTAGAGGAAACTTACATTGGGTACTGGAAAGCATGGGTTTCCCGTGCATCCTCAAAAAGTCTAGAATTCATGTATCTGAAACTAAGGCCTTAAAAAGTCTATAATTCATTAAAATGTTATAATCTGGTCTGAAATAAATTACTCAAAGCTCTCAAGATTGGGGCAGGATTTGTTTGTTTTTCTTTTTTTTGCAGGATTTTTTTGAGGAAGAGATGTAGCGTGAACACTGTCTTACAAGCTGCGTATGTAAATTGTTATCTGCTAGCCAGTCTGTGACTATGGGTCACTGTTTACACTTGTCCATACAGCTGTTAACCAGAGAGCACTGAGGATCACTTTATGTTCAATAAACAGACAAAAAGTAGACTGAAATGTGTGTCATTGAGTGGCACACATGCTGTGATTGGGTTTTAATATAGCAGGATCCCCCCCAACCATCAACTATATTCATAGTGTTTTTGGACTTGAATTTCATTTTAAGTGACATTAAAAGGTCTTCAAAAGTCTTAAATTTGTCTTGCTGAAACCTGCAGGTACCCTGCATGAACCTGAAAAATACTATTCACAGGTTAATATAGATAGCTTAGTTCAAAGTTAAATACATTTCCATGTAAAGAGTTTGGGTTTAGGTAGTTCTTTTAAACAGATCTCAAGTATTGGTGCACCAATGTCATCTATTCTGAAGATGTTCTGAGAGCCTGATTTTGAAAGGCTTTTAAAACATGCATAGCTGAGGTAGATTCTTAAGACAGAAGTTTTAGCGTTCAAACTAAAAATCTTCAGTAGAATTTTGGCTCTCTAATAGCCTGATGTAAGCTCAGGGGTGAATGTATGACTCGCTGAGGCTCTGTTTGTTTAGCAGGACAGCTCGCAGTGACCTTTCAACTGTCCTGCCCTTGACTGAGACCTCTGCTGGTAAGCCACCTCTTTGGCTCACTCAGCACATGTGCTGCTGAGCAGAGCAGAGCAGCTTAAAGCCTCGCCGTCTTTTCCTGTCTCCCCCTGCTCTTCAAACGAGGCTTGACTGGAGGTCTCTTCACCTCTGCAACCTGGACCACAGTAGAGAACCAGCAGGGGGAAGATCCTGGAGCAGAGCCACACTCTAAATCTGCTGCTAATCTTCTTTCACCACTATGATCCCAGTCTGTCTCTCACCCGGCATACTGCTCGCTGATTGTGATTGTGAGGAGATACAAACATTTAGTGCCAAAATCGCAATCTAAGAATCCCTGATTAGCTGAATGGTTACTGTTCATCCTGTATTCATCCCATCAGGGTTTAGCCTCTGTTTTAAAGGCAGCAACATGTACAGCTACAGGCCACTTCTTTGAACTTCTGACAAGTGTAAGCTGCGCAGAGCTTTCACACTTTGTGGTTTGAGGAAAGTAAACTGTGGAGAATGCGGTGGGGCAAAGTTGGTGAGTTTAAAGTCAAGTCATTTTGCACCTTTCGATGATGCCTCATCCTATGTGTTTTTTTGAGTACAAAATAAACCACAGTATCACACCCTTCATCTCAAAAGTGAGCAGGCCACATACACAGGGTATGCGTAACCTTAACATGTGTGCCCTTTTTGTTTGGTTCTTCACTTTTCAGCTTCTTTTTCATGTTTATGTGAGTTTAAAATGTGATTACGGTGATGGATTTTGTTGCTCCTAAATGTCGTGGTGATCATGAGGTGAAAGTGCAGAAAGCTAAACTGAAAAAGAAGTTAAGGAAGACATCTCTTTGCTGGGTTGCATTTTAACTGAATTTTAATGAGTCTGTGAAAAACATAAATCAAAGGAATATATTATAATCTAATTTACTAGATCAAAAGATCTCCCATGATTACTAATATGCCCAACTGTATAGAGTTCCTGATGTTCTACTGTAGATCTTAAAAAGCGTCTCTCACTGGAGATTTACCCTGCCTTTGTACAGAGTCGTCTGAGTCGAGGCATCCAAACAGACAAACAATTGAATTATGTGCAAAGTAAACTTTCTTCAAAGCCGGGTTTTCTCTGTGTGATGAGGCTGTTTATTGTACGAATAAAAAGTGCTATAAAAGATAAAGTTACTCTGACGCTGTGGTAAATGCGGTATACACCTGTCAGTGTAAGACTGATACCATTATTCGTTTATCATACCCAAAATTTGACCTTTTTCTTCTCCCAAAAAAGGCAGCTTACACAGCAATAATTTATTTCATGGCTGTCACTGGCAATTATTATTTAAGCGCTATAGGGGAAAAATGGTGCATTGCTTGCAATGAGCATAACTCTCTGCACGAGCTGACACAATATTTGCTCCAAGTGTTTTCTGAAAACACATTGAGGCTGCATGTATTTCAATTAAGAGAAAAAAGGTTTAAAATAAAGCATTTTTCTTTCAAGTCGAGTTTCTTTTGAGGTTTCTGATGCTGTTTTGGAGGCACAGGACTTTAGATAGGCTCAGAGACATTGTGATGCTAAGGTTAGCTTACATGTGTCACTATAGGTGTCAACAGTATCTCAGACATACCCTTAATTGGCTTGTACTCCAGGTGAAAAGAAAAAGAAAAAAAAGATAACACAGCATATCAGTTGAGTATAAGAGTATCAGCGTTTATTCTTGTCTCATATCAGGTTACCAAAGAAAGCAATTGTTTATCCATGGTGAGAGTTGTACATCCAGCTGTAGACCCGGGTGTCATCTCCCACAGTGAGCACATTGACTGAAAGTCCAGTAGCTGCTGGAAAGAGCCCTCAGATCTCCTACAGCTGCTGGTCTGGCCCTGCGGCCTCCCGTGCTGCAGGAAGGAGGCCTGGTCTGCTTTATTGTTGTTTTTCTGTTTGTCTGAGGAGCTATGTGAACCAGGACAGCTGTGGGGGATGTGATTCCTCCCATTATTCTGCTAGACACATAAGTTGTATGAACTGGAAAGGGAAGTGACCCGGCCCCCCTCTGCCCCCTGGAAGCTGCTTCAGTCCACCGCAGGACTCTAACTGCTGGTTCAAAGTTGCCTCCTTCTCTGCTGTGAGGGCTTAACTCGAGCAGCATGAACAGTGTGATGCCTTACAGGTGCTTTTTTTGGCTTAAGATTTTTGTTTCAAACTACTCACAGAAGTTACAATTCTGTTGTTGTTATGTGTACGGGTGTAATGATTAGACATCGCACTGACAGGCCGCTAGCTGAGACTGTAGCTGATGTTTTCTTTAGGCAAGTTTAGGCAGTCTAAAACTGACACATATCCACCCTGACAGCAATATGTGACCAGCACAGGCTACTGGGCTAGCTCTGCCAGAGTTAGTCACATCTGACAAAGCAATTTGTAGAGATGGGTATTGAGAACTGGTTCCTGTTCAGAATTGATAAGAAATAGTTCAAGCCATCGACATTGTGAGCCTTTATTCTTAACAATTCCCTTATCGATTCATTACATTACACTGAAGTGGCTACACCTATCGTCCACTATCTTGCACCAGCGATCTTAGCTTAGCAACTAAATAATACTTTCCAAGAAATATGTGATTTAGGGCTTTCTGCTTGAAATTTTACTGAAGAAGCTGTAAAACTGAACATGCAAAGAAATGTACATTACTCTTTGATAAGAGATTCCAACTCAATACATGCAACATGTTATACATCCCTCAATGTAACACAATCAATATAGAAAACATAGCGCTTGCTTGATGCTAACATATATAAAAAATTGCATTGATATGTTGGTGGTTAGCATACATGGCAGAATATATGATTTCTTGCCAAATTTTTGGAGGATATGAATGCTAACACTAAGTCTTTTTTGATGTTTAGAAATTTAAAAAAATAAAAAAGTTTAAACACAGTTGTTGGTTAATAGATGGCTTAACCCAACCACTAACCATGAGTGAAAGAAAAGTTTTTGTGCTATCATTCATATTCTCTGAGAAAAGGCCAAGAAATCATAAATTCTGATAGGGTATGTCAACTTTTGAGCACAACTGTAACCACTCTGACAACAATATGTGGCCGGCACATGCTAGTGGGGTATCTGTGCCGGTGTTAGCCATATTCAATAAAGTGATAGCCTACCTGCAGGCTCCATGATCCTTTGTTCCTCTGGGTAGTTGTACTTAATAATGGCTTTTTTCTTTGTGTATTCCTTTCTCTTGACTAATAAGTTTGTTTGAAAACTAATTCCAGATAAAACAGCTATGACATTTTTAGAGTCTAAATGGTTACGCTATCAGATAGCAGATTTATAGGCAAACTTTCCAATACAAGATACCCCACACCCAGAACTTGATAGACATTGCTACATTTTGGCAGTGATGAAAGTCTGTAGTAGAACTGTTACTTGAAATGCGAAACTCTTTCTCCTCTCTTCTCTGTTAAATGATCACTTTGCTTTCTCCATCAGCGGACACACCTCCAGGATTGTTACACTCAGTTATTTTGCTTCTGCCAATATCTGAATTTTGTTTCAAACCTTTAAACAATCAAGGGCATTCTAAGAGTATTGTCATTGCCTCTCCAGGCTCGAGATCCCAGCTCTCTACAGTGTGACTGTGATTGTGAGCGAGGTGTTGAGTCTGCCCGCTGTTTGTGCGTCTGCCCGTCTGTCCTCTCCCTTTCTCCCAGTCCACTTTCCATCTGTGTGCTGTGGGCTGCAAATCTAGTAGAAAACGGTGTAGTGTTTCCACCGGTGAGCTGTTGCCAGCTCTCATGTCAGACTGTGCTGTTCTTGATTTTATTCCCCTCATCCTCCCTTCAACCCTGAAACACTGGTCTGGGGTGTTTCATAGCGTATGTTGGGGTCTTGGAGAATAAGCGGGTTGGGGGTGGCATCTATCAGCAGCAGCTGGCCTTGGGATTCATAACCAGAGGCTATCAGCAAACAGTTTGACTCAAAAGATTCCTGGAGAGGCGAGCAGCAGCAGGGCCTGTGGGGGTCTTTCTTTCTTACACTCCCTCTGTCCTTCTCCCTCTCTCTCTATCACACTGTTTGCACACAGTGTTCATGTGACAGCTAGAACACATCATCTGATTTGGAAGTAACTGTTGGCTACAGCTGCAGTACAAACCCTGAGTAAATGCTGCTCATACAAAGCTGGTGATTTGGATAGACATTGAGATGGACATGTTTACAGATTCAAGCTGATAAATTAGACTCTAATTATTCCAACCAAAACTGTTATTGTGGGTTCACAGAAACTCAAAAACCTCATGAAAGAGCTACACAAAGGTGCATGGGATTATCTAAAACTAATTCTTTAACATGAAATTACAAGAAAAAAAAAAATTCAATGCTACTTCAGCCAGCCCCTTTCACTGTTGTTATGACTCATGGCCATCCTCACTGCTCTGATTGCATAAACCTTTATGTAATGGAACACTGTGGAAAAGAGGCATCGAGTGGAAGATAAAAATGGGAAGACAAAATCAAATATTTATCCTCAGCTTTTAATTTTTTTTTCCATGGAAAGCAAAAGTACTCTGAAGGCGCTGTGATCCTAAACAATATGGTCTACATATGTTTTGCGAAGACTGTTGTCTCGTGCAGTGACTCAAATCTTCCTGCTTATCATTAAAAATTCTGGGGGAAAAGTGAATATCTGAAATCTCAGGGTCTAATCTGGATCCAGAGTACTCTCAAAGTCATGTTGAGATCCTGTAAATGCGCTACTGCTGCTGCTGAGACACATTATGCATAACGTCCCTAATATCCTTACACTGTGGATTCCCCCTGGAGGAAGATCTTGGTTCATCTTCGCTGTTTACCATTTCTGAGTTGCGGTCTGTGCAACATCAAAAGGCTGCCATGGCACTTAACACAGCTCGCAGGGTTCCTGGGAGGGTGGGGGACTGTTGCTCCCCGTGGCGCTGGCATTATTATTGCTCCCTGGTGAGGAGTCCATCTGATGATAGACAACCATGCAAATGGGCACATGCCATCACACTAAATCAGACCACAGTACCACCCTGAAATTCCATACACATTCATAAACCCTGAGACCATGCCGGTGTTACGCTCTTTGTGCACTTGTGCCTATCTCTGTTTGAAAAGAGGAGAGGAGATTTTTTGAACATGTCCCCACAGTTACTACAAAAGTGTAAACAAAGCTAAAAAAATCTTACATGTGCAAATTTATCAGAAAGGAGCAATATCTTGACAAAGAAAGTGTTCATCCAGAAAGAATTTTGAATACTGATGTTGTGCCGTGTCAAGACACTGACTTGTTAAACTGACATCCTGTCAGAAGGAATGTGGGTGATGGAGGGCTTTTGCTCACAGATATACTTTGTTAAACCAATGGCTTTAATTTAAAGTGAGTAGCCAGTCATTGATGTGCCAAATGTAATGTACAGATACAGTATGACTCACTGTAGATTGTTTGGTAAGAAATAATTTGTGAGGTCAGAGAGTTTATGTCCATATAAAGACTTTTTTTAGTGTAGCATAGCAAATCTTTATCCTGTGCTAATCGGAGGAAAACTGTTGAAGTTCGAACCTACGGGAGGACACCAGCACAAGACAGAAAACTTCATTTGTCACCATTACATCAGATCTGCAGAGCTGGAAAGTCCAAGATGGCAAAATAATACACATAATTTAATGATCCCAAATGTCAACAAGCACTGAGTCTGCAAATAAATTACAAAGCTTTTCACCAGGTAACGTACAGAAAATTCTGGGGTCAGGAATGGTTTGAACAGGCTTTTTTAAAAACTCTTGATGGAATTGGAAAAAAAAGATTTGAAAAAAAGCCTCAACCTACATCAATCTGTGTTAAGATCACCCTGAAACATAAGATCGGCAGTGTGAACAACATTTAAAAACAACTTTATTTCTAATACTAGAGACTTTGAGAACTGGGACACAACTTCTCAGTTACCTTCAAGGTTTTCCAGTGATAGCAGGACATTCTTTCAGAGGCCAAACTTCCAAATGAAGTGTGTTGCAGCACTTTCACATCCCATCTCCAGTCAACACTACAGTAACTGCAGTGTTTGTCCATGAGCTAAGTTGTCAAGTGCATTCAGTTTTAATGGGACATAATTTATCACTCTCCCTTGCATCAAAAAAGTTATAATTTTCTTTGTTCATAAAAGTTTCACTGAAATATGCATCAGGGGATTTACCTTGAGAAGGAGAATAGCTCTTCTACATGAAATGGATATAACTGTTAGGAGAGGGTCATCTCTTTATCCTTGAGAAACTGAGAATCCACTCATTGGCTGCGCTCGAAAACCTGACTGACGCAAATGGATCATTGGGAATAGAAGTGTCCCAGCAGTAATTATGTTACAACGCCGCTGCCGCACACTACCACAGAGGTGGGATGGGATGGGTGCAGGGCGCTTCTTTTAGTCTTGTTTTCCTTACATCTTTCCACATAGTTAACACAGTCATACTGTCTTACACTATCTCTCTCTTCCTGCCGCTTGTTTTCTTTGTCGTCTCATTTCCAAACACACACCTGCTGTTCAACTCAAACACCCATGAAGTGCAGCGGAAAGTTTATGACTTGAAGTTTTCCTGCCCCGCGCCTCACACCTTTGATGAATGACTCCTAAACTAAGTCAGAGTTGATGATCATGTCGTTTATTTGTCACTCTTTTGTCTTCTCTAGCTTGCCTTTGCCTCAAAGCGAAAGTAAAAAAAAAAAGAACTCTTTCCTTCCCTGCTATCCAGGGCTCTTTGGCTCTAAGTCAGATAAAAAAGAGACATGAAATTAATGTAATGTCAATGGCGTTTCCTCATGAAACCCCAAGGCACTTAGTCAAAGTCACCTTGCATAGTCCTCTCATCCCCCTGACAGTACGGTGAGAGTGAGATGGAGGATGTCTGTCTGGTAATGCTTTCAGCATCTGATGTCCTTTGGTCATTGGTTGTTATGTCCGTTTGTTCAGATTTCGTAGATTGGATACATGTCTGCTGTTTGTCTGAAGAGCGACATAATTTCCATTTAGCGGGCCGTGTAACGCTGCCTGTACAATGAGACATTTCCTCTGTGAGAGCAGGTTCATCCTGTGGGGTTTTCTTTCCTTTTGATGTCATTTTGGAGGTGATAAGTAGCTTTCTGTCTCCTGGTCCCTGTCTTACAACACCATCCCCCAGCTCAGGCAAGGTGCTAGCAGCGTGGAGGATTGTTTGAACTTGCATTGATCCAATGTGGGATTACAGCTGGGTCATTGGAGAGTTGGACTGAGCTAGCAGTCATCAGGGCAGATTAACCACTCGTTTTCTGCCCAGCTGCCATTTCAGTGCAGGCTTTTATTGTGGGCTTTGTGCATGTCCCCACCACACAGGTCACTGTCTCCTTTGGAGTCAGTTTATGCCAGTCTACTTAAATATGTAGATGGAACACTGGTTGAGAGCCATATTCCTTTGCCTTTGCCTTACCTTTTGGAAAGTTTAACAGCCTTAATTTCACTTGTCAGTGTTAGCTGTTGGCCTGTAGGGTTTTCTTTAGAGTGCATATGTATTTGATTTTCTTCATACACCTTCAAGGTAATCATATCATAATCAGTTTAATGTTCTCCTTTGAAATGTTATTTAAATCGTACCTGGGGAAGAAAAGTGTCACCCCGAGCAAAGCTTTACTCCAGGAAGGGGGGAGTGCTGTGGAAAATCTGTTTTGTCAGACTTCCTCACCTCTCCCTACATTTCTCAGAGCCTCCTATTCCACTTTTTTTTGTTCGCATGCCCTTGCGATAGCTCTTATTAATTATATCTCATTAGTTGCCTTGGAAACTGAGGTGAGGGAATGTATAACATGAGTTCAAAGAAATGTAGAGAGAAGGAGAGACAGAAATCATGAGAATGAAGAAGAAAGAGCTAAAGAAAGGAAGAAAGAAAGGAGGGGGAGGGTTTAAAAGAAGGAATGGAGAAAGTGGTTGTTGAGGGATCAGCCGGGTGTCAGATTAGCATCAGGAGACATTAACACTAGTGATGCTGCCGGGGCCACAATCCTGCCTTTCACTGCTGGAGAGGGAGATAAGCGTGCTTGCACAAAAGGGAAGCTGGAGAGAGTGTGAGAGGGCTGGCTTGCCTCCACTCCCCTCAGGCCAACAGCCCCCATTTACAGGTGCAGCACCTCCTGATGAAAGCAAGAACAAAGAGGGGGATGTTCATTTCCTGCTGCGCCGGTGTCAAGGCTCCATTGAAACAAATCGGTAAAACTGTGGATTTGGGCTGCCTCGCTTTGTGTCTTCAGCCTGCCAGAAGCTAATCGTAACTGAGCCACAGTGTTGACACTTTGAGTTTGATACACTTTAAAACGTTGTCATGGATTATTTCACCGAATCCCTGTTTCAATGCACATCAGATTACAGTGTGAGGCTGTTGCATCAAATCAGAAATGTAGTTCTGCCATAGTCATGGTGTTTCAATGTATATTAACCCCTGCTTTGAGAGCTGTGATTCACTCTTATGTAACGGATAGAGCGCTGGAATAACAAGGAAAGGTCTCTGCCTGTTAATTGTAAAGTAAGCGACTAATCTGCACGTTGTCCAGCCTGCGTAATGATCCTTCCAGTAAACATAATAAGCACATGGAGGGAAGCCACAAGAGATGAGCCTCTGTTGTTGTTTAGTCTCAGACTCACAGTCAGGAAGGTAATAAGGGGAAGGATCAGAGGGGAAGGGTGTCCCCAAGGTGGCCCCTCCCTTTCTTCCTCCTCTCCTTTGCTCACCCTGACTCCCCCGCAGAGGGCACGTAGAAGGGGTCCTGAATAACAGGAAATGGAGGGACAGGAAGTTGAGTCTTGTCTGCCCACGGCCTGTGGTAGGATACTGGGGCTTACGCTGGCGTGCTCAGGAAACACAACTGTCACGGCTCTGCTCAGGACTTTGGCTGTTGTTCACAGTCTACCAGGTGCTTCTTAAACATGGCACAAATTTTTAAATTATCGGAAATATCTCAGTTTTGTTTGGATAGTTGTTTTTGAATGATCACAATACTTCAAAGTTAGAAAGTGTACTGTAACTCGGCTAATGCGATTTAGATTCAATCGCTGTATGACTTGCTGCAATATTCTAATCACAGACAGTGTGATATTTCTTTAAACTGAAATGTGTCAGAATACCAGACAACTTTTTTGCGGTGGATGTTTTATGCTCAGTGTAACTTAACCCTGCTCAACCAAAGAGACAAAATGCTGTAAACTACCTTTGCACGTGAAACAATCTAAGTTGTGAAAAGTGGCAAAACCTCAAAGAGTAGCAACGTAAATAAATAAGAATTAGTTTAAGGTAGCAAAAATTGACAAAAAGCAACAAAAATTGGCAAAAAAGTTGGGAGAAAACTTGGAAAATACTCAGAAGGTGGCAAAACGTGGTCCAAAACAGTGACGTAAAACAGTGAAAAGTAATAGAAACTTTCTTGCTAAAAAGATAGCAAGAAAGTTGGTACAAAACTTAAAACATAGTCAGGAGGAGGCCAAAAATGGTCCATAGCTGCAAAGAAAGAGTGAAAAGTGACTTAAATGGACAAAAATTGGCAAGAAAATGTTAGAGAACATGGAAAGTACTCAGAAGGGAACACAAATTTTTAAAAAGTTACAAAAATGGCAAAAAATTGGGATGAAACTTTCAGAAGATTTTCAGAAAGAAGCAAAACAATTGTCCCAAAATTGCCATAATATTGGAGTTAAAAGTAACTATGTCGAGGGGTATAGTCATGATGTAATCCATGTCAATGTTCATTTCCTACAATGTGTTTTACTTAAAAACACAAGATGGGAAAACTTTGTATAATGGAAAAGAGAAACAAAACTTCTATAAACTTTTTTTCTTTTGTTTTTGCTTTTTTTGTTTATCGTATTAGGTAAACTCTGCAACATAAATCCACGGTAATTTTCCTGTAAAATAGGACAACAGTTGAGGGAGTAACGCCTTAACTTTGTGTGGAGTGAACACAGGCTTAAGACCAGAAGAGGGAGGAGGCCGTGCTGGATCCAGTAATTACAGTGGGAATTGAGCATGTTTTATTGATTGTGAAAGGGCCAGGCCTGTCACCAAACCTCCCAGTGTCTCCATGCTCTGTCTTCAGGGAGCGGTAGGAGGCAGACTGCCCCCCCTGTCACCTGACCAGTCTCACGCCTCATCACAGAGAATCAAAGTGACCCTGGTTGGAAATGATTGCAGTGCTGAGTTTCTTTCAAAGACGCGGGGCTCTCTTAAACGGCATGTACATAACAGAAGGTACAGTAAGGAGAGGACTCGTGCTGTTAGACATGCTGTATTGACTTCCTGTCAAGGTGATGTGGTCGTTCCTATGGCGACATATTCCCCGCACATTGATTTATGTGTTGCAACGTTTGGTAAGCAACTTTCAGAGGTGCTGGACTGGTTTATATCAAAGTGGAGCAGCTGTATCATATCCAGCTCTTTTAAATGAACATGATAAGAAACTGCTAGACACTGTGCTGTATGTAACTCCACTTATCTATATATTAAAAGGGAGACAACTTTAATGTTTGGAATGTACTGCCTGTCTCATCTGCACTGTCATATGGTTGTTTAATATGAATTGCAGGATTTGAATTATTAAACGTGTTCATGATGTTTATGAATCCTGTGAAAACACTTTTTCAGTCCGTAATATTACCTCTGTAAAGCAATTCTACCTGTTACCTATCAGCCACCTTAAAGATGAGTTTCTCCACAGCAGCAGTGCTTCTCTAATGGAGATCATTTTTGTTGGTGAGAGGCCTGGACTGTTGTCAATGCTCTGCTTGAACTTCTTGCTGATCTTCTGCATTTGCATGAAGCTTGTGACATTCTTTCAACTCACCCTTAAAACCACTGTCACTGATTGAAGTGGAATGAGACCTCTTCAAACTAAGTTCAATGCAATGCATGGGTTTGTAGAGCAGAAGTTTTTCTTCTGCTGTCACTTACTTGTGACATGTTTCTGCTGAGTGTCCCCCTTCTTTATGGGGAGCTTTTGAGAGCAAAGAGGTGGAATGTATGAATCAAGAAATGAATCTCTGATAACCAAAGATCCCCATTCAATGCAACAGTGTTTGCACATTTCAGGAGTTCAAGTTTGGTTGCTCTTTCTGTGTCAAACATGTTTCACAAGTGTGATTCTTTTCCTGTGATATGTCCCCATCACAGGGGTTATCCCTTCAATGTCACTGTCACTGTGCACGGATAAAGTCAAAGTTTAAGGTGCTGTCAGAGCTGTCCGGAACTGCTAGTGATTTTTCCTGGATAAGGACTTTGTTTCCATGAGCACACAGCTTTTCTTTTTGTAAGATGACTTTTTACCAGATACAACTCAATGCAGGAGTGTATTTATTAACAGTTATGTAGCACTGTTGAATGAAATGTGACAACAAGCAGCATTTGTAAACTTAGATTGTTGTGCAGTTTAGTAGGTGACTATAGTAAGTGCTACTCATAGCCTGGTGCTCTGAGATGTGTCTGTAGCTTCTACATTCATAAACCCTCATTATGTCCGACCAGTGCTTACAACTTCACCAGGCAAACAACCTGACTCTTCCTTTTATTGATAGACTCTAACTGATGGATGTGGGTTACGATGGACATTATCACACACAGCTTGGCCTGTCTTTGTGTTGTCATAGACTTTGATGTGCCATAAATCAGTCCCATCCTGTCTGAAGCTGCGAAAAAGTATTTAGAAATGACCCACTTTGGCGCTGATAATCATATTTTAAGTTGTGGATTATTATCAGGCATACATCTGGAAGTGAGACTTTTTCAAGATCACTTTGATAGTCCTTATAGTCCTTTTAAATAATCAAAAAAGGGTCCACTACGCAACAAGTATTTCTGTTGTCATTCTTCAAAAAGGACCTGCACATTACATCTGCATGGAACAAACCAACAAAGTGACACTTGTGCAGAGCTCTTCCTGCTGGTTTATAACAGCTCATATTGGCATATAAGTAAATATGTTACATTATTAAAATGTGTCAATTCATTTTAAGTGATCTTCCTCTATGTGTTGTGCTACACATGATTTGTGGTGTAGCATTACTGCTGTTTATAACTTGAACAGACTTTAGTACAGATATTCTCAACACAAACTCACTGTATGCTTTATAATAAAACAAGGAGAAAAAAATCTGTGACATGGAAAATAAAACAATAAAAAGGTGTTTTAAGTAGGTTTTGCAGTTAAACTTGTCAAGTGTGACAGAGTGGCTTTTTAAAAGCTGCGTAATGGGTTGGGTGCTTGTTTATTGAGCCATTTAAACCCTGTTAGAAGGTGTATTCCCTCCATTTCTAGATCTAGTTGAGGAAAAACTGAACATAGGCAACCATGGCTAACATTAACTTACCACCAATATTGCTGCTGTGTTCAGAAAAGACTAAATGTGTACTAACATGTATGTGTTGTATTGCAAAATTAAGATAAAGTTAAGCATCAAAACATATTTGACTGCACTTTTATATTTATTTATTTATTTATTTTCCTGTTTCTCACTGATACACACACACACACACACACACACACACATACATACATTAATACAAATACCAGAAACACATAAATAAGGGCATGAAAAGATTCTCTTTCCTGCTCTAACATTCAATTGAAGCTGGTGCCACACAATCCGTCTCCCTGGTGCAGTACTTACATTACTCTCTATGATCTGACTGTCTTCTGACACATCTCTGGTTCTTGGTACCAGAGAAAAGTATGATATCAGTATATGAACTGTGTTACTTGTCATTAAAAATATTTTTGATCAGCAATGTTTTGCTTTGGAAAAACCTCCATTGAATGTAGGTTGTGACTTGGGAACACAGCACACCTGCAGACTGAAGGCCCCTGCAGCTTGTCAGTTTGTGTCTATGTAAAACTCTTAACCCCCTTTTTTTGTTTCTTAAAACTTAAGCTGTCCTTTTGTGACAGCTTATGCATGTACAGAATTGGAGGATGTGCATTTGTGTATATGATCAATTTTAAATGTATTGTTTTTAATAAACTGGGTGAAAGTGCTTATTTTGAAGGAAAGACTGTAGAGAAGAAGGAATCTACTGTTTCTCTTTCCTAGCAATTTCTTTTTACACACTTTCAAGGAATTGAGCTTGATGTGGTCAAATCTAGAATAAAGAGATGATTATGAAGTGTGTTTATAGCTTTATAAACACTACAGCTATTCACTACCTCTTCTGTAAATTCAGTGTAATCCAAACTAGTCTAAAAACTACAAATTCATTCTTCAGAGCTTTCCCTGCGCTGCTTTCATGATGTCTCAGGTATGTCTGTCTGAGAGCTCAACCTACCCTGACCTCCCTCTAATTTGAACACACTGCTCTCTGTCAGTGTGTGTGTGAAATAGTGAATGAAGATGTTTCCCTCTGGCCTGTTGTGATGTGGTTTGGGGAAATTCTATGCGGGGGTTCAGGCGGTTACTTTTTGGCTCAGCCAGCCATGCGTGGGTAGTTAGCGAGGTGATCTCAGTCGAAATTTTCTACAGTGGAGCCCCGATTCAGACAGCCAGACACCATAATGCCAGTCCATCTGTAACCCATAATGACTGTGTGCCACTGGAACTGGTCATTTTCGTTTTCACTGCCAATTCGGCCCCTGGCTTCCTCCCTTCACAACTGCTGACTGCATCTAATGGCCCGGGTTGTTAACCTTTCTACATTTATACCCAGGGGAAATGTAGTTGTTTAGACATTTTCTATTTGCTGAACGTAGGTGATGGATGCACCTCCAGGGAGGAACCTATATCTCTTCTTGCAGGGGAGCAGAGACAGGACAGAGTTGACTGTTCCCTGGGGCACAATATGGTGTGAAACACTGGCCAAGTTTCTCTCTCATAGGGGAATAAAACCCCCTATACTCTCTTCCTCTCCTGCCCCTGTGGCTTCTCCTCTGGCCCTGGAGATTTCAACTACTGTCAGCCTAGACTGGGTGCCCTCTTAATCATATTAAGGACAGAGGGGGCATCAAGGTGGGTCAGCTCAGGAAGAAAAAGTCTCCACAGGCAGGTCAAAGTGGACAAACTTTTTTCTTCATAATTCTATCGTTGTACATAGAGAAAAGGTGAATCCAAAGGAAAGAAGAGTTGCAGCAAGCAGGCAGTTACCTAACAAGAGCACTGACCTAATAAAACCTAGAATGCAGTCACTACTTTGCAAATTTTAGATTTATGACAGATTTTATATCCATTCAACAAAAGTAGATTATTGAACTAAGTATTTTTATCGGGGCAGGAAACTGTCCTTTTTTCACATTTCACATATCAATTTTTTGGTGGTTAAACTCAGCTTCAAAAGGAAGTTTTATGAACACCTACAGGCTTAAATACTGGCACAAGGTCTCTGACTTTAACAGAACTCACACTTGTGGTGTTAAGCTCATCAACCGAGTTCACGGTTTATGAGACAGCGAAAAGGTCATTAGATATGACAGATATCAGTGATTAATAACCAAACAGTGAATTTTATACTGCTAGCAAACTTTCTTAACAAATACTCAAAATATATGTCAATATCTAAAAATTGTATTGACAGGTAGAAATAAAGGTTATAAAGTGTGTCTGAGCTTAGAGCTTACTTTTAACTATTGGAGTACGCTAAGTTACATGTTTGCCCATTTTTCAGTCTGGTTCAAATTTCTCCTCCAGCTGCCCTGTAAGTGTGAAGCTGTCACTCTATGATTCAAGGTTTAAGTTCAAAATGAGAATATAAAGTTTCATGCCATACATGTCTCATAATTTCTGTAGATTTGTGTGAGATAACAGAAAACAGAGCCTGCTACTTCAAAGTGCATGTGGATTCAGCATTGAGTGTCAAGCTAACTTTCAAACCCTTAACCATCTCTCCTTGTCTGTTTCTCTCTTGATGTTCTTTCCTAGATTGTGGTGTGGTTGAAGAAAGAAGAAAGAGTGTAAACCAAAAGAGAGACTTTTGCACAATGTGCTAGGAGAGTGGGGAAGAAATCGTGTTGTTTTCTGATATTGTCGAAGTGTCAGAGAGACCGGAAAGGACCCAGCCATGGGGCGAAAGAAGATACAGATCACCAGGATCATGGATGAGAGGAACAGGCAGGTGAGTGTCTGAGGGCTGTCTTTCACTTTAATCAATCCATGTATGTACAGTTGTGCTCATAAGTTTATATACCCCGGCAGAATTTATTAATTCTAGGCCATTTTTCAGAGAATATGAATGATAACACAAAAACTTTTCTTTCACTCATGGTTAGTGGTTGGGTGAATCCATTTATTGTCAAACAACTATTTACTCTTTTTAAACCATAATGACAACAGAAACTTACAAAATGACCCTGATCAAAAGTTTACACACCCTGGTGATTTGGCCTGATAACATGCACACAAGTTAAAGAAGGAGTAAGGGGATTGCAGAAACTACAAAAATTGGGTTGAGAACTGTCCAACACATTATTACAAACTGAAAGGATGGTGGGGACCATTGTCTAAGGTGCATCAGGGTAAGGAGAGAGGCAGGTTAAGTGATGCACCCATCATGCCTAGTGCCTACTGTACAAACCTGCGGGGGCAGTGCTTTGATCTGGAGTTGCTGCAATTGGTCAGGTCTAGGTTCAGCAGCAATATTGGCCCAGAGAATGAGGTCAACTGACTACTTGAATATACTGCATGACCAGGTTATGGGTTTTTTTCTTCCCCAATGGCATGGGCATATTCCAAGATGACATTGCCAGGATCCATGGCGCTCAAAATGTGAAAGAGTGGTTCAGGGAGCATGAGACATCTTTTTCACACATGGATTGGCCACCACAGAGTCCAGACCTTGACCTCATTGAGAATTTTTAGGATATGCTCAAGAAGACTTTGTGCAGTGGTCAGACTCTACCATCATCAGTACAATATCTTGGTGAAAAATTTATACAACACTGGATGGAAGTAAATCTTGTGACGTTGCAGAAGCTTATCTAAACAATGCCACAATATATATGTGCTGTAATCAAAGCTAAAGGCAGGCAAATAGAATGTATGACCTTTTTTTTGGTGGCAAATCTTTTTGGCCAGGAAGTATATATCATTATTATAGCAAACTAGCACTCTGACTAGCTACCTTTTCATGTTTCTACCTACTTTAATCCCTTTACAATAAGCATAACATCTAACAAACTGTATGTAAACAAAATTTCAAATCAGTTTTTATGTTTAAAGATTGTCACGTTCCTTTCCTCTGTTTATAACCCCCAGACAGGTGGAGAGGACACTGATTTATCAGTCTTCTTCCCTTTTCCTCTCTGCCTTGCCAGAGTTTGGCAGCTGTGATCGAAACAGACATACCTCCCTCCCCAATGTCCCCGCCAGCTGAACAGGGACCGTGACATTTCTTTGTCAGTGCGGTCATATTTACAGACATGATTCCCCTGCCACCCTGCAATTTCAGCCAGAGAAGTTGATGAGGCAGCAGGAGTGCTGGGCTGCAGCAGGGGCCTCATGGCGTGGGAGTGAGTTGAGGGAAGCGAGGAGCACAGCGGGCCGCCTGTGGCCTCCCCACACTGCAGGGCTTGTCCCCTGGCCTGGCTGTATGGCTGGGCCCCTTTTGCTGTAGCCCTATGTGTTTGCAGCTGTTTGGTAGTAATTAGACACAGCCACTGTACCACAGCACCCTCTCATTTACAGGGTGGGTCAGCAGGACACACAGCACCCTTCTCTGATTTGGCTACACTGGTCCCGGCTAGCCGCAAAGAGGGAAAGAGCTGGAATTCACTCTGTCTGCTCATGTTAAATATAAACTCCTAAACAGCAAAACACTTTCAAAACAGCCCGCGTCTGTCAGTAACAAGAATAACAGGCGTGGATATATTTAGAGGATGGATTTGTCCATCTCTGCTAGCAATGCTACCTTTGGTTCCAAGCAAAGTATGGAATCGTGATTTAAACCCACATATGAAGAGGCATTTCCCAGAGGCTAAGTCAATCTTGTTTTGTTGAAAATCTTGTTCATGGATGGAATGAAAAGGAAAAAAATGCTTTTGCTGTCGCACTGAGAGCACTAGCATGTCAGCTTATATGCACATTACTGTTTTGACTGTGTTTCCCGTAACCGTGACACTTGCAGCTCAGTTGGGTGCACAACAAAAATTGATACTGTGGGCCAGTTACCAGTGTAACACCAAACTCTGGTTTAGGTCCAAACAGGAGGCAGGAGATGAATCTCACTGCTGCATCTACACTGCCAGCAAAGACCTGTGACATGAAATGATTTTAAAACAGGTTGTCCACTTTTAGCATGGTTGTCAACTTGATTCTGTTTTATTTTTATCCAAAGGGAGCGAGGTAATACATTTTGCTGCATTGTTTCACACCTAAGTGGGGCTTAGATGCTGCTTATTATTAATGTGTCTCCCAAAGCCAAGTGTTTGCATCAGATTTAAATGTCTCACTGTTTAATTTGTGAGAAAGTTTATCAGCAGAGCACAGGCTTTTCCTCTTGCATTTAGTTGGTTATAGCTGGCTCAGCAGAGAATCTGCTCCGACAATGGGCCACCGTGCTTCAGCTTTGGTGTAAAGTGATGTATGCCCGTGTGTCTTCCTCTCTCTCTGTTTTTTCCTGAGCCATGAAGCGCACAGTGCCTTCTCTCCCTTGGGCGCGCTCCTAACCAAGGGGAATAGCCATTAGCATATGCTCCCCATTGTCGGGAGACAATTTGAATCTTTATCTCTGCTGCTCTGCTGCTAGCTATCATAGCATTAAAATGAAAGAAGTCCTTAAGTGGGCTAATTAGATAGAATTGTTATACAGGATGTTGTGTGGGTACAACTGGGGCTACCTTGCATTAACACTACAAGTGCTTTAGGAGGGCTGTTAACCTTTCAGGATTTATAACACAGAGAGTGCCAAAGGCCGAGGAGGTCTGTAATTGCACAATCCATCAAGAATTGTGAGAGCAGAGTTGAAACAGGCAGTGAAACTGGCTTATTATTTTTAAAATTTTACTTCATTTCCTACCTGCAGTGTGATGGCATATTTTCATAACTTCTTGTTATGAAGTACAGGATGCAAAAATACTAGACTATTAGATAAAGCAGTTGATTATTTTGTTGCATGCATCACTTTTTAGTGCAGCTTTATGCTTGCACTATGGTATGTGTCTCTCTGAAGTGTGCAGAATAAGAGATGAATGCAGCAGAGGTCCTGTCATGCATACTGTAGGGTGGTAAAGAAAGTTCCCCAGTGATGTCCTGCATAAGTGATGATGGTCCTGACACAGAGTGGCACAGTCATCAGGCAGACTCACATTGTGGTTGCAAATGGATGCAAGGTAACAACCGGGCACTGGCATTGTCTGGCTGAATTTGCTCATCTGAAGCATTCACAGCAATTATTGCCTTTCTGTGCTCAGAAACAAACATTAATCAGGGGCTCTTATCAAACATTCACATTTTTGTTAGCTGTCATCACATGCAGAGCCATGCAGTGGGAACATTTAGCACAGTGAAATCTAAAACCACAGGAAAAACCAATCGACTTGACAGTTTTAAAACTTGTAAATGACACAAAATAAAACACTTCTTTCCTACGTTTTGGTATCTTTGTTGCACAGAAAAGCTGCCATGTTGTGTGTGGATTTAGAAGGAGGATAACAGTGAAGAAGTAACCAAACACATTAGTCCTGTGAGTTGGTGTATCAGGCGGCTGGTGGAGCCCAGTAAGCAGTGTCTGGTGACGTCCTCTGGATGCCATTAAGCAGGCTCACTGGGGGTAATTGCCCAAGTCATTAAAAGTTTGATGATTTTGCTGCTGGGTGGAGGGTTGCCTGCCCTTGCTGTGGCTCATTTTGGGTTTTTAAGCGCTGGCGCTGGGGTTGCCTGTAGGCACGGAGCAGCTCTCTGTCTCACTTTCTCTCAAGGGAGCAACATCTCCCATAATTCAGCCCTCAACCAAACCTGAAGTTCTGAGGGGTTGTCATTATTTTTCTGACAGGTAAAGAGCTCATTGATTGACCACAGAGGAACAGTAATCAGTTTGACAGGAAGTGCATGTACTGTACCTTCATTGCTCAAGATGATAAGTGGATTCCACAAAACTGTGCTGAAGCAGCAAATCATGAAGTTGGGTGTTGGAGATTGACACTTTTATAGAGTGTTATGTGTCACTAAAATCCTCACACTTTTAGACAACCTGTAATCATTCACAGTTCCATCAGAAGAGTTTACTTTCGTGTGAAAATGACAGTTTTCATAAATGGAAAAAGACTGGATTTTTTTATTGAAAACAGATCTTTAGAGGGATGTACCTTTGTTTTCCTAAGTAGCATGTCACTCTCTGCTAAACAGGATCAGCCACAGCTACTGTAGGTTTCAAGGTCAAACCCACTCAGTGGACAAGGCCTTTGCGCCCTCACTTGTCCAAATAGGGATCCCGGGGCCGCCCCCTCTCCCAGTGAGAGCTGATATGCACAGACAGCCGCGCTGGCCTCGGCCTGTCTCCCAGGCTTGCACACTCTGGCACTACATAGCCAGGGCAGTCGCCACAGGGCCCTGGTCACTCTGCCAGCTGGTGCCAGACCTCAGTTACTCTGCATCCTCCACCAATGTCTGCCATGGGGGTCGTCTGAGGTGACATGAGGTTCTAATAAGGCCGCCAGCTTCTCACCCCTCCGAAGGTGTTAGTGACTCAGGCGTCTCCTGCCACGAAGCAGTCACAGCTGCACTCTGAGTCCCAGATGTCTTGTTTGTCATCTTGGCACCTCTGCCTGTGGACAGACATTGATAGACCTCATGATTGACACTTCTGCTCTGTGTGGAAGTGTGACTCGGGCTTGCCAGAGTGTTTGTTACAGGTTACACTGAAGAGGCAGAGAATCTCTTGTAGAAGATGAAAGTTATCAAAGAAAAAATAGATAAACACATCAGTGACAGGCTGTGTGTTTTTTTCTGTAGATTTTGACTGCATTACTGTCATGGCACATCTAGTTATCATTCAAAAACAAAATAGAGTGGAGACAACTCCTAACTTTGCTCAGCTTGTCACACCACCCTGCTACTTTTTATTTTGGGGAAAAAACAACAACAGCTAGTGAGACCAGTTTCTCCCGTTGGCAAGGTTACTCAACTTAAGTAATCAAGTTATTTTTAATGTCTTTGTTAGTTTCTTTTTACCAGTACCTAAGAACCAAGATTTCCATCAGTAAGGAAAATTTGCCTGCCTTTCTGTGCCACAGCACCGCTCTGATGTATTGAACATTTCAGTACAATAAAAAAAAAATGAATTCAAGCTGAATCACCATGCTCAATTAAAGCTTTATAAAACAAGTAATGGTGCTGAGGCCCTCGAGAAGAAGTTGGGAGTGCAGAAAGTGTGAATTGAGAGTGGAATAACTACCTCAATTTGACATTGTAAGTGCTTCTTAAAGGTCAAGCTTTTCAGCGTGGCGTCGTCTAAGTGAAATTCTAGTTTAGTCACTGATGTATCTGGCATTGTGTGAGCTGTTATAATGACCTTATCAAAAGCTGAGAAAGTTGGAATCGCTCCACTTTATTTGAAGTTGTGTAGATCACTTTATATCTGCCCTTACAGTTGATTTTATTGTACTTCTGAGTGGCTTTTTTGAACCTCAGTTCTAATCCTGCTATTGTGAAATATGGGAATTAATCATGGACGTAGACTACACGTGTTGGACAAGGTTTTGTAGGAATAGCGTGCATTTTTGAGGCCTCACTGAGTGTCTTTATGGGTGACTTTGACTCCACGAACCACAGGATAGCGTTGCCACTGAACCTCCTACTTGACCTCAAGGATGTCTGTGGCTTTCCATGGTCTCATCACCCAGAGAAGATATTGTTGTATGTGTTGGTCTTTATGCTTTGAGATGTTTTCTGTCATGACTTTTTAAGGAGAACTTAGCAAGCTTTTTGAATATTCCAGCAAAAGGAGGGAAAAAGTAAAAAAGAGGATAATTTCTTTCCTTTAACTGTGTAAGAGAATGAGTAAGGACTGTGTTCTGGGGCTGGGGCGAGGACCAGGTCTCAGTGCTGCAGCTGAGGCTGAAATGAAGTGGTGGCTGGGTCAGCAGCCCTGCACTCAGCACTCTGCCATGCATCCAGGTGGAACAAAGTCCTCGCTCAGCGTCTCATCCTGGGCTTCCTGCTGAAAGGTGACATCTCCATGGCTTAACAGCCACATTCATCTGCTAAAGAGCATACAATTTGTTAATCATTTCCCCACATGACAGTCCCTGCTTTCCAGTCGGTTAAGCAAACAAACAAATATGTAAGCAGGTGAATAAGGGAATAGTCTGCCTGGTTTAAGTCAGGAAGATAGAATGGATCTGAGAATGATCAAATCAGATCCACAAAGAGAAACTCACCAAAATGACATGCACAAAACCACACAGTGCTTTAACTACACTACCAAACCCTTTCAAAGGCTTCATGTGCGCAGAAACATGCCATTTCATCCAGTCTTTCCTGTGTTTATATCTTTCATTTTGAGAGAAGTCGTCCCAATATTTTGGTTGGTTAAATGAGCTCCAGTAACATCATTGCACTGAACAGAAAATGACACAGGCCAGGCCCTTCTGTGTCTCCAGCAGGCGTAATGCTCCTGTGTAGTTACCTGTATTATGACAGGTTTAAAATTAATTGATCACAGCTGGAGTCACCCCTGCCTCAGCGGTTCTATAGACACTATGCAACACATAGGATTATACTGCATTATACCAGTTAAAATGAGGGTATAGCCGCAAGCTGTGACCAATTAAAGTTGAACAAAGCCAGCTCATCTGCTCAACTCCTCTCTTAGTAGGTCAGTGAAACTGATGAAGAATACAGGCACATGCTCTCCTCTGTGGCTCCCAGCACAGCTTTTACTCGCAGCCACGTTTTGTAACACACATTTGATGAGACACATTAAGACATAAATCTGAAGTTGTGATTTCAGATGCACACATTATAAAACTATCCCTGCAAAAAATCGTTGGAAACCCAAAGAAGAAAACAGCTTTGTTTCTGTCCTCCTTTCTTGTGACTGATGTTGCATGTACTGTAAAGAGGTGGTGTAACACAATAATGTGTGTACGAGTCTGAAGCAGCCACAGAGACAGGGCTGCAGAGAAACAGGACATAAAGTCACTTTGCAGAGAGGGTTGCGTTACCATCTGAGTGATGTATGACCCCAAGTCCCATCTGAGGGCTCATGTTACAAGGCTTATTCTGCACTACACAGATAGCTTTCCATATATGGAGTCAGGGGCTACAGTAATGTATGGACCCCTGTTGTTGCCAAAGCTCTGACTCAGCTGGCTGACTCGTGCCTCTGACCCTGACCTCTGTCCTGATAACTAGACGTTTCAGATGTGCACTGTGTCATTGCCATCACTCCTAAAGGAGGAATCCTGATCTTGTTATCTGTCACCTTGGTTATACTAACATTGTTGCAACACAACAAGACTGTTAATAACATTTTCCCTGGCTTAACCTAGATTGTACTCTCCAGATGGGTCTATTCGCTTTTCAGTTACAATTAATTTGAAACTTGTTTGAGGAAAAAAGAGATTCAACATAAGCTGAAAAATTTACCACAAAAATGTCAATTGAGGTTGCATATTTCTCCCAGTCTTCTATAGAAGGTGTTTAAAGTGCATACACACTATCTCCCTCTAATGATGCTTCTTGCTCATTTGGAGAGCAAAAGCAGGCTGTAATGATGCCCTGGCCTCCATCTGCAGTAATCTGCCAGCATTTTATCTTATTTATCTCCACAAACAGATATCTTTATATAATTGCTACGGATTATCAGTGAGGTTAAACATTCAACTTCAGTGATACGATATGCTTGATGCTTTTTCCTGTTTGATTTTATATTAACTGTGAAACTGAGACCCACCAGGCACCGATAAACGGCTCTACTGTGGGAGATGTAGTGTTAAAAAGATGGCAGTAACTTTGAGGATGTATTTTCAGAGATGTAAACTACCCTATTCAGAGGCAGTTATAGTTGAAAGATAAAGTCCTGGGAATCAATAATTGGCTGAAAAGAGATACATTTAAATTGTGGATATTTGGGCTCTCATACAACTGGACGTCTCTGTCTGCCGTCACTACTCTGACTCCAGTATTGTCTCACCCACAGCACCATCTGAATGGTTACCCGTGCAAGAGCAGCCAATCATAAGTAAAAGCTGTGCATGTACAGTGGGAGGAGAAAAAGTAATGCTGAGGAGAGAAAAAGTTCTGAGAGTAAGTTAGGGCAACAGACTCTCCTGAAATTGTAATGAACATCCACGACTCAGAACTACAAGTCATGTAACTGTGAGCCCCGTGACGTTATACAAACATAAGGGACAGCTCTGCTCACAGCCCCTCTAGACGTGTTTGTTAATCACTTAGAACAAGGTTTCTGACAACATCAGCATGAAAATAGTCCATGATAGTAGATGTATGTGTGTGTGTCTGTGTGAGAGAGAGAGAGATAGTAAAATTATAAGTTTGTGTTATTCAAGATTTTGACATTAATATTTTTACTTTTCCTGCAAATGAATATTGGCCTCAAGTACCAGTCATCACCCTCCTTGACAAATAGTCGGTATACGTATCATCCCTGAAAAAATCATAATGATCTAGCTCTGTAAAAGATGTAAAAACTTTCTCCATGACTTGCGAATACACAAAGAACTTACTGCATCCTAGGTTAGTGTTTGAACTTGTTCATACCGCACATTTTTATTTTGTACACTTTTGTCTCCGGTGTCCCTCAGGTTACCTTCACGAAGAGGAAGTTTGGCCTGATGAAGAAGGCCTACGAGCTGAGCGTACTGTGTGACTGTGAGATAGCCCTCATCATTTTCAACAGCTCTAACAAATTGTTCCAGTACGCCAGCACAGACATGGACAAAGTGTTGCTGAAATATACAGAGTACAATGAACCCCATGAGAGCAGAACCAACTCTGACATTGTAGAGGTGAGTGAATGCTGTTTTCTTTCTTAGTGATGAAAAATTTCTTGCACACTGGGCTTTTTTTCCCCACAATGAGATCAATTTTTCTCTCTTCCTCATGGTTTGTTTTATAGCTCCTTTTTATATTTAATACTTTAAGGTTGTAGAATTGAGTTTAGCAGTGGATTGAGTTGATAAAATACATCTCTTCTGCTATAACTAGGCTTTAAAGGTTTGTCAACTCTCTAAGGTTAAAGCTTTTAACAAACAACAGTGAGACAGAGCAACAGTTTCCTTCTCGTCACCATGCAGATAGGGCACAGGAGGTCTGCACTCCCTGATAAGTCCAGTTTCTCTTGTGCTCGTCAACTGACGTGGAAAACCTATCTCTATACACCCTCGCTGCTGACCACCAGTGCTGCCTGTGTTTCCCATAGATATTGTACCTGTAGGGCTCAGTGTTCTGGCTGCTCCTCATCACAGACCATCAGCGCGCCTGTTTTTCTGTGGCTGAAATACAGTGTTTCATACATTCCATACCGCTCCATAAAACTCAACAAGCACTTGGCTTTCTTGGCAGACTGTGCGTGCCTGACAACTAGCGGAAGAGTAAGCCACTTGTTATGCCAGTGTACAAAACTGTGAGCCAAAAGTGGAAAAGCTAGAGTAAATGAGAATGATAAGGGATACATCCTATTCCAAACCTCCTTCTTTGCCCCTTTTGTGGTTTCTCTGACTTCTCAGAATCTACTTTTAGAGCCTTTTTGTCTTTATTGTGACTAAATGAAAGCACATACAATAAACATCAATGCTTTTTAAACGGCCACCGTGTAATGTTGACACTAATTGTCCATTATTTAAAAAAGACTATCCTTTTCTGCTGCTCAAGGTACTTTTAATAAACATTGCACACTGATACTTCACATTACTTTTATCTGCCACCTGCCCACTACAACATGCAGCTTTTTTATCACCCCTTCCCAATTAAAAGACATTAAGGGAGGGGTGAGATAAAAAAAATGTTCTTGAGAATCCTTTGCTTTGGAGAGACTTTCTCTCGGAGGAATTAGTGAAATTACATGCAGCATAAAGGAGTCAGCTGTGGCCCATTATCTTTTATTCATGCTGCTGCTGCTTGTGAATTACCTGCTTGGCAGAGCTGCAGAAGAGAGCTCTGGCATCCAGTAGACTCTTGCAGTCACTTCTCCATCAGGGGCCCTCTGAGGAGAGCAGGGGCTCACCTCCATGAAAAATACATGGATGCATTTCTTCATTATGCAATAGTGACCACAATTTTTTGTTTTATTTTGTTTTTTTTAATGTTTTTTTTTCTTGCTTTGCTGTGGCTCTGGAAGCTGTCTTATTTTAAACAAGCAAACAAAATCAAAGAGGCTTTCTCCACCTCAGGCGATAATACTGTGAATCTTTGGACTAACATGGATATACATTGTGCCAAATGCAGCACCAGTGGTCCCTCACTGTTTTTTTTCCCATTTAGCCCTTCTGTGTACCACTCCGAAGGAAGCTGCTCCTGCTGCATAAAAGGCGAGAACAAGCCGCTGTTGTCCCCGCTCACTCGGCCAGCATCTTTGCAGATATGCACAAACAGCCCTCTGCCTGCTGGCTACGTGCTCAAGGTTCAGAAATGAGGAAGCGGAGCAGAAGTAACCAAGCTGGTCCACTTCACAGCAACGCCACACAACCCTACTGTTCACAAGGCCAGAAAGCTAGTGTCAGAGGTGGTTTGTAATCGGTGAAAGATATGACATGACCACACTTCTAAAGAAGCCTGTGTCAGTGTTTGTGCGACTTAGCGGCACAAGTCCAGTACACTTAGCGAAGGAGCTCATGGGTTTATATTGCATGAAGAATCCAACCCTTCCCCCCACTAATAGAGTGAAATAGGTCTCACATGAGGACACTTACTGTGGACACTTATCTAAGTTATTAAATTGTGTTAAACCAATCTTTGCCGTGCAAACAATCATGTGCTCATTTGTCCGCTTTAGGAGGCCAGAAAAACCCTCTCGTACTTTTCATTGGGAAGCTCGTTCCGTGTGAAATACTAAATCAAAGGTCACATTCCTGCTCAGTCGTACCATCTGTAGATAAAGGCCGAGCTGTGTAGTGTGGGAGAACAGTCTCCATGTTTTCCACAGATGGATGCATGCCTGGGCCACAGTTTGATAACCCAGTGGAGGGCTGTGGACTTTGTCTCAAACTTGGCTTGCAGTCCAAAGCCGAGCAGCAAGCTCCGATATGTCAGTTGGTGTGTGTGTGTGTGTTTGGGCATGTTTGCATGTGTTGATGGTCTTAATCCTTACAGCAACCAAAGCGGCAGGTAGTCGCTTGGAGTGCTGTAATGTTGTATGAAATTGATGTGTTTTTATGCACAACACAAACCGTCCTTGTCTTTGATCGTCCTGGACAGTATTAGGTGGGAAGTCATTTTCCATCAATTTCATCAAATTGCAGTGCTTACCCTTGCAGCCTGGTGAATAAAATGAAGCACTTTAACAAAAAATTATTTTCACTGAATGAGGGCTGCTTCCTACCAAGAGCAGAAAAAAATAGTTTTGATGGCCTCATTTATGTTACCTTGTTCTTTACTTAACGTCTTTACTTACAAAAATGTTTTTTGTGATTCCTCCACAGTGTTCAGGATTTAGATCAAACTCTCACATTAAGTCATTTCTGCTCAAAGTAATTGTGCTTTCTGATATATTTGTTTGCTAACCAAACAGAGTGCTCATGACTGAATGTTCTGTGGTGTTGTTCCGATTGTGCTTTGCATCGAATTGTGTTTATACCACAAATGAAAACGCTGCCGTTAGTCATTACATTAATCTAATAATATTTACTCTCCCTCCCCTCTCTGCTAGTGGAGCTAATGAGATTTTGCTCATGCTCCATGATAACCTCACACCATTCTCCGGCACACAGAAACATCACTGTGTCTGCAGGAGAAAACTTGAAATTGCAGACCGACTTCACAGGCATCATTTGGCATTTATGTGTCCTCTCTTTAAGCAATTCAGAACAATTTAGGTATAAGGTTAAGGTTGAGAGTAATCGTGTTTACAGGCACACGGAATTGACATTAAGTCAACACTTAAATCTTAATACAATCAGACCTGTGATTTGTCTTTAACCTAGTTTGAAGATATAATTTAAGTGAGAAATTGTTGCCTTGTAAATAAGAAATGGACTGCTGGATAGGCAGAGCTTCGCCTTTTGACTGCTCCTTTTACCCTGGTGACTTATGAGAGTAAACAACCCGCCACCATTCATAAGGAAATACTGCTTATCTTCCTAATAATAAAAAGAGGAGGCCATTGTTAACGGGACTTCTGGAAAAAAAAGAGTGTTTACTCTCTATTCATGAAGGACCATTACAGTGAGAGGAAACTAGCATAAAATTATCAAGTAATTTCCATTTGGTTTTATTTCATGATCAGTATCAGCTGTTGTTATAAAATGAACCGTATTATTAATTCAATAAGATATGAAAATTTTGACCATTACTGAATGCCAAGCCGTGTGATTGACCTTTGCAGTTTTCATTGTGACAAAAGCTTTTTATCCAATCACAGCAGAGAACTCAGATTGTCGTCATACTCCATATTCTGAATCTCTTTAAAACTGATCATATAGTCAGGTGCAGTTTACATTCAAAGATAAATAGTACAACCAGTTAGAAATTGAACTTTACAGTGTACCGGACTGAATGGGCACCAGTAGTTTCAAACAGGGGATGTTTATGTTGTCAATCAAATGCTGAGCTGTGATTAAGACTCATTTCTATCTTAATGAATGCAAATTGGCACATCTGCTATGGTGGGCTTGCTGTCCAGACTCTTCAATTAGCATGATTGATCAATTATCCTCCTGCTGGTGGAAATGGAAGATGGGGAAAGAGTGCAGGGATGTGGGGGTTGGAAGAGAGATGAAGGAAAAAAATTGTCCTATTGCCCCACTCACTTGATCAGATTACAAAATTGTGTAGACTTGTCAAAGAAAAGCATGGCAGCATATTCAGAAAGGATCATAATATGTATATAACAATAGTAAATCTAACTTAAAAAGGATGGGTCATTTAAAAAAAATGACAAACAAAATTCCAGTTTGACAGCTAAAATGCAGATTAGAGGTAAGACAGAGAAATTTCTCAGATCAGAATTAACCAACTGGAAAGCATATAGCTCTGCAATTCTCTCCACGTCAGTTGAACACTGAAACAGGGACTGAAATGTTTAATTTGATAAAGTTTCATGAGAATAGAATCTGTTGCACTCCCAAGAAATCTGTTAAATCAACATTGCACTCAGAGTATCTTCTACTCTATCTTTTCCCCTTCACTTAAGATGTCTCTTTTTGGAGAAAAACCTTTATTTTGTCATTTGCAGCACCTTAAACTTGCTACTTTCTAAATGACATTTATTTTGAGGAACACAGAATGGAAAGAAAATCAAAGGGAGAGATATAACTTCATAAAATGTTTTATCATCCGACCCTTCAAAAGATTAATTCCTTGAATTCATCATCCTTATATTCTTGGAAAAATGTGAGCAGCAGTATAAATGTATGCGTGTCATAAAAAAAATCTCTGAATTCAAGGATATTTCCTTGGCTTTCAGTTTGACATTAAAAAGATAAAAGCTGACATAATCAAAAGATAGCACTATGCATTCAGAAAAAAAACTAACTTGTTCTTAAAATTCACATCACTTAATAAATAAGGCTTCAAATTAGTGGCATCATCATCAACTCTTATTTACTTAATATCTGTCTCCATCTCTTGGCATTACCCTTTCACTTTTCTAGGGCAAAACATAATCATACTCCTTTTTTTGTACAGTAAGCTCAAAGCAGCAATGATGAGAAATCCTTTTAAGCTAAATCAAATATCATTGCTGTTGACTTTGACTTATTGATGTTGATTTTTCAAGGCTTTTCAATATATGTGAAACTTTCTGCAGCCCATTTTTATTATTACAGAAAAATAGTATGTGCTTTTCTGCCCTCCTGGGATTTATTGAAGTGATATTAAAATTGTTTTCGACATTTTCATTCTGACTTTATATCATGCACAGGTCTGTAGATTATTCTAGGTAAGGTGGTTTTATCTAGCGTATGATAACCGTGGTGGAACTTTATTTTAAAGATACTTATGTGATTTTGATATTGTCTTGTAATTAGGTAGTAATTGTTACCATATAAATCCGTAAATCAATCAGGAGAGGGAGTGAGAGAAAGAGAGAAGGGGTTAAGTAACATCATGAGTGTACACACATTTTATAATTTCTTTCTTATTTGGTGCTGATATGAAAAAACACAATGATGGATATGAGCTGCTTCCTGCTTCCTGTGTGTACAGAATGTTGTTTATACCTGAGAGCAGACGTTTAACTGGCTCCAGGGTTTAAATGTGTTTCCAGTCAAAATAAATACAGACACCTTTCACACTGCAGCAGCTTCTATTTTCGGACCAGTGCAGTAGGACAAGTTAAAAATAAATAACTTGCCTAGGTTCAGCTAAAAACAGAGGGAAAGGTTATCTTTGTTTAGTACAGGAATACATCTGCTTACATTACTGTTAATATCTGTATTACGCTAATATTGCCTACAGTCACAGTACATGGCATCAACTGATGAGTCAGCCCTTTATACATTTTCACTGAGATATTGCAAAATAACAACATCCCCAACAATAGATGTTTGATAAAGACCAGCAAAATGTGCATACATATTTGAACAAATGAATCAACAGGAAAATATAATCCATGATACAGTTAAATGCTATCACGTCCGGATTAATGTTGTTTATTTAGCTGTTTTCATGATTGTCCAATAGCTATGATATAACCACTGCTTGGACCAAGCTCACTTTACCTTAAATGACTAACTTACATCTACAGTATTTACCATGCATGAGTTGTTTGTGACTTGTAGACAACTGACAACGTATTTCAGCATCTTAAAAGTAACCTCATTTATTCAGTTCAATCTGTTGCACATGTATACTATAGAAACGTGTTATAAGTGTATGCTAATACATAATATGATCACCTTTCTAAGCAAGAAGATGTAGTGTAAATTCTTCAGCTCTGTTTTATATTCATTTATCTCATATTGAGCAGAGTGGTGAGAGTTGTCTGAAGAGTCTCCTTTCTCCATATGAGTGAGGCAGTATTAATGGTTCTGTTGCGAGCGACATGCTGTGTTTCAAAGTGCCCCTTTTTGTAGGACAAGGACTCTTTTTCCTCTGGGCTTTTAGTGAAAAAGGGTCACCAGTCCTCTTTTGTAGTTTTCTCAGCGTAATGAAGCAGTTGAGGTAATGTTCGTATTACTCTGTAATGTGTGTCCTTGGTTGGGGAACCAACACACAGTAATTGTTTCCTGATGGCAGGGTAATGGGCTATGGTTCTCAAACCGTGAACATGTAGTTTGATTACTGGTGTCCAAAAAGGGAGTATTCTTCTTCTTTACATCGATTCTTTCTTGTGTGTTTTTTCTTACCTGGTTACTGCTAAGAGATTTTAGCTTTTAGCACATGTATGACATTTACGTCAGATCTTTTATTCCACGCTCTTAGAAATGTCTCATTTGATATCAAGGGTCTCTTAATAAGAGGGGAAATGATAAAAGGACACACAGCAGCAACAACGAAACACTACTACAATCCATAGTGCCTCCTTCTTAACATTAGTTTAGACTGGCACTAAGGACCAACACAGTTAATTCACGAAAGAGATCAGCCTGTATATGTAAACATATAAAAAGAATTAAAATTTTGAGCATCTAAGTTAATGTTTCTGTTTTCAAAAAAGGTTAAAGGGCCCTTCAACCTCCAAGCTTTTTAACCTCTTGAGAACCAAGTATTTAATTTATCAATTAATTACTGTAGAAGTATTTAACTTTTTAAGGAAATCATTTTAAATTTGCAAATTTGTCCAGAGATAATGTTTGTGAATGTAAAAGGTGTGTTTTTTTTCATGCATCGGTGTCAATGAACATGGTAAAATCTAACCCAGCTGTTGCCCAGTGTTACAGAGCTGTATCAACTTTTTAAAAGATTTGGCAAAGGGATATTTATTCTTGTATTTTGATACACATACTTAAATACGGTTTCAGTTTCTTTGACCCTGCAGTATCACAGTCCTGTATGTGTGTTTTTATTCAGTGATGGTAGCTACCATATAAAATGAGTCCTTATGTATAATACAACTTGGTGTCTGTATCATCACAGATATATGATGCATGTGTATACTTTTCAAGAATTGGGGAATATCATTAATTAAATAATACAGCTGACAAGAAACAAAAGCCCTGTAACGTGAATTGGAAAGTTGATAGTTGATGATGACTGAAAACTTTTGTGTGGAAACAATGCGTTGATAGTGTGTCACAGTGGGTTCTGCACCCAATTTAGACAGTGGCACCAACATCATGAAATAGGTCGGCTAATGACCTGACCTATTTTGGTTTGATCTGACTACAAAGCTGTAGTTATCATAGTCATGATGAAGACCAGTGGAACCACTGAATGACCTTGTGGGCTGAACAGTTGAAATGAGACCTTGCTTTTGTACATGGTGGCTTCTGTGGGTGAGCTCGTGCAACAATCAGGTTGCCCTTGTGCCCCCCTCCTCCCACTGTGCATGTGGTGCGGCCAACCCCTCCTGCCCGGGGGCGAGGACAGAGCAGAGCCTGCTGGGGAGGGGTGGCAGGGTGTGGTGGGAGGGGGGGGGTGGGGGTTAGCTGGCACTGTGCCACCTTCTCCTGGCTGCCTGGCCTGACTGGGGGCAAAGAGGGAGGCTGCTGTGTCTCAGATTGATGAGGACAGGTCTGTGGTCCAGGTATAGAGTGTTGCAGAACAGACGTCCTGCTGGCATATCCTGCCCTCTCTGCCTCAACCCCCCCCCCACCAGCTCTCCGTACTCGCCTTATCGGAACTCCTAATTGTCCTTATGAATATTTTAGAGGCGAGCAGGAATGGGAGTACAGGGTTGGGGGTATGGTTTCAAGGGCCCTGACAGCTAATGATCCACTCAGTGACCAGAGAGAGAGGGAGAGAGAGAGGGAAGGGGTTTAAGAAAGAGAAGGGAACAGGTAGCAAAGATGATTTTCATCCTTTTTTTCATTTCAACGTGTCTTTTCCCTTCCTTTTGTTGTTTGTTCATAGGGTTAATGTCCTCATCGATTAATTGGATGATGACATTGATTGATTTTGTTCTCAGTTTGTAGTCCACTTCCTTCACTTGTCTATACTGAATATTTGCAGTCCACTGATTGAGACTGCTCTCGGTGAGTGTGCCAGCCATTAGCTTAGTCACGTCAGTTATTCACCACAATCTCAAAGCTGAGAGCTCTGAAGAGACGGCTCACTGAAAATCATTGCAATGAATCAATATGATAAGATCAGATGAATACCATAAAATCAGTAAAATGAAAAAATAAAATAAGATAAATTAAAATGAAATAGAACAAATAAAAATAAAATGTCAATTTTTAAATAAAATTAATAGAATTAAATAGTTTTCTGAAAAATATATGCTCCTTTAAAACTTGATGCCAGCAACCTGCTTCCAAAAATTGGGACTGAAAAAGCTAAGCTGAGAATAAAAAGTATGGAAGAACCTATTCTACAGGTTAGAGTTGTAACTAGGTATAAAAGAGGCCAGAGAGGCCAAGTTTCTCCTTCACAAAGATTGGGAGGTTTTCCACCATGTGCGAGACTCAGAGAGAAGTAGTTTAATGATTTAATAATAATTGAAGTTTCCAAAAGTTTGAGCAGTTCATCAACTGCTCCATATGATATATTTTTAGAGTATCCGCGGACATCTCTGCTTAAAAAAAAGTTACTGATGCCCAAAGGCTGTAATCACACAGCATTAAAACCATAGACTGTATAAACTAAGTGGTGTCTGCAATCTCTGTTTCTGAAGCCAAGTTTTGAAGCAAAAGGGGCTGGTGTGGCCATATTGGAAATGGGACTGGTGATGAATGCCCAAACTCACAGCCATTGGGTGTCTGTCAGTCATGTGATCTTAGCTGTGCCTTTTATTGGCTGAGCTTGTGATCTTAATATCTTCTAAACTGCCAAGGTAGAAAAAATTCATCACCCGTTCAGTATGTGCTGTTAGTGTAATTAGCAATTCAGCCAGGCCCTAACTATGTTAATTTCTATTCTGAAAATGGCTTTTTGTTTTACTTTGTGTGTATGTGACTTCTGGTATTACCTGTGCTTGCTTCAAGCGTACACTTGACGAACAGCAGATTTGAGCTTTTCCGCATTATCTCATGTTTTCAGACCAGAAGTTGCCCCCTGATCAAAACAAGACATGGCTCTGCAGTGGAAGTCACTACATGGGCTCATAACCAGATCCAAAAAGCGTTGCCTGTGAGAACAGTTCATTGCTACACTCTTGAATTTAGGCCCAAACTGTTCTATGCACATTGGACTCAGAATATAAAAATATTAGAGAAATACTGGTGACTTCACTCATGACAATGGACTGAAGCAAATGGAAAACTGGGTTCCTGGATAGATGAATATTCATTTGTTTGTGTAGTTTTAAAGCAAGGATATCTATCAGCAGTCATTTCTAAGGCTTGTAACATAGCAGCATAACATCATAGCACCTTTTTAGCTTTCCAACCTGATTGAGACGTCAGGGGAAAATGGCTGGTGTGTAAATATGGTGAATTGTCATTGTAGTGTCAGGAGGGACTGAATCTTACTATGGACATTGTTTTTTTAAGCAGCTACAATACAACAATATGCAAAGAATTGCAGACAGTTGAGTGGAGTGGTTTCCTCCTCCTGCTGCTCTTCCTGTCCACTGAATAACTAGACAATGGCCAAAGGAAGGACGCGAATCCAGCCTCATATCCTGATATCAGTCCACTTAATTATGTGTAACGGTCATAAGATTAAACAAGATATGTCTGGGATATACAGTCTCAGCCCCCTCAACTCCCAGCTCACAATATGTGGCAGGAAACAGAGAAAAGGAGGCTTCCCTAACCGAGTGCTCAACCATTGCCTAAAGAGCAAACAAAAGAGACTTTTATTCACCTCAAATGAAGACTAAATGATGGTGGTGAAAGTCTCTTAAGATGTTATATAAGAGCAGAAATATTCCTTAGCAGATAAAAGCCTTCCTATCAGCCGCCTCCCCATGCTGATTTCCTAGTGCGTTCACACTCAAAGAAGCCCTTTGATAAGCACATTAGATGGAACGGCCTGGACACAATGGTGATGTCATGAGGATTAGCACGCTACCTTGCTTAGTGTAGCGGTGGGCACAAGGGCTAATTCACAGCACTGCAGGGCAAAAAGGATGGGAGACCCGGCTGAAGCGAGGTAAAGAGAGGAGGCGGGTGCACACCAACCGGTTGAAACAGCTCCTGTGTAAGGAGGCAGAAACCCACCCAACATACGTACATTAAACTTTCATGTTGCACTCCACTTTTGGAGCATTTTGTGTGATTTCTCCCTGTATTGCCATTACTCAACAAACTGTCTTGCTGTTGAGGGGCCTGTAATCAGAGCCGTGATGCAGTAGTCAGAGGTCAGGTGGTGCTCTGCCAACAGTGAAAGCTGCTGTAAGTGAACACTACTGTGTGATTCAGGCACAATGGAAGAGACTATAGAAAATAGTCTCTTCATGCCTTCCTTTCAGCCATCTCCCCCACAATTTTGAAGTTGAGCTTTCATACGAAGCCACTATCTTTCTCCTTTCACCCAGCCTTCTTTACACGTACTGTACTGTGTAGTACATGAATAAGTCAAATGCAGAAAGCTCTCCTGGCACAAGAGAGGGAGAACATCAGAGTGAAATTGTTTTCCAAGACTCACAGCAGCTGAGTATATTGCTTAGGCCCATTCCACTAGAAGTACTCCTCAAGAAACAGGTGATGTAGGTGGCTTATGCAACCGTTGGTTTTATTTTTAATCCACGGAAGAGTTTTTGCTTCAATTTTGCAATAAAAAAGTGAACATAGCACTTGAGAATAAACCTAAGGTCCAGAATAGAGCATTACGTGGGATTCATGTGTCTATAGTTTTTTATTTTTATATTCATTGTACTCTCATCTGGCACTTTTACATTAAATTTTCAGATTATAAATGGCATAGAAGGTTGCTTTGTGAATGGCTTATTTGTTAATACTTATTACCAGGAGAGATGGTTTCATAAGAGAGAGGCTGCATTTTCCCCTTGGTTACAGCTGGGTTAATAGTCAGGGCTCAGGTGGAGGTCACTTTTTTTCCCCCCTCCAGGCTCAGGAAGCCTCAAGGCCTCCTGCAATAGAAACGTTTGAGAAAGAAGTTGAATATCACAGTGAGAAGCACACGCACATACACACACACTCACATGCACACAGACAATAGAGCTCGGTTGGTTTGACGTCAGCCACTCGGTCTCATTTTTATTTGAAGAGCCAAATATCTATCAATACAGGTTTGGACTGCTGTGAGAAAATAGCAGCTGGCCTTGTTCCCACTCATCTTTGTGAGCCTCTCAGGGCCTAGTGAATAGATTACACAAGTTCCCTTGTCCATACTCTCTGCAGCCCCCTTCTGCAACAAACAGCCCATATCTCTCATTAGAAATGCTACTGAAATACCCATCATCAGCTGTATTCACATTCAGCCAAATCTGTTCCCCAGAGGACAAACCCTGCAATTCTTCTCAAGATTCAGGAGGCATTTTGCTTCTCTTAATTTTTTTTTTCAAAGATTTTTAAAGGTTTGTTTTCTTTGACTTTTTTTCTAACATCCTGATGGTTTACTTTTTATTTTCTAGGTCAAAACACTGTCGCGTCTAGAGCTTCTTGCTGCATCAACATGTAGGGGCAAAGCTGGTCTGGGGCTGGGTGGCCTACAGGGCTCCATGTGGTCCCATCTACGTCCATGCCTGTGCGCGGCTGCCCCTGATTGGCCAGCACAGGGAGTCAGGTCTTGACAGGTGTTTGGAAGAGGGACACCTGTTTGGCCATGTGCTGATTTAGTGATCCATTTACTGAGAGCTGTAGGACGCATCTGCGGGACTCTCAGGACATGCCAAGTCATTAAACAAAATTGCAGCCATGCTTTTCAGTGTTGTCAACGAGTTAAAGTCCTGCACATATTGGGTGACCATGTTCTAAAAACCCAAAGCGGACCCCCTACTCGGCCTCTTGGAGATAGTACAAAAATACCCAGATGTACTTAAAAATGAAAAAGTAGTCTCATTACCCATACATTTATTTAAAACACTCCCATATTGAGTCAGAATTTTAAGATAGAAAGTCAAGTTAAGAAATAAAAAGTCAAAATTTTGACTTTTAAATTGTTTATCTCAAATATTTCATTTCTTTCCTTTTGATTTTATTTTATCATCTTGTATTATTCACTTTTAATCTCAAAGTTTTGTATTTTTTTCTAAAATGTTGACCTTATTATTTTGCAATTTTGACTTTTCGTCACAAACTTTGACTTTTTGTGTCATCATTTTCACTTTACCATGTTAAATTTTTGACTGAATATGGGCCAAAAAAAAAAAACTCTCAACGAAGTCAAGTCTTAATTATCTGTTTTTTTTTTAACTAGCAGAAATGAGAAATCCTGGACATTTTGGGGAATCGTTATTAAATACCCTCAGAGATGATTTTATGACCAAAAAGGAGGATATGTCCTTGCAAAAGAGGACACCCTATGCACATGCACCTTTAGTAGCCTTAACCTTTGGTACAGTTGTTTCTAGATTGAATGCTCTGTGGAGATTGATTTCATGTGGCATGAAGTAGATCTAAGAGCTGCTATCTGGTTCCCGTCTCGCCCACTGGGCTGCCTAACCCCTCCCTAAATGGCTTGGACCTGTGGGTGCGGCGTGCTGAAGACTGGCCAGGCTTGTTGTGAAAGTAGAGCAGCCTTGCCTCACTCGCACACATCAGTGCCCGACCAGTCCGACCAAGATATTCCCATAATAAGCAGGTTGGAACTTAAATTTGCAGGTTGAGATCAGATCTTTGGCTCTCTGGTGGAGAAAGTGTACTGTCTAACCCCTGTAAACACAGGCCTTTAGGGACCTTAACTAAAGAGGGTTCGTTCAGTAAACAGGAAATGAACCAGCAAGGCGTTTTCTTAGAATGAGAAGAATGCCACTGCTCTGTACCACACCAAACAGTAATCCATCTGTGGTACAGTGCTGGCCATTCATTATCCAAAGGACCTCTTTCTCTCTTCATGGCATTGTAGACACTAAGGTTCGAGGAGTTATGGCTTCTTTTCTGAACTTCCTTATTTCTTGTTTGTGCAAAGCAATGCATTCTTTTTTGTGCATGCAAATTAAGAAATGTATTGAACAAAAAAGTGTGTATATGCTTGCACTAAGGCTAGGGCTGGACAATTAATTGCAAATTACATGAAATCACTGTGCGGCCTAATGCAATATTCTAATTACACGCAGTGCAATGTTTCTGTAACCTGAAAGTCAGAATACCAGAAACTGTTTTTTTGCAGAAGATAGTTTTTACTCTACATCAGTGTTACTCAACCCTGCTCGAGCCAAGTTGTTAAAGTCTCCCTTTGTAAGAGAAACAATCTAAGTGGCAAAAACAGAAGTTTAAGGTGAAAAAACAAACAAACATAGGTTCAAGGTGGCAAAAATTGCCAAAAAGCGATGTAAGTGGGTTGAGAGGAGCAAAAGTTAGCCAGAAAGCAAAAAAATAAAATAAAATAAAACATGACTCAAATGCGCAAGTAGTCACAAGTGCCAAAAAGGTTTTTGGGCACAAAAAAATGAACAAACGTTTTAGAAAAGATATTTTCAAGATATTCTAGATTTTAAGATGTACCTGTTTATGCAATCAGAGTTTCTTTTGTGGATTTTCAAAAAAGCTCTTCTGTTTCAAATTGTATTTATTCCCTGTTTTGTTCATTTAAGATGATGCTCTTTTTTAATTCAGTAAATGAATTAATTAATGAAGAGTCATTTCTTGTGTTTGCTTAATGTGTTAGATGGGGAACCTAGAAATAACAGCACAAAAAAAATTGCGACTGCAATGTGAGAAAAGATAATTGCAAATAGATTATTTTTGCAGATTGTTTAGCACTTAGTTTGTACTGTAACATATAAACCATATACAAGTCTGTACAGCATTTGTGCATGGGGGGATTGAATGGATTGCTATGATGCCAGGGTCTCATAAAGTCGTGGCCCAGGTTTGAGGAAATGTAAAACACTGAGGTTTTGGTGAGCAGCTCTGGGTTAGCCACATTGTCTGCACAGACCTAAATGTTCTGTCACATCTCTGTCAGAGGATGTAGCAGCTGTAGAAACCCCTCTCCCCGCTTTACCAACGCCTACACACACACACGCACACACACACACGACTTGTCTCAGATACATTGCACATTTGTACCACACACTCTTCTCGTATAGTTTTTCTTTCCTCTCTCTCTTACACACACACACACACACACACACACACAAATTTTCCACTATGTCAGGCGATGGAGAGCAGAAACAAGAGAGCAGGGTCTCATTAGTGTGTGTAGGTTACTCTCCTCTGGCTCACACTCTGACCCCCGCATCCACTGAAGTCGACGACCTTCCTGTAGACACGAGGCCTGTGAGGCAGCCCGCAGACAGGGCAGGGCGCTGCTGTGGACCTGCAGCAGCCTGATAGAAGAACCTTGAGAGCCACACATAAATCATGTTTTGATGTACACTGACTTGATATCACAAGCTGTCACATGCTGTCAGCACGTCTTGTTAACACCGCTATTCAGAGCTGTAATGAGGAGCAGAGACCAGCCCGTATGAAACTAAGCAAAAGAGAAAACTGTTGTATTTGTGTGTTTAGCTTTTCCCCCCTCTGAAGTTGGAATAGGCTTTTTATTACGCCACAACTCCCCACCCAATGTACTTATGAGCTCTTTGCTTTTACAATAATTGCTCAATTTCATGCTGAAATAAGCATCTTTGACCACATTTGATTATCCGTTTTCCTCCACACATGCGTTCATTTTGATAAGATCCCACGAGTGACGACCATACTAAATCGGGACAGTCTGAAAGTGCTCTGCTGTAGGATCTTCTTATGCAGAGGTTTCTTCCAGCTGGGTGGCTTATGATAGCTGAAATATAATGAAAAATGCAAGCATACACTTGGAGCAGAAGGCGGAAGAACAGGAAAGGAAGGAGGCAGAGAAGGGGGTCAAGGAGGAAAAAGAGGAGAAGGGAGGGGGATGTGATTTTTTATTTTCTCTGATCACTTTTCAAGGTTAAAAGGATACATGATGACATGTCAGTTTCCCCATGTATGAAACCAAAGTTTGTTTTTTGTCAAAAGTAAAATTAAAAAAAGGCACTACTACAGGAAAAACATAGATATAATGCTTATTCACTAACCTGTGATTGTGGTAAAAATGCATATGGTTACAACAAGCACAAAAACACAGAGCTCCGTCTTGTATTCTGTTTCTTTTCAACTGTGCAATTTCCTTTCAGAAATTGAGAAACAAAGGCCATAATGACTGTACTAGTCCTGATCCAGATGACTGTTTTGGGCACAGCCCCCTCATGGACGACCATTACGGCAAACTAAGCGAAGAGAGTGATTTAATGTACAAGCGCTGTGGTGTAAGTACTTCCTTTGTCCCCTGCTGTTTTGTGTTGATTCCTGTCTTTATGTTGATGTTCACTACAGGCGCTAAACAAGAAAGAACACAGAGGTTGTGATAGCCCGGACCCTGATGCCTCATATGTCCTCACTCCTCACACAGAAGAAAAGTATAAAAAAATTAATGAGGAGTTTGATAATATGATGAGAAATCATAAAATCGTAAGTACTGTAAATGCAACATCTTTGCTTGGCTTTGTGGCACAAAGGATATTCACTCTTAATTTCATTTAACTTTTCTTCTTTCTGTTCTCCCCCACCCAAATCCTCTGCCAATGTCTTCAGAGCTACTTTCACTTAAGATTAATACCCCTTTCACTGGGTGTGCATTTGTTCCTTAGGTGGATTTTTAAAGCAATTTATATACTTTAGCACACTCTGATAAGATCACATTTAATGTGTACAAGAAAATTGTTGCATATCTGCGGGAACAATTACACAAAAGTATCATGTTATTATCATCTTATCACAAATCAAACAGATGTCACTTTTAACAAAACAGTGTGATGTGCAGCAATAAGTTACTCATATGATTTTAGCGTTCCTCATTAAGATTGGCAGGTTCTCTGAGCTTCTCAGACCTGATTTTCAAGTCACTTTTTATAAGATTTGTATTCATAGTTTGTTGATTAGGTAATCCTCATATTTTCTTTTGAAAGTCCGGTCTCTGTCTCAGTGCTTTCTGGCATTAGATAAGTTATATTTATACCAAGTTCCAGCAGTCAAGTGTTTCCAATGCACACTAACACCACACTATCATTAAGCATCTTCCCTCTCCCTCATCAAATACCACACTGGCTCACCCTCTAAAATCCCACAAATCTTTTGTGATCTTATCATGCGTGACGATATTTGAAGTGTGCAAGAACATAGTGCTTACTAAGCAGTTGTTTTCTCTATGTTCCTGACTTGAAGAGCATCACTTTGCCATTAACAAACTAATGATAACACCCCACTGGCTCACTAGATAATGCTATGATGAAGCGTTCTCACTGCCACCTGTCATTCTCACTTACGCTTTGCACAGTCAGCACTTTGCAGGTAAATGCAAGTGAGTCACGACTCTTGTAGCTGTGAATCCCTGTTACTCCTCTCTGCTGTGCTGTGCTGTGGAACACATGACACAGTAGATATTCATGAGACAAAAGTATGTCTCCAGTGCTGACTGCTGCAATGCCAAAGTGATCACCTAAATGCATGTTTTTGGATTTTCTGTGTCCTGTGTTTTCTCTGTGTTGCAGTAGCACGGAAGATGTACACATTTTGAATATATGATGTCAATAAGATTAGCATCTTTTATGCTTATATAATTTCCCCCAGAAGCCTGAAATGTTGGGGAGACAGTTTCCATAGATATATTTTGTGATAAAGCAACTGATGAATGTAAAATGTACAACATGACGTTTCTTTTGCAGTCTCTTTTGCTCTTCAGATTAATTTTGTTCATATGTTTGCTTTATAAATCAAGCCCTCTAGTAATAAATCCATCACAGTCACTAACCCAGCAGACTCTTTAATTTTGGAGCGTGTTTGTATTTGATCATCTGTGTGTTTGTCTCCTTCTATAGCCTACAGCATTGCCTCAGCAGAACTTCTCCATGCATGTGGCAGTGCCTGTTTCCAATCCGAATGCCATGTACCAGCAAGGAGGGCCTCTGGGCAGCCAGGCCCTGGCCTCAGCTACAGCCTCTCTGAGTGACAGTGGGATGCTGTCCCCTCCACAGGCCTCTCTGCACAGGAATGTGGGTTCAAGTGGAGGCCCCCAGAGGCCCACCAGTGCAGGAAATGCAGGTTAGTACACATCAACTAGTCAACTTAATGTACAGTGAATGAGACAGGCAACCTATAAGGTTTGAGTGGAGCCCCTTTGAGTAAATGCTATGACTGGGTGATAATTATTGCTGCCATCATATAATTTTTCAAATTGTATAGATGATATTTATGCTTCTTTTATCAGAGACTTGGAAGTATTAGTGGAATAAATGTTAGTAATTGGACTAATTGGGCATAAAAACAAACTTAACCAACTAACTTGAAACACTTTTTACTTTTCCAAGTACAATCACTGCACTATTTTTTTATTTAGAAAAAAAACAAACAAAATGGCAATGTTAAAAAAAAAGACAGTGGGATTTTAGAGAGCTTGTGTCACACCAATTTTAGCTATTGGGTAGCAACCACACAATATAACCTCCCAGAATTTACTACACCTTAGTTGTGTTGTCAGGCAGATTATTTGGATTTCTGTAGAACCAGCTTAGCCAGCTCTCTTTAATTCCTCTTATCAGGCCAACTTATGCTGAGAAGATTTTGGTCTCTATATGCTTACACATAGGCAGGGTCATTCTCAGTATTCGTTTAACTCTCCAACTCTTCTTTCAAGATTATTTCTGAATTCATTTGGATATCTCTAATGCACTCTTAATCAAAGAAAACAGGATGTGCAGGGCCTCAGGTCAAGCAGTCTTTAACTTTTTTATACGGGATGTACTTTTCACACCCTCTGATATGATCACGATCACACCATTCACTATATCAGCATAGTGAAAAAATGATGTCAGGCATTGCTGGTGCTGGTATGACTGGTCTGACTCAGTCAGTCCAGATGGCTTTTGCAAGAGTCGGTTTTACTGCATACGACAGAAGAACAAGCAAAAAGGTGTGAAATATCTCATTCAAATTTAACCACATTTCAGAATTTGCTAACACCTTAATGTTTGTAGGGGGTTTACTTCATGTTTGTTTTTGACAATAACTCCTTCGTGATCATTTGCAGGGAGGTCTCAGTTGTATTATTTTCATCCTTGCATGCAGCACAAGAGCTTTATATGCTTTGATTTAAGTTCCTCTAGAAGAGACTGAGGATTCATATGAGCAAAGGAATCTCTAAAGATTGTGCCATTCACACATAAATGAGCACTGTCTCTTTTTTTCAGGTGCATCTTTACTGTGAGATTTTGTGTTCACCAATCCCAAACTAACATACTGAACACAGCTTGACAGTTTTCTTTTATGTATTGAAACTTCTTACTGTGAGGACACTAGCAGGAGCACACCTCCCTTTCCTTTGCTGCGAAGATCGATCTCCGTGGCATTTTCACGTTTGCACAGGCATCTCCATCACATGCTCTGCTAGCCTGCAGATGGATGCAGATGGTTAATCATATCACTCTGTGCGTCTCATTAGGTGGCATACTGGATACCACAGACCTTTCAGTGCCAAGTGTTATGGGCTCCAGCCCAGCGGGTAAGTCCTCCCGGAGAGATTCATTAGCTCTCTGTAGCACTGCCCAATAGGCCTCCTGCTTAGCACGCGAGCTGAATAGTTGTGTATCCATCTGTGATTGGTTCAAGACAGCGTCACTATCTTTGATTGATGGTGCCTTTTAGTGACTTTATTATCCCTGCATGCTAAAGGAGTTGTTGCTTCTCTCAGCAGAGGAAATGTATGTTGTGCTTGTTTACTGCATGTTTGAAAGATGGGAAGTGGCTCAGCAACAGCCACAGAGAGAGATGTTTGTGCTTGAATCCAGTCCCAGTAGCCAGACAAGGCAATTAGCTGTCCAACTGACTCTGGCAGGTAAAAGAAACGCTGCATTTCCTTTAAACTTGTCACCTCTATCCAGCGATCCCCTCATCCTGTTTCCTTCTCTCTATTGACAGGTGCATCTGTTTACCCCCCCCCCCCTCCCCCAAACTCTTCTGACAGGCCTTATAAGGCAGGAGAGGGTCTGTAAGATGCCTAGACCAGCATAACCCTGTAGGCATTCAAGCCATGACATCCCACTAAGTCCTCAGTACACAATGACCGAACAGCCTGTCATGGCTGTAATGTGCGCCGTGTGAGAGGCGGAGGCAGGTGGAGTGTAGCTCCTAGCTTGTCTGTTAGCGTTGTGCTATTTGTATAAATTATATGCACTTTTCAGCATTGTAACGACATATTTGATGGATGAAAAGTTTGTTTACAGTGGGACAGTTTGTCAAATATTGATTAGATTATAAAAAAGACCAGGAGAGTTGGATAAGTTTTAATTCTAGGGTGTGGTAATAAGTTGGGGTAAAGTGAGGATCCTCTGCCAGGGGGCGTCAGCGTTTGGCACACTGTATGCATGCTGCAGCTGTTGTTTGTACCAAGTGTGTAGAACAGCATCGACTACAGGGAGGAGAAACCTCTCCAGCCCTGCTGTCAGATGACCATTCCTGACATAGCTCTGATTTTTCACAAGTAGCAGCTATGACCACAGCAGAAGCCTTTTCAAAGTGGCCAGATGGAGGATGTGCTGTGTGATATCTTCTCTCCTGTTCAGTGGTGTCACAACAGAGAAAAATACTTGAATGTAGGAAGAAGTTTGAGACAGAGGGCAAGGAATAAAACTGTTTGCAAGTTTTTATAAAATCCCATTTTTGTTATTCTTTCCATCTGCTGTTTTTCTTGTCTACCTTTTCTTTAGACAGTGTCCCTACTGTTTTAATACACCCTTAAACACCCTCAACATCATAAAACTACCAAATTACATGATCTGGTCTTTGACTGATGAACATCAAAATTGTAAGTTGGGGTAAAAAGGAAGGCTTGAAGAAGCCTCCCGCTCTCTTATGCAGTATGTCTGCAAGATGTGCATCTCTATTATTAATATTGGAGCATACATGCTCTTAAAAATAAAGTTAAAAAGCTTGTTTGCAAATCGTCAAAATATGAGGATAATTATGAATTTTACCCATGTATATCATATAGAACAAATTTGTAAATTGGGTAGCTGAAAAACCAAGTTACAAAAATGCCAAATTCACCTGCAGCTCCTGGAATGACCACTTGAGGTTTTTACAAAAGTGATCGACCTCAGTTGAACGCCAGCTAAAAAAAAGTTGAGGTTCATAAACTCTGTTCCCTGTATGATTGATCACTTCTTGCCCCCCCCCCAATAAAAAAAAGAAAAAAAACAGACTGACAAGCCTGGTAAATGCCAAACCTGTCTTTGAAAAGCAGCCCATACCTTCTCATGTTATGTCACACAAACTATGGCCGTGTTTTATACACAGTCTCTTGTTTTACTCCACCGCACATCCTGGGTTTTTTTCAGTCAAACGAGGGGACTTTGTGTAGCATCTATTATTAGAAAGGTGTTCTTGGAGGCCTTGATTCACGTCTACTATATCATTTCGTTCATCAGGATATGTTTCTCAAAGCTGACGCTTGTGGGATTTTGGGTATAATAAGTCACTGTGTTTTCTGTCCCTGAATTCAAAATGAAAACTGAATGTTTCAGTTGTAAACACAAAGCCTTATGTAATGGCCCTCTCTCAGACTGTGTTAATAATTCAGGACAATGAACTGAAACCAAACAGCTTTGAGCATGCACAGGTTCCTGCCAGAGAGGATTTATTGGCACAACCACCCCGTTAGAGAAGTCTGAATATGGAATGAAGGCAGACATCAGAAAGACCCAGTGAAATTTTCCTACTTAAAGGCTTGGTCACTTGAAGCCATCACCTTGGTTCAAATATGGGTGCATTGTGGGTGTAGACTTTGGCAGTAACTTGAAAAATGTGTTGGGTTTACTGTACTTTTGAAGTCATAAGCAGAGATACTTTTCAGAGATATGCAAGTCAAGGGGTTAATCCTGTTTTAAATTAACAAATGAATGTAGCACTGACTGTCAGCCTCTGTGTGTTTGTGTGTGCATGTGTGCGTGTGTGGGAATCTTTGTCTATCTGTCTGATTTTACCCTGTGAAGCACTGATAGATGTGTTTTGTTTCATGAGGGAAAAAAAACGTTTTATTGAGAGTAGAAAACAGAATGGAAAATAGAACAAAAAATGATCATGATTATCAGAAGTATTATTATTATTATTATATTTTTATTATTATTATTTTAAAATTATTATTATTATTATTATTGTTTTACATTAATAAAAGCTAACAAGCTATCGTACAAATAAGGAAAAAAAAATTAAGTCAGGTTAAATGAAAGGTTTATAGGATTTCCATATCTTCAGTGGACAAGTTTCCAAAGATATGCAAGTGGATGTTACATCATGTTGCCCAGTTGTATCTCAGGTGCTGCAGCAGAGCCACATCATTAGAAATTACTAGTTATCTCTGCCCTATATTTTCTGTGGTGGTTTGTTTCCTCCCAAAATAAAAGATATTTACCAGAGATAGCACTCATTTTGCCAATTTTTACCATCTACAATATATTAAAACAAACAAACAAACAAAAAGAACAAGGTAAGTTATGGTTTCAACTGGCAAAACACTTAAAATATTCTTGCATGACTTCAATAATGAAATCATTAATAACTATCAAGCGATTCTCAGACATACGTGATGGACCTGCAGTTGTTCCTTTTTTTTTTGACCCCCTAAATTGAAGTTTAGGTTTATCAGTTTTAACACTTGTGGTATATCCCTTCAGTGGCACAGTTTAGAAGATTTGTAAGAACTCTGTTGTAATGCAGTCAGTTTTAAAATTTTGCTGCATCAATCCTTTTTTTTCCCTATCAAAAGTAGAACTTCTGCTCTGACATCATCGAGTTTGTCTGGTGTTTTTCTAAGCAACACCCATCAGAAGCTCTTTATATAAAATACTGCCAAACTGCACAAAATTTCTCTACCCAAATAACATTTATGCTAGCATCTCTTTCCAAATCAGTGAAATCTTCACTGCTTTTAGTCAGGTTTGCTATTTTTAAGTCCTCAGACGTTTGCTCTTTTAACACTGTTTCTTTTCAGCAGCCAAGTCACAAGTGATCAAAGCCAAGAGCTGATGGCGATAGCTGCTTGTATATATTGTTGATTCAGCTGTGTGATACTATTGTCGGCCTCATAACTGTTTATTTGACCGTGAATTGTTGCTGTCCTTATCTGTAGTCAGAGAGCTATTGTTCCATTATTTTCGCAAGAGCCTACTCATTGTGCACACTTTGTGTTTCACTGGGATACACTGCACACAATGGAGAAGTTAGCAACTTGTTGAGGTGTTAGTGATCTGTTGATGCTGTGCGAGATACCATTCAGTTTTATTTCCATTGTTTTCAGGATTTCAACATGCATGTATTGTAAAAGTGCTTTTCACTCAAAATGATATAGAACCAGTTTAGTTTGAGGTTCAACAGCTACTTCACTTACTTTTTCTGTTACTCCATTCTAAATGAAGGTCTAAATATTACTGCAGACCTTGTCCAGTTGACATACAGAATATCTCAAACAGAGAAAGTGAGCACTGTTAGTTATGAAACTGTGAAGAGTTTTTTTCTTTTTTAATCTGGTCTTTTGAAATGTGAAAGTGTTCAGACAGCAAGAAAAATTTATTATAGAGCCATAACAATCTACAGGACCTTTCTTGTTCAGTGTTTGATACCAGAATTGTTACTTTTATTCTATTCATTTCAATTATTTTGAACTGGTGAACTTTAGCCAACACATATAGGCTTGACATTTTACAAAATACCCAAGGGTATGCTATTGTACAAGGAATTTATGCAGATATTTGAGACTGTTATTGTCAATTGGTGACACGAGGAAAGTATTTTCAGAGAGAATTGCATACTGAATTTAATGAATCCGTTCACACCCACTGATAAAGCTTATACTTTGTATGCAATGGTTGTCCAGCAAAAGAGTGGGAGTGAAGGTGAGAGTTCCTGAAAGAAGTTGGTGGGGACTTTGTTATTGTAAAAAGGAAATGACTAATAACCCTACACATCTAGGTGTGAATGTTCAGAGGAGTGTCTGGCACTTTGCTAATGTTTGTGTGCACTGGGTAAAACAACATGTAGACATCTTTTAATGTTTTCTATTCAGCTGTAATGGCTTCAGCTATTTCTTTTAAGCAGTCACAGTACATTTGCTAGTGAACTGCTCCTCCTCCCATGATACAAAGACTTGACTTTGATCCAATCATTCACAATAAAAATAAAAGGCTCATCAATTTTGAAATGGACATTTTATTTTTGTAAATGTGCAGGATAATTATCCAAGTCTATTAAAAGTTCCCAGAGGGTTGGAAACACTTAACGCTGCATGCTGCAGCAGGAAAACAACAGTGTGCGAGTAGGCTGCTTGATGACTGCAAGTGTTGTCAGTCACAGTCCATGATTTGATGATGTGTTTCTATCGCCGTGTACCTCTGCAGGGAACGGTTTTGTTAACCCCAGGGGCTCTCCGGGCGTCCTCAGCACACCCAGCGGCAATGGCTTGGGTAAAGTCATGCCCACCAAGTCTCCACCGCCCCCTGGAGGGAACATGGGAATGGGAAGCCGCAAGCCAGACCTAAGGGTTGTTATCCCTCCATCTAGCAAAGGGATGATGCCCCCACTGGTAAGTACAAAGCACACCACTGCTCACAAGAATCACCAGCTAAAGTACCTTCAAGTATCTCTGCTGCAGGGAGAACAAGCCCTCAGTGCAACTTCTCAATCCAGACATTCATTGCTGAATGTCTTGCAGGATTTTGCCACAAATTGTCACGTCAATGTAGTGCCATGCTGTGCCAGCACCTTACCAAAGACTGTGTGTCAAGTGGAAATCATGCTCAGTACACAAACCACACACCTGAGTGGTTCTTTTTGTGCTCTGTTTCTTAGATTCCTTCCATTCAAATGAGAATAGAGTCAAAAATCTGCAGCCCAGGTGTCATAAGTCTTGATTCCCAACATTTGAATGAGAGGCTTTCTCAGATGATACTAATGACTGTGTAGGGTGTTCTGACCACATTGAGCACCTGAAGCTAAACTGCAACTCTCTGATCATAAATGAACATAAAAAATTTGAGGCAGGGGATTTTTTGACCCTGACCAGCAAACCTGCTGTTAAACTTTGCTTGTTGCTCACAGCAACAGGAGCCACTCCAGGAAAATGATTATGTTTGGTAAATAAACCCCAGGTTACTGTGGACGCTTGTCTTTAGAGGAGCTTCATCCGGCCCTCATGCTTTGTTTAATGTCTGTGTGTTACCATGTTGGCATGTGGAATCAGTACAACATGGCAGGTTGTGTTGTTAGAGGTCTGGAAAAGGTTTTGCGTTGGCTGGAGGTCGGTTCTATTAGGTCCAAGCAAATAGAGGATTTTCGAATAGTAGTGGCTGCAGAGGGTGCAGGCTGTGGCAGGTCTGCAGACAGCCTGTCATTAGGCCATAATGGTATTAAATTAATCACATCTCAGTGTGACAGAGTGTAGATGAAGACTTAATCAGGGGGCCAGGGTGTGAGCCAGATAATATCTTGTCGCCCTTGTCGTGTCTTCCTGCCGCTATTGATTGAGTGTGGGTATTAAGACAGACCCAGCCCTGGTCGCAGTATGTCCCATAGCACTGAAAAGATGGAAGATGAGCTTCTAGTTCCCCTCTCAGCGCAGGGGGTTTTAAGTTCCATGTGGTCATTTGGCAAAGAAATCTCATTTGTAAATTCGATAGTTGAAAGATGATTTCTGCGTCACATTGAACCTTATTTCACAACCCCTGAGTTCTTAACATTTGTGATATATTCTGCCTCCTGCTTTCCCCCCATAAACATAACAACCTAACAATTCATCAAACTATAACATTGAGAAACCAGTTTTGAACTCAGACAAATAATGAAGGTCATAAATCTAAATTTAACAACATTGGTGCCTGTATATTGAGGAAAGAAGTTAAGATTTCAAAAAATTTAATGTGAATTTGGAAAGACTGTAGAAGTCCCCGGCAGCTTTCGTATTCCCTAAAATCCAGATATCTGGCACAGTATTCCAGAGCGATTTAGAGTCGCTCTGCTTCTTTTCTGTAACTCTGCCTCTGTTCTTTTCTTCTGCTGAGGGCAGTCGGAGGAGGAGGAAATGGATTTGGTGAGTTTTGACAAATGCCTGGGCAAATGGCTGTAATGTTAACACATATCCGGTAATCATACTTTTTAGATGAGAGGCAGTGAATTAACTGGAGAATGGCTCTCACAACTGCCTGTAATAATACATAAAAATGTATTTCTTTCACTGCATGTTTTGGGTTTGGCCTGTGAAAACTGCCTCAGCCTGTTAAATTACAAAATGTTAGTCATGCACCACAAGGCGTGTGAGAGGGAGAGACGAAACTAGAGCTAAGTGCAAATTACTTTTACATTTGTAAAACTAGAACAATACAGTCACCACCTGACTATTTGTTAAATGAAAATGCTGACAAAATCTAAATGATTAATATTTTTTTTCAAAGGGAGAGAGGTTTACGTCACCCATAATGATATCATTCTGTGCGATACTTGGGTTTGGTGAAGTCATCTGGCTGGAGAGTGTTGGAACAATACAAGGAAGCCATCAACTACATCATGATGCAATGCTGCTTCTAACGTAGCCGCTGGCAGCTGTTAGTCACATTATTTTCAGAAGATTTGTTAGAGTATTGTTCTAAACTATGTCTGCTTTTGATTAGTGTAGCTGGAGTGTGAGCCGTTGTAGCTCTCACAGCGTAGTCTGCTGCATGATCACACAGAGCTATACAGGTGTGTTTGTGGAGACAGCATGCCAGTCACTGCACTAAAAACCACTGGAGCTTAAATTAAGGTCACTCTGGCGTTTGTAATGAGTCATTTAAATAATCTTTTTGCACATTTCTTGGTTGAAAGTTGTTGTTGTGCTCTTCACCTGTGCTAACACTTATTTTGTTCCTGCCTAACAGAGTTTTCTTTTAGAGAGTCTAATGACTAAAGTATCTGCATGTCAGCTGATGTCAGTTCTACACTGGATACATTTTTTGTCCACTTAAAACAGTATTAGAAGGAATAGTGTCTAGCTAGAACTGAAATTTGTCTTTTAGCTTTAGCTGTTATGTTTCTTTTTTATTATTCATGTCTGTACTCATTATAACCCCTAAAAATAAACGGCTGGATTTTCCTTAGTTTGTTATGTCTGTAGTTTTATCCTCTTTGTACACAAAGTAACTGTGTCCCTGATTCATTTAATTCACTGCCATGAAGTTACACCCCCACCTGGTGGCATTTTTAAGAATTACATGCAAATTTCTGATCACTCAGGATAGAAATATTAGATATCAAAACACATCTCTTTTAAGCTCGAAATCAACCCATCAATGATGAGGGATATGAACATTATATTACAGAAGTATTAGAGTATGATTCTTTGGACTGCCATATTTTATTTATTGGTTTATTTTTTGTGTTTTGCAGAACACCCAGAGGATAAGCAGCTCCCAGTCAACCCAGCAGCTGGCCACTCCAATTGTGTCTGTCACCACCCCCAGCTTACCACCACAGGGCCTGGTCTACTCGGGCATGCCCACCTCCTACAACCCTGCTGGTGAGTCTGGCCTTCTGTGAAAACACAAACACCTCACTCGTGACTGTTTGCACTACACACTGTTGGTTCCTGCTCTTTTCTCAGTAGCACACAGTGTTGTAGAAGCAAGGTAAGTGAGTTCTCACTGTGTGTGGCTCCTTTTGTTTTTTACAGACTTTCCCCTGAGCAGTGCAGAGATCTCATCCCTGCAGGGCTTCAGCTCTCCTGGGCTCTCGCTGGGCTCCATGTCGGCATGGCAACAGCATCAACTGGGCCAGGCAGCTCTTAATTCTTTGGTGTGAGTAACACACTCCCAAACAAAGGCACACTCTCCAGACGCCCTCACATAAAAGCAACACCCACTGTGCTCTGTGATATCATGCTGAATCACACATCTACATGTTCCTGCCGTTGTTGCACTTCACATTTGTAGTCTTTTTTTTCCAGACCGAATACAAAATGTCATGCTTTTATTCTCTGCAGTGGTGGAGGTCACCTACCTCAGGGCTCCAACCTCTCCATCAACACCAGCCAGAGCATTAACATCAAGTCTGAGCCCATCTCGCCGCCGCGGGAGCGTGTCACCCCCTCCGGTTTCCCCCCTCAGCCACAGCAAGGGTCCAGCCGACAGGAAGTTCTGGGACGTTCACCTGCCGACAGCCTCAGCTCCTCCTGTAGTTCTTATGACGGCAGTGATCGTGAGGACCACCGGGCAGATTTCCACTCCCCGCTGGGGCTAGGCAGACCACCAGCTGGCTCAGAAGACAGGGAGAGCCCCTCTGTCAAGCGCTTGCGCATGGACACATGGGTGACATAAAGAGCTGGGATCAGGCCTCTAGTCACCAGCTGGGCTGAGAGAGGGCGTGAGGGGTGAGACATGGAGATCGAAGAAAGAGCAAGGGTCCTTTGAGCTTTCATTACTATACTATCATTATTCAACTCCATTTCAATTTGTAAGACTGAGTGGCAAATGTTACAAGACATATCTTAAGTAAATTCTCAAACTGAACAAGAAGATTTTAAAAAATCTCAGCTAGCTCTTCATAATTTTGTGCACGATCAGGTGGTACAAGGTACTGGGTGCGTTTGAAATTTGCAGGAGAAAGATATTCAAAGGAGTACTGTTAAACAGTAAGCGATAGATTATTGTAGTCACTGACCTAGACAGACACATGTAGTTGCTGTGACGCTGTTGTGCTTGCAATTTGCAAACATTCAGAAGTTGTGTTGCTTTTAAGCTGAGGACCCTCACATACAATGTTCGGTTCAAGAACTATCTCTTAAAATCATGCTGTAACCGTACAAGACCTTTATCTCCAATGGCCTCGTCTAATTTATTGATCAGTCCACCAGGAGACAGAGAGATACGAAGAACATGGAGCTGATTAGTCCTTTACAAAAAATATCACACAGTAAATAAATGCATCAGTTGAGACTACTTTAGTGATTTAATGAGACTGTAACGTTGGAGGTTAAAAAAACAAAATAGCAACAGAATTTATTGCAATAACGACATACTTTTCATTTTTTAATTTAAAAGAGTAGGATATATAAATGTGCAATTAAGAAAATGCGAACCTGTCCAGTTGAACTGGTGAGAAAATCAACATGTTCACATTTGTGTAACAGTTCATCAGTAATATAAGCCAAAGCTGTTCTTTTGTGTTGTTTTGTACAGTTGCTACAGTTTCCTAACAGTTCACTCAGATGCACTGTTTCCTTCATTGTAGTTTTATGTTTTGTTGTGCTTCATCACAGGCAGTGTAAAGTCATGTAAACCTGATCTTGAATCAATATCTTAAGCCATGAACATTTGCTGTTCTGTTTGTACAATTGAGAATTTGAGCCAAACATTTTTCTTCTGTTGTGTAAATATGGACTTTAATATATATCACCAGGGTGGGAGTACAGACCGAACGTGCTGTACGATCACTGTTTTCAAGAAAAGTATATTTTTGTGGATTACAGCCAAGTTTACAAGAGTAGACCCTAAAAGTAGATCTTTCACTGGTCAATATTTGATATTTTCTTTTCATTTTACTGTACTCTCCCCTAAATTGAATATACAACAAAACCTCCCATGTGTTTCAGTTCCAGATGGTCAACCTCTTTTTTTCTGTTTTCTGTATTTATGGTGATTGTTTGTCCTGAAGACATTGTATTAACAATGTTGTGAGGTTGAAGTTTCACTGTTTTCAGATTTGTGAATCACAAGGCTAAGGGAAATGGGGTTTCTTCCCTCTTTTTGTATTTGCTTGTCTTAGTTGTATACCAGCAGCTGCTGAATACACTGCCAACATTCAAACCCAAGGTCCCTGCCCCACATTGAAGGACCTTCTATTGTTACTGCACGTAGCTTATCTGAAAAACACGCCAACTCTCGAGCCCTTTTCACTCTCCTGTTATTGGTTCAAAGAGTTTCTGCAGGGGACATACATGTGTTAGAAGAGGCTGCTGCCATCACACAAAACTGAATATGCTTGTGCCCGTATGTAGTTGTAAATATCGCAGTCTACTTGAAATATGAGTCATAATTGTGTGCTAAAATTCTCGTTTACTGAATTGGCCCTAGAAATCGTTTCTTGCATCAATACCCTGTTACTATAAAGAGACAGAGGGCTGAGACTTGTTTTCTTCTCAATCGTCATAGAAGCAACTAATTCAGCAGCTAGTTCATGATTACAACAACAACTACGCAATGTCATTGACTTCAATCTCACTGCTGGATTGCACACATTTGTACAAGAAGTTTGCTGTAGGAGAAAGATATCACTCTGCATTCACCGTGACTTATCCTCTGTGTGTGTGTTTCTGAGATTTCCCCCTTTGTCAACTCCATGGAAGTTCTTAGTATACATCTGTAATGACCTATGCAGCTATACAATCCATGTGACATTATTCAGACTATGATGTCATTAAAGGTCATTTTGTAAGTTCAGAGATCATCAGGAAGAACTGCATCTGAGGGTAGACTGTTAGCCTATTATCCTGAAGTGCCACTGCTGGATATTACTGGACTACAAGTTCCATGTTATACATATTGTTGCATGACTGATTTTGACATACCCTGGGAAATCTCTTCATTTCATTGATATGGGTAGACACACTGTAGTTTACACATTAGATATCCATAATGTAATCCAGTTTAACACAGCTGGTTGAAATAGCAATAATGAATCAAAACTAGTCTGCCTGTCTTGGCAGCACCACCTCGTAGTTGAGCACACACTTTAGCACTTGATAACATATCAGGGAATTTTGTAGTTTCTCTATTTACAGAATATGCACAGATAGGAGATGCCTTATCCCAAAGAAAGATGAAAAAAAGGTTTTATTCTACTCTCTGGTTTATGAAACCAGTATCATCAAACTTGACCAGACCTGCCTCTGCTTAGAAAGACTTACACCCTGAAACTCACGGTGAATGCACTGTGATACACTTTGCTCTTTGGATCTTTGTCCAAATTGTGCACAACTGATGAATGTGAAAAGAGAGCGCAATTGATGAACCTTTGTAAAGGACTTTTCCTCACTTTGCTGTGTAAAAGTACACTGCTTTGCTTCATGGCTTTTATAAACAGAACTATGTGTTTGGTAAGTGTTTGTAGTTGATAGTTCACTTAACTGAAGAAGCTGTTTTCGGTTTGAATGCTCAGACCGTTTGGCGGCACAAGCTGGACTTTGTTGCCAATCATGAAATTATTTGTTTGAAAATTGAAAGAGATTTTAAGTTAATCAACATTTTATTTCCCTGGAATGTGTTATTTTATGTTCATCATACAATAAATATTCAAGTGAACTTTTTATTAAACGATTAACATACTATGCTAGATATTGTTGTACAAATTTGTATTCTTCAAAAAAGTACAAATATTGGCTTTTAATGTGTAATTTAGGTTATCTCTCTTATTCTGTATAAAACAAAGCAAACAGCTCTTACATAGAATTTGTTCTCCTGTGAAGTCCCAAACAGTAGAAACTGTCAACTTTATTAAACACCTCAGTGTATGCTCACTCTGAACTTGATGTCTATTAATCTTTGAATTTTGTATTCACATTTTATTGTCTGTGCACTTACAACGAGTACACTGAGGCCACTTTCACAGTTAGACAGGGATGCAGATGGATCAAATCACAAATACCTTTGATAAAACATTCTGCTTACTGGCTTATTAAGGAAACTATCTTAGTGAAAGGTTTTAAACGTTTGGCAAGGAGACGTATCAAATGTCTTCTTAAAGAAAGTGAGACATACTTTAAAAGAAACAACAACATTTAGATGTATCTTGCTGTTTATTTGTGGAATATGGAGAGTTCATATGCAATTCAGCTATTTTTAATGATAAAATTTAGAACTAAAATCGATAGGCTTACCACACACAGGTCACATGCAGGACACCAAAAAGACCACACCAGCCTTTCCAGGTGACCTTTTGTATTTCCACAGCATGGCCAGCAGGAGACACTGTAGTACAACTCATTTCACAGAAGAGTTTGTTGCAGTTTCCTGTAGGCTGAATCAGCCTGAGGTAAGTTGGCACTGCAGCTAACAGGTCACTACTCCACTGTCTCAGTGACATTTTTAAATGTATATTTATTTCTAACCAAGTTTAATATAATTACAGGTGATATACTGTACTTCTTACTGTTGATAGTCAAATGTGAACTTTTAAAACTGGACTCAACACATCTTCCTTCTGTTGTGGTGTGATGCTAATCTTATATACAAAACTAGAAATCAAACAGTATGATTGAAATAACTTAAGATGTGTAGCAATAAACACTACAAGTCTAGCTGGGGTTGTATGTCAGCTGTACTGTTGACAACCTCTCTCTTTAATGGTTATTTTCAGCAAGAAGGCCTGCATGCACATTACTCAGTGAATTTGTCCCTGAGTGCATGTTCTTGGCTTCCTCTCCACCATACCAGCTGTGCTGCAGGCTGGAACAGGTCCAGTGTGCATGTGTAGAGTATCCAAACAGGGTTTTGGGCTGTTTGAGTTGTGTGTGAAGAAGGGCGACAGGCCACCTGCCATAGGGGCTTGCCCTGTTCGAATCCCCAGCCCTGCCTTTCAACTGGGTGCCAAGTTGGGGCGCTTTCATGTGGGCCTGATCTCCTTAAGACATCAGCAAATATTGAACAAGACTCAGTCCAGACTCAAACACATCTGTTGTCATATAGTCTCTTCTGTTGTGCACCAACATGAAGAGAGAGAGAGAGCGAGTGTGATAGAGAGAGCACCAGTGGGTCTGTTGCATTGGCTCCCATGTGTGGACAGAAAGCTAGTTTATACTTTGCAAACACAAATGCTCACTTTTGACGAGCCCAGGCTAAACCGTGTTCCATCGTAAACAAATATGTGATTGCGTGAAAGAAATGGAGTTTGGTATGACAAGGCGGCCACCAAGCGCCAGATCCCTGCTGAAGATCAGGGATGAGATAAGATGAACAGATAGCCAACATTTCATATGCCTCAGCCATGTTGTAGAATCCATCAGCAGTATTTTGGGTCTGTTTTGGACTGATAAGGAGGACAGTTGTAATGCAGAATTAGGCTAGATTATGGAATTAAGTATTTTCTTTTCTAACGCTCAGTCCTATAAGAGAACACATATTAGATTAAGTGTGATGCATGCAAGTCTTAAAACTAACAAATAGCCCCACAAATGCAAATAAACAACTAAATATTCAAATCAACATTAAACAGACTGTTCGTACTTGCTGTTCTGTGAGCAACTGTTTCCGAGCAGTTTCATTGGTGAAGTGTGTATTTAATGTCTCAGTGGCTTAATTAACTCAATATTTGTTTGAAGATTTTCCAATGATCCAGCTATGCAGTTAAAGGATCCAAAATATCTGATTCTGAAGTCATTTTCAATGTAGCACCATCACTGAATGAAAAGATTGGGGAGGGCCCAGCACTCTCACAGTCGTTGAAACTCACCTGGTGGGACAGGTACGACGAGTTTCACCCAGTCTGGCTTCTCCACCAATCAACCGTCTTTAAGTAACAAAGTGAACTAACAGCATTTGTGTTTCTGGAAACACTTTCATCATAGTTGGGATGTTTGAGCTGTCTCTCAGGAAATTTACTGCTTTACTGTGATTTAGTGTGGCTTTGGCTGCCTGATCAGCAGGAGTCCTTTGCTCAGGTACTGTAAAATAAATTCTGTTTCAACCTACAATCCTAGAAGTAGTCATGATGTAAAAATAAGTGTTTAGCCTTTAAGTATTTTTGTTAAATCAGATGTGATACAAAGCCAAAGCTTGAGATTTTTCTTTGATAATGTAACCTGTAGCCTGCTTTTGATCAAGCTTATTGACACGTTGTCGTAGCTACATATTATTTATGTATGGCAATCATGGCTACCATCATCTGTAGCACTTTTCATTGAACAACTCTACAGGAGTGCCTTAAAGCAGCTCCACCTTCATCCTGCCTTTGTACTCTCATATTGATTCCCTGACAATATATGATTGGTGAAAATATATTCAAGTGCTACATTTTTCAATCTAGATGTAGAAAATGCTCAAAAATATGCTGCAGGGTGTCACTGTCTTACTTGAGGCTCAGTTTAAGTGTAGCCTTTGTGTGTTTTTTAAAAATGACTTTACAGCCTCCTGTACTGCAATGTGTTTTGCATCTGCCTCATTTTGTTGTTATTTCCATGGAATGTAAATGAAATACACAGTAAACTTGTCATTGCAGCTTTATTGAAGACCAGCTGAAGTACAAAGGCTCAATCTGTTTCTTTCCTTTTTTTCCCTCTCAAAGGAATCAAGATGGAAGTCAAGAAAAGGAACTTTCTGGAAAACCTGCGCCTTAAAGCAAGGGGCAAGAAACTTGGAAAAAAGGCTCTTGCCAAGCAGGACAGGAGGCTCGCCCATCGGCGCAGTATTTCCGTACCCGACCTCAGGTTTGTGCCAGGTGAAGCATTTACAGACAGCGCCTTGGGGTCAGCTTGCCCTGATGCAAGCCCTTTTGGTGTCTCCCCTGGTGTGAGTGACACTGATTCTGTTTCGAGTGGTATGATTCCTGAAGGACCAATTTTCATGGATAAACTGAGCGAGTCTGCCCCTGAAAGACACAAAGCTTTTCGAGATCACCCAACACCTGCTTTTAACAGATCAAGTGCACCAGCGGAGACATTTGTCCTGTACGAGGAATACAATGATATGTTGAACGTAAGCTCAGGAAACAAGGTAGAGTCAGACCACTCTGAGAAAAGAGCAAAGGAGAATGCATCTCAGTTTCCATTTGACCCTGTTCCTGCACCAAGATCCATTTTCCCCAATGCTCATGGTCTTCCACCGAGACCAGATAGGGTAGAGAAAGAAAGTATCTCTGGTGATGATGCCTCAGCAGAAAGAGTGCTTTCGAGTTCTCTTGCTGCAGCGCTGGCTAGAGCAAGCTCCCTTGGTGATCAAGCAAACCCTTACTTAGAGAAGAGAATGGTGACGTTTGAGCAGAAAAGGCCAGCATCTGAAAAAGGTACCCCACCAACAACCAGAGGAAAAGCCCCCGCAGAAAGATTGTCTCTGATGTTAGATACTGGAGGCGCCGCTTTGGAAAGCACGGACTGTGTGTCTCTGGACTCTGGTACTCCAAATGAGGAGCGAGTCAGCATGCCCTGGACAACTGACTCTGAAGAACTTGAACGAGAACCTTGCACTCCTCTTTTTATGAAACAGTTCTCCATGGATGAGACTCTGCTTGAAGATGGCCAGTCTGAGGAGGCCCTGGAAGAAATTGAGGTTAGTTTTTAAAGAAGAATCACAAGTTAATATTTTTATTTCATGATAACAAATCAAAAAGATGGGAAAACTTTTAGACCTCTCATAACATTATCCAGTGAAAATGTGCAAACTCTGTTGTAACATAATAGTGCAGAGACATGTTGAACAATAACACTATGATAAAGAAATCAAGCCAGTTATACAAGGTGACATCACAATAACCCAATAAATGACACATCATAGATTTTCACACTCTGCTCACTACAAAAACTGAAATCTAAGCAAGTGTCTATGTCTTATATTTGGTCAGAATTGTCTTCATAGTCTTGATATGAGCTAAAGGTCCAGAAACATGTGTTATTTCAAGATATTCAAAGACAAAATTGATGTCTGGATTGCTTGTAAAGAGTCAAAAAAAATCTCCCGATGGGGAGATTCTGGAGAAACTGGAATAACGTCTTGATACAAGAAACTTTTCTTATCCCGTTGGCAGATTTTTTTTCCTCAATAAAAGCAATCAGACATCTTTCTGTCTTTAATTAGCTTGCAATAGGAATTTTTTTTCTGGACTGGTCTGGTAAAAGCGGCTCATATCAACACTAAAAAGACAGTTCTTGTTAAAATTAAGACACGAACACTTGCTCATATTTCCTTTTTTTGTAGTGCATGTTTTTATGTTCTCATTTCACTTTCAGAGTCATTTGAGTTTATTATGTTTTTGAATAGTAGACAGTAAAATAAACTGTTTATGGAGGGCTTTCTCTAGCCAACTGACCAGTCAAAGTGCTTTAAAAGACACACAGAAAGTAGACTCAGTGTGCTTTACACAGAAAAAAACCAAGCAACAACAAAAAAAATCAATAAGCAATGATTTCAGGAGGACTTTAAAGTCTAAAAGTATTTTCCTGTAAGCCCAAGTGCATCTTCACTTGTTTTCGTTTCGACTTGAGGTATGTTCAGATGTTTTACTGTTCTGCACATATTTCAGATTGTAAGGAATGTCCCTCAGCCAGACATGTTGGAGAAATTCCTGTGCCTGTGTTCACAAGGTTATTTATTCCCCTTTAGCCCATATATGCAAAACGTACATACTTTACTCCTCATGAGACACAAGATTGCGGATCAAACATATCAAAAACACCCCTAATAGGTTGTTGTTGAGTGTAAAGTGAGCCTCTGGGATTTGACTTTCTACAGCCCTGGGGTATAACTGAAACAAAGGCTGTTGTTTCCTCAGATGTCCGAATGCATCTTAGATAAGGAAACCAGTGTTTCTTGTTAGTGTTAACTACGTGGCGTGCAGACTTTATCTCTAAAAGTACACAGAAACAATGATAAAATCTTTTTGCTGTGCTATTGACACTGCTGTCCTTACACTAGTACCGTCTGAAAAAGATACACTTTTGTCAGGAACACAAGTAAAGTTAAGGACCGCAAAACCATTTATTTGCCTTTACTATATCAAACACAATTGAATAACAGTTAATTGAGAAACTGGAGAAAACTTTGACTTGTACTTAAAAATTTTTTTTTAACATGATGGTGACCCACTGTGAAAACAAATACATAAGCATACATTTTGAAAGGAAATACTGTAATACTAAAAATGTCTGAAAATCTTTAATTTTTCAGTAACATTTGGTGAAATTGCAGTCATTGAGGTTGTGCACATTGATTATGCAAAAGTAAACTTGATTTTTACAGGGGCAGGGTGTTAAAAACATCTAATTATCCAAAGTAAAAAATATCTTGTTGCTTTTATGGGGAAAAAAAGCTGGCTGTGGTTGCTCAATATTTTTCAGTTTAAAAATGAGTAAAAAATTGCATACAAGGCAGTAATACCTTTAAGAGTGTAACCAAAACAAAGTACAAGCCGCATCTTGGTTGTGCTAATTCAGCAAAAAATGACTGTTGATTTTACCAGTTAAAAATGTAGTTTTTTTTGTTAATAATGATAGTTTTGAACTGTAAAATTGATGTGTTGCTCTGTATGTCAACTGTATATTTGACAAAATTCCCCTTGAACCACAGCTGCCAGTTTTTTTCTGTTAAAACAAGAGGGTTTTTTTCCCACAGTGTAGCTACTCTTGGGCTTGACTGAGAAATCATTGCGACCTTTGTCTCATCTAGATGTGTAGTGAGCCTTGTGAATTCTTTGAGGAAAGTTTGCAAGATCCGTTGGAAGCCTCGGTGCCAGCAGGGCCTGAAGTTCAAGTACCCGGACCATCCCAGAGGTATCTCCTGAACATCAACCTCAAGCAGGGGAGGAACCTGGTCATCAGAGACAAGCGCTCTGGTAGGTCAACAACCTGTAATAAGATTGTTTGTTCAGGTGAGATAAGTATCCACACTTGGATCTAAAACTGGATATTTACTTTGGTAAAAGCTAGCATGAAGTCGCTTCCTTCCTTACTTTGGGGAGTTTTTGAAACATTCTTGTATGGATCTGTGCAGCTCAAGAGATATATCAAATTTCTTGTCTGAGAATGCAGTTCTCTGAGTATCTGCTGAAGATTGAGCCTTTGATGAAACACTACATGTACATACAATGCCTATACGTCTCGTTAAGCTCACCATGCTTATGAACCAATCAGACAGTTTGAAAGTGTTGAATGGGAAATGTGTCATTGTGTATAAAGGCAAGATGGGCTGTGTTCAGTTAATGCCTATGTTTACTTGTAAGGATGACGTCTCTTGTCAAGTGCTGTTTGTACAAAGAAAAAAAAAAAAGATCACTACAGCAGAATGCAGTCGGACCAGTAAGACAAAAGACAGACTGGCATCAAGAAATGAGTCCTAATTAAAAAGAGCACACAATCTGTACATGAAACCACGGTTATATAACTTGGTTGAGCAACTGATTTTGCAATAGTATGCCAGATGTAATGGAAGTTGGATCTACCAGCTTTAACCAGCAGTAGTTTCCTAATAAAGCTTAATAAGCTAATAAAGCTTATGGCTCACAGGTTTGAACAAAAAGTCATCATCAGTGATTCACAAAAGTTTTTGTGAAGTAATTTTTTTTTTTTTTTTTGCTGATATCTGTCACTTTGTAATTGAAAATAAGTTTTGGAGTTTTCTCCATGACTAGCCTGAACTCATCCTCCAGCTGCCTGATTTTATTCACAGTTATCAACCAAACTATCTCCAATCAAGTATGATGAGTTTTCAGTGGTAGTTTGGATTTTTACACTTATGAATAAGTTAGTTTGGATTTTTACACTCATTTATGTGCTGATTTTAATAACTAAAGAATATCTAATGATCAATTGGTTATTGATAATCATCCCCTGAGAAACGCATTGATCAGTGAAAGAAGAAGAGAAAACAGCAGTGTTGATGAGTTAACTATGGGAAAGCAGCGACATCAGGTGGCCTTCAATAGAACTACAAGATCCAGGAAATCTATGTGTGGTCGCCCAAGCTGCACCTGATGACAATTGTCCTTGCCAAATATTTTTACTAATTTTATTTAAAGGTATTTATTCATTTATTTATGTATTTATTGCTTATTATTATTATTATTATTATTATTATTATTATTATTATTATTATTATTATTATTATTATTATTATTATTATTATTATTATTATTATATCTTAATTATTTTTCTTTCCACTAAATTGGGTGTCTAGTCTAAAACCTTTGCCTGTCAATAATCAGAGTTACTAAGTGTTCTGTTCATGAAAATAAAAAATATAAATAAGAAAATAAATTTGGGGGGTTACATTTTTTTAGCTCCTGTATTCATACCCTGAAGGAAAAAAATTCACTTTCTCTTTTTTAACGACCCTTTCCTTTCCCCCTCTTCCTGCCTGGTGGTCAACCCCCCCCAAAGCCCAGTGCCCTACTCCCTGCTAGTTGAGACCTTACTTTCCCTGACAAGATGGCACCAGGATGATGCAGTCCCCACACGCCCCCTGTCTCTCCACTGTTTGCCCAACAATCAACTCTGTGCCAAAGGCTCACCAATAGCATACATTGTCATTACATATTCTATAAAGGACCCACGCCACCAGCCCCCACTCCTTGGTTTTTGTTCTCGCCTTTTTTTCCCATTAATTTCCATCGTCACCGTTCTCAGTCATGCCAGAGCTTTTCTCCTTGCTAGCTGCCACATTCTCCTCCTGTCAAGTTGCCTGGAGGTTTCCCTGTCACAGGCTGGCAGGGTGGAGCTGCTGTGGGTCCTGCCTGCCTTTGCGAGATGTTCATTTGGAGTGGGGAGCTGACAGGCCTGACAGCCCATCCCCACAGGGCCTTTGTCATGTGATTCAAGCCTCCCTGCAGGCTCTCTCAAGCACCCCTTTATTCCCCTATACAAATGAAGGCATGGGACTGGCTTTCATTTTTTGGCCAATCTGCATGCAATTGCAGAAACAAAGAAGTCCCATACCCCCACTCTCCTCACAGACAGACTTTCTTAACAGGCTTGGGAGATTAACACTGGTTGCTTCTCAATTTTGGTTCCTGGTTGCCTCATGCTGGCGAGTGTTTCTACTCTTTCACAATTAAACAGCTACATCCCTCTGTTTTGCTATGTGTGAGGGGCACCTCCTCCTCTCATATCTCAGTCTCTCACACCATCAGCATGGGGGAAGGGCGTGTGCATGTAGGTGTGTGTATATGTGTGTGTGTGTGTGTGTGTGTGTTAATTTGTGAGTCATACATACATACTTCATCATTTTAAATTACAATATGTTTAACAAGCATTTTGCATCAAATATTTCTCTTGCACCATAAAATCACAGTTTCCATACTGTGATTGTACATTAACATAACACTTGAGGTAATGACCACTTGTGTGACACAACATTACCCTGCTGATTTGCTCTTTTTTTTATATCCCATTTTAGGTACCAGTGATCCTTATGTGAAGTTCAAACTTGAAGGAAAGCAGCTTTATAAAAGCAAAGTGGTTTATAAAAACCTAAATCCACGCTGGAATGAGTCCTTCAGCTATCCTCTACGGGACAGAGAGCACACTGTGGAAGTCCGGGTAGGCACTGCTGCTTTAACACAAGAGTAAACTGCACAACTTCTCTTCACATCTCAGTGATGTTTATTATATTCTTGCAGGTGTATGATAAAAATCGCACTGCAGATGAGTTCATGGGTTCCAGCTCCATTCATTTGAAGAATCTTGATTTGTACAGGTAAGCAACATACTTTTCAGAATAACTTCTAGACTCAATAATCCTAGTGGTCATCACTTTAAGTCCATACTCTTTTTTTCTGTCTCTTCTCAGAACCTATGAAATGGAGCTTCATCTTGATGATCCAAAAAGCAAAGAAAACGACATGGGAACGATAGTTGTTGACGTTTGCTTGATGTTTAGAGATGCCACCATCAAAAGAAGCCCTGTAAGATTAATTCTTGTATGAGAAGATTTATTGAAGTTTTGTCTGTCTTGAACATTTTGTGCTAACTTTATTCCTTTATTGTCACAGAGATGGCCACAGAGGAAGAACAAGGTATGGATCATCACATTTTAAGAATTGCTGAAGTTAGATTTCAGACCTGTTTCTTGCTGGATTTGGCTTTTACATGGTAGTGCTTTCATTTGTCTCAATCCCGAGCACTAGGGGGCAGTAGTTCACTGTGCTATAAAGCAACAAAGAATGAGGTGTATGCTCAGGACGCAGGCTTTTGTGTTACCTTGGTTTCTGCAAAGCCTATTTCTTTTGTGGTTCCATACTAAACCTTTTTTTGTAATGCATATCATTTTCATTGGTATCATTTGCTGTGAGAAAAAAAGTACCTCACCGTATTACATTCTGATCAAAAACCAAAATAATAATATTGACTGAATACATTGTCATGAAAGAGCCTTTAGATGAGTATTATAGAGAAGTGTTTGGTATTGTCATAAACAAAGTTCCATCTCTTCTCAAGTGGTTTTCAGTATATTGCAGCTGTAATTAGATTCAGAGTGAAATAGGAGGGTTGCTGTTTGGGACTCGCACTGCAGCGAGTGGGTTTATATTCACACCTATGTAGTCACTACATCTGCCACTGTTCAGTCTCTTGATGGTCCAGTAGACAATCTCAATTTGAAATTAGATGACAAAGGAATGAAGCCATTTTCATACACATTGTAGGTTATCCACTACAGATGGTTAAAGATACTCAAAGGGAGACAGAAATGTGTGATGGGACTCTTCACAATGTTCGGCTGCCTAAATCACAGTGCTAATTTAACAACGTAACAATGCCATTTTTTTCCCTGTTTCATTTTTGACAAACGTACAATATCTTATTGCATTTAACACCTATCCTGGAAGTGCTGAATACCCAGCTCTTACAGCTCTACTCCCCCTCTTTCTGAACATCGTTTTCTCCCTCTGTGTTACCACCACAGAGACAGGGAATGGCAAGTGCCTAAGTAAAAACTCTGCTGTGTGATAGTGTTTCAAACAGGAGGGGGTGTATGGGAGAAGCGGAAGGGGGGCTCTGCTGTTCGAGGCATGTTGCCAGTGCGGGATGCCTAAGATCTGCAACGCTGATAATTCCCAGGCATAGCGGGCAATAACCCAGATGTTAGGATGTAATATCACAGCTGTGGATGGACAGTGCTGAGGTACCAGCCAAATGGACCCGGGTCTGAGCTCATCGTGCTTGTCCCCATGCTGTCCCACCATATGGAAGCAATCGCACAGCCCTTTTAGGACCAGGAATAGATTCTCTTTAGGGGCCACTTACAGTTAAGTGGAATTGTTTTATTGGCCGCTGAGATAGAAATGTGTCCAAGATAAACACTTGGGATGACTTGGCTGAGGCCTGTTTTATATCGCTCCTCCACTCCCTCTGTTCCTCTTCTTTTGAAGGGGGCTGATATTTATAGGGCTGCGCCTGTGGTATTCCATGTTAATTCAGGTCCCTGAGATGTGCTTTGATCCCCTCCGGATTGGGTGGCAATGTGGGTTGTGACCCTGTAGTGAAGAGGAGGGGCTGGAGTGGCAGGGGAGTTGTAGCAGGGCTGTTTGAAGCAGCGTCGCCGGGGCAGTCGAAGGAGCTGGGCAATCAAAGAGGCTAGAGCAGATTACGGTCCTGCTCTTTAATTACAGTCAGCCCTACACAACCTCTCTGCTGTTTGTTTTTACAGCCCTGGCCTATCACCGCACGGCCTCACGGGAACTCTTACATGGAAACATATCAAGGCCCCTCTTTCTCACTCCCTCTGTGACACACGGCAGGAGAAGTGGATTATTTGCCCAGCGTGTCCTTCAGTTCCAAAAAGTTCTCCAATTTCAAAACATCTTTTTGAGTTTGGTTTCTTCAGAAAGGGTTTTTATTGAACTAGTTAAGTTGAATTTAGATCATTTTTGCCAACATGCAGTAAACTCTGCTGCTGGCCATACATACTGCATGTATGCATAATTTGCTGATGAGAGAGCTGTGTGGTTTGCATCATTACTCACTGCTGCCTGCTGTCTCTGGTGCAGTATGCCAAGTGTCCTGCCTCCCCACACTCAGTCTGTGAGCCAGTGATGAGTGGGACTGTCACAGCCAGGGACATCTGGCTGCTCGCTGACGTCCCTCTCTTCCTCTCTCTCCAGGAGCCTCCGTGGTGTGGCTTGCCTGTCAGTAGAGATGTGCTAATGTGTTCCAACAGAGATGTGCTGTATAGTGTAAACCTTTGTCCTAGTTTAATGCACTCTGTGAACATGATGAGGTGCCAGGCTGAGGCAGGAGCAGGCAAACAGAGGGGAGTGCACAGGGCTCTCTTACACATGGTGCTTTAAAAAATAATAACAAAAAACCCAAAACAAAACAAAAAACCCCAGAAAAAACTGTGTGTGTGTGTGTTTGTGTGTCTTTGCCCTGCAGCAGAACCAGGCCCCGCCGGCCCAACGGCCCGCCGAAATACAGAAAAATCAGCTGAAAAATCAGATGTGGACCGGGGTGCTTCGAATCACCTTGGTAGAGGGACTGGACCTTCCACAGCACGGCAACGGGGACATTTATGTCCGCTTTCGCCTCGGTGATCAGAAGTACAAGAGCAAGGTTGGACTTATTTTCAAGAGCTTTTTTTCCCCCTACTTCTATACTCCTGTGTTTCTCATGCTCCTGTGTCTTTTTAAAGTCTTCTCTTTATACTTCAAGTCTTCTTCCCAGCACCTATCTCTTACTTCCCCGCTTCTCTCCCTCAGCAGGTGCCTGTCAGTGACTCACCTCCACCTTGGCTCACTGGGCCATGGCAGAGGCAGCTCATTAGACTGGGCAAGCCTGCCACTCACTTCTCCCTGTGCTTCAGGCGCTGGGCTTCATTGCTTTCATTTGCATACCCAGCATGCCCTGTTCATCTACCTGTACTTGTTGGCCTCCCCCCCGATGATTCTGCGGTGCACTTGTCTTGTGTTGTCGTGTTATTTCTTTGTAAACCTTTCTGCTTTCCTCTCCGCTTGTTTGTTTGTTGGACAAAGCTGATTCTAATTGGAAGCTGTCAGTGTTTACAATCCCAGAGTGGCTACTGAGGTGTACACATACAAGCACACACAAATAAAGACACACACGCTCAACACAGCTCTCTTTCTCCTCTCCTACTTCTCTCTGCTTGGACTGAAAGAAGACTTAATCCACCTGTCATGCAGGAACTGCTCTGTCTGATAATGCATTAAACCTGACGTTGCATCAAAGTGTGTGTTTCCACATTACTGTATGTGCTGAATCTGTGTCTTTCCTGCCCTCAGAACCTTTGCATTCAGGCCAATCCCCAGTGGAGAGAGCAGTTTGACTTCAATCAGTTTGAAGACAAGGAACCTTTGCAGGTGGAGGTGTTATCTAAAAGAGGAAGGAAGGGTGAGGAATCATGGGGAATGTGAGTATTTCTTGGTGGATAGAGTTAATTTTGCTCATATTGGCTCCTCCACAGAATCAGTTGGCCTTATGTGTTTCACTGGACCTATTTTCCTTTTATGTCTCAGGTTTGAGATTGACCTATCGAGACTTTCACTTAATGAGAGGCAGCTTTACACTCATGTGTTGGACCCTGGAAAGGGCAGGCTGGTGTTTCTGGTCACCCCGAGACCCTGCTGGGGAGTCTCCATCTCTGACATTGAAACAGCCACCCTGGAGAAACCTGATGAGCGAGACACTGTGGTGGAGAAATTTGTAAGTCCTCTTGTATTTTATAGATATAAATTCACTATATATTGAGGAATCTGATTCAAATGCTTTTAACGTTTTAATTTTGTTTATAGGGCTTACTGAATTCACACAAGCAGGTTGGAGAGGTTGGCTTTCTTCAAGTTAAAGTTGTTCGAGCAAATGATCTTCCTGCAACAGACCTGAATGGTAATCCAAACCAACAACCTGCTTCTCTGTTTCTTATTTTCATGGCTGTTTTCTTCTACCAAAGTTTACCTCTCTTGATTTTCAGGAAAAAGTAACCCCATATGTGTGGTTGAGCTTGGAAATGGCAAACTTCAAACTCCCACTCTCTACAAGACCCTCAATCCAGAGTGGCACAAGGCCTTTACATTGTAAGCAAGGCATCTGAAAAAATACTCTTTCTTATTTTTCTGTGAATCATGTATTAACCTTTCCCTTTTATGTTCCAGTCCAATCAAGGATATCCATGATGTGGTGGAGTTGACTGTCCTTGATGAAAATGGTGACAAAGCCCCAAACTTTTTGGGGAAAGTGGCGATTCCATTACTGAGTGTAAGTTTCTTTTTATTTGATCTGCCTTTGAATGTCCTCTGTCACAAAAATGAAGTGTTTTTATGTCCCATAGCTTTTGTAATATTCATGTTTCTCTATTCTGAAAGGTTCAGAATGGGCAGGAGATCTGTCTGTACCTGAAGAAAGAAAACTTGGGAAGTGTATCAAAAGGAACTATCACACTGATTTTGGATGTTATTTATAACAAAGTAAGAAACTAAGTAACATGTTTGAATCTTTTGAAGAAGTGACAGTGTCCTGCATCATGCACTGCAGTGTAAAAAGTCAGATCATCTGCAGTCTTAATTTTTTCTTTATTTGTCTTAGGTCAGAGCTGGCATCAGAACATTCCAACCCAAGGAGTCAAAATTAACGGATGAAAACGCGAAGTTCTCCAAAAAGGTTATCATTATTGACACTTTTTTGAGAATTTAGCAGATGGAACAAAAAAGCTTGCCAATATATCCCTCTCACATCCAAGTAATAAAGTAGCCACAACAAAGCCACACATGGTCATAGTTTGGATTGGACATAGTCAAACTAATTACTTAAATTGGCTGTAAACATTTAATTCTACAAATAGCGAGTAAGGGATTTTCAGCTCCTTCAACCTCATTGCAAAGTCATAAACATTATGTCCAGTATCAAATGATACTAACCAGTGCTTTGCTCCAATTATTTCCCGTTAGGTCCTTGCCCGGAATATATATCGAGTTCGGAAGATCAGCACAGCAGTTCTGTACACGTTACAGTACATTAAAAGCTGTTTTCAATGGGAGAGCACGCAACGAAGTCTAATAGCCTTTCTGGTAAGTCATTGCTTCATGTTAATGAACTCTCTTTAAGCCTTGGGGCAAACAAGTTTTGTCCCATTTCACTGCAGCCCCATTTTAACTCTTTCATTTTATGAGAATTAGATGTTCAGGGAGATCTTCAGTTTAGCCGTTTTCTCTCTGCTTGTCTCTTTTCCATGAAAAACAATGGCTACCTTCTATCTTTATCCCATACGTGATGTGATGGATGTGCATTATCCTTTAAATCAAACCCCACTTGGCTTTCTTTCAGTTCTGATGACATTAGAGTGTATTTGAAGGGGTGGGGTTTGGGCGTTTGTATGTCTGACTTCTTAGCAAAGCCTCCTGACCCGGGGGACGGTGAAAGAAGGATCACAGTCTCAGCTTCCTTAGGTGGAAAAGTGACAGTCTGCCTCTGAGATTTGAACCGTGTTTAAATGGCTATGTTTAGCTGTTTTTAATGAGGGTATGTGATCTAAGGTCCTAAGCTTAAATAATCTTGAATCAGCCTGTGAATCCCACCAGTACAGCACATGTAATGTCATGATTAAGAGTGTACACTTGCCCTGAAAGCCCTGCCAGTGCCGTGTCAGGGTGAGGAAGCGGTCACAGACAGGGTGTGTGAAGAACTCTCCTTTTGCCGCCTTTCTTCTGTCTGCTCTGTCTCGGAGTGACATGCAATTCATACCTGGTGTATTCTATAAGCCCTTCTCACTGATCCTGAGGTGCAAATCCCTCCAGGCAATGACCAGGCTCAATGTATCACAGCCTTTAGAACAGACAGACAGGCAGACACACAGACAGGAAGATGGAGAACAATGCAGGCAATTGTATAAGGATAGAGTGGGAGGGAGGCTACTATCTGGGAAAGAAAGTTAGAGCACAGAAAAAGGAAGACATTTCGGTTAGAGTGCGGTCTTCGAAGGTAGATAGCCAGAGACTTGGAGGCAGGTTTATGGGCAGGAGAGCGGGAGGATAGGCAGGCTGACAGGTGACAGGTCAGCAGGATGGGACCATCTTCCTCCACCTATAATTAGATCCTCCGCGGGCGATGGGGGTGTGTGGTGGCACACTCTAATCTTTCATTTCCACTTCTACTCCACCTGCTGTTTAGGAGTTTAGGTTTGGCACACAAATAAAGACCTTAAAATGAGAGAAAAAGGCACACACTCACTTGTCTCTCAAGCCGATACTTGTTGCCGGGGCGGATTGCTTTACGATCTTATATTTGCCTGTTGTGTGTCATCGAGCTCCCTGTCAGTGAAGATGATAATTCTTGTGACTGCAGCTTCTTTGTCCTTTTTTATCTGAAACAACTTCTCAATTTTCAGACTCCAAATGCCTGAACACAGATTTATTTATTCTTAAAACAGACAATAACTGAGTAGTCAGCGCAGAGCTGTTGTCTGGGACGAGGTGTGCTTCAAACAGTCTAAGTGTCAAAAGGTGCACTGTGAGAATTGCCCAAACAGAGAGAATCCGCCGCTGTTTAGTATATTTATCACCCACTCATCGGCAGCTTGAGTTCAACAAGTGAAAAGTTCTTTTTTTCAATGAATCATTACACCCTCAACAAGTAACAAGCAGTAAAACATGCAAATCACATGTGTATATTTCATGTAATTGATAGTAACAGAAAAAACTTTGAACTTACGCTTCTGTCTGATAGTCAACAAGGGCAACAACAGGGTCTCCACTGACTGTCATTACAAGCCGAGTACCGTGCCACCAGCCACACTTATGCCCCTGCCCACTCCAAGGCGAGCCACAGTGCAACCACTCCTCCTCCTCGAAGTCATCATTTGCAATTAAGTTAGTGTTTGGAGCTGTCTAAAGCAGCATGCCACCATGTGCCTTAATGAAAGCAGCTCCCACTCCTATCTTTATATCTTTAGGCAGTGGTAATAAGGTAACTGATTCAGACATTGACAGATGGCCTCTGCTTGCCTCTCAGATGTGCATAATTATACCACTAGTGCCTGCTCTTTTCCACAGTGGCAGGCAGCGCAGGGCTTCTCAGGGTATGCCGGTAGGAAACGCTGCAGTGGTGGGTCCAGCTTTAATATACATTACAATACATTATTTATCAAGCAGGCAGACCAGTTCTACCCTTTTACACCATATACATCCTGTAATGCATTACCGCTGCTGTGGTTTCTTCTGGGACTGCAGGACGCTCGTGTAGTGCTTTACCAGGAATACACAGCCATTATATCACTCAGTCCCACAGGCCAATTTTCTGACCTCCACGCAGCATGCAGTCTACATTTGTATCCTGTTTATGTAGATTCATGTATGCATTATGAAGTGATTGTTGGTGTGTGGTGCATAAGGTATTCAAATTTTGCACAAGGGATCACTGCTCAGGTTCACGCTAACCAACAGAGCAAAAAAATAAAATAAACAGTTTCCTTTTTTCCCAAAGAGAAGTTTTCTTTGTTCATATCAAGATAACTTTTCCATCACAGGCTCACATGGACGAACATTTAGAACAAAGTTTGATGGTTAATAGGATTTCAGCTGCTACTGAGTGTTAGAGTTAGAGAGGGAACCCTGCAGAGAATGGAAATAGTTGCAGTATTGTCGCTGTTCCAGGTGCAGTAGGTTACCTGTTTTGATTGTGCAATCTCACTGCAGAGTCCGTACTGTTTGAAGTTACCTTGAATTTTCAACCAAAGTGGAGCGGTTTTAAAATAGACACTCTTTAATTAGGTAACAAGAAAAAGAAAAGTCTTTCTCATACTTTCATACAAAGTTCTGGCAAATGTTCATAAACATTTTCATCAGCGAACGGAAATCCAAACAAGAAATTTAGATTTTTCCCCTCTTCTTGTTTATGCTTCAGTAATGAGCCTGGGATCTGCTCTTTTCAAGGGTTTGACAACAGCATGTTCTTTTCTCAGAGAGAGAGGAAATGTGACAGCGAAAATCTTCATAAAATAACCGCCTTTAGATGTGCTTTTCACTAACACTGAGCGAGATGAATGTGCTATACATCAGCACTGACTGCAGAGGGGTCACCCAGAGTTCTTTGCTGCACACAAGAACGGTACCTGTAGATGGCGCTACAGCACTGCTGGAAACATGCATGGTGGGGCTGTGGAGATCAGTTACTTTTCCCAACAGGAGCCATTTGTGGGAACAACTTGGAGTGAAATCCTCCATTCTGTGTGTAAGACGAAGAGACACAAGTTTCCTCCACAAAAAAGGGAGGAAAAATCCTAAATGAGCATGAATTAGCCAGCCAAATTAATCGGCTTCAGAAGTTTAAAGTTGGGAAGAGTTTTGATTTAGATGAAATGGATGAAAGTAAAAAAGAAAAAGAAAAAGAAAAGGGATCATTTACACTTGAAAGCTGATTTTGAGCTTTGCTGTCATTAGAGTGCTTTAAGTATTTAAGTAGAATTAATATTTCAACATATGAGGTACCTCATCTGTCAGGAGTTAGACTAGAAAGAAACCTGTATACCTTTTGTGAGTACTTGAACCATTTTCTTTTTGACACTGCCAGGTAGCAACCACTTTAGACATCATTTGACAGCCTGTGAAATGCTGATTGCCTCACATCACACACTGTAAAGATGGCATTTGATAAATGTTTGATGCGGTTCAGCTGTAAACACACTTGGCAGCTGCAGCAGGCACTTTTTTGGGGAGATGATAGAATCATCGTCTGCCCAGAGGAGGGCAGGACAGGGTCAGATCTGGCTCCAGAGGTCTCTGGAGACCACCTGTGCTGAGCCACAGCAGTCGGGCCATTAACCAGAACACCAGCCTGGCCGAGATCAAAGCCGTAATCAGACTTGTCATAATTGTTCTTGTTAACACTTCACTGAAACTGAGATCCTTTGTGAGTCTTAGAACTGCCTGTTTGTGGCTTCACCGCGGAGCAGTGTGTCCGAGCTTTTTGTGAGAACAGCGAGGGGATTGTGCATGCCTGTGAATTCTCTTCCTGCTTCTTCTCTGCATCTGTTTTGTCTCCCTTGTAAAAAAGTTTGAGGCCTTAAAGGAGTGGGTTTCTTTAGTCCCATGGGGGTTACACTCTCCATCCCTTTGGCTGTGGGAGTTTTCACAGACTGCAGTGGCAATGTGTCAAGTAGGAAAAAGAAAAAGATGACAGCGTGTGTATTCATCTGATTGGATCTGAGATCTATTAATTATTAAATGATAGGCTATGACCACTTGCAGACTGCTCAGCATCTCCCCCTGATTTAACACAGCCTTATTATTTAACTGCCCTGATCGACTGTGTGTCAGCTGACAGCTCTTCAGCTGTTGCTGTGTGTAACCTTGAAACATGTCCCCTTATTAGTGGGATTAACAAGCGTTCTCTGCTAATATTCACTTCATTAGAGCTGTGAAAGTGTTCTCATTTTCACTTGTTTTAGGACATGGATTTCAAATTTGAGAACACATTTGATTCAATTTAAGTGTATCACATTCCTTATTAGTAAGCATTATCAAACAGCATGAAGTAACTTTCAAGTACAAACAAGTGGAGTGTCTCCAGATCTCTTATGAGCCCACTTAATAAATGTGTTACCTCCAAAGCAGAGGTTTTATTTGTGCGTCTATTGTGCTAATGCTTAATTCATTGCTGTAGCAGCTTAGATAAAGTGTGCCCAGTGTTTAACCCCACTGTGTGTGCCATATCATAATAACTGCCTTTAACATACTTGCCACCTTTCTAGTCACAGAGGACACCTCTCCCCAGGCAGCTGAGGCAACGACCTGTCCGCCCTTGTGCATGGCTGTTCGGGGGCCGGTCTTGGCCCCTGCGCGTTAACGTGTGTATGAGCTGAGCTGACAGGGAGAGAGAGTCCGTGCCACTCCTTCCCCACCTCCTCAGGGGAAAAGGCTCGCATGGCAGATCTGTCACCCAGGAGGTCGTTCAGTGTTAACGCTCCCGACACGGATTAAACACTAGTGGCCAGTGCCGGAGTGCAGGGTCAGTGCAGCCACCACTGACAGGCACCATGGGGCCCCCACTGACTGCCCCGCTGCAGCCTCATACTGGTGCTACTCTGGCCCTGGCATGTGTCAGACAGTTGGGGAGACAACGGCCAGAGCTGGTCCTGTGAGCAAATGCTAATGCTTCGCTTTGCACGGTTGTTTTCGCTCACTGCTATTACACTGTACCGTGGAAACACACTGACAAACACTTTGTGTTTTGTTGGGTACACCTGTGGTTGGCAGTAATTTTTTTCAAAACAATACTTGCTGGAATAAGAGCATGAAGCAGTTTTACAATGATATTTCTAATGTTTTACTTTAACCGGGGAATGTATTCATAAGTTAAGTGTGATATTTTTTTAGATGGCATTATAGAAAATAGTAGTAATAATTGTAAATCCAATGAGAATTTGTGCTGACCAAAACCTATAGGACACTAAATATAAATGTTACTTTTTACTCTTATTTCAAAATTCAAGCTTAATTTGTATCAATTTCCAAAACTGTTCCAGCTGGTTTTAGCTAAAGAGGGACTCTGGATACCTAATTTTATTGCCGTCTCTCAATAGGCAATCTTTCCCCTCTTCTCTCTTCGTCTCTCTTTCCCTCTCTCCCCAGTCGATAAGACTTGAGCTGAGCATATGTGAAATATTTATTCAGCATTCGCTCAGAGCACCATAGCTGCCCACACACTCTACCTGCCCTGAAGAGAAATCTTATCTGTGCTTCCTCTGCCTCCGACACCCCCTGAAAGCCTGTCCCCACACTGGCCCGAGCTCAACACAAATTACATGTCTCATTGCTCTGCATTTACAGCTACTTTAAAGCCTGCCGCTCCTGTCCCCTACATAAGCCCTCAGCCAGACTCTGTTTCAGCCAGACTGGAGAAAAAAAGACCTGCATGAGCTGAGCTGCTACTTGTGCCTTTGATTCCTTGCTAGTGTTTATTATTATATATTACGATCATTATTTATTTTTAGTCACATTAAAAATTAATTACTCTGCCTTTAATTCAAACCAGAAAACAATCTTTCATTGTTTAGATTGTCCACAAGGAGTTTTTTAAATAATTTTCATCTTTTTAGTAAATTTTTCACTGCACTCTGTCACATCCACAAAAACTGTCCTTTGTCATTTTACAACCAGAATGATAAAGTCTCTTACAGAAACACAGACCCTGTGGCCTGTAGTCAGTCTTGTTAAACTCTTTCAGTATAAATAATCTGGCATCCATCCACGGCCCTCATGACTGACCCTCATAACGCTGGCTGGCGCTCTTCTCGCTTTGTTTAGCTTTCCAAGTGGAGTGCAACTGAATAGAGAAGTGAAGACGGAACCAAGATTAAATCTTATGTGTGTGTTTTTTTAATGGTACATACTCTCAACAATAAGGGTATTTTTTTTTGGAAATGTACCACCTCCAAAACCTACTGTTTTGCACATGTAACATGTAATGCTTTTGTTTGGCCTTGTGTGCTGTAACATCACATTTATCTGTCTCACCAATTCTATTATTTGTGTGATGCTGATGTGGTGCCTATATTTATAGCCTGTTGTTGAATGTACTGTGCAAGGAGAGCATTTGGCAGTCTTGCAGTCTAGTGCCATGTCTGCCAATCAGTAGTTTGGGTTGGTAGACTGGGCCACCACCTCCTCTGTTAATCAATTTACAGGATGGTAGAAACTCTTACAGAGGGTGTCTTTGTCCCTTTGTTCCTGCTACGATCCCTTCTCCCTCTCCTGGGAGAGTGTGGGTGGTGGGAGCTGCCATGCTTGCTCAGCTTTAAGTTATTTTATTCACACTTTTAATCGCTGAGTGCTTTATTATTAGGTGCTGGATTCTGCTGGCCAGGGGATCTGCATGAGAAGGCGCAGAATGCATTTAGTGGAATCATATTAATGGCACTATAAAACAAATCTGTCAGGCTGTTCTTAACCCTGCTGGCAGAACTGCTCTGCACTGGGTCGCCCCCTTCTCCAAGTGCTTACAGGTGGCTAAGGAGAGTGCATCTCCATCATCTACTCCACCGTGTGTTAATAGTTTTATTAATTCATTCTTTTTTTTCCTCCCCAGGCACCCTGTGTATAATCATACAGACATTTTTCAGCTAAATGGTGTTTATCAAGGGAGGTTTCCTACATTAGAGACACTCCTCCAAGACATACACACTTACATTTGTTCAATTACAAGTCGTTCGTTATCCAATTCTGCTGTGTGCAAAACTAAATGCTTAGGTATATCATTAATTATCACCTCCCTTGTTTTTGTTTGCTTCTCCATGTCCTGTTTAGTTAAATAATGACTCTTTTATCTCACATGCAAAATATTAGCATTGTCGTGTTTGCAAAGTTCAAGGTTTTACTTGTCATGAGTAATTTGTTGAAGGATGAAAAAAATCTGCAGTTGGCCCCTTTAGACTGAGTTGTAGCTCGTCTTATGTGGCAATTAAAATGTGGATTCTTCTTTTCTTTTTACACTTAAATTTACACCTATGCCTTAAAGGCTGCACTTTGTCCAACACGTCCTTTAATCACTCAGCTGCTTGCTAATAAAACACAAACTACTTAGCGGGGAATTAGTTTAGTCTCCGTTTTATAGAATCTCTGGAGAATGTGGACAGACAGGGGGAAGGTACAGTTCTGCCTCTGCTCATTACTGCTGCATATCTGATGGCAAAGTCTCAGTCTGTGCACCTGACTGAAGGAATCTGAGAGGTTTTCCCAGATGTTTCTCTCCACCGTTTTTATTAGTGTTAAAAAATCATGTAAATCCTGAACACATGGGCTGACATACCATGAGGGAGGAATTGAGAGGATATTTCTGACAGTTTTGGTTTATACCCTCATTTAAGCACTCAGTTTAGACACAAGGCATTGTATTTCTGTAGGCTTTTATCTTGTCCACTGAGCCAGAACGCGGTGAGCAGAAATTTGCATTAGTGGGCGATTATGAATACCTGTGACAGATTCTCTCTGCCGGCTCCCTGGGTGGAAATGAATTGGCTCCCTCTGTTGACTTGCACAGGAAGACAGAGACCAAGCAATTAGACTTTAGTGGTTAATGTAGCAGCTTTTGCAGGGAGGGCAAGGAGGTTCAACATTCCTGCTGGGCTCATGTCAGTTTCCAGGCACATTTTCCCCTCTTTTCTTTTCCCTTTTATATGAGAATACTGGGAATATGACAAGCTACCTGTCTACCAGCCAGCTGAATTCCTCTGGGGTGAGGATAGCGTCGCTGTAGAATCCCCTCATGGGAACGAAGGTGACAACACATGACGTAGGTTATTCATAACAGAGATGAGATGTAGTGCAGCTACCTCTTTGCATCATGCATATTCATTGTTTACTTTTTTCTATCCCCCACTGGCTCTAGTTTGTTGCTGCATATGTAATTCAGATGAGCTCTAATAGGAAATAGCCAAAAACATATTGTGTATAATGTTCATTTCTCTTATGTTGCTCGTCCCGCTGTGGTTCTGCATGACTCGTATGATCTCCCAGGTTATTCTGAGGGATAATAGACAGAATGGTGGTGAAGCCTAGGGCAATGGGCCAAAGTGTTATCTGCATTACTCATGGTTCACGTTTCCCCGGTGGCTGTTTGAACCTACGCCTGGTGTGGCAATAGGTAGACTGGCCCCGAGAGCAACATGCATGGACTCTGTACGGTGGCTATGACAGGAGCAGTCTGCTGTTTACAGGCCTGCTCTTAAGGCCTTCAGGCCCTGGTGCTTCACATCCTGTCTGAGGCTCAACTCCAACATATTGTTTATACTTTAAGTAGCCTCCAGCTCTTTGATCTTACACTGTGCGATAATAGTGTTGGTTAGGGTGACCATACTCTGAGAACCCAAAAAGAAGACCTCCTACCTGGCTTCTTGGAGATCCTGCAAAAATTTCAAATTATACTCTAAGAAAAGAAAGTAGATAATTTTGACTTTTATCTCAGAATTTTGACTTTTTCTTATGTTTTTTTTGTTGGATCTCAAAATTATGACTTTTTAAGCTCACTTTTTAAAAATTTGTTGAAATTACTTGACTCTTATCTCAAAATGTTAGATTTTTATCTCAGAATTTTGACTTTTAATCCAAAAATTTCAACTTTTTATCCCATAACTTTAACTTTTCAACCCAAAATTTCAACTCTCTAGCTCATAATTTTGACTTTAAGTTGGTGCACCAGAACAACGCTTGTAGCCTAGTGCGGTGTTTTATAATAATTACCAATGGTCTGTTCAACAAGCTAAGAAAAACCCAGACATTTTGTAAAATTCCCCAGAACTTAATTTTACGGCCAAAAAAAAGAACACGTTCGTGCGAAAGGGGACGTTCGGTCACCCCAGTTTAGCTTTGTGATTTTACTCAGCATTTGATAAAAAATTCTACAAACAGTATAATGGAAAAAAATAGCAATTAAAATAAAGTTACAGCAAGTATAAAGAAAATCTAGAATTACGATGTGAGAGCGTTTCTGGTAAATAAGACTGAACCATATGTCGAGGGTATTGTCACATAATTAGACCATAATAGATTCTAAGATTCAACTTACTACTGGGGTGGGGGGGCATTTTTATTTCATCCCTGTCAACCTGCCGGTGTGATCCTCCTCACACATTCCTGATCATTTCAGTTGGAGACCGACTCATTAGGCTGTCACCAAATAGGTTTAAATGCAGCCGTCCAATTAGTCCTCTGCTGTGAAATGCAGTGGGTGTTGTGCAACGTGCTAAGCACCACTCCTTTACAGAATTATGAGGGATTACTCATTCAGTGTGATCCATCTTATTTCTACCAGGGGTCTTGGCTTTTCTCAGTATCATCGCCATGGAGGGGGTAAATGTTGCAACGGCTTCTCCGGTTGCCATATGCGCCTCGTCAGAAAGCCTTGCAGCCTCCGAATCTAAGAGGATTTGATGTGCTAGTTAAAAGACAGCATACCATGCCTATCCATGTCAGACTTTCTGTTCAGCAGTAAGGCACCCTGCCAGTGCAGTGTTATTGGTGTATATAAATAGGATTTCAAGATATTAAAAGTTGTTCCTGAATGTCTATTACTTTCAGACCTCTAAGAGTAAAATCAGTTGCCATCGGCTGTAAATCTCAGAGGATTTATAGTCTGTAGGGCTTTTCATGAGATTTAGGATGTGGTTAAATCCATTATATATTTTGTTTTGGGAGCAGGCACGCTGAGATTTGGAGGCTGGGTCCCTGCTATAGTATGATGGGTTTTGCATTACACTGTCATGTCCTGTCTCCTCAGATCTTCCTTGTGACGGTGTGGCACTGGGAGCTCTTTATGTTGCCCCTCTTCCTGCTTCTGCTTGTTGGCTGGCAGTACTTCCAGCTCTCCACAGGCAAGGCCAGCTCCAACCAAGACCTGGTGAGTGATGAGGACTCTGAGCTCTTTAGTATTCATCCATATACATGTATGAACGCACGCTGTGGCAGTGCAAATTCAATCTATATATTAACTGAACTCTGGTCAAACCTTGATGGAAAGAAATCCTTTTGGCACACCTTGGGGAAAGGGCAGCTTTTACAGTCATGTCAATTAAAACCTCTTGGATTTCCATGAGCTGTTGCACACTTGGTTGTTTTCTTCATGTTTTTTTATGTTTTATAGCTGGTTTAACTGCTCTCTCTAGAGGCCCAATAAAAGCAGCATGATCACTGAAATAAAATCACTGTGAATGTATTTATAGTCTTTGGTCTGTTTATAAAGTATCACTACATCTACTAATGCAGGACCATGGTACTCCTTACAGCATGACTATCTCCTCTTCATCTACTGTTATGGTAATTCTGTTTGCCCTACACATGTCTGTGAAGGTTAATGTTGTTCGCACTTCCGACTGCCCCCCAATTTCACTGTGTTGTAAGCCTTCTCACCGGCCAGCCAGGGGCCTGGCCTACTCACACCCCGTCCCCAAAGCAATATACCCAGCCCCGGTGATTGTGTTTATGGCTGTTGGCAAAGATGCTGTCCCTGGGCAATGTTAAAGCCCAAGCTCACCCTCATATCCAGTGTGGAGACTCTGCCACCCCTCTGTGACCCTCTGGCCGGCAATGACACAGCTCTGTTCCCAGGCAATGTCACAGCGTGCACCACATTGGGGTCAGGGATGACTTGATATAAAGTGATCTAGGCAACAGCATCCAAATTAAATGTGTTTTTTTTATCCTCTCTTTTCTGTTTTTCTGTGTGCTTATGTTGTGGAGAAACGAGATTGCTTTGGTGTGACAGTGCTCTTGTGAGGAAGGCCCTCTTTCACCTCTCCTTTTGTGTGGGGTCACTACTGTGATGCAGTCTCTATGGAAACAAGCCTCTCCCAATAGGGGTGAATGTACTCAAAGAAAATTTCATTACTAGGTGTTTGTTAAAAATGCTCCAGTGCCCACATGTCCCGTTCGTTTGAAATCACCCACTACCCTTTATTTTCTCTTAGGTGAACATGAGCATGGGTGATGAGGAAGAGGAAGACGAAAAGGTATTTCATCTTGTCTCTTTGAAACATTTTAGCAGATAATATGTTTTGGTCTTTATTTTACATTTAAAAACAAGGTTTACCATGAACATTGACTGTTTTAACATGTCACCATCCCTTCACTCTGTGGCTCATGAAAAAATGCTTTTGTTTTGACTGAAGGCTAACTTTCTTTTTCATTCCCAAGGTTCAATTTCCCTGTGTGCACAAATTCTCGGTCCAGCAAGTTCTATATACTTGTTTCTCTTATACTGTTAAAAGCTTCCTGCTTAGAAAACAGAAAATATTTCACCAAAGAGCCATGCAGGTTTTAGTCTTGTTTATTCAAACATAGTAACAACGACTGACTCTCAGACGCTCTCTTATCACTAAATATAGAAATATTTTCATGCATCCCAAAAGAGGGCAACATCTATGAAGCAGTTGTAGCATGTAGCTCTTTTGTGTGTTCCTCTGGGTATTCAGTGTCACTTCACAAATGTGCTCCACTGAGATACTGCAGCCTTTTGAAAATCTATAAATCAAATTTAAACAACACCGTCAATTAGATTTTGCAGCGCAGTTGGGGACAAAATCAGTCGAAATTTTTGTATCATCATCGTCTAAATTGGAGAGTTGTGTTTAGAATGACCTTTCAGTGCTAAAACAAATGAACAAAGTACAATAACACAGCAGTAGACAGTTTACTTTGCCCTAAAGGTTATCAGTTGTTTCACTCGTTCACTTGTTCCTTTGTAAGGAACCATAAATGCTGATGTTTATTAATATATCTCTCTAGTGTCTCTTGCAAACAAAACAACAGGAAATCTTTAAGTAGCCCGAAAATTATACTTCCCCCAGCACATAATATTCAATTAAACTCATCCCACTGTTTTCTGTAAAGAAGAAAGAGTTAACAGGGATGTGTATTATTGCTTTATGGCAATGAAGTGTGGAGCTAACGCAAAGCCTCCAAGCAATGACCCTTGTGCTGCGTGTCTAGGCCCAGGATTCATATCCATAATGCGCTCAATATATTCTGTTGTGATGACCTGGGGCTATGAAAAAAAGCCAGATTCTTTTAAAAACACAGGCACATCCACCAAATCCTGTCTGAAAGGATGGGCTAATTCACAGATGAAACTCGCATGATATGTCTGTGCGCACAAAGTGAGAATCTGTACTTGCTATCATTTCTTGGAACAGGCAAACGGGTGCTTAAATAAACAGCAGTGACACAAAAATTCAGTGCATATATGAATACTGAATTAGGAGGGATTAGCTTTATACAGGAATGTATCATCACCACTGAACATATAAAAGTTATTGTATTATTCTTTACCTTGAAATCTTAGTTTTTAATAGAGTAATGCTTATAGTGAAAGGAAATGGTAGTGGCTTTAGAAAGGTTTAATACTCCCCCAATACGTTGCATGTGTTTCTGAACTCAGCCTTCGCCTCTGTAAGCTGCTTGAAAGGTTTTCCATAAACCTCCTAAGCCCTTTCACACTCTGAGGAAATGAAATATCTCCTTTCATTTACTAATTAAGCAGTCACCCATGTTTGTTTTAAGCTGTCAGCTTTAATTTAAAGTGGCTTATTTGAAAGTCTTGTTATGGTCTCGCTGTCACTTGAATGTGATATCATGCAGTTAGATCAAGCAGTGTAGCTTTACACCTCCTATCAAAGTCTTCTTTAAAAATATTTGGGGTTAAAGAGTGATCAGTGTTAAATTTGATGACTTCAAAGCAGTTTCTTTTTTTCCTCTAGTCGTCTCTCCAGCATGTGAATAAAGGCTTTTCCCTCTGAGAAGGTTATGATTACCACTCAAATATGTTTTTATCCCCCTTTTTCCCCCTTGAGGAAGGAAATATTCAAACCTCAGACAGAGCAGCAAGAATGTGAAGGCATGACGTTAAAGAGAGACGAAAGGCAAGGCAGTGTTACAGCGGGATAATACAGAACAGATTCTCTGCCTGTGAACAAATCTGTCCTCGGGGAAAGAGACAGCTTACAAATTATGTGTGGGCAAAGTGACTTCTCTTTGGCCCTAGGTATCAATTGTGCAGATAGGGTATATTTAATCATAACATAAAGAAACAGAGAGGCAAAACAAGTCCATAGATCTCAAATAGAAATAAAAAGGGGAGATGAAACGGCCTGTTTGTTGCCCCCCGGCTGGCACTGCTGGTCTGGGGTTGCCTTGCTCCCAGAGTGTTGCCCAGGGGAGTTGGAGGAAAGGGGAGAGCTGGTGTGGGGGTGAGATACTGGGCTTGGGGGTTACTCCATCTCTCACCTGATAGTCCACAGTCACCGCTGGTTCTCCTTGAGCCCACCTGTCAAACTGACTGCCCATGTCGTGATCTGAAACATGCATCATGAGAGATATCGCACATGGACCTCCTGTCTAATTAGAGCCGTTGAGAGCTTTTGTGGTGTTTTATCCTAGAAAATTGTTTGTTAGCTTATTTTAGCTCCGTGTGAGATAATTTGCCAGGAACACAGGTGTTTTTCATTTAGATGCACTTCTTATCTTTGTCAGAGAAGTCACTGGAAAAATATGCAGTCCTAGAATTCAAATTTGGCACAGTTTATTCTAATTAAAGTGATGCTAAATGAGCTTTTTCCAGCCTTTGATAACACCCCACATGTCTGTGAGAGTATGTTTACCTTTGCGCAGGAGATCAAATTGGTTCTCCATTACTGCACCTTAAAAGGAAGCTTTTACAATTTTATCTGAAATGAGAATATGATTTTGCACAGGTTTTCTAATCAGGAGACATTTAGGATTCATTTAGTCCATCCCCAGTTTGCTCATCCTTTTCCATTTCAGAAGGAGATCTTTTATTTATTTTTGTTTTCTCTGTACTCGTGTACAGAGTGAAAAGAAAAATGAACAAAGATAAAGAATATCATCAAATGATTAATGTGGGAAGGACCAGGACTTGGAGTTTTGGTCGCTAAGGAGATGGAAGATTTCAAGAATCTTAAGTTACATGAATAATGATAATGATGAGAGCTCTGCCTCGCGATGTGCACTTCAGAGAACATCTATTTTCCTGTTTTTCTTTTAGAAATGAAAGAGAATATGGTTCTGTCTTTCTGCTGTAGCCGTACTTCTGGGCAAATTTACCTTACATATGTATCTAGTGCGGTTAAGTAATATTTCATATCTCCTATTAAGCTTGAATTCTAAAACATGTAATTGGGCTCCTTAACAAGTTTCATTGAAAAATATGAAAAGGAAAATGAGTGTATGATGAGGCTCCACAACAACAGAGCTATCAATTTTCAGTGCATGATTCTGCGTCCAGCAGTGGCTCAATGACATATATAATAATGGCTTTTAGCAGACGCCAAAAGATTTTCTCCCTTTCAAAATCAAATTGCTGTTAGAAGGTCAATTAAAATGTGATGAGGAGTCAAAGATATACATGTAGGTTCCTCCAATACAGTGGATTAAAGTGAGATGATGCATGAAGCCTGATAGTCTTCTTTACCCAAGATGAGACCACGAGATGTTAATCTCAGGCATTTTTGTGATAGTTTTTCCTTTTTTGGACAATGCTGAGCCTCCAGTGTCTGTTCAGACCCGTGCACAGTGGGGGAGGCTCTGCTAGTGTGGGAATTGCTCTCTTCCTGCGCCTTTCGTGGAGCAGAGAGGGCCTGACAGTGGGGAGTCTTGCTGTGCTGGCAGTGAGAGTGTTCTCAGGGGCGGCCTCATGAAGCTCTGATAAAGGCATTCAGCCTGGACCCTGTCAATGCACACAGGCTGCGGCTTCAGCTGACTTGTAACATAAACACAGCCATCCTCAAGCCTCCTGTTAGAGTCCATCAGAGCGTCCCCTCCCCCTCTCCCACTCACTCGTCTTCTTCCGCCCTCTGTCATCATTCCTGTCATTATCTCTTCTTTGATGTGAGGCTTCTCAGCCCTCTTTGGCTTATGTTACTTGTGTTATCTTAGTCACTCCTGTGTCTCTGGAAGGCTTCATGTTCATCGTTATTTTCTGCCTTGGGATAGGTTTTCTTTTTATTATGACAGCCAGAACTTTTTCTCCTCTAACTGGACTTACAGCTTTACTAAGCTTATTATGATGTCAGTACATGCAACGCTAACCACAATGTTACCACATCTTACAAAAAGAAACGTGGAATGGTGAACGTGTACATATCAGATAAGAAGTATTCTTCTCAGGATGAGACAAATAAGTAAAAACATGTGGAGACATGTCCGGTGCAGGCTGCTGGAGTGAAATCTTCCCTGAGTTGTGAGGCCCCTGCTCTGCTCGTCTAGGTCGTCTAGTCTGCTTGATTGCAGATGGCCATTTTGTGTACTTTTCATCTACCAGAGAGTCTTGATTGTGCTGCACTCGTGCAGCAGCTCTATTGTACGTGGCGGACAAAAGCTGAAATCTCTCAGCCATCCACATAACAGCGTCTGAACACTGAGTCTGTCTCATCTTCAAAAGCAGAGTCTGAAGATGTACAGTGTTTGCTCATTACGGGCCATTCAATAGATAAATCACACATAATAGCATCACAGAGATAAACTGGTCTTTGTCTACCCTGCCCAACAATTGACATACAGTGTACCTCATCAGTGTCTGTGTGCTTTTTTTCTCCTCCTCTCTTTTTTAGGAATCCGGGAAGAAAGGTTTGATGGATAAGATTCACATGGTTCAGGAAGTAGTGCTGGTTGTCCAAAATGTTTTGGACGATATCGCAAACGCCGGAGAAAGAATCAAGAAGTGAATTAACCATTTATATCGCAAGAATCTGTGTTTGAAAGTCACCTTAATATGACTCTGACTCAGAGTTTCTCTTTTAGCATATTCAACTGGTCTGTCCCATTTGCATCATGCCTGGCCTGCTTGGTGCTCTTTGTGGCAACAACGCTGTTATATTTTGTCCCACTGCGATACATTGTGCTGATATGGGGTAAGTTCTACAGTGACAACATTTGCATTCATAGATTGAAAAAAGATGCATACTTAAAAGTGCAAGAGGTAAGAACCAAAACCTTGTAAAAACCCACCATGTTCCCTGCAATTTTTATAGCATAGACTTAAATATGCTATAAATATTATGAATAGCAACTCAGACCACATTGTCAAAAATACAACTCTTATTTAATGTTCTAAACTGGAAGTTCATGGTTTGATGAAGTGCATTAATTTAAGAACCCTGCCATCCCTACACCTCTGCAGATGCACAGAGATCAGACAGCTGCAGAGGTTTGCTCTGCTCAGTGTGGGCAGATGTAGCAGCGCCCAGCAGAGGCGAGGCCCTGGGTTTGTGTGAAAACAAAGCAGAGGTAGAGTAGCAAGCTGTATATAATACATGATGTCCTTGGGCAGTCTGTAGGCTCCTGGTCTAGCCTCTCATTATCTGCTGTAGTCATACAGAATAGACAGTCATCTCAGTGGTCAGGGAGATGCTCTGCCCTTAACAGGCTCTCCTCCTCCAGCTGTAAGCCCACAACCACTGTACTTCCACACTGCCTTCAACACAATCAATACCAAAAAACCATCATATCAAACAAAAAACACACAGTCTGAGACACTCCTCTGCCTCCCCAGTTAACCCCCATCTCTGTGGTTTCAAGGCAAGCCTTTCAAGTTGCTTGCACATATTTAAGTCCTTAGGTTCTTTGTCTGCATGTTGAGGTACAGGCAGTTTCATGCTGTGAATATAATGGTCCCTATTACAAGACCCCAGAGATGATATTTTCTCTGGTACAGGGCCATGTGCAGAGTAAATATAGATGCACCAGAAATCAGATTGAAGGGAAGAAAAGTGAAGAAGTTTTCATGAAAGTGCATCTTTTTTTTTTTAAAGCAAAGTTTTCATTATGATCTGCTTTTACTCATTTATTGTTACTGTATTGATCAGACTTGACTTTGGTTTGGTTGAGAACAGATTCTTTTAATGCCGTTAGCAGTAAACAAGTATAAACGTATAAAGGATAACACAGCTTTTTCATGAACATCTTTTACACAGCAAAACAGAGTAAAATTACGCTGCTCACTTTGACACCTGCATTTATTTATTAATGTGTACTTGTTTTCGCAGGCATTAACAAATTTACCAAGAAGCTGCGCAACCCATATGCTGTTGACAATAATGAAATACTGGATTTCCTCCAGAGGGTGCCTTCTGATGTTCAAAAGGTAAGGGTCCAATTTTACATACAGATAGGAAGGAATTCCCCAAAGATGTCCGCATTATTTGCTGTACCTGAATTCCCAAGTGTTGCAGAAATGTATCCTCTGCTTTGTTTGATTATTAATGGACTCTCGCCTTTAAAGCAGCCCTGGCCCAATTATTCCTCAGTGCAGCTCCGTGTAGTCACCGAAGCCTGAGTGAGGAGATGCTCAGATCTGTCCTCAGCCATATTGTCGCAGCCTGGTCTGTTATTAGCAATTTTGTCCATCTGATTGAAGCACTGTGACATGAAAGTTGTTTGATTGGCCGAGGGCCGGCAAAGGGCTCCTGACGTCTCAGGCTGTGGTGTCAGCACGAAAACTCTGATGTGGCCTCAGTCACTTCAGGGTGGTGGAGTCAATTAATGTAGTCGTGAGCCCCAGTCGTCTTGCTGGGTGCCATATGTGATTACATATTAGCCATGGCTGATATGTCATTTGCATTTACATCACAGAGCTGAGGAGAGCTGTCAGGTTGTTGTAAGTGGCGCCGGGTGCTCTGCGTTCTCCGACTGAGAATTTTGCTCGGCAAGGAAATGAAGTGCCACACAGTGCCTTCATCTCACAGGTAACTCGCCAGACGGAATTCAGTGAGAAATCCTGACAGTCTGGATCTGGGAAGACACTCTCACCCCAGTCTGTTTCTCTGCTGCACCCTTGATGTCCTCCTGCAGCAAGCCGTTCCTGACTTCTCTGTGATGTTGGAGGGAGCCTGTGTTGTTTGAGATTTGGCTGACTGAGTTGGCAAAACAAGGTGGTGAATACATTTTGATTCAGAATCCTTTGTATGTCCTCTTTCCCATTGGGATACAACGTTTGAGCTTTGAAAACGACTCACTTTCAAATCTCATGGAGACAATACTTTTTAGCCCAGTTTAAAAGAGAAAGTACATCTTGAAAATAGCTACAATCACAAAAACAAAACACCCTTAAGATTCATCATAAGTGTGTTTCATTACATACTGTGAAAAAATAACCTTAACATCATATACACAGGAGACCCAAAACAATAGACCACATATTTTGTTTTTGTTGACTTAGAACTTCAATCCTCAGATAGGTGTGGACACAAAAACACCACAAAGACTGAAAATTGACTCCTGTCTTTCTTGCAAATGTGACTTGGCAATTAGTGCCTGCGCACATCTACAAAGTCTTTCTCAAACGGGGACTTCTGACAACGCTGTGTCTGTCCTGAAATAAGAAGCATCTGTCAGTTCTGAGGACAGTTTCATGTTCTGATGCAGGAGGCAGTCACTTTGTTCCCACATTCCATCTCCCATTCTAATAATGGACACCAGCTAATTAGCATACTTTCTTTTCCTCTCCTTTTTTTTCTATTTTACCTTTACTCAACACATTCACCATATTGTTTGAGCTCAGCAAGCAGGCTTCAAAAGCAACTTTGCAAATTCCAGCTCTTCTCCTTTCACTTTTACCTATGATCAACCCTCTTTGGATTACACTGTTGGTTTTTGAAAACAGGAAAGAAAATAGGAAAGAAAATTAAGCACAACTGTGTCAGAATTTTTGATTCTTAAAGAAAAAATTATTGCAAAACATAAAATTTATTTGTAATTCTATTTGAACATCAAGACATTCAAGAAAATTTAAACCTATCTTGGACTTAATTCCACATGTAAGGTTGTAAACTCATAAGTTATATATCAAGGGCCCTGAAGGAATCAAAGCTTCACTAAAGGTCAATGTGTAAAGCTTTGAACGAGCTACGCATCAACTCATGCTGGCAATATAAACAACTCTTGCTTCTATTCCCAGCTTTAACAAAGTTTTCTTTAGGGGACATAACTTAGACTGAGTGATTATGCAGTTTGCAACTCCCTCTCTGGCTTGGCAGGTCATCTCAACAGTTGATGTCTGTTTCTAATATTGTGATTGTGGTGCAGAATGAGGGGGGCGTACAATGGTACGGAACCCTTGACTCTTCAAATCCTTCCTCCCTGTGATTAATCCCCTCTGCTCCTGTGTTTAAAAAATGATTCATTACAGGCGAGCCCGCCTCGCTTTCCCCTGCACCAGCTCTCCTCAGGGGAGCCATTACCGTGCGCTCCACTGAGCTCGGATTACCTGCCTCTGACCAAACTCCTGTTTGTTTTTACAGGTGCAGTACAGCACTCTTAGAGCGCCCACCAGCCAGCCGCGGAAGAAAAAGTAAGCTAGGCTCGGATAAAAGGCTGGTCTCCGTTTGAATACGGTACAGCGCCATCCACCTGACAACAATGCTCTAGTGCCAGCAGAGCCTGTGACCCCATGCACCCCGTCGTACCACCCTAACTCTGCCCCCTGCTGCTGAGGGGCAGCCGACCGCTCTCTGGTTTGTGTGTTTGCCACCCCCCTGACAGAGGCTGTGAACTGCAGCGGCTAGGAGGGCAGCACATGGCGCTGTCAATCACAAGCCTGGAGGTAAAGAAAAGAGAAGCCCTGTAAGGCCGGCCCTTCATCTTTGGAAATGATTTAGAAAAGGAATGAGAAGCTTTGGGTTTAGCTTACCTTTGACCTCCACTCTTGTTTTGTTTTTAACTTTTGTGCAATTGAAAAATTTGCCTAAAGGTGAAGATAAATAAAAACTGTGCTTAAAATATTTTTTCCATATGTTTATAAAGTTAAAGATCAAAATATTCCAGACATTCACATTAAGATTTGCAGCAATATACTCTGTTTCGATTTTCTTTTGGATTTGTTGTACAAAATATAATTGTAACATCTTGCTTGATTTTAAAGAGTGAATATATATTTATACTGTAATTGCATTAATTGTGAATAATTTCTGACTTTATTTTTGTATGTAAAAGTTCAAACATATTTGACTGATTCATTAGAGTTTCATTTTTACTAAATGTCACATTACATTATCAAATAGAGTATTTGCAAATAATCAATAAAGAATTTTGATCAGTTTTTGTCCTGTGTTTTTCTCCAATAACTGCTCTCTAGTGAGGATGGATTACACCACTGCTTCAGTAGAATACACAGTAAACACATCTGATTACACAACACAGCCATTGGAACAGAGCTCACACACCGGCCACCGCTGCGCCTTGGTTACCCAGCTCACATCAAAGCTGTGTGGCTGCAGTGTGCTTCCTAATGCACTGCTTTGTTGCCTTCTCACAATAACATGGTTCAGATGAGAGAGAAAGAGCTCGTCTCACAGAGAGTACTCTCTCCATCCTCAGCACTTAGCGCTATATATTTCCACTAAAATCACCTGGCCTATCTAATGGCTACACACATACTCTCTCTTCTTTTTTCCATCTGCCTGCCGAGAATGGTTTTTCCAAAAGATGGTTGAAGAATTTTCTTGATCAATCCTCTCTTTGAAATTTAGAATATGCACAAAACGGAAAATCAACTTGTGGCATCTGAAGCTGTCAAGAATTTTTCTGAACAGTTGTCTGATTCTTTCTTTTCTGAGTGTGCCTAATTTCTGGAATAACTGAAAATCCTTTCAGGATATCTTAAGTTCATTGATTATGCCACAGGGTATGAGGCTCCACGTGTGTGCATGAAGCTGAGTTTCCTACTTAACCTGCTGTCTGTCTTTCTGATAGCAGCCAAAAAGCAGCACTCCCGTTAAAATATACATGGCTGGAACTGAAGTTGGGTTGAACTGAGACTTGGACCCCACCGATGGGAGTTTGTTCTAACTGATTGGGGGACTGAGCATCCCTGTTGGGTCCCCCCCCTCCTCCTCAGCAGTATGCTGGTGAAAGAGCATCCATCTGTGCTTTGTGAGGAGTTTGATTGGCTCAGGGGGACCTGGTGAAGCCCCGGGCTATCTCTTTTGACAGGCTGATAGAGACATCACTGGGCTCTCCCAGGAGCTGCCACCAGGGGTCCATTTCAAAGTGAGAGGGTGTGGAGGTGACCCTGAGCTTCTGACGAGCTAAATCCCACACACTGGCTGAGACCCTCCTACATTCTTGGCTCCGTCAAGGCTTGGGAGGTGGGGAGATAGGGGTTTGGGTGCTGTCTGTGCTGGGAGTAAGGCAGAACTGGAGCAAAAGGGGAGAGTGCAAGTGGATCTCTGGTAAGACCTGATGAAGTGTCCCCAAGAGGTGAAACCAATTAAGCAAAACTCCCAGGGCACTATTAGTCAATGTTTCTGTAAACAAACTGCTGGACCCAGATATTTAAATCTTTGAGGGGAAACATTAATAAAGAACCTGATCATTAATAGGCTCATGAAGTGATATTTCACAAAAAAAAATAGTCTCAAATCTATTCATTTTGTGTCATAGGCAGATATATTATTAAGACATTGACATGAAGCATGTGGGAGTACAGTTTCCTGTCTCCAAGCTGTCAGATCTTTGAATCTTTGGCACTGAGGTTCTTTCCCGTATCATTGACAGTCAGCGGATCATACCGGCCAGCCTGACAGGGTTACAATAATTGTTGATATGACTGCATGCGCCAGTGCACACTCATGCCACCTACTCAGACACACATAGAGTAGATGAACACAAACACACATAAGCTCTTCTTCAGAGAGATATAATTATACTTTAGAAATTATTTATCAATGTTATTTTTCTCCTGGGAAGGAAACAAGTCTCTGCAGAGCAAGTCACCGTGCAGTATGGTCCCAGAATGCAGAGGGGAAAATCCCTGGATGTTTTACATGTCTGCTAATGAACATTTGAGCCACACAGCAGTTAACATTGTCTGATCACATTTTTTTCTCCAGTAGTTGTTGTTGTGCATGGTGTGGCAGTGATGTCTTCATCAGGCTGTCAAAAAGGAAGTGCCTGCAGCTGTGGTGGATCCCCCCAGAGCCTGTCACACTGCTTGTTTCCATGGCAGTCCTTCAGGCAGCACCACAGGCAGGCTGTGTGCAAGGACCCATACAACCTGTTTTTTCAGCAGCCGCTCCTCTGATGTTCAGCCCCGGAGCGGGCGTCAAACTACCAGAGAGTGCAGGGAAAGAGAGAAAACTGCACCCGTTTCCTCTGTCGCAGTTCCGTGCTGCTTTACAAAAAAACATGCATAGCAAAAAGAAAAAAACTTCCTCATTTGAATAAGCCACTTCTCTCTGCACCTCCTTAGTAATTGTTACATGTGCAATGCTGTTAAGGTTCTGTGACCTCCTCTCTGAGAGCCACACTGTGCGCAGTAGGACAAAGTGAGAAAAGCACGACTCATCGTTGACTTACATGTGTTCGAGCTCGTATGCATGTGTTATTTGGTCTGCTTGTACCTCCTGAGAAGCAGGTCAGAAAGATCAGTGACTGTGTCTCAAGTCCCAAATGGCTTTAATCAAAGGTGCAGAGGTTAGGGTCTGCATGCAGACCCAAAGCTGACACCAATAAAGAGCAGGCATTGCAAGGTATGAACAAAATCTGAAAGAAAAAAAATCAATCAGAGTTGCTGATTATTTTCCTATTTGTGTACATTGACATGGAGCTGTATGAAGAGGTTTTAAAAAGATGCCTGTGACTTGCTTTTTCCTACTGGTTGTAACTCAACCAGATAGTGCACAGCTTTAGTCCTGTGATAGAAGATGTAAATCTCAATAATCAGGATTGATGTTGTCTTTGGGAGTAGGAGTGGGAATATGACTGAGATAACAACACAGAGAAAAATGGTCGCTAATAGCAGCTGTTTTCACTGCTTACAGTTTACTAATAATTCATTTTGCAGCTCAGAGAACACAGCGGTGTTAAAACATGGCAAAAGCCATAATTCTTTATAGCATCAAGAATAGAAGATGGCCTTTGTGAGCTGAAATTAAATCATTGGCCTTTAAAAGCATCTCTCCAAGGGGCAAGCTGCATTAATAAATTCAACTGATTCTGCTTTAATATTATTCAGAGTGCATTAAAATGAAGACAACAGCTGGGATCATGCCCAGTCTCAGGGGTATTGCTTGGGCCAATGAGTGCCTGCGAGATGCAAAGCATGTCTGAGTGTAACCCTGCTCTGCGGATGGGGGTAACACAAGGTCTCAGTGTTACAGGTGCAGGCTTGACAGTTGCTGTTCTAGGATCAGAGGTTGTCGGGTACTGACACCGGCCACAGGACAGCTCCTGCCTGCCTCAAAAACAATGTCACATGGGAGCAGACATGCGGCCACCCAGCCAATCAGACCAGCGACTGCCACAACCATGACAGAACTGCTTATGAGATGTACAAGAACCTTCAAACTATTAAATGCTTTGTTTAAGTGCTGTTGAGCTGAATAGTTATGAGCTTTCTTTGTTATTAAGAAAAATGGAGGGGGAAAAAAATGCTCCTTGGCTTTGAAAAAAAAAAAGTGGAAATAAAGTGTTAAGTTTTCTAACATCCAGTGTTACATCAGTGCTCTATAGTTAGCACACTGAAACAATACAAAGAATCATTGAACTGCATATTTCATTCTAATTAACAGTGATATAACGCAATGTGACTCTCAGCCTCCTGAGGAAAGAGCACCACGTTTTTGTTTGATGAATCTGCTAAAGCCACAGCTAGTCTCGCCACTAACCCCTGGGGAATCAGGTATCATTAGAGATATGAACAGATCTGCTTTTTGTCTCGCTGAAAGAATGGGAAAACACATTTTTTCTGTGCTGACACTCAGGTGAATGGGGAAGTGTTCAATATTAATAGCCTTTCATCAAGGACACAATTAGGACACCTCTATTTGACACATTCTATAGGTTCTGAATGAATATGGATATATGGTCCCAAGGAAGGAGCCACTGGCTGCATAACAAAATGAAATCTCCTGCAATTCCGGCACAATGAAGGATGCACAACATGACTATTGGGGGGACTGATTTTGATCCAATGTGAATTTAAAGGAAGCAAGAGACTTTGAGCATATTTTTTATTAGCCCAACTTATAATTCACGGCCGAGGGCAAGTTGTATATTTATCCAAATTAGCATACATGCTGCTACACAAACATATAAATGCAGCACACATATTTAAGACCCATCATTTTTTGTGTGGTATACTTCCAGTACTAACTCCTTACCCTAGTCAGTTTCCATATTCCTTTCCTTTTGAAAATGAAAAATAAAATACCAGTGGTCACGGATCAGTCAGGGGTTCACACATAGAGATTATCTGATTAGTGAGAGCAGTTTAGTGTGTGCGATTTCTCCACCAGAGGCTTTGTGTGCTAAGGCTAAGGTGTGAAGAGGGCTGTGGTGAAGTGAGGAGACTAATCATATGTGTATCACCCCTGAGCACTGTCTCCTCCAAGCTCTGCCATGCTATGACACCAGAGAGTCATGTAGCACATGAGCACAGTTAGGCCCATTAACCAGAGCGGCTAATTATCGGCTCCTACAAGGTCTTCCAGCTCTCGGGCATCGCATGCTCTCATTTCTGATTAAAAACATAAATGCATGCAGGAAAAAAAGAGGATCAATTACAGCGAGGCAGAAAAGATAACAGCCCCTGTACCAGAGTAATTAGGCAGGGTGTTTCATCGGAACCGCTTCCTCTGTGATGAAGGTTTAAAGAGTCCAGTGGCAGAAACACCACAACTGTGTTTGTTTTATTTATGATGCTGCAGTGTCACCCACCAGGGCCCAATTAGCCTGCGACTGATGCCTCGGAAAACATCTCTCTGCTCCTCTTTGACAGGAAATGAAAGCCCCTTGCGCTTATGTCCTTCTGGTGACCTGCGGGCTTCAACCTGTTCAGGGCAGACTGGCCAACAGCAAAGACTTGAACGTGCCACAACAACCTCCTTCCTCCTTTCAGGCCAGTTGCCAGCTTATTTCAAAGCTTTTAACTACATCGACAGGGGATGCAGTGTGGATAATGTGGTAGTTTTAGAAGTATTTAGGTGACAGATTCATGTTTAACGCCACTCTTTCTCCTGTCTGACTTCGGTGGTGATGCCAATGTAGGCTCCAGCTTCAGCATTTCCTCACTCACATGAGGGAGTACCATAAGGAATGAGCCTGATTGCAGTGTTGGCTTGAGCTCTTCCACCAGCTTCAAACCATTTGTCAGAGTAATTTTCTTAATTAGCTGCGATGTTCTCTGATTAAAATAGTATTTACCAATTTACATCATATCAGCCGACTCTGGGTTTAAATTGGCTTTCATGGACGTAAAGCATATGTTTTCCACAAAGGGAGAAATAAGACAGCAAATGATCAAGTCAAGCTTTCATATGGCATTATTAATACTTTTTGTAAAGGACATGCTCATTTCAGTGAGCAGTTTCTCTTTCACTCTTCTTAACAACAACCGACTCTAAAAGCAGTCCTTCACACCTTCCTCTTTTCTTCGTTAGAAATACACAGTGTGTCATGTAATCCTTGATTTACTACACTCTCATACTAAGAGGTGCACGCATACGCATACGCACACGCACACACACACACACACACACACAAACACACACACACACACACACACACAGACATAGTTTATTAGTTTCAATAGGCGAATGAAAAAGAATGTCTATGGTCCTTTAAGCAAGCAGCAAGAGACCAATTAGCAAGTATCTCTATTCAATTTCTCCATATCTCTACTCAGAGAGTGTGTGTGAAAGAGAGAGAGAGGGATGGAGAGAGAGAGGTCTGGAAGGGGGGAGGAGTTTGAGGGGCACAGACAGGAAGAGAGAGAGAAAACAAAGCCATCATCTCCCAGTGCTTGCCCTCCTCTCCCCTCTCCTCTGCAGCTCCAATTACTGGCTCCTCTCCCTGCCATCAGTATGCAGCAGGGCCGCTCCTCTCCTCAACTCGCCCCAGGCCATTGAATACGTTACCTCCGCTATGGGGCTCGGGGCTCAGGGGCACTGCGCCCCCTAACCCCCTGGATAATTTGGGATTCCTGCTCCTGCCTTGGAGAGCTGAAAACAAATAAAACAGGCAGATAAATAAAGAAATAAGGTTGCCTCACAAATATCCAGAGATCTACTGATTTATTGATTTGTTCATTCCTCTACTTATTATTTGTAAATCATTACTGATTCCCAGCCACCCACACCCCTGTCTTAAACCTACGCCAGAGGAGGAGAATGCACATCACTCAGGCCCAAAATTAGAAACTGTAGGAATGTGAATTTTAGAAGTAATGTGCATTTTTTTAAAACACAAACTACCAAAGATGAAGGCATTTTTGGACAATTTTAACTTAAATGTTTCCTATTAAATGAATTACTTTGCAAGTTATCATATTAAAAATGAATTTTTTTTATATATATATCACACTACAATATTTGTCTTTGTTATGTTTCTTCTCCAGCATGACTGATTTTTTGTGATATTAATATCTGCAGTAACTCCCTGGTTAAGTTTTCTTCCTGGAATACTATTGTAAACAGTAAAGGACTGTGAATACTGTGAATACTTTACAATAAATTACTTCAAAATTTGCAACAAACTTTTAACAGTGATTGTTAAATGCTTCAGCCTTAAAACTTCTCTCATTTTTATCAGAGTGTAAGAAATAATTGTTGAATATCTAAATTTTTAAGAGCATTTTACAGACCCTCACAGTTCCCATCTCAAGGAAACACCACTGTCAGGTGAGAAAAAAAAAAAAACGTTTCACCCTAAAAATCTGCACCATGCACTTGAGGCAAGTCTATAAATCTGTTCAAACTAGACTGCCTCTGGCCCAGATTTCTTCTCCATCTCCCTGTCTCTGTCCAAGGTTTAAGGTTTAAGATAGCTCACAGCTACAGACCATACAGTTCTTAATAAAGCTCTCCGGGTTTCAGGCACAACATAGAATGGTGTGTTTTAACATCCTATTTCAAAAAGAAAGATTTTTTTCTAAGGAGAAGTAGTCACAAGCGCCATAATGTAGCCCTCTACATCACTTTTTGTATCAGTATCACAATGCTTAAGAAGAGGCGAATGTAGTGGAAATGCATGCAATCATGTGCTGGAATGAATAACAAAGCAGTGCTCGAGTATAAATTTATTTTGAAAGAGTCTCTGCGTCTGTCTAGAGGCTTTTATGTTGACAAACACCTACACTGTAGTTCTCATGCAGTGGTCTGTGTCTACAGCTGCTCGGCCCACTCGCCTATGAGCAGATGCGGGCTCTTTCTCTCTTTTTGGGAACAGCTTCATAACTGTATGTGTGTGTGTGTGTGTGTGTGTGTGTGTGTGTGTGTTTTAGGCTGGATAACAATGCAAAGAAATGGGGTGGAAATGGTGGCGTGAAAAAAGAGATCTTCCACTTCATTGTACAGCTCGAGGAGGTAACTGAGAGTAGAAACCCTTAACGTGGGCCGTCCAAGTCAGACAGCTCACACATCGCACCCAGAGCGCTCCATCCTCCTCATAGTGACATTAATGCCTGTTTAATATGCTCCTGTTTCCCTCTAAAAAACAGTTGGTGTAAATGATCACTAGATTACTTAATGTAGCGCTGAATCAATGCTCAAACATGTCTGTCCTTGCTATGCAGAGCAGGCGGGTTGGAGGAGAGGAGAGACAGTGAGGATGATAGAGCCATGGGGGAAATTATGAGATTATGTGCACACTGTTGTTACTCTTGGCTTCTTGCTGAATTTTGTCAGTGACTGTTTCTCTTTTTTAATAGCTGGCAACAACTGGTCGGGCAAAGTTAAATCTGCTGGCCACATGATTTTATATCGTCAAATAGGGTGTTCACAAATTCAAGCATGATGTAATGCTAAGTGAGGTAATGCTCAAACAATTATAAAGAGGCCCCGTTCTCTTTCTTCCATCACAGCCTCAACTTCAAGGCTGTGGAGAGTCCCTACATAATTGTTCTAATGCAGAAAAATCATACATTTGAAAGAAACCACATACAAGGTGGGATTTGACAAGCTCATAAAGTGCACTCTGCCTAAATACCTTATGACAATGTTTGATTAATGACAGTCCATTCAAGGCTAGGCAGCAGAGGTAGAGAAGGCACCTGCTCCTCAAAGGCCATCTCTAATCATTCTCATCTGGACTCCCTGCTGACACACTAACCTGCTGTTTCTGAGGAAAGGAGATCTGCCTCCCAGATCCTCAAACACTTCTCTGGGCCCGCTGTATTACTTTCCTAATTCAGCCCAGATGTGACGTCCCCACTCTGCCATCCTGTTTTTTTCCCCCTCCGTTTTGCTTCATCTCATTCCCACCTGCTAGCTGACCTGCAGACCTCAGGCCCAGACTCTCATTAGGTTTGCCTCTCTCAAAGTAAAGTCCTGCTCTTTGAATTGCAGCAATTTTTTTTTTTTTTTTTGCCTCAGCCCGGAGGGTCTGCAGTGAAGTCTGCATACTACAGAGAGTGCTGGAATCCTACTTCAGTCACATCTTTGCATGATTCTTGTTGTCTGGGCAAGAGTCTGCTTGGTCATCCTGTATGATCAAACAGACATGTAAACGGCTTAAATGTGTGGTACGATATGATCAGTCTCTTTGTCTGTATGCATTAAGTCATTCACTATTTACTATTCTTCTCTACATGATCATCACCTGAAGTTGGCTTGAACGATTGATGTGATGCATTTAAACTTTTGTTCTCCGACAAACTATAACTTTTCTAGAACCAAGTAATGTTGTAACAAAACATTCAGCCCTTGCTTCACAGTTAGTTTTCTTGGTCATAGTTTTTCATTATTTTTTTTTGGGTTCTGAACCATCTTTAGACAAAATAGGAGAAGCAGAATGATTAACTGATTTCTCTCTCTCAAAAAAAAAAAAAAAAAAAAAAAAAAAAAAAAAAAAAAAAAAAAAAAAAAAAAAACAAGCATAGAAACTGCAAAGCTTTATTTGGTAGCTTTATCAACATTATAAACTTGACAGTTTGAAACCTCGAGCATTATGATTATTTGTTTATCTCAGCCATGATAGCTTTGCAAGTTGGCTAAAAAAGACAGGGAAAAAAGGTTTGGTAACATACTTTGGTAACATACATTGGTAACAAATTTTACACTCTGTTTTGTGGCTTTATCAACATAAAAGACAAAACTTATTTGTCTGAAACTTTGAGCATCACCTTGTACTGATCCGCGGAGTGTATGTTTTTCCCAAACATGTTAGCTTTGTGAGGTAGCATGACCAAGCTAGGCTAAAAAGGGAGTGAGCTTCGTTAAAACCAATGTCACCTCAAACTTCATTACCATTGCATGCCCCAGACTTTTACTCTGAATAATTTTTTCCTGTCTGTTTATCCTTTTTTATTATTTTGCCAGATTCAGCCTAAATGCTCATGCTAAATGTGACACTCGATGCTCTCACAGCTTCTTTCTATATCCTGCCACCCATTGAATGTGACCGTAGTGACTCCGCCTTTGGTGACATCACACAAATATATTATCATATTATCTGTGTTGAGATTCCATATTTACTAGGAGGAAGTTGTCGGCACACAAACCAATTTAAGAGGAAAATTTAATTCATGGTGCAGTTGTAGTTACCCTGAGCATGTATTGAACCACGGATGTCAAACCAAACTGTTCGCTTACCCCTTGAAGAGAGAGACTGTTGGATTCCAATGAAAAAAAAATGAAAGCTATGTCATTGTCAGATGATGAACACCACTGGTTAGCGTTGACCGCCTGAAAGATCTCTGCTTTAATTGGATTGCACGGCTTTCCCCAAGCTGATGGACATGCTTGTCTCTCAGGACCGCTGAGCGTCTGTCTCCACTGGATGGGCCCCAGTAAATAATCTCTCTCCCCTAAACACTTACTGTTAATTGTGTTTTTTTCCCCTCTTCCTTGTTGAGATGTGGTAGGGGGGATGGGGGGATAATTAAGACAATGCCTTTGCGCTCCACTTTGGATCTGAGGGGGTGTCCCACTAGGGCCGAGACAGGTGCCTGTTACTGGAGGAGACTTACTGACAAGGCCTGTCAATCAAGCAAGCAGAGCTCTGCATTTCTTCAGCTCTGAGGTGCGCTATTCCCTTTAGCCTGTTTATTCTAAATAGTTTTAAAATGCTTCAGATTAAGCAGGTAGCAAACAGGCACAGTCTGTCGGTGGGAATCATTGTTCCCCAGTCTTTATGTGCATCATGAGTCTCAATGCATCAGCAGCTGTGCTCATGGTGGGACGAGGGAGCTTGCACTTTAGGAAAGAACAACTACATTACATCAAACAGTGCAACTAAGTATTGGGGGAAAACTCCTCGGACTATTGCTGTTTCTTTTTTCATTCCCAGTGCCTGATACAAAAGGTCATTCAAGGGTTTAGCACCAAGTAAACTCTGTGCTGAACATTTGCATTAAGAGCAAAAGAAAACATGGAGAAAGACTTGTTTTTGTTGTTATTTTATTCAATCTGGAGGGCACAGTCAAATTGTGCACAGCCATGTGGACAGGACTTACAGTATAATAACATAATCAAGGAAAATATGGAATAGTTGTGAAAAAAGCACTATCTCTTTAAAGTTGCCCCTCATCTAGCAGACAGGCTGGAGAAAGGTGCCAGCAGCTATTCACAGCGGAGCGGGAAAGCAGGTCACGGAGTCACGGCCACTAAGAGCCACTGTGCTATAGAGTGCCACTGACAGGCTCGTACAAGGCCGGGGCCTCATCTGGCTGTAGAGCCAAAATTTAGGCACTGAATATGGTCTACTGTGGAGGCAAAGAAAAGCCATCCTTTTGCAGAGAGAGAGAATAACTGTACTCTTTAAAAATATTTGCACATTTATGAGGGTAAATAAAGGATTGATAGACTGGAGAAGAACTTTCACAAATAGAGGAGGGATGTAGGACTCTCGTATTTCCTCTGATTCTTGTGTAAGATTTTTTTATTCTTATTTTTGAAAAATGTGCAGCCCCTCACTCTGTGCTAAATGTGATATGGGAGTTAAGTGAAGGCGAGTGGGTCTGAGCTCCCCGGCAACCGTATAGCCACTCGTCACACGCAGACAGGAAATGGACAGCCACTTTGGGGAAATTCAATTCACTTGTCGTCCACTGTGAAAAAGATTGAATCATGTAGGCATTTGAGGTGATTTAATGGTGTTAACATACGCACAGTGGAGCTCCATGACTTAAGCTGCACAGACTCTGGATTATTGAGTTCAGTGTAAAATCAGTCACTTCTCTAGAGTCCATTTGACTAGGAGAAATGGATGGACATTAGCAGGAATTCTGAAAGTGATCCATTTCTTTAAGGGGATAAACTAGTGATGGATTTCTCCTTGGGTGCTGTTCAGTTCAGTTGTTGAAATTCTCTAGATCTCACTTTCTCTTTTTCTTCCTTCAGTTGCATTTGGCAACCATCAGATTTGGATATTTCTTAAAGTTCTGATGTGCTGGGGAAAAAAAATCATGTCTGAATGACACACGCAGCAAGAAGTTGGGTTTGATGGCTCAAAGCTGCTTTTGTCTTTGTTTGATGTGAGGGCCAGGGGGGTCAAGAGTGGTGGTGAATCTGGCCAATAAACTTTTTTAACTCAAAAAGTTAGTGAAATAACTGAAATGACTTTATGAGTGACGCACAACAGTAGAATTTGTTTAACCATAAATACACATAAACTCATCCTGCAACATAAATCATGAGATATTGTTATTACAGATGCCAAATTCTCTGTGCTGTGTGAAGGATTTTGCTCCACAACTGTTCAGACCAAAAACATTAAACAATGTCATCCTGAGCTTTGACGTTCTTTATGGACATAATGCATATCCTGTTTTCTCCTGATAACCCCTCTCTCCATTAACTGTTGTTATGTATCTGTGCTGGGAAAAATATGGCTGAAGGTTCTTTGGCTTTAAGTGTAGATGATAAGTTGGGATCAGTGTAGTTTTTCACCTGCTACTCGAACCATATTTGGCTTAACATTTTTAGAACAGAATTTCAACCTCTGTTGATTTCAAATACTGATGATGTTGAGTGTGAGAGGAAATTGACCAAGTTAATGCTGTTAGGGAATTTCCTCACAGACAAGATAAAATATTTACTGAGATGAGTTATTCACTTCCTCATAGGGCTGATTTACAGTTTGATTTTCTGTTATCAAGTGTATGGCTTCAGTCTTGGGGGGGTTACACTCTTTGTTTTCAGAACATTGATTTTATCCATGTAGCTCCAAATTATACATAAAAACTTCAATGATGCATGTAACACAACCCCCTTTTCTTGTAGGACCCCCCCCCCCCACACACACACACACACAACACAAATAAGTTCCCCAAGCAGACGTCAAGAATTTTGTTGTTTGTAAAATAAAAATGAAAAAGCTTAGAATTTCAAGCATGATCATGTTTTTAACACTTCACCACAACATGATTAATTATTTCATTTGTGTCAGCTGATTGATTCTAGTTGTCTCTGATATTTTTTTAAAAATGTGATTTTTCTTTTAACACAACTTTTAGAATCTAAAATGAACTAATTTTAGATTTCTTGCATCACAAACTAACTTTTTAGAATGTATAACATAAATAAAACTGCAAAGAATGTAAACTTTTGCACTTTATCGAGGGTGCTCAAGTAAAGTCACTTAGACTCCCACAGAGATTGTCAGAGGGACGAACCGTCTGTTTCAGTGCAAGACTGGCCATTAGGCTTGACCTCAAGCATCCCTTTATTTGCTTTAAATAAATTAATAAATAAATAAATATTGAAAATAAAGAAATGAAGTCATTCAGATGAGTTTGTGTAGTTTTTTTCATCATTCAGTTTGGTCCTCTTCAACAGCACAGATATAAACAGTGTCCATGTCTGAAGACTCCTCATCAGCTGCACGGAGCGTGGGAGTTCTTGTATCTGGAAACAAGCTTTAGCTGACTTTTTTCAGACTACAACAACATCCTCCTCCCTGCGCTCCGTGCACATGTCCTCTCACTCGGTGCATTATAACCCTGATGAGCTGACCACATCCTTGGAACACTTCACAAGATAAATAATTGAACTCTCAATAGCCCTTGATGGACAAAAATTGCTCCTCCAGCTGCCACTTCTTCTTTTTGCTTTGTTCTCAAAAGCAACAACAACAAATGGGTCTTTGCAGAATCCCACCATAAGAAAACACATTTCACAGTGATAACACATAAGAGCCGGGGGTTACATTACTCTCCTGCTCAGATGATTTGTGCCATTAGAGGTAGCCTATGTGTTGTACAAATAGTAATAAAGAAGCCTTCAAAAGAGCTATGTGATCTTAAAAGAGTGTTTTATCCCAGCACATGACTGATGTCACTATCATCAGTTATCTGTTAGCAGCTAACTTGTCTTTTCTGCAATCAGCAGAGGAGCAGACAAAGGTTTCAGAGCACAGATGAGGACTTTAAACAATAGGTGGCAGTGTGCTACCACAGAAGCCAGACCACAGGATCTGCAAGTTTGTCTGAATCCAGTCTTGGCAGAGGGAGGCTTGAGGCTGTTCTGTGGATTTAATTAGACAGAAACAGATACTCACATGTTCATTTCTCAGCTGCCTCCCATCCATTTCTTTACAGTCTGCTGGGGAAAAACGCTTTATGGTCCAATTGTAACTTTAACTGTGAGCACAGACAGAAGCACACATTCATAGTGGAAAGCCAAAGTGTTAAGACCTTGTTTCACACCTCCTAGAGGCAACCATTACAGCAGGTAGAGCTGTCAGAATCACAGGCCAACTGTTAAAATACACAAAGGAGAGGGCACAGACTTTTTTTGTGCAGACAAAGAAACCATTTTTTGAAAATGTCTTGAGATATGAGCCAGGATGAAGACCACACCCATCAAACAAAGACCTTTAGGAAACTTTTATTTGCAAAGATAGAAATACTGTTTTCAAATCACCTTGACTTGGCTCCGTAATCAAGATGACTTTTTAGGATACATCTAAACTTTTTGCAGCCATTCAAATTATTTTTTTTTTCTGCCACTGCTTGGCTGTTATCAACCGAATCATACTAAAAACCTATACAAAATAATAACACGAAATTGTCCTTATCTACGAGGCTTGGGTTTTTGGTTACACTATAGAAGCAAGCTATGCTAAGATCATGCTAGCTGACATGCCAATTGCCAGTAGAGGAGCAAAGCACTCAAAAAAAATAATAAAAAATCCAGGGATATAATTGAATCAGAGGGGAAATGCTGCTGTGTTGGTGACAGAAAAGAGAACAAGGAGCCAGAAGAAAAATATTTAGACCACAGAGTAGTCAGAAAAACTCTGGGCCTACCGCTAACCTTCACATACATGTTGAAAGCAAGGTGTCACGGCATGCAAATGAGAAGTAGCCTGGATAAGCACTGTTAATGAACCCAGCCATTGAACTCCAAACATCGTCTCGTCATTGTCAGATAGGTGCACTATAAATAGTCAGTTTGGCTGAGAGCCAGAGGGAGAGGCTAAGGCAGAGCTAGCAGCAATAGGATAGGCCCTTTATTGTGTTATGACAGACAGAGGGGACGATCAGACAGGATAGAGATATGGGCTTTCCTTTCCAGATTAATTAAAGAAAGGATCAATTAACAGTGATGAAAACCATGGCGGCATACTGACTAGCTGATAGGCCAATCAAGCCTTGAAATGCAGAGTAGTTGGCATGTTTTTATCTCTCCATACTTAATTGCAATTTTCCAGAGGGAATGACGTGATCAAAATGGCGGGGTGAAATTAGCTGCACATGAAGAAAGTATTTATTTGATGCGTTTGTTCTATGATTTCAGCATTGTATTTTTAAAGGGGATATTTTTCCTTTTTAATTCTTAATTTCTGTGTTTATCCTCCCTTGCTCACCTTTATCATGCTTGTTGTGAACACGGTTTCACTCTTCAACATCAGCTTTTGCTGAGTAGCAAAATTACCCGACTGAGGACAATTTGTCCCACACTGCCCCATCATGCCAGATGCATGTGGTTCTACAATATGGAGCATTCAGGAAGTAATTTGCATCCGAGGGTATGATTTCATATCTCCTTACCGCTGCTGTTTTGTGGAAGATATGAGCTGGTAGAGACCTTACAGTCGATGAAGAGAAGAGAGATTTGACACCTGACTTTAGGTGTAAAATGAAGGCTGTATTTGCAAAGAATTAACATGCAAACAGGAATGTGATGTGGAAGTTTACAAGTGGTACAGGACTTTGTAAAATTAATATTGCAATGACCTTTGACCCTGGGGAAGCACAGGTTATACTTAAGCTCTTGGGTGTTATGTTTTCCAAAATCCCCAACACAGCACCCACATTTTGATTGACAAAGTCACGAAATCAATCAAAGGCTAGAGAAAAAAAATACGCATACATAATAACACACTAATACTTTATGATTGCTCTGTCTTAAAAAGTTGTAAAATAATGCAACAAACTCAAGTTGCACTGACGGTCTTAAAAATGTAACCATTTGCTTGTTTTTAATAATTTATCCAGTTATTATAACAATATTAGCTTAGATTAAACACACACACATTGCTCATTACCTTGGGAACACAGCCCACCAAAAGCTCATTTCCTGTTGAGGAAGACTGCCTAACCCCGATTGACCCTAAGATATTCCCATTACCATGGGCCAATGTTTAAGGGAGAGCTTATTGAGCTACCTCAGCTGGAACACCCAGCACTGATTTATGGGACTACTTTGCTTTTTAATGATTATCTGTTTATTTTCTTCTCCACACAAATCATATCAGAAACAAGAAAACAGGAAGTATTACTTACTTGTGCCAGAAAATGACAGGAAAAGATGAAAGGAGTGGAAGTATTGCAGTCTTCTGTTTGGAAAATTAAAGCTTTGGTATAAAATAAATTATTTTGAAATCCCCAAAAGGAGGTAAGAGGTTTAAGATATCATGGTGAAGAGAAAGCCTCTTTTTGGTTCATTTTTGTCTTACAAAGGTGTTTTAAAAGTGTTATGAGAAGGAGCAGGCTCTCTTTACATTCCTCAGACACTTTTTATTGCAAGGACAAGGTCTTAAAAATGCATGCTGTAACCTTTCCTGTTTTCCCCCAGCTGTGTATGACCATTATGCACAACAAGAATCCTGAGATCTCTCCATGTCAGTTACTGTTGGATGGAAGAGAAGCTTAAGTGAGTCTGTCATGGTAATTATGGCAGATAGCCGAGGACTATCAGCTCCTCAGCTCACTCTCTGCTGGTCTGATTCATCCTGAACGTAAAGAGTCTCCTGTGAGCTAGGGGAGAAATTGAAGAGATGCACTTATCTACCTAATGGCAACAGCTGAGCCAAATCACATGCATTTTATGTTGAGGAATAACTGTATTTTTGAGGAATGGTATCAACGCGGCTGTGTTTGATTATCCATCAGGCTGTGTCACAATATGAGTGAACGCTGTGTTACCCAGCTGACTGGTTAAAGTACAAGCAGTGTCACAGGATTGTCATTCAGTTTATAATTTGTTTGTGACAACCCAGTCAGTGTTTGACAGGACAAGTGACCGAAAAAGAACATATCCTAGCACCCATATGACGCAGATTTTTGCTTTATCGTATTTCTGCATGTCTAATGACAGCTAGAAACAATCAGTTTTTCTGTAAAGATTGACAAATTGTGTATCTTGGTTTTTAAATGCTTTTCTGTGCCACTGCTGTAAATACTTAAGAGACTTTTTTAATCCACAGCAGTGGTATTGTGGCACATTATCTCTGGCGTATAAGTTACTTAAATGAGACAATGGGACTCTGTGAAACCAGAGTAAGCCAGTAGATGTAATGTGTTTGTGCATGGACATCAGTGGTGAAGCAGAGCCGTTTTACAGTCATTTATCTGAAAATGGCAACATAATGCAATAACATTTGGGAAGCAACTGTTTTGATTGGGATGGGATAGTCTGCTGAGCTGGAGTTACACGCTGAAAAAACAGTATTAGTGTCCGTCATTTGAGGTAACTAACGGGGTTTGGGTTACAGGGTTTTTTGGGAAATCAAATTAGTCTGTCAGACATCCAATTTGCGTTTTAGTTTAGTCAAATGTAGACAATGCATAATATGCTGGAGGCCACACGACAAAGAGGAAAGTGGCTCATTTGTATTACATAACACAACAAAAGTGCTGCCCTTGATGTGAAATGGAAACTTTTATTTTGCTTGGCACAGAAATGACCTACACTTGATGTGCCGAAGACCTTGTAATCAAAAGGTTCAGCAAGCTGCTCAGCAAATCCAATGTGAATAATACATTTCCATTAAAAAGGCTCATTAAAATAATTGTTGGTCAATAAACTAGCGAGAGTAGGAGTTTACTTCAGAACGGACGTCTGGATTGCTAAGCCTCTGCGGTGAGCACACAGTTCCTCCACAGCTAAATCATATCAGATGGACTATTGACAGCTTCCTGTCAATAGCTGAGCCCATGGAGGGTTAGCTATTTGCACATTGACTGATTGACTGTTTCTTAATAGACACATAATTGGTGACAAAGACCTTCCAATGAAGTGTCATTTGCCAGAGCATTTGTGATAATTCACAGCCTGTCCCATTTTCTGTTGGACACAGTCCCAAAGTAGGGCTGTGATGAGACACATGAACCACCACACAGTGTCACACAAACAGGAGAACATGTTCAGTGTTTTTGTAGCATGAGGGAATAGCTCTTCACAATGAGCACAAGACAAACAAAGCAGGAAGCTGGTATGAAATCTATACATGGAAACATGGAGGATGCAATATGGAGCATCTCAAACTCTGACCTGCAATAACATTATTCATTGGCAGTAATATTACAAGCTATTTCCTCTCATTCCACACTGTGGACAATGTTGGTGGATAGTAATTTTCACATGGCACTTTTGTTTACCTTATTTATCTGCTCTCCTGTCTGACATAACCATCATTGGCTTCATCAGGGAGACAAAGCATTTACAGCCGGCTGCTGTGATTGCAATATAGAGCAGGCATTTAAAGAGGGAGAGAAAAAAAAAAAAGAAAAGGAAAAACGCCTCCGTAATCCTGCTGCATTTCACGAAAGCACTGCTTTTCAAACCAGCTGCTTGGAGGATTTTTAACATCTATTAATGCAGAATTACTCCAATTACAAGCCTTCTTTGCACCAAGGCCCCCTTCCGCTGCCTGCGTTAGATAGTGCACACCTCTGGGAGCCAATCACAGCCTTCACAGCCACTGGCAGCAGATGTAAGCAATTTACTTCTGATTTCTTCATATTCAGTGTGAGACAAGCTCCTGGTGACCCACGACCCCAGAGCCTGCAGGATTCTAACCCTATCAAATTAAAGCTCTCTGCTCACTTATTCCCCAGCGCTCCTCTGGTGCTAAGCAGCCATCTCGCTGCATAGCAACGCCGCTCGGGCGTGCTCGCTCATACGCCCTGCCTCATCAGCTGCTATTAGGGAAAATATACAGTGCTCTAATTGGATGAGATTCAGCTAAGGAAGTGCAGTTAAAGGTCATTTTCCACCGTGTGCCTCCTGCTCTTCAGAATAATTTCTGTGTCCTCCGTCTTTGGGTGCTGTTAAACAATAGGGCCAAAGTTACAATCCTTCTCTCTCTTCCTGACGGAGCACCACAGGCTGTGATGAGCAGCAAGTCCTGTGAATCATGTAAACAACATGGCCGGGCCCTGACTGATGTGCTCTATGTCAACTGCACATCTCCAACACTGTCTGCCTCCAGAGTGTCCCTGCGCCTTTGTCTTAACCTTGTCGTTAACCAATTTCATACGTTTGCTGAAGGTTACAGAAATTAGTCTACATTTCACTGGATTTTCTCTCGTGGTGTCACTTTTGAAACTGCTTCAAAAATGTCTGTTCTCAATCAATGTACAATTGAATGGCAAAGGAATCTGGATGCTTATTTTTAGTATGATGTTTCATTTCCAGCTATTGCCTTCATCAGGAGTACCATTAAAGATGTGAGTCAGTAGAAATCATTCAGCAGTTGCGACGGATAGAATGATTAATTTCTTAGCTTGAATGCTCTTGGCAATGCAAATTATTAACCACAGAGTTTTGAGAAAACTTTTTCATTTCCCCTTGAAAACTCTTGGAACAGCAAAAATCTTTACAAATCTAAGTCTCCGGCAGGTGTTTCAGATAACATTTGTTTGAAAAAGCTATGACCAAAACGTTGCAATAAATTATTCTGGAAGTTTAGTCAGTGTGCGGGAATTCTTCTTCTATCTTCTTGAAAAATCTGAAACCACCTGTATTTTGTAAAACAGTGGCGAAAAGTGAGATCACAGGAAAAAAAGTCATTTAACACCAAAAATCCAAATTTAAAGGTTTACTTTGATGTCTAATTCATTAGCATCTGCATTCTTGCTTAGGCGTACCACACAACAAGATTTTAAACCAGATTTGATTCAGGGCTAGTAGCCAATTATTTGTCCAAATTGACCTGAAGGACTGTTATGTAAACACAACAGTTTTACTGCTTCCTGTTGTGACCTGGAGTTGTAAGTATTGTGTGTGTTTGATAGTACAACTCTTGGTCAGACTGCCTCTAATGGAAAAACCTGCAATAACCAATGAGAGGAGCAGTCAGAAAAAGCACATGGATGTTTGTGGCATGTCTACTGATATTCTTTTCCTGTTTTCCGTTGTTTTGGACTCAAACACATGCCAGGATGGACAGCGTACAAAGTTGTTCAACCTCTCTGTTGGTTTATCTGAAGTCTTCTGTAAGCTCTCATGTTCAAGGAATCATTGATCAAATTTTAAGTGTGCAGTCTAGCCTTCTTCAGAAGTGTGTGTGGCCCAAGGACTAAATATGTAAAAACTGACATGTGTTTATTCATTCATACTTTTAAAATTGGTATAAAGATGTCAAAGTTGTCTTGTCTGACTGCCCTTAGGTGATTCATTGTATTTATATTTAATATTTGTAAATGTCCAGTAATAAGAGCACATCAAAGTATTGTTTTGCTCTGCGAAGCATCACAATGCACCAGACCTTTCATTCATGTCTTAACCTGTACAGTATGTTCAGAGGTTCATTCATTCTGGAGCAGTGATAAACAGCTTGAGAATGACGACCTATTATTTTGTTTGAATGCACATCAGCTGTTTTATGGTATGAACTGAAAATCCCTCATAAGATCCATGACCTTCTTAAGTCACGAGTCATTTCATAAATAAATAATTTTCTCCACCGAGGGGCTTTGGTTCAATTCACCAGCTTATGATGCAATAATTATGAACACAGACCTCCAGCACTTTCACTTAGTGCTCTAATGTATAGATGCTTACTGCATGAGGATCAATAAACTGAAGCAAAGCTCATGTACTGTACCATTTTAGAAACATATGATAATAGTTTTAAACTGCTTTTTGTAAGAAATACCACACTAATCAAAACTTTCTCTGAGAAACATTAAAACTCAAATGGTTTGATTTGACCTTTGAATGGATTAATTATTGATGTTTCTAATTTTGTAAATATTGTCCAATTCTTTCATGGCTTGCAAGGAACTCCCTCTATCTGTCATGACAACAAAACATTTTACAAATCATCACAAATATTTGAATTGCACCTTTGCCATTTTTGGCCTCAGTAACGGGTCGAAAAGTGTGTTGTTTTCAGTCTCTACCATCTTCTGATGTGAGCCGTGTTTAAGCCTGGTTAGCTCCTTCAGAGTAAATGCTGCAGTTTTGTGTGGACTCACAGTTAGTGGGGGATTTTCAAGGCTCCCTGTCTGCCAATTTTACAGCTGGAAGGGCAAAGGCCTTTTGAGCTCCACTGGAAAACTGCAAGACATTCAGCCAAGGAGAGGGTTGGGCCCTAAGTTCCACAGCTTCTCCCACCTTTTGTCCTGCCTGAAAGGCCTCACTGCCTGAAACGCATCACTTGACGCCCAGTGTTTGCTGTTGGGAAACCTGATTAAAGGAGGCGAGACGTACACATACACAGCCTAAGCCTATCAATGACTCTCACAACCCCCCAGGATACTGTATTTGTCCTTGCAGCTTGGGTGCTCCGAGTGAATGCTGCCGTCCATTGATCTTTGTCTGATAAAGCCGCCGGCGTGGTGTGCATGGTGCCTTATGGGTTTCATTCCACTCAGGCGAGTCCATTTCAGTGAGCTGTGGTTGAGCTAATGTGGGACTCGCTGCGCCAGTCACGGCCTTTGGGATTTGGCCTAAGTGCTGTGCGTTGTGATGCTTTGCGCTGAAATTCTCAAGCACAGGCAGCTTTGAAAGTCTTTTACACTTCTTAAACAATTCCTTTGAGTTTCTGTCAAATATGTAGGTGAGTAAAACACGGCATATAAAATATTCATTTAGGAATGTGTTATTTTAAATTGCTGTTTACGAAATAATGTAGTCTCTCACAAAAGAGTCTTCACAGTATCAAATGGCGTTAAAGAATTCCTTTCCATCCGCAAAGCACTTGTGTGTCTTTAAAAGAAAGAAGTCTGATTGCTGAGCAAACACTCCTGTCCAAGACATCTGACAGATGCTCTTTGAGTTCTATTGGCTTAGATCCCGCTGCCTGTCACCTTTCACATCTCAATAGGCCCAGAGGTGACCTCTCTGCTGCCTGGGAGCTCCACCCATTATTGGCCCTAACACAATCAAATGCACGTTCAGCATTTGAGGGTTGAAGCGGTGGCAGCCACTAAGGTGCCCTCGCGCACAGTGAGGGCCGACTCCTGTGACCTTTAGCACCTGAACCATGACCCTCATTTACAAGCAGGTCACCTCTGCAGCAACTGCATTTACGCAGGGTCAGCTAAGATCTCTGTACACCTAGAAGCTCTAAAAAGCAGACTGATCTTAATCATTGAGTGTTTCCTGAGAGTGGAAGCAACATGAGGGAGTGGGGTCACAGCTGGGCAAAACAAGAAACACAACACGGAGCGGAGAGAGAAATTAACACCTTTCTTCTTAGAAATACACACACACTCAGGCCTGAGCTCAATTATCATCATAAGAGATGAAGTGAGCATCAAGATGGTGCTTTCAACAGAAGCTAAACATTGACTCCTATATGTATCCCTGTGGAGAGAAATAAAGGTTACAGTCCAGTGTTTTATGACTGCCATAAAAGTAAGGAGTGTATTTTTTTCCAAAACCATCACAAGTTTCAATCATTATTTAAAAAATCCAACTCTAAGATGAAATCTGCTTTAAATCATATTTAGATCTAAAACAACGGGAAACAACGGCCTTCATCTTATCAGTGTGAACCATAGTTTGACAAAATGAGAATATAAATCTGTTTTTTTCAGTAACATGAACTAACTATATTCAGCCATGAACCAAACCACCTCTTTTATTTCCCTGGTTTCTTCAGCATTGGAAATATGATGGCACAGAAGTCTCCATTGTTGCAGACTGCTCTGCCCTGGCATACAGCTGTGTGGAAACAGTGCTCTTATTGCTTAGGCATCTCAATAAAAGTTATAGAAAAAAGGAGAGGAGGTCTCCGCTTTGACCTTGGTAGCTTGAAATGGCATTAAAGGAGTGACATATCGCAGCGTGTCATGGTTAATCAAGTTCCCACTGAACAGAGAATAAGAAGAGGAGCCTTGGAGTTAAGAGATGAAGTCAGGTATTGTTTAGTGGAAAATTAAAATCTTTGCTTGGTTGGATTTATAAAAACTTCTCAGTCTGTATTATTATCAGTACAACGCCAGTGTATTGAAGACATACCTTACGCTTCCTTCCTCCCTTGCTGTTTCTGTAAATCTGTCAGAATAAAGCAGGAGTTTCATTTAATTCGGTTCTGCTTAATACTCCACACACAGAGAGATTCACCTGTCATCTGTTACTCTCTCATAACACATTTACTGAGAGATAGACAAAAGGGAGAAAAGAAAAGAGGAGGACATGTAGGGAGAGAGAGGAAATAAATTGAGAGAGTGAGAGAGAAAGAAAGGAAGAGAGAGGGAGGGAGGGAGGTCACAGCGACCGTGTGATGGTCGCTGACACAGGAGTTCAGCCTGCGGTCAAGGGAGGCAGTTGAAGATGAAACAGACACACAGGCAAGGCTCTGTGTGCAGGTGCCCCCTTGCTGCCCCGCTCGCTTTCATCCCCCATCCACTCCCACATTGCCCCGCCAGCCCCGCCTGCTATCCACCAATCAGGGCACAGGGGGGCGGCGGCACAGTGGGGACACATCAAAGCGTTCTCTCGGTGAGAGGCTCAGGGCTGATGCTGGCACAACACAGAGGAGCACAGAAGAAAGCAGGGACGGCCAGTTAGAAAAAAGGAGTCCAAATGGAATGGAAAAAAGGAGTCTAAGCAGAACAAAACATTTCATTCTCTTCACAAACCAGCATTATGCCAGCCGAGCATCCAAAAACCCAGACACATTTTTCTCACTGCCTTGAGCCAATGGCCCCCTTGAGTATGTGAACAAGGGGGATAATTTAATTAAGAAAATCCAATCTTCCAGTTTGAGGGAACAAAGTTAGATTTGAATGAGCGCAATATGTTCCCTCCTTTCTTTTTTCAAATTAAAATTTCATAGCTGAAATCAAAGCGTTGCTGAGGTGCCCCCATCTCTATTGAGTGTGCGCTTTCTGAACAGACGTGATGATGAGAAAACTGCTAGTTTTTCCGTGTCCTCGAATCTAATTAAAAATATTTATAACATACTACTTGTGTATAAAGAATGTGATGGTCCGTGGGTGAATCAAACACCAAAAATGTGTTTTCCGCACTAAGCAGAAAGAAAACAAGGTTATTTTTTTTATATATTTGCACTTAACAAACGGACATCTTCACACTAATGGACACATCCAGTCTCACGTCTTGTCATTAAACTGTGGAGGTTCATGATTTTCAAACTTATACCAACATATATTAATGTCTTCTCTCTGTTCCATGACCCTTCATGTCTGCTCCAAACTTATAATGACTTTCTTTGTGAAAGCCCTCAGAGTGAGGAGAGCTTTCCAAATGAGAAGCAACCCTGCAATAATGCTGAGCAGCCCGCACACAAGTACCAGCGTCATAACACGAGCGTGTCAAGTCCCTAAGTGAGTATGATGCACAATCCAGCAAGCTTTTGCATATGTTAAGAAGGATAATAGGCTCCTATGGGAGTAGAGGCTAAGGCCCAAAAGTGAGCATGACTGTAAAAGTGCTGTGAAGGGGTAGCACACTACACGGAGAAAGTGTTGGTGCGCCAGTGAACAAACACAGCTTTGAATTATGAACTACATGGAGGAAATGAGGCAGCACTTGTATTTACAATGCTAACGGTTTAAAGGTTCAGCATCACCTTCCCTAAGGCACAGTCAGTAATTTGAACAAAATGTCACTCAAAATACAAAGAAAGCGAAAGGGAGAAGAAAGTGAGTGATACCCTTGCTTAAAAGAGGAGCTTTTGATTTACTAAATGCTCTCTTTACTCATGGTTCCCCCAATGGAGGCCGAAACATGAAGCACAACATTAAGATCAATACCTAACAAAAACAACAGCAACAAAACAACACCCTTGTGGCTGTGTTGGAATCGGGCTGCGAGGGAGTGCTTCTGCTGTTCTTATCCCCCCATCGCTCTCGTTCTGAGTCCTGTCAATAAGACGAGCAACGCCTCAAAATTCCAAACGTTTGAATTCAACCTTTATGTGGTGACCTATTAGGAAAAAACTAAACACACTTCAAAAGAATCTGGTCATCGGACACGTTTTGGCACCTTGATGACTGGAGGCACAGCGTAAAGACAATGCTTTCATCATCCCCTGCCCTAGGTAGAAACTATCATAGTGTATTGACTGCTTGCAACCCCTTGTTGATCATTACAGGGGAGAGGACATACAGGTGTGGAAACATGAAACCTTATTGACGGAAATATCAAAGCCACAGACAGCTGCTGTTGACCCTTTCAGCGTGTCAGCACTCATCTCTTGCTTCTGGGCACTGTTTAAGTGATATTATAGACATGGCATCTCAACATAATGAAAACTTATTGATGCCCTGTGCTGCCGTAATGATGGAATTGACTGAATGCACCAAGCTATTTTTTGTATTATTCAAGCCGTTTGACATGTGTCAATGTCCCGAAATAAAAGAGAAGGTTTTATCTGACTGGTGTCAATCACTTTAAAGCATATTTTACACGCTTTGAAGACTGCGGTGGCATAAACGTCTGAACAATGAGAAATGTGGCAGTTGGGACAAATCTCAGGATTTATCACTGAACAATAAAACAGAGCTGCTCAGCAGGAAATGGGACACATTGAACACATGTTCTGTGCTGTGTGCAATCTCATGTAAAGACCCAGCTGACATTCTGGCAGCGTCCTCCTTTCTGTTTTCACTTGCCGTTCTTTTGCTCCCCTGCCAGCTTATCCTGTGTGTGGTCTTTTCTGTGACTTGGCACTGTACCTCTGTGGCTCAGATTACCACATTCACATTGGTTTCATTGAACAAGCCCTGCAGTAGTAGTGTTTTTTTTTGGGGGGGGGGGCAGCCACATGGTCAACACGGGCAAGGTCGGATCTGAAAGTGCAGAATTTAGTAAAGTAAGAGGTGTCACTGCGGTGCTGTGAACACGTGGCTCGGCAGCATGTATTTGGGATGACCTTCCCATTGTTTGTGAGCAGAGGCTAACCCTGCCCCTGGTCTGGGCTGGGTCTCTGCCCGGAGCCAACCTCATCAGACTTGCAGCGACTACCTATCCATCTTCCCTCATTGTGCACAGAGGTGACAGCTGGCATTCAGCTGTTTGTAAAAGGCCTTTAAAAAACACGCAGGGCCTCCGTACCCAGCTACATTAAAGTAATTAGCTGCCAAGCTAGTAGAAAGCACCCCCCACCGAGTGCCAGCAAGACTGCGGATTGAAGTCGGCATCCTGTTTGACACATCTGGGCAAGGGAGAGTAATGAAAACAGCTGCTTCTGCCCATATGGCATCCAAAGGCTGGCAGCGTGGCGGTGTGCTGTGCCAACCTTAGGCAAATTATCCATCATTAATCCCGGGATCTGACCAGCATACGAGTTGCTGCTAATCAAAACATCTGGGGATGGTGGCAGAAGAAGGGGGGGTCTCACTTGAAAGGGACGTATTTTGTGAGCAGAGTCGATGCAAGTCGACTGTTCAACAGAGAGCCCTGGGCAGATTACAGGTGTGATATTTGCAGACAAATAGTGGACAAATGCGGCACCAGAGAGGTGCAGAATGAACAAAATGTGCAGGAAAAAAAAAAGCTCAACAGACATATGCATGCTCTCTCTCCATTTATATTTTCTCCATAAATAATAAATGGCAACTGTTAATGTTTTGGACAGAAAAAGAGCCCAACGTGACTTTTAAATGCTGCTGTTTTATAAAATCCTTACGACACAAACAGAAAAAAAAATCAATCCCATGCTATACTTTGATTAGCTGTAAATTGCCCTCACATGAGTTTCTGCGTTTGTCTATTGTGTGTCCTTTGCATTCATAGGCTAGCCCGTTCAAAACGCGGCTTCAAATTCCCTCAGAAAGTCAGTGACATTAAAATGTCCTTTGATGTGCCTTCCCCAAGCAGGGAGCACTAACAGTAATAGTGATTCTGTCACTTAATGCTTTTCCGGGGATCAATAGCTCTTAAATGCTAAAGTGGGACAATTAAAAATAAATAGGAGGTTGCTCTAGTCTAAATCAGATTATACATTGCTGCCCCTAGCAGGTCCTCAAAAGCACAGTATGCCTCCTCAGTGAGTCATCTGCACAGCACCCTGGTTTGTGCAGGATGACTGATGCATATGTAAGTAAGGAAGAATTAGAAACACACTGCTTCTTTTTTCTTTGCCTAGCAGAGGCTTACTCAGTCAGTCAATACAGTACTCCCAGATTAAAACACTGATCTAGAATATACAAAGCTGGGGAAAAAAAAGAATACCGCTCACAAAATTTGACTGGTGTCTAATTTATTGCAATTAATATCTTTGAAATTTCCCAAATGGCGAAATAATGACAAGGCTTGGATTAATATTGGCTTTTGAGGATCCATCAGCCTGAGCTGCGGCAGCGAGGTCGCAGGTTGGCTCCAGCTCCCCTGTGGCTGCTGCTGTAATGTCAACTCTGGCAGTAATACAGCTGTAACTGGAGGCAGAGCGTGATGGGAACCTGCTCCTGACAGACATGACCAAACCCAACACAATTAGCCGGTGACAGCAGGTGCTGCCTAACTCTGTTGCGTTAACACGTCTCAGGTTTCCTCATAATGGCCACAAAGTGATCCTAACTTTCAATTAACACATCCCCTGCCTCCATTGCCCCAGCCAGCCACTCATTTCCACATCCCCGCCATTAGCTGCGTGGGAAGCATGGCTTTGGCACATGGCGGGCGAGCTCTGTGCATGCTGACCGTGAGAGGCAACAGTGTTCACAAACAAAGACGCTCATGTCCTCAGTTTCTCCCTTTTCCCTCCCTCTCTGTTTCTCCAAACACGCAAATACCACTCTATTCTTCAAAGTTTTAAACAAACACTACCCTCTGAGATCTACACCCCAGATTTGTAGCAAAGAGCCGCCAAGGCTTTATGACGGTGAATATCAGTCTCTGTCCAGCACAAAGGGGAAGCACTGATGTTCCCACTCGAGTCTAAATCAGGATAAATGGCCTCCAGGAGAACACAAGGAGGAGGCAGCAAAAACACACATAGTGCAGAGAGGTTCATCTTCATTCACTCATGTACTATCCATCATTTCATGTGACTCCACAACAAAGGCCTTGTAGTCCACACAAGCATCTCTGTGACACAGTGCCAGGGGAATTACACGGCACAAAATGACTGCTCAGGTACGGAGCGCTGTGCTGTCAAACAGCTCTCTGGTCTTTAACTTGCTCTGTGCTCTCCATCAGAGCAGAATAGAGAAGTGCTCAGCTCTGTCATTTGAGTTTATTGACCTTTAGTGATTCACTGGCAGGCTGGACCTTAAACAACGGACAAGAGGTGAAAGCCTTGGGCCTAACCTACACTTCATTGGCAAACACATGCAGCCCGATGAGTGACACAGCTCTATAAAGTGTCATTTACCTTGTCAGAATGCAGATACACCATCCATATGGATGGACACGCATCCTCTGGAGGTCACACATGCTCTGCCTGCAGACTGAGCTGTGAGTAACCCTCTAACCTCTAATCTTTCACAGCAACAACTTTATAGTAAAAGGCTTTTGTTGGGATTAAATAGGACTTAACTTGGCATGAAAACCATATCTACTCTTGCAAAAAGAAGACTTACAAATACAGTCCATCAATGGAGAATAATTGTACTTCCTTTAATTGTTACTATCCTTTAGATGCTACACAGGCGGCACACACAACAATGGCTGTATGGTGCATAAAACATTGAGCCAAGCTTGGTCTCAGAGGTACAGTACCCAGCAGCACTTGTCATGCTGTTTCTATCGCAGTTTCGACCTTGTTTGAGGGGCAATGAGAGTCGTCAGGAGCTCCCCTAACTTCCCTGGGACTCAGTAAAAAAATGACAGGTCCCTGCAGAGTCTGAATAAACATTTGCCTCAGCGAAAGTTGTGTGTAATTTGCTCTTTGCCATCTTAACTGTAGTTATTACTATTTTAAATGGATACATCTGTCTATGTGAAGTCTTTCATTACCTCCACTCATTACTGGCACATCACAGTGCTCCCCAAGGACACGCCTTTTACGTGCTCATCCGCTGAAATCCACTTTAATGTTCTGAATGTGACGCTCGTCTCCAAACAAATTTGTCTGAAGCAATTAAAAAGTATCACCTCGCAAACAGCCCCTCCTAAATGCTGTGTTTTACATCAGCTCCTCTCCTACTGTCTATGCAGCGCTACGTGTTTGACCTTACTTTACACAGCATCTGACATGAATAGATTAGAAGTAATGGCTTACTTTGGGTTTTATATGGAAAAAATGTTTTAATTTGTGTACATGCATTACTTGTGCATTACCTATAACTTTTCACCACCACATAATTGATTTGAAAAGAGTCTTGAGTCAAGACAGTGTGAGCAAAATTGAGAGCTACATTCGTTTCATTCCAGAAACTTTTGAAATTTTGATGTTTTCAGCCCCATACTGAGTTAATTTACTTGATAGATAGGAGCCTGTTTAATTTTGGAGTACAGATTTTTTTTTTCTAAATCTTTTTCCCATTTTGTTGCTTGAACCAACATCCAATTATACTGGATCTGCACTTCATCAACTTTACTCTTAAAGATAAAGTTCACAGGATTTCAAAGCACAGCTGAGAACTCTCCATGTATGTGAAACGTATACACTAAATAGGTTACATTCACAGTCGGTGAGTTTGTACAGATCTTTAAATTCCCTTCAAAGTCAACATCCATATTTTGTGTAATCACAGCTGAAAGTTTTGTGACCTGAACACTGTACCCCACCATGGCATCAGATGTCTGAACATCCTGCTTCAGACACACTGCCAGGCTCAATAAAATCCAGGTCAAGATAAAACCATGTGAGACTTAAAGTAGCACGAAAGGGTCCTGACTTGTGAAGTGGACAGAAATATGAGCCTCTCAGGAATGTAAGTGTTCTGGACATCATGAAAAAATGCAGTTGTTGCTGATGAAATCAGGTGGTTCCAGGCCTCATTTATAGTTCAGTGTTGACTGTAATGACAATCGCATAGTTTCAGTACGTGACTCAACATATGCCTGCACTTAAGATAATTACCTTTTGAAGGTGGCTTTTAGTTTATATTTACCTTTAAGGGCTTCTTCTGAGTATAGCCAAAAGCACCAAATAGCTGTGATTAAAACTGTGGAGCTGGAAATGATCCTCTGTACCTGACTTTTAGGGTGAATTACCAACTTCCTTTGGAAAATATTTTCCCAGTTTGTCTCATATTGTTTGTTCAGCTGTACTACTGAACTGCTCGATACCTGCTGGCAAACTGGTTTCCTGTCTCCTCTAATCCAGTGTCTCACTGCAGCTATGGGATGTGACACAGCTTTGATCTGAAACATAGGGCTCATGTGAGCGCTGTTAGAGGGTAGAATAAGGTTAGTGTGGTTGGGGTGAATGTGTGCTGAATACACACAGAAGCCACTCGATGGTCAAAGTGATTGCTTTTAAAGGGAAATATAACTATAAATTTGAACACAACTAACAATTTTTGTTTGTTAAATTCTGACTTTTGCAAAAAAAAAACAAAAAAAAAACAAGAAATCAAAGAAATGACTTGGGGAAATCACTGCAACATAGTACCCTGTTCCAATACTGTTACGGGATTTCTCAAAAAAAATTAAATTAAATTAAATTAAATAAAATAACCCCCCCCAAAAACAAAACAAGAGCAGATTTGAACCCTAAATCCAAGAGACCATTTCTGACCACTGAAAGTTCCTAAATAATGAATAGTAAGTAAACTGCACTGATTCAGTACTGTTTATTCACTTGTTCATTTAAATTTCATTTCCACATTACAGGCTCACCTATGCTCTCTTTATAGGTGAAAAGATGTACAGTTACACAATATTAACCTTGCACAGAATAGTGCATCATTATGTTGTAATAGACGTTAGACAGTGCATCCATGGGAGGGCGCTCAGACAAATCTTCATTCCTACTTTGCATTTCAACTGACATTCAAACCCAGATCAGCTTTTCTGTCATAGTTACCTGACTCCATGCTAGGGCACGATACCACACATAGTTTTTGACTGATTCCCTCACAAAGTTTCACTGTGTTCCATTGAGCTTATCTGTGAGCAGCTGAAAAAAAGAAACATGATTGACATGTTCTACATTTCCTTATTATTATTTATTTAAAGTTGCTGTGAAGACTTTCTGAAAAAGCTACCATTAGCGCTAAGGCTTTCTATACGCCTTTGCACCCCACTGTCAAAATGAACCAATTTTTTTTTGTTTTGTTTTGAAGAGATGAATGAAAGGCAGATCTTATTAACACTACATTTCTTTATTCAAGACATTTTTTCCCCAAATACAATGCAATTAGGTTAAGTATTTATTAACAGTTCGTGGCAGTTAAGTTAGTGGTTACTTAGCAATTGGTGACATTTTTTGAAATGTGACAACAGGCAAACTTTGTAAGTTTTTACTGTTGTTTTGTAGCTGGCTATAATCAGCTCTTTGATATATCCATAGTGTAAGTGAATCCTGGTTATGTCCTGCCAGTGCACATCTACCAAGCAGAGCAAATGTAACCTGGCTCTTCCTATTATTGATAGACACTTGAGTTTGAACAGATCACTGCAGTATAACTGCTGAATGTAGGTTGGGATGAACATCCTCACAAACAGCTCAGCCTGTGTTTAGCCTTGAGCTCATATTCTAGCCTGTAGCCTGTGCCCTACCACTCTCCTGTTTATCTTTCTTAAGTTCTTTTTTGGTCAGACAGTCCAGCTCCTGTTTCCACCATTACTATAAAATAAATCACAGAAATCCTTTTCAGCAGGGAAAAAACACAGATCTCTCTTCGCATTGCTTAACTTTGTCAGCTGGTGTGGTGTTGTAATCGAGACTTTGGTGTGCCGCAAATCAATTTGGTCCTTCTCGACCCAAAAGGGAAGCTGAGCTGAGCTGAAAAATAGCATTTAGAAATAGCCTTTTTTTAGTGCTGAAAATCTCATTTTAAGCTGTAAATTTTGATCAGGCATATATCTAGAGATGAGACTTTTCTTAAGATCACTTGGCTAGTCCTCACAGTCCAGAAAAACAAAAGAGGCTGTGGTGCCAGTCTCTTTGTTAGACAGAGACCAATATCATTCTTTTGCATCTACCCCCTGCTGGCTATGCATTCTGTTGGGAATAGGTTTCTTGAAAACCCCTCGACATGTTAAATGTAAGAGACAGCCTTGTGATTGAAAGACATCCAACAACTGCCACAGTCGCCCCAACAATATCGCAGCTTTCTCTTCTTCCAGAAGTTACATCCTCACAGTGAAGCAACAGATTCAAACTCTAAAACTCTAGTCAATGGCCAGCTGCCTGATTTCGGAATGCAGTCATTAAAGCTGCTATGAATCACAGGCCAACTACACAATAATGTCAGAAAAATGCTTTCATTTCTTTCAGTATGCTAACTGAACCAAGAGAGGCATCGACACTCCATCAGAGCTCCTATGAAAACAAAGAGAAGGCAAACCTGTAATTTTTTGTTCAGTAAGAGTAATGCAATCTCCAAAATTAACTCACACTATTTATTACACTACTACCTAATTTTGTTTAACACACACACAGAGAATAGGAGGAATTATTCAGAGGTTACAGAACAAATTACCTTTTTTTTCCTGACAAAGAAGTTCACATTTTAGAAATGATGCCCCAATATCCCATATCACTGACACCACAGTAATCAGTACCATGTAATTTAACCAAAAGTTTCTTGTCATCTTATTTCCCTCCATTTGTCTTTTTGGAGTATATTTTCATTAGAAGCACACATTTATGCAGAATTGGTTTGTGGGTGTTTAAACGTATCCACCAATAACCCTGTGCTGTCAGGCAATTGCACCTTGCTGGAAGAAGCCTGATGAAATAAATGCTGGCTGCTGACTCCTCCAATTTCATGGCACTCCTCATCGTCACCCCGAGAGCCTTTCCCCAGATTGAGATATTTGCAAACTGTCATCTCCCATAAATAGCTGTCTACTCAGATGCAGCCAGTGCCCCTCTAACTCAGATTCTGAGCAGCTTTAGTGCACCATTTCCACATTCTTGCCTGTTAGACTATGAAAAGTCAGAGCGGCAGGAAAAGAAGTAGTGACAGTGTCGGATGTGTGATGAAGCAAAAGTCCTTTTAAACAACACACAAGCAGTCACACAGCAATGTACATACCTTTCCTCACTTCGTACCTAGCCCCGTCACTCACTTCCCAAGACTCCTTATCCGACATGCTGCAATCTTTGAACTCCATTAGTGGAAGCAAATCCCTCTCCCTGTCTTCAGGATAAAATGGGCTTTGGCGTACTTCCATGCTGAGATTAAAAGTTGTCATGTCTTTTGTGGCTGCAGAGCTGGAGTAAGTTTTCACAGCTCTTTTGGATGTTATCTGGCAGTTCATTATTACATGCATTGACATTAGATATATGGGAGATAAGAATGAACTAATTTCATGCTTTCTTTGGATTACAGTGACATGAAACTCAAATAAATTACATTTTGAGAATACCCTCTCCAATATTTCTCTCCTGCCTGTAGTTTTGGCTTCCACTCTCCAAATGACAAATGGAAATATTTGGATAAGGCCAATGCTGGGATTTACTGCTCAATGAAAGAACATATACGACATGAGTTTAACAGTATGATTTGTAATCAGACTCCTGAGCAAATGCCAAGCTATATTGTATTGTTTATCCTCTGATAGTAACACCTCATTTTATTGGCAACTGTTCTGGAAACATTATAGCCCACATGAAACTAATGAGAAGTCGCAGCAAGGTAAACGTACAGCCAATAATGAATGGACTCAATTTGCCAAAGGAGTCCATATGTACAAACAGTGTGAGGCTAATTGAACGTTACAAACGGCTGCAAGAGTGTGAACCCTAAAACACATTTGTTTGAGCATGCACTTTTCTGAGGGGCCTCATTAGTAATGGCGCTATTGAAGCTGAGTAGAAATACAACACTCAAACATGGCAGTAGAAGTTAAAAACAAGGTTAATGAGAGGTTTAACAAAGCATCATAGAGCCATGAAAAATAAACCATAAAAAGTGGCTTTTGGTAGCCATTAAACTGTTGGGTTTTTCCTTTCTTTCAGCCAGTATCTCATTGTTACAACAGGAAATGTAGACATGCTGTTAGGCAGCAACACAGGCCTCGGTGAGCTTAGTTATTACCACTGCGCGCCCACTTTTAATAGCCATATGATCCACCCAGGACACGATGGGCTGTGCCTGATAATATCATAACCAAGTATTTACCATGGAGCCGTTTAAGATTTCCCAGATAGAGCTGAAACACTAGAGCTGCAAATTTGTTAATATCATTAAAAGATGTTACCAGTAACTGAAGCTGAGAGAATATGATCCCTGAAGGCCTCCGTCTGTGGAAATAATTTATAATGTAACAGCTATAAAACATGTACAAGTTATCAGGTTCAAGACCTGTCCCACAGTATCTGGAGGCTCCTGTTACACATGACACTGCCTTTAATACAAGTGCTAAAACAATTAAGGGAAATGGATTTTCCACTGTCTACATGTCAGAAATAAGCCTCTCAAAGCTTTAATCAGAGAAAGAAGTCTTTGTGCAGAAGTCACAAATATCTTTGACACTTTTCAGCAAAAGGCTCATTTTTTGTATGTTCTCCCTACATGATCTAACCCTGATTCAAAACGCAAACAGTGGCTCTTAGAAAAAGAAAAAGCATTTAGTTAGATGGTCTGTCAAGACTATCTGAAAACTACTGTTTTTTTAGGATAAAGACTCTGTTTCCCATGAACACTTGCACACTCTGCTGTGAGGAAGGGAGTCTTAAAAAACTGTGTTTGTTTTGAAGTGAATGAAATGAGAGCAGATATTTTTAACACTTCTGTTCTTCTTTCAAGACAACTTTTTACATAGCAACAAGGCAATATACATACGTACTCGTATTTAAGTGGCCCTATTGGTTAAAACTTGAAAAAAAGCATACTTCATAAATTCAGTTTGCACTATTGTTTAGTAGCCAGCCATATTGAACACTTCTCACAGTACGCTTGATTCACTCCTAGTCTATTGACAGACTCTCAAGTTTAAAAAGGTATCTGCTGCATGTGGGTTGGAATACACATTACAGCTTGATAGGTGTTTTAGCGTTTAGCTTTAAGCATTTAGCCCGTGTTCTATCACTCTCACATTCAGCTTTCTTCTTCTCAGCTCAACTGTCCTTTTCATTTAGACAGTTCCACTCCAGTGTCCACCTTTACTACAAAATCAGTCCAACAAATCATTTTAAGCAGAGAAAAACACAGCTCTCCCCTCTCACTGCCAAACTTTAACGGTCTGCGTGATGTTGTCATGGGGACAAGTGCTGGAAATCAATCCTGTCGTACCCAAATGGGAAGTTGAGAAACAGTATAATCACCCATTTTGGCACTGATAATCTCATTTTAAGTTGTGAATTCAGATCAGGCATATATCAAAGAGTGCGACTTTTTCAAGATCACTAAACAAGTCCTTGCAGTAGCTTTAAAAGCTCCAACTTCAAGGCAACACTGGCCACAGCCCTATCAAAGGGAGCTTGTGCCATAAAAATCATTGTAAGCTCTGACATTTTTCTGAGCCATATCTTTACAATCACTACATGCATGAAACCTGCATCAAATGTAGAATAAACTAGTTAAAGATAATGAGGCCCAGCAGAGGTATGAAGGAATAGATGGCCATTGAAGCTGCCACAGTGTTTAGTATCTCCTTTATTATATTCACAATGGTAATGTGATATGTCACAGTGTTGCTAACACACTTCTGTATGCTGTCATCTGGCTGTAATGCTTATCAGGCCTGTGTTGATGATTTGCCCTCTTGTCAGGGACAATTATGCCTGCTTGTGTCATGGCAGCAGGCAGTGTGACTTGCTGTTACTGCTGCAGGAGGGGTGACGCCATGCACTCACAAAGTGCCGTCTGGCCTCCTTGCCAAATCTCAGGTTAGCAGGTGGTGCTGCAGTCAATCTTCCCTCCAGTAAAGGTCCATGTTAGGTGAGAAGCCATTTCCAGGTTAAAGTTAGCATGGATTGTTTGGAGTGAAAAAAGTCTGCAAGTAAATGGTTGAATTTTTGGGACGAGACATTTCCAGCTCTTTTTTGTATGTGATTGGTCTTGTACCAATAAGAAAGCAAAAACAACATTTGAATGTTTTAGTATATGAAGTGTATGCTCTTTACAAGAAAAAATGCTATGGTTGGGTTTTGATTATCGCTGGATAAATGAAGATTTTAATTTAAAAAGCTCATTTTATTTAATGATCTTGACAAGCTCTAAACCAACGTGACTTCATCTTAATTCAAAACTGTTGTGAAAACTCTTGATTTGACTGTCTATTTTGTTTTCTTTCATACTTGGGTGAAGATGTTTAAAAAACCTTTACTCCTGAGGTTTAATGAAATGCTTGGGTAAAATATGTTTAACAAATAAGGGCAATGTATGCATTTCTAGATACTTTTGAACTTTGATAAATCTATAGAGAAATGATATTTGCCAGCTCAAATAACTCCAGCTTTCAGGTGGAGGATACATGACACAAACTGTCAGGTGTATGTTGAAACTTGGAAGCTGTTGGGTTGCCTTTAGACCGAGATAGTCAATTCCAGGACGAGGACTTTGTAGTGTTTCCCTTTAAGCTTTGTTTGGTTCAGAAAGAAGACAGTTTCCCAAAATAAAACTCCTCTCAGTGACCTTCCCTTTCCACTGAGTAGTGCAAATCCCCACTCTCTCTGCCAACAAGGACTCATTACTCCCTGTTTTAAAGAGAGCTTTCTGGTCCAGGAGGCCTCATTACAGCTGGAAAAGACACCCATGGGACATGTGAGGAAAACATTGAAGACCCCCCCTTGAGTAATAAGCCTGCAAACTTCTACACAACACTCAGTGAAGAACTTACAAACTGTAAAGCGAGCAGCCCCCCGCTGTTCCATAGGAAAGGTGTCTTTGAGGTGTGCAGATTGTATGGCTCAGTAGTCAGGAGAACTACTGAATGCTCGCTAACTGATTAGCGCTGCACAACGGTTCAAGACAGCAAAGCAGATACTTTGACACAACTGATGCCTTCACTGTCAAACAGCGCTAAGAAGAACACACTTTGAAGCTTCCCTTTTAGCCAAATGTCAGCACTAATATGGTGTTTCTGTCCTATCCTATTGTCAGAATAAATTACCCATCTGCTCATTAAATTAGCTTCATTAAATAGATAATGTCCCTTGTGAAAACAAGAATGATTTCTTTGATAACAAATAACTGTACGTGAAAAATAAGCACTGTCTCTGGATCTTGAACTACGACAATTGTTGCAGCAAGAAATTTTAGAAGGAGTTATTTTTAGTTGGTGTCTATCCAGTGACCTTGCGGGCAGGATCGAAAACACAGCTGCTCATTTCTTTGGACAAAAATGTTATCTGAACTAATAAACTTTGGACAGCAGTTTACTTTAAGAGAAACATTAAGGGACCTAAAAACTCACAATTGAATTTTCCCACAAAGTCTCACAGACGGTTTTGTTTCAATATTGCTGCAAGCTGTGATTCCCACGTGAAAGGCATCAGCGAGCTGCCTCCTCCTGTCACTCACTGCTAAGGACAGAGAGCCTGGTACGTCAAAGTCGTGACCCCACGCTCCGGGCGAGTGTATCCACCCACAACAACTCCACAGTGTCAGTTACATAGTCTGGACTTGATCACCAAACTAAACTCTTTGGGCCACTTAGGAATACAAACATACAACATTTACTTCTACTTTATGAACGTGGTTGCTCATTCTTTCTCTGGAAAATAAGTTACAAACATTTAGGCAGCTGTATGTGCTATATGTTCACCTGCTCATTTTTCAATTTCTATGTAAAGGAAAATGAGGGTTTCTCAAATGAAAAATAAAGTCTTGTCAACCTGTTTAAAAGTGTGAGTCAGTCAGTGTGCCTCTATGGATCTGATCACTTTTGGATGACTTCAGTGTCTGCAGAGGTCAGCATTCCCAGCAGTTAACACAGTGGCAGATGGCATCTCCATAAGATTTAGTAACACATGTCAACTGGGGCTCCCTTAAGGGAGTTAACCGACCCATTTATAGCATTAACTTCAATCTCATCTATAACAACAGAGGGGTGACTACAGCTTGTGTTCCCCATGCTAATGCAACATGTTTTTTTTCTCCTCTCATGCTGCGGCTTCCTTTTTATTTTAAACCATTCAGCTCAAGATTCTTCCATGGTACCACATGAAGAAACAACACTGTTCATTTTTTCATGCAGCATACAATGAGCACATGTTATATTTTGCTTTGAGCGCTTGGGAGGAGGTTAACTCGCACTCTTTTCCTTCTGTCTTTTTTTTAGTAGGACACTTTGAATGCACCATTCAAAACTATGTGCTGAGAAACAGAGTGGCCAGGTTGACTCTTGACTGTTCATTTCTCATTGTTGTGCTTGAGATGCATTGAAGTTGTCTTGGCTAACAGAGGAGGCCAAATTTGACTCATGTCTTCTGTTATTTATGTGCAATATTATGTGGTCAAGACACCATTCTTCTTTTGTGATGAACTAATTTTCTATTTTTGTTATTTTTTTTGTCATTAATATATAACGTAACAAGTAAGCATTGGGCTGAATGGTTATACCTGGTTAGGCAAATCCAAACTGCACAACAAAAACTGTTCTTTTTAGAAGATCTCTTGCCTGAATTAAGCTCACTGCCTGCATGAGACGGATCAAAAACAGAACTTCTTTTAAAAAGTCACTCAAGCAAATTATGATGGGTTTTTCATAAAGAAAATATATTTCTTTTTTTAACTTAGATTATGAATTATTGTCCTATATTTGAAACATTTTTTTTCTTCTTATAACTTTGTTTGTTTGTTTGACTTCAGACACTTCTCTTTTACTTGTTTTGATGGGTATGGAGTGGTTTTGAATAATTGCTTTTCTTATATGTTTTATTGAGAAAACCCAGGGAAGACAACTAACCTTTTGTGGAAGCTAATGGGGATCTAAATAAAGATTAAAATCTCTATCACAATTAAAATATGTTCTACTGATTGTCATGTTTGAAGAATTTATTTTTAATGATCACCATGTTATAACTCACAAATATGCACATCAAGCTATACTTTCCCATTTGATCATCAAACAGTCCCTCACCCAAATCACAAATATGGTTTGTTTACACTGGGAAATAATCAGCTGTACTTTTTACACTAAGCAGCACATGAATTGAATCCACATACTTCAACAGGTATTGTTAAGTCATAGGGGACTGTTTATTGATGGGCCTTTAAACGCTCAGGTCATTTTAATTGATCAGCTGCGGTGCTCACAAGCTGCGAGTAGCAGGGTGCAGGGGAGCTGCAGGGCAGGGGGAACTTAAGAGCCATTAGGCACAAGTGAGTGCACAATGGTTGATCTGAACAAATTATTGTGGCTGGTCGAGCTTTAAAGAACACTGATTGCAGTGATTATCTTTTCACCAGGAGCATCCAGAGAGCACTGACACTGGCAGAGCATTCAAGACATGTCCAGGAAGAAGTACAATCGGAGAGGGCTCCTCTCGCCAGCACGGATCAATGTGCCATGGCCCGGCAGTGTAAGTGGCTTACTGCTGACATGAGGTCATCTTAATTTTCTTAAATTTATTAACCCCATGGGGACTTTTTGTTTTTGTTGGAGATCAACAGCACTATGTGTCAAACATGCATTTCAATGGTTTCTTCTTTATTTTTGCTATACCCAGAGTAGATTTGAACGATTCAGCATGTAACACAGGTGACCAGTACAGTCCCTACCATATCATATTGCACGTTACTGTGCAATATGATATGGTATAACCTTCATGAAGATACCAGACTCCCATGTACTGACTTGTTGCAAAGCAATCAGGATTTTTACCCGAGAGGAAAAATTAAACTGATCATCCTTGAAGTAAGACAGGATGTGGCTGCTGACAAACACTATTGCACAGTAAATCTAAAAATAAGGATGTTTGTTCACGAAGCACATTACTTTTACCTCACCTACTGTATCATTCAAAGTCCAGATGCTGTGAGGAAAACACTGTAGGATATTTCTGTTAGAAAAAAACAGCTTTTTGTTTATTGTCCTGTCAGACTTTTTGTTTATCAATACCCATAACAAATTCTGTTTGAGTGACAGGACATTGCAAAATGCCAAAGTTGGAGAGAGCTTTCAAGTGGAGGGAAACGGAGTATGCAAGACTGACACTGACTGATTTAGCAAATGTCAAGCAGTTATCTTGAGCAACAAGAGCCACAATCATAATCGGAGAGGCTCACTTTCAAGTAGCTGTTGAAAGAGGAGATATTTTAAAAAAAGATGTTTCATCTGCTTTCCCCGTTCGGCTGGCGTCCATAATTCTGAAGATTTCTGCACTTCTGTTTTCATAATGATAGATATAACCTTGATATTCCAGATTCCTTGAATCACATGACTGGGAAAAATATCTGCACAAACTTTGGATGCTGCTGAGAGAAATGTGCACAACACCATTCCTGGTGTATCTGAGCTGTCACTGAGTTGTCAGAGTACAGTGATGCTGACAATTGATTCATGTGCAAATGTCTACGCTCCCCGCATGGCAGTCAGAGTATATAAAACTCACTTTTCCCTCTGCGAGAATGACAGGATGCAGTGAGTCAAGACAACAAAGCTGTCACAAACAGCTGTCTGCACTGACAATTATCAGATTTATTTATTGACAACGATCGGGCAGAACCACTCCATGAAAAGCATCTCGAGAAGACAGGGACATCCTCTCCTGTTAGACAGGATGGACAACTATGATAATACACTGCACACTTACACTGATAGGATGCTGTCAATCACATCCTCTTTGAAAGGCTACAGACTGATGGCTGAAAAATTCTTTGAGGCACTCGTTCATTACCTTTCACCATCCTCTAAGAGGAAAGAGCTCCCAGTCAAGTCAATGTGAAGCACCAGAAATTGAACTGGGTCAAAGAAAAATAATGTTCGGCTAAGTGAATTCAGTGAAAAATCGCCCCAGTAATGAAGATCTACTGTGCTGAGCACATAATGATGAAAAGGCTAACACTATTACAGAGACGGTCTCACCTCAGTGTCGCATCGGCTCTCTGAGGACAGCTATATGTGTATCTCGAGAAACACAGAGTACAGGCCACCACCCTCAAGTGGCTTATGTACTCCTGGTCACAAATGCAGTGCCCTGCGGTTAATTTAATGATCTCTCCATCTAAAACCTCCCCTGAAAGGTGAGCTTCATAATAATTGTAACCCTACTTGTTTGGTGGCAAGCAGGGGATGCATGTGACTTGGCTGTGGGGGACATCTTTTAATCCTAGCGGTCCTGATAGCTCTCGCCTCGCATCTCATCTTGTCTTTGCTGTGCCCCACTGCTACACATTACATAAAGAGGCTGCACTGTTTGTTCACGGCTGTAAGTGTCACACCTATCTGGAGAAGTTCATTTGTATTAGTGGATGCTCTCAGCATGCCCCTGTGCCCACGCCTTATGGGATGTATGTATACTAAGGGCCACCAGCTGATTTAGGTAACAAGGTTTTCAAAAGAGCAAGTATTTGGCTTGAGCTCACTCCCAAGTGCTGCATAAGAAGTATGTGATGAAAAGTATGGGATTGGATTTTACCTTTTTTGTGCCATGATACTCCCAGGGGCAAATCCCACTTATGCGGATAATGTCAAACATTGCAGTGACACTTGGAATATTGCAGCTACAGATGGAACATGTGACGGCTAATTCCAAATATCTCCATTTAATTATAATGTGAGTGAATAACACAGATGGTTTAATAACAATATTCCGATCAAGGTACCGCTTCTTTTAACATTTACCTTCATTTGCTATCTCTTCCCTGGAAATGCAGTGCAAATACTTCCTGAAATAGAGGTCAAATTATTCAAATTACAATCATCATAATCTGTCCAAGACTAAATACAATTCAAACAATGAGGGAAGAAAAGAAAAAGATCTGGAATTCAATCTCTTTTTTTATAAACCAGAAAGCTGCGCTCATCCAGGAAACCCTCTTTTGTCATTTAAAGTCAGTTTAACTCATACACTAACATCTACAAATGGATTATAAACACAAACAAGTCACTTTACACAGGTTGATTCTTTGAAGGCAGACTGCATTAAAGCATTGGAAAAATAAACATCTCCAAACTGCGCTGTGTTAAGAGAAGACTGACATAGCATGAGCAAATGTCAGAAATTTAGCATGCACTAATATAAGACGTTTGCTGCAGATATGAACCGAGCCCATGGATGTCGTTAAGCCCTCCAAGTTGTCATGCTAACAGTATCTAACAGGATACATTCTCACTCCTACCTGAAGGGTGTTATTTCATCACAGAAAAGCAGATAACTTACTCCAGAGTGGATACCAAGTAGTGGAAAACTTTTGAATGTCACGCTAAGCTGAAGTGCATGAGTGAGGTCATAACGGCCCAAGAGGAGACAGTAATACTTTGAAGCAGTAGTAATGCCTGTAGTCTGTATATGTACCATTTTTTGGTTGTGTATGAATAATCTTGTGAGCTCAGAATGCTAATTTAGAGTGTTGAAAGTCTAACTGACATTTCTAATGCAGATTCCTAGATCACAAGCTGCTGATCCATCCTTACTGTCAAGCACACATTTATCTCTGCACAACTGTTATGAATCTTCCTGTTCCAGCATTCATAGTCTGAAGGAAAACCAGCTTTTCTCAACTTTATAATTTCCATCTCACACATGCATGCTGTCAAAAAAGAATTCATGCTCATCATTTGACGGTACTCCTTTGAAAAACATGAGTATAAAAGAATTAACGTCAAAAACAAATATATGCAAGTCATTTGATGTGACTGTAAAAAATAATGCTTTTTAAAAAGCTAAAACTTTTCCACGCTGCCTAGATCTGGCTCTGTTTGACTACAGACTGTAGTTTTTGGCAGGTGTGTGTAGCTCTGATGATTCTCTCATATCAATCACTGGTCTCCTGGGTTAAACTCCAGCTAGTGGCTGCACAGCTTGAAACCTCAATGATCCTACGTCAAAGTAGCAGGTGAGCCAACTTTTGGTCATGGAAAACCAAAAGTACAGACATTTTTTATGGGTAGATAATTGTAGAAATGAGGATTATTGGTTACGACAGTTGAGGCCATTTGGTTGATATGTGTTTGTATGTTGGAATGACACTTCTTACATCCTTTGCAAAGAAATGCTTCTAATCTCTACGGCATAGGTGTAGTTTTGAGGGGTTCAAACCACAGGTATATGCTACTATTTTAATGCAGCTACCAGTTTTTGGCCTGCTATTTGGGAAGTGTATTAGTAAGACTGTACAGAGACCTAAAGCAGGGACTGTAAACCTGTTTATTCACACATTAAAACTGAGATTGTAATAGGATGGGCGGTTCTGTGATAAGCTTTTGTTTCCTTGTCTCCTTTCCTTATTCTGCTACCTTAAGTATGACATGTCCAGAACCAGCCTCAAGCAGAGACTCAAAGAGCTACAGTATGGTGACCAAAGGTTCTCTTTTTTCCAGACATATCCTTTTTTTGGTGGTAGAATTATGCCGGAATATTGTAAATTTCCCCAAAATGTCCTGGTTTTGACTGCTTGCACTGTGCTCTCCGACAGAAAAAGCTTGAGCAGAAATGCTTTATTACAGATGAACTGCAGATATCGAGTCGTACCCCTCTTTTTGTTGTGATCGTGACCAGTGTAGAGATTTTTTTCTCTGCCCAAAATAGGTCAAACTTTGAGATTATAACAGCAAAATTTTGAGTTATTACAGGCAAAACTCTCTGATAAAAGGAAAAAGTTTGAGCAGAAAAGTCGAAGTTATACAATAAAAAGTAAGAATATTGTGACAAAAAGTAAAGATTTTGAGATAAATGGTCAAAAATCTTGAGATAAGTTAAAGATTTGAGCTAAAAAGGAGATTGTCAAAATTTTGAGATATTTTAGTCAAAATTCTGAGATGAAAGTCAAAATCATGTGGAAAAAGCTGAAAAAATTGACTTTGTGCAAAGAAAAAAAAAAGAAATCTCAACATAGACAGTTTCTCATTTTTTGGCTGGCTGAAATCAGCTTCTATGTATTATTTCATACATATAATTCTATACATCATAGAAAATATTCACTTTAAACAGAAAAGGAAAGTTTTAAATAAATGTATTGGTTTTGAAGCTACTAAGAATTTATCGTATAAAACATACTTCAGAATGGGTTTTCACAGGGGCTCATCTTTTAATTGCAGGTACTTGGGTCCTTGTCAAACCTCGTTTTACCCTGACTGCATTCCGACCATCAAACAGCAGGGCAGTCCATAAAGAACTTTTAGAAGTTAAGGAACTTACTGAATATAATACTTTGCACTTCAGTGACTTTCGTCCACAGCTATATGGATTTGTAAACAAATCATTCCCAGATTATGCCGGGATGGCTCATTTTCTTATTGAGTCCCAGGTGCCGCTATTTTAATCATTACCTAATTGTCTGGCTGCTCAATCGACAGCATAGAGGCCTCCCATTCTGATTCTGCTGACTCTGGCAGGGCCTCCAAGATCTGGGTTAACCTTTCGATGTCCATTGACGCTCTACGAGCTGATGATGATTGATCGAGGTGGCCCTTGCTGTTAGATAATACCTAATCAGCGTTCAGAGTAATTTGTGTAAATGAGACCTCATTATTGATGGTAGGCAACTTTAGGAGCTTTCGTGCAGGCTGAATCTAAACAGGGATTGGATCAGCAATAAAACTTTGCTTTGTGACTGCTGCGGCTCCTGTGTTAAATTGAGGGCAGGCAAGCTGGATGAACTGTTCAATGGCAAATAAGTGTGAGCAGATGAGTTGACAGTGCACATGGAGAATAATAATGTAATGTGTACTAAACATACCTAACCATACCTGTCAATTGTTGATTGGATAATTCTCATCTTTTAATCTAGTATGTAATCTGTGCAGAATTATAATCAAAGACAATAAGTAACAATTTCAGCATTGTCCTCATTAGGCAAATAATGCTGCTCCATGCTGCCTGTAGTTTTTTTCCCCATTTACATATTCCTCATAATGCGACTTAAATGTGTCCTTCTTATCTTAATTGAGCTATCTGAGATGAACCAAGGGAAAATAATTTCTCCTTACTTAAGACGACTTATGCTTAGAAACCATTCTGTCAGCACACTAGTGAAATAAGTCCTTGCAAGGTATTAAAATGATAATAGAGCATGTGGGTGCTTGACAAGCCGTCTATGGTAGAGATTATGAAAAGTAACTATTATGCTCAGCTCTTTACAAATTTCCTCTCTGGCAGATAGCCTGCCAAAAGACGTGCAAAAGTCAGCATCTGGACAGCGTTGGCCTTGCATAATGAGCCTACACAGTGTTATAATCATATACAGAACCATGAGATCAAGTTTGATGAAACATCTGTCCCATCACCTGGTTTATGTAGCTCTGATTTCATCATCAGTTGATGGTCATTGCAATGTTAAAAATCAAAGAGAGGCTTTAGGTGCTGCTTCTTAGCTGTTGATGTTGTAGGATGGATGGTTGCCCCAAGGACATGGCCTGGTCTCTGCCCCGCCACTCACACAGCACAAAGCCTGGGCTGTGACATGATGACACCAGGCTTTGATGATGATTGATCATGTTGTTTTCCGTATTACTCAAAACCCAATCAGTAGGTGCTGTAATTTGAGTAATGACGGCTCATTATTGGTGGTTGCAGAGTTTAAGGTCTTCTTTATTTTACCCTAGCAGCAGACCCTTTGGGACAGCATTAAAAGATCAATGATTCTCCTCTGTTTCGCATACACATTGCTGGCTTAGAAATCAGAAATCAACTGTGAAGTTTAGATAAATGGCTGGTCAAGTGTCCTGAGGATGGCTTCATAATTTTACATCCGTTTTTTAATGAAGAGAAATTATTTGAAGCCCAGGGCTAAACAGAGTATGAAGATTTTAGATTTAGCATTGAAAACAGCAGTCTGACCTGATTTAACATTTAAATGTACAGTCAATAGGATTGTAAACAATTTTAAAAACAACATTTTCTCTCTACACCCACTTTTTTTGTTACTGTCAAGTAATGCACTGGAGTACTTTAAAAAATTGCTGTCACTTTTGTGTTCTCTGGTATAAGGTGGACATCTTAGTTATTGACTGTAACTGAACTTCCAGGTGAAAATCTGAAATTTTCTTTATAGGATTAATTGTTTTAAAATCTGACAAATGCTTTTGTAGCTCAAAATTAGCTATTTATCCAAAACCTACAGATGCAGCTGTAAAAAAATAGCCAAACAACATTTTAAAAAAAGACAGGATATAGCAAATATGAACTATGAGAGTTTTATTAAAATGGGTGTGCTGATTACAAAGTAAAAATATCACTAAAAATATGCAAAACTACATATAATATAGAACTAGAGACATGCAACTGCATATCATCACTATAAAATAAATGTATTAACATTTCCAAAGCTGGAGCTTGCCTCTGAACACCATCTATAGCAGTGGAGAAGTATAAAAGTACGTCTCAATGAAACTGTTTCTCAGCTTGATTGGGATCATACTTTCTTAGATGAGCCTATTTGACCTTTGTAATAAATACTGTGCTGATGTTTAACAAAACAATCACAGCAGAGAGCATTTCCAATTTCACTTGATGCCAACAATCAATCATAGGTCCAAAGATGGGACGTAGCAATAAAGGCAACCTGAAAACCATTAATGAGCCTTTTCTAGTGCTCAGAAACACAGATGCTGAGAGGGACCCAGGCAAGGGAATTGTAAAGAAAGGTCATGCCACAACTTTACACAGTCTGATCAGAATCAATAGAAAATTTGGAGATAGAATATCAGCAGTCCTGCAGGAATCAGCAGCAGATAGGGTGATTAATCATGCCAACCTTGTGTTATTACTAGTAATACTCTTAAGGTCACAGCATGTGTGCACTTTCCCAGCCAAAGTAAGTATTTCAATACATGCATCCTACACTAGTTTCAAATGTCTTTTCTTTAAAGTGTTGTACTTTACTTTGATGCCTCCATTATCTCTCTCATCACACTCTGTTATGAAATTTACTGTATAAAAGAATGCTGCAACATGAAAGAATCTGCAGCAGTGAAGTCTGTAACAATTCTTGTTTATAGCCTTGACAATGTTGATCCTGTGAGGCACTAATGCCCTGAATTAGAGCAGATGAATGGGCCACTCTCCTGGTCATGACAGGGTTTCACTAGCCATCTAGTCCCTCTCTTTTCATCTAATTCCCTTTGGTGGATCCCTGGTCCAAATGTTGTCCCCTTTCTTCTGGTCTCAATTTCTGTTCATCAAAAGAAAGGTGAACATATGTCCAAATCCTGTGGCCCTAGCCACAACATTCTGCGTCATTAGAGCTGAAATGGGAGTGTTCTGCTAAAAAAAAAAAGAACACACAAAAACACACAGAGCTCAGATCCAAATACATGTGTTCTGAGTCGGACGTAACATAATGGTAGAGCGTATATAGAGATCTCTTCACGACTGCCTGTATGGACAGAAACACACACCTTCTGGACTCAGACATACACACTAACACACACACACACACACACACACACACACACACACAAACACACACACACACACAGAAAACACATACACACACACAGAGGCATTTGATGTTCTCTCCTGTTTGAAGCCAAATTCTTGTTATCACTGCTTGCTCTATACCTTGCTCCATTTCCAAGGTTTTTGAGGAGAGTCCAGGGCTTTCATGTGAGAGCCACTGTCTATACAGAAGCCAATAGTCTCAGAAGCGGTGACATACTGACTGATAGTTAACATTCCCAAACCCTCACTCTATATTAATACATGACAGCTACTACCAAAATACAGTGTGAGTGGAAACCACACACAGGCACTCAGATAGACAAAGATGGGAATAAACGGGATATACCACCCTGTCTGATACTGTTGGATAAATATGTATTTTTTTATGTCGTATTTCATTACTTTATCAAGTCCATCTGCCTCCTACAGCACACCTCAACCAACAGCACTCCTCTTGTCCTTGCCCTCACCATGCAGCTCTGCAAAAACCACTTATAGATAGAGGAGGTAGACACTAGCCATGGAGCCTTGTTCCTTTCTTGTATTAGAGGAAGAAAGGATTTTTGAGCAGCAAGGCCTTGAAGAGGGTTCCACTTGAGCCAGACATCCAGGTTGTATTAAAAAGAGCTCGTAAGAGGATTAATATTAAACCATTAAAACAAAAAAGGAACTCTATCGATCTGTTTCAGTTTAAAACAATTCAATATATTTGGTTTATTATTGGTGTCTGAATAATATGGAATAGACACAAAAAAAATGACATTTCCTTACCCTCCTATATAATAGGTTACCTGATTTCAAAAGGAAACATAAGTATTCACAAACCCATTCTAGTCTTGGGGGGGGGGAAATGCCACATTTCTTTTGTGAGGCAGTCTTACACATGCAGAGGAGGTTTATGTAAAACTCAATAGCAGGACACAGCTAAATGTGATACATCTTCCATTTTGGACTCCTAAATAAGCACTGTCAAGATGCTGTATAATTAGCAAACACTGTGAATTTGTGTTAAAGTTGAACCCTATGCAAATTGACTTTATCTTGGCAGACAAGTCCACATACTCCAGCAAATTCTATCGATTTTTTTTTTCTTATTTTTTTTTTTCTAGTGTGAAATTTTGCAGGGCCCTAAAGCTAAAGCCAGCAGTTTACACCTCCCTTTATGACAGGATAGTTTCAAGCTTACAAGATGACAGAACAATTTTTTGGCTGTGTGAATATGGAGAGACCTGCACCCACCCAGGAAAGGCAAAACATGAAAAAACTGATTTGGTCCATGCCAGCTCTCTGCTGTCTCTCAAATAATCTAGTTTACATCTTTCAGTGAAAATAAAAAAAGAGGTTCAATCCCTCATACATTCCAAAGAATAGTTGAAATCAGATACATCCCATTAATTTACAGAGTAACCCATACAGGTCTCAAACCATATTCCATTACATTTTATATTATAACATGGTAAAACATATTAAAACAGGTGTAACTATTGTATTAACCACACTGTAGATTACTATTACCTATTGTATCTTACCATGTGACTTGTACTAATTAATACTGCTTTGATGTATTTTAAATGACACAGTAATGTAACTTGTGCTAAGAAAGTAGAGTACAATAAAATATTGCATAGTATTATATCATATCATACCATATCCTAATATGTTATATAATTCTGTGTAATATCATTTTGAATTAGGCTGTCTTTATTCTTATTTTAACATACCTTCCGTGACATAACACATCAAATTCTATAGCATCATATTGCTTAGTGTCAATGGCAATGTATCATTTTGTATTTTATTGTATCATTTTGTACTGTAAAGTATTGTATCCTATTGTATCCTATTGTACTGTATCACATTCCTATATGTGAGATTGGTATAATATGGTATGGTATGGTATCATACAATAACATAAGTACCTGATATGCAATGTAAGGTATGGAAATATTGCTTATTGTAAAGTATTGCAAAATTATTCATCGTATTGTACGATTAATTCCAATTTTTTAAATTTTGTACTGAATATTTGTTTTGTATTTTATTATACAATCTTTCAATATGGATTTTAACATGTTGTACTGATTATACTATATTATATCATTCTGTATTTTATCATCCTGTATTATACTATATCATTTGGTATTGTGTTTTATTACACAAGGAGAGCAGGTAACTGTTTTTATGACATTCCTAATGTTTTGCAGTCCATCCATGTGGGTATAAAGCAAAATTGGAAAGACGGAAAACAGTGAAAATGGACATACAAAGAAAGAGAAAAAATGAGAGAGAAAAAACGAGCGAGGACAGGGTTGGGGTTGAGGGTGTACTTAACTCTATTGTTCTAAAAATGTTCACTTCCTTTTTGAACACATATTTGATTTACTATTTGGCAGGATTTCAATGCACTTTTACCCTCCATTTTCAGTAGAGAAGGAGTTAGTTGACACTCTTGATTCAGAACTCCACCAAAGCTGAGGGGATCCCTGGAGAATCACTCATTCATTCAGCATTCCCATCAGCCCATTAGACTGGCTATCAGCCAGCATAACTGCTTCCTGTTTCTCTAAGACACCTTTTTCATCCTCGGTATAATTCAGTTGTTTGAGAAACTTCCAAGGGGAAGAGGCAGTAGATTACCGTAGCTCGAGGATTTTCATGCATTTAACAAGCTAAACCAAATATCAGGAGGCTGGTAGTGCATTTATTCCCGCAATTCATCGCCTGCCTGAAGAGCTTGGACTGAACTGAGATTTGAATCCATGGTAAAAGTGCTTGTGCAGTGTAAGTGAAAAAGTAAAGGGTCAACACATGTAATTAGATTTCACAGACGCTACCAATTCCACTGAATACAGTGTGAGTGCATCAATGGCAGAGAGCAGACACCTTCTTTATGTTATACAGGGATGTAGATAATCCCCCAGTCGACCATTTCTACAGAGTATGAATAAAAGATCACACATATTGCAAGTCCTATTATTACAAAAAGTTGTAATCATTTGCATTCACATACTTTTTTTCATGATGTAAGTAAACTGACTTGGCAGGTTCTCCTAGAATATTTCTATGTGAAAATGATTTTGTTGAAGTGCTATCATGTCATTACTGTACATGCCATTCATACAAGCCAATAGATGACGGTTATTTGATGTATACATGCTGAACATCAGCCACATTAAAGAATAGAAGGTTAAAACAGAGGAACAGAACTGAGTTTTTTTATACATGTAGGGCATAAATTATATCCGGTCTTGCAAGCTTGATGCCACCGTCAAACAGCTAGTCAATGGAGAGGGCAGGGAGAAGCAATGGAGCGAAGTAATGTGTAATCTTACTACTCAATGGGCTGTGCCCAGCAACGGGCCTCTGAATGCTGAAAGTGTCAGAGAGATAAATAGCAGAGTGTCCCCCTCGAAAAACATGATTAATACCCCGCCTGGTGACGCTGCTGAAGATGAAGTGGGAGCAGCTGGCTCAGGCAGCGTAGGCACGCAGGGAGAGGTGGGAGGGGGAACAGGAGCGAGCGCAGCGGAGCAGAGAGGGCAAAGAGTAGGACACACTGGCAGCTAGGGGAAAGGAAGGCAAGGCAAGGGCAATCTGGGCCAGCATAGGCAAGGGGACCCCTACCTCCCTTCATTCCCATGTATGCAGACCTTTATTTCCTTTTCCTTTTTTGTCATGGTCTGGCACTTAAATAATCTTCAGTTACTTCCTCCTTTTTGTACACAAACATATGCATACAGACAGAGGCTATCAGACTTTGTTTCAGCCTTTGAAAGTGAAAACCTATGTCCTTTAATCACACAAATTGGACAGGAAATAAAAGCTACCCGGAAACTTATCTGAATTCAATCAAACAGCCAAACAATTCATAATCTTACCACTTCTGACATCCAGAACATAACAACGTATCCCACTACTATGTTGCACTCAACCATTTTCATGAGTGTGGTTAACATGTGTTTGTGATGGTGAGTGTTGTGAGGTGATGATGAAATGCAGGACTCATTGCACTTTCTTAGTGTTAATTTTGGAAAAAAGTGCTGTTTTTTGCATTATTTAGTCCCCGTGTGCTGTTTAGTGCTATTTTCGATAGCTTTAAGACCAATTGCACATCACCTCTCAACTGCCATTCAAAAGACAAAGATTTGTCAGCCAGCACACTTTTCAAGTACAGGAAAGTAGAGTCTCCTCTACTGTGTGGGGCCTGTTTCTTTGGAAATGTTTGAAACTCCTAGAACAGAGTACAGAACACATGGAGTTATTGGGTCTGTTCTGTTGTGTAAGTAAACATGTCGAGGGGTGGGCTACTTTTTCATGGTTCAGGGGCCCCAACCCTCCCCTCACACAATTAACTTTTCCAGTGTAATGAGATGATTGATATGCTGGAAGTGTGTGCTTTAAGGAGATATTAATCATTCCCTCTGGTAATTTTAATCATGCGTTCCATCATCCCCAGCTGCTGAGGATCACCTTCCTAGCAAACAAAGGGCGGCCACGCCACTTGCATAGTCATTCTGTTCTAGTTTAACTTTATTTTATGCTGGTTCCTCCCATCTGTTCGCACAAGCCTCCACAGCCCACATTGCACGTTGACAAGCTGGGGAAGCAGTGTGTGGGTGGGTGATTGTATGAGTGTGTGTGTGTGTGTGTGTGTGTGTGTGTGTGTGTGTATGTGTGTGTGTATGTGTGCATGTATGTGTGTAAACTTTAGAAACACAGGCATCTTTGAAATGGTAAATCTAATCCTCCAGGTCCGTGACTAGTTGGTACATAGCCACCAGCCACCTCCACTAACACGTACAGTAATGCATACAAACAGGGGACACAAATACACACACAGGCAACACACAATCATTGCATCATACATATAAAAGCATACATACATAAAAACATGTACACAAACACATATACAAACACAAGTGTATACCACATGGTGTGGGCAATATGTCAGAGCACTGAAGAATTTGGCATTTGAACCAGTCACTATTATTGGAAGTATGAAGAAATGCTGTAGGGGAGATTTCTTAGATGACAAACAACTTGGAAACTCTTTCTCTCCCTCGGCTGCCTTGAAAGTCAAAGAGACTTATATATTCCCAAAACACTGATTAGTTCATGTTGAGCGCCTCCATTGTGCTGTACTGTACCTCTGCGTTGTTGTTCCATGTTTTTACCGCAGGCTATGGAAGATTTGGAAGGGTATCCCACAATCAAAGACATTTCTCCCATGGCTTTTATTCAGCTGCTGTTTTGTCACAGTCAAGGCCCCAGGGAAGCTTTGGTGACCCAGTGGTGTTAAAACACAAAACACAACCTTTCTGACGATACAAAAGCTGAAAGCTTTTTTTTTTGCAAAATTTGGAACATGAACATTTCCTAGAGCTGAGGTAGAAAACAGAACACAAGTTACACTTATGCTAAGTAACAATAAATTACATATTAAATGGAAATGAAAAAGCATGAAAGACAGATATCTTAATTTTGGCTATCATTTCACTTAGTCGCTTTACTTTTTGTACATGAGATGGTAAACAAATCATTACAGCTTAGAAATAAAACCTGTTCTCAAACCATCATCAGCTGGAAACTTCAACTTGACAAGGGCTATACATGCATGCTTAATCATGTACAAAATTAATGACAACCAGCTGACAGATATTCCATCATCAATGCAGAAGTTTGTGAAAGTTATTGAAGGGGGCTTGCCTGGTTGTGCACAGATTAGCATAGCTTGCATGCAGTCAGAGGCCAATGCAAAGTAGATAGGTTAATCCCCAGGACGAATTGATAGGGCACGTCCCTAAACGCTCTGAGCTCCGCTGCTTTAAAAACCCATTAATTGTGCCCAATATGAAAAAAGTAATTTAATTTTACATGAAGTCCAGGCTCATCTGTTATCTGTGGCACACTTCTGCAGAGTACATAACAGGTAATGGAGGCTTTCAGGGGCTATTCCCTGCTTATTATCTAATAATGATGAATGAATATGCTGAAAAGTGACAGGTGTTTGTCTGTAGAGAGGCATCTTTTTTCAGCTTTACAGGGAGTCTGTTCTTTTTCAATTGGAGGACATGCACTAACTTCAGGAAAAAATTAAGATCTAACTAGGCATAGTGTATAAGGACTGAGAATAATTTCAGAATATCTTAATTTTTGTGTATTTTCTAGATGAAACATTTTTAAACTGTACCATAACTTATGGTACATTTTACAAAAGTCTCACTTCAAAAATATCTTTAAACTACTACTTGTACATTCTACATATAGCTCAAAGAAAACTTGGACTACTACTTAACCTACAGTGAATGAGATCATTTGGAGCCAAAAGGCTATAATGTGGAGTCATCCAGTGTCAAGATCAATAATGGAGCTTACTGGTATTAAAATGAAGAAGCACACATGAACATTACAAGACACTGTTAAACCAGCTGGCGTATTTTCCCACAGCACCAGTATTATCAGAAGTTCTGTGTTTGATTTCAAACAAGGGAATAGATTATTCTTGTACTTCCTAAACTCTCATGCATTCCAAAGCATTTCACATTATGACTTTATGCTTATCGCACATCTAAACTGTGTTGATAGAGTGAAGCTCCTTATAGCAACTGTTTTGTGAAGGGTGCTTACAAAGAAAAGCAGCCCTCATTATTTCCACCTTGCTTTACCCTGGCACTCTTGCTCCACTGCACGACTAAAAGACAATTAATCCTAATAATCAGGGCCTTAGCCATCATTCCTCATTCTGGCAGGCCTCTTTTTCCATAGGGGCACTGAGGGAGTGCCCGAGCCATGGATCTCTGCTGCACAGATGAACCTCTTACAGATCTTGACTGAGCAGCGCAGCTAATCGCTCGGCCATCTTATGGCCTTCACATATGTATAAAAATGGAAAACTGAAGGCAGTGTTTTATAATGTCACATCTGTCTTGTTGCTGTCGGAGGGAGGTTGTGTTAAAATATGGTACTGATATATAATTCCCTGCTCTAAGTCATGTCATACCAACTGCAATGAGAAGAAATTTATCAGAGGACTAAAGCAGTGTGGGAGCCCGTACAGGATTGTTGTAAGGCATTGGTCCAATACGCCTGCACTATTAATTTTAGCCTCAGTTCATGTATCCATATATTTAATTACAACAAGGTCATGTTTGCTGACAAAGTAACTCTTAAAATAAGCAAAAACATTCACACTCATGTCCCACATGTTCACATCCTTAAGTAAGCACTGCTAATGTGCAGCGACAACCCTTTCATATCGCAGCAGAAAGGCTGTAATGTAATGTTTGACTTATCAGCATGGGGACCTAATCTTTTCAAATTAGTGCCCAAATGTTTGGTGAGTGCTACAGGCCCAGTGTGTGGAAGCAGAGGGAGTGCTATGACCGCCGCAGACAGGAGGCCCAGGCAAACAAGCAGATGCTAAGGGGCTGCTTTAGATTTGGATGAAGAAAATCACCATCACAATGCACCAATTATGGCAAGTCTCAAATTCACCAGGCTGGAGCACAGTGTGTTCTCACAGCGTCTCAGCAGCACTCACAGCATCCCACACAACAAGCTCATTAGGCCAGCACACATCCTCCCTCTGATTTAGGTTGGAGGAATTAATGCAACAGCACCTGGTCTCTCTCAGCCATCCATCCTGCCACGTACAGCCGGCCACGCTCAGGTTATGCATTATCTTCTTTAAAAGTGTGAAATGTGGCCACCCCTGCTCAGTTTTAAGCTACACCTCTCTTTTTCCAGAGTGCTATGTGAGGGGCAGGCATATTAATCACACTCACAGCCGCTAATGCTAACAATCAGTCAACACTGTTGGCCAGGCTCTCCATCTCTGGTGACAGGGAGCTTTGTCCTGAGGCCTGCTGATTCGTCCTGCTAGGTGTGCCTTGAAGACAAAATACATAACACAGGCTGTCTTTTTCCCAAGCCACTCCCCTTCTCATAACAAGAAGAAAAAATATAAAAATATTTTGGTAATTTGATAACAAAACAACAACAACGAAACCTTTTGGGATCCTAAGATCCATTGATATACAAATTAAGTAGAGAACATCCCAAAGCCAAATCCTGTTTGGGATAAACTAATTTGTAATTGGAGTGATTTTCTACAACATGGATATAACATATGTCAAACAGTCAAGTTTTGATAAACTAACAGCTGGCTGGTTCAACTGAGAGGAAACTGCCTACTGAGCAAGAGTGATCTCTCCCTGAGTGTCATCCGCCAGCAGCATGAGGCAGAACCAGCATGTTTGGATTCCTACTGAACACCAAGAATATGGCTCCTCTTGTCAACTTCACTCTGACAAGTGGAACATTGACACAAATTAATACAAAACCTGCACAATTAATTCCATCCTGAGTCCCAACTTGCATAAAAAAACAAACAGGAAATTGTGTGTGTGTGTGTGTGTGTGTGTGTGTGTGTGTGAATGAGTGTGCTTGATCTGTTTGTTGTTTTGTCCCATTCCTGAAGAAGAAATGCTAATTATTGGGCTTCAGGTAGCGTAAAATGTACAGCTGTGGTGACTGTCAGTGCTCGATGGACTATTGAGCTGGTGTATGTCTTGACAGTGGGTGGTGTCTCTTGTTCTCATCCCAGGAATCACCCAGTGGCATTGCTATCTCCTGCCAACGTCAATCAGGAGGTTGCTATCGAAGCTCACAGGAATCAAGCTATACCTATTGCTCTTTACCTAAACCTGTGCCCCTTGTCAACACGATTTAACAGTTCGGTGTGGTTAGTGGCGATTAAGATAAGTCAACTTGTTCAAACATTAAAGTTGAGTTTCAGGATTTCATTTGGGATCACCTCACCTTCACGGCTAATAACCAGATGGCAGTGACAGTCCATGCACAACACTTATAAATGGGGTCTGCTGGCAACAGCTGTGTGCTATGTTCCACTTCTCCACATGAATGTGTTCCACAAGTCACTGCTATTTGTGAAAAAAAAATCTTTATACGCCACACCCAATGTTTAGCCAGATTGCTGGATCTTGGGACCAAACTTTATCGACCAGCTTGACGTCAACTTTGATTACTTCATTTATGAAGACTTCCAGATGTTTGAGTCTTCACTCCAGGGGATTCCTGCTACTGGCACGTACAGAATTTGGACCCATGTGCTGTTGCAACACACAGTAAATGTGTTCTGAGGGTAACATTAGAGAGATGTTAATAGTGGTTGTTTTTTAAGTTGTTTTTATGCCTCAAGTCAGAGAGGACAGAAAAGTGGACATGGCTGAAAAAATGGTGAAAATGGGCTTCATGCCAAGTGCGACAATGAATTGTTTTGGAAGTCTTTCCCAAGAGAGAAGCTCGTTACAAATGAATTGGTTTATTGATCAGTATTTCAGGAGACTGCAATGCCATCTGTACCATGCTTTGATATTGGTGATACTGATTCTGAGTGACTGCAGGAATTTTATTTTTTCCTGAGAACTAGACACCTTTAGGAACATTCAGTAAATCATTCTGCTCAAGTCTCTCAATTAATCCATATAAAAGAATTGGCACCTGTAGCTGCAAAAAGTACATTCTGCCCTGAACTCACTAACCCTTAGTTAGATAACTCAATCATTTCACATCTCATCCACCAATCACTATTTAGCTTTCGTCTTACAGCTGCGGTTATAAAACATGACCTACTATATGTGTTAGAGCAGGCGTTCTTAAAGCTTTGATAGCAGAGGGCCAATTTAGGAACCTGAAACAGAAAAAAGATCCTGTTTGTATGATTGTATAATGAACAGGTTGCATTTGTACAGTCTACATTTATTGGTATGCATACAGTAATGTACCATAAACACATTATAATTAATAAATGAGGCCAAACCTCATCAAAGAGTGTATGACCAGGACTGTTTTAAGGCAAGTTTCTTGCTGCCCATTTTGTCAGATATTCTGTAAGGTAAGGAGTAACATTGTAAGCTATCATTAACCTGAAGTCAGGGGTCCATTTGCTCTTTATTCTGTACCTCTGTCTGCAAACTGGATCATATAAGCACTCTTTTCACAAGAGGAGAAATGTTCCAAGATACGTCATTGGACTGACCTCAGTGGGGGTCAGGAATGTTTGGTTACATGACCACCTACGAGTGTAAGGACATAGAAGATCCCCTGGGTGTATTGTTACATCTATTGGGAAGCATCAGTGTCTGTAACCCACTGAACCCAAGTCTTGAGGAGTGTGAGAGCTCAGATGAGACCCATCTTCCTCTGGTGTCTTGGATATTTGCTAACTCTGTATAAACGCAACACGTGGCAACCCTGGTTTTAAATCTTGAGGCTCAAAGAGTGCAGTCAGCAACTTATGTAAGCCATCGGTTGGTAGATGAGTAAAGCAATTTGAACATGTGCAATAGCAATTGTCAGTTACAAATGAATAAATAAATAAATAAATAAATACATCCATTCTTTAGAAAAGGTGAACTTTTACAGCACATTTCTCTCTGTAGGAAAAGCAGTGCATTTTGAATTCAGGTTATTTAATCAACGTATCTTAGTGTGCCCATAGCTCTGGGTTAATAGCAGGTACCTGACAAAAATTGTATATGAGATTCACCTAGAGTGCAGAAAACTGTGATCAGGGCTTTTGCATCCAAAAATGCTACTCTCCACGTTTTTCCAAAAAGATGCAAAAAAGAAAAACAAACAAAAGAAAAGCACCATGAACCCTTTAACACTGCACCTCCTAGCAGCCTTTTTAAGGGAGTAACTTCTAAAGTGTGAGATGAGTTGCTTTGCCTGTTCATCCTCATGTAATGGATGAAAGTTCAATGGAATTGGAAGGGTTTGTTTGACCATGAAAATGTTTAGGTGCTGGGATGCACAAAAGTGATATAGAGTCCCATTAGTGGTTTCAGCTTCTGATCATAAACCTATTGTCATATATCAGTTGTTTCATAACTTTAGAGTACATTGCACCATCACTTAATGTATTTCAACCACCGTGTAATGTAAGTCTTCCATCCTTATCTTTGGTGGTCAAGTTTTAAAGCTCCTATCCTACTTGCTCTCAACATTATGTCATTGTATGTCTGCAAGATGCATTAAATTTGTGTCTCACAGTTTTCTTTGTACAGTTCAAAGTTCATTGTAGACATAAATGCCATTGATCGTGTATACTCCAACTGCGCTAAGTCACACTTCCTGAGTCAAAGTGCATAACAGAGAGATGCTCGGGGACAAAATAAGCTGGAAAAAGGGGAAATGTAAAACAGAGCATATGTAGTTGAGCAGGGTTGAAACTCACTTGGCTGATTCTGTTGCCCAAGGGAGAGCTAACACTAAAATGCTCTTTGACCATGAAATGGCCCTGCCCGGTAATGGTGGTTAATGGCTGTATGGTGCATTGGTGCCGAGGCTAGGCAGGAGGGAGACCTAACAGGGGCATTCTGCCTGCTCCAGTAGCCTCCTTGCAATGAAGGAGTAGAGAGACTTTGCTTGAAATTATCAATGAAATATGTTATAGAAAAGAATGTGGTCGTGGCTACATTTACAGTGAAAGGAGAGGTACATTTATTTTTCTAAGCTCACAAATTTAACTTAAGGAAATGTATCTCTTTTTGCACAAGAGCTAAAGAAAAGTAAAATCAAACCATGTTCTTGTTAAGAGTAAATTATTCATGATGAAAATACCTGTGAATGAAGCCTTTTTTCTCCCATTCCTTGCAAAATAGAAGACTGCAACCCTCTTACAACAAATATGTCGTTCACTATAACTGTTCATTTTATTTGTTAATTGGACTTCATGAAGGACACTCAGTGTGAAAAATGTGGAGATATTTTTTTGTCATGACCATGATTTATCTGTACGCATAAAGGAGAAGTAAAATTTTCCTCTTCCATGCATAAAAAACAGATACTCCATATTCAAATTACTTATATGTATCATGTCATCTCCACAATATTCTGTGAACTCTTTATTATTATGAATAAATAACATTGACCTCAAACTTCATGAGCCATTTTATCAGATTATGTTTGCTTCAGTTGGCCTTCAGATGAGACTATTTTATTCTACTCTACTCTTTGTCCTTTGACCCCTGATCTGCCGCTGAAGCATCTTGAACCTTGTGACCAGCTATGAGATGACTTGAAGCGACTCTGACTTCTAACGTACTGCCCCTGTCAATGCAAGGTTTCACCACTGTGGCCTCCAGCTGAAATGTTGAAAGAGCAAAACCCAGAGGCAAGATATGGGTACCAAGACCTCCAAGAGGCCATGGCAGATCATGGGCCTACTATGGCCAGATGGGGTTAATGTTTGAGAGCCATTGGGCCATACAGCAAGTGACGGGACAAAGGTGATGCATGTATTGTAGCCTTAAAGTGCCTCTTTCTAAAGGTCATTATTGAGGGACAAGACATGACATCACCAGACCTTGCAGTGCAAGTAATTCTGCCTCTGATGTAGATGGATTATCCTGGTACTTTACCAGATTAAATGTGTTTTTGAAGGTTTATTGTGTAGAAATTTGAGTAATAGAAAGTATGAGAACTAAAACAAATCAATAAAAGATTTAGCTTTGAAACATTTAGCAATTCCTTTGAAAGTCACAGAAACAAAACACTCTTTTGGTATACTGAGCAAGTTCTCCTTAACTTTTATTGCTGGGTAAAGCTAAATCCAGAATTCATGATATCTGATATTTGATGAAATTTCTGGTTTTGTATTTTTGTTTCTACTTTATATTTCAGAACTGTAAAAATCTATTGCCAATAAATGCACTTTTGACACCTAGATGGTGTGCAATAATTTGTTTTGAGCACTTTCAACTAATAGATTTAGACTAATAGGTTTAAGTTTAGAATTTTTCTGAATATAGTTACTCTGTTTAGTTATGTCGGAGTAAAAAATTGTGTCAGAAAAGATGACCTGTTTGACTTAATGTTAGCAAAGTAGATTTGATGAGTGAAAATAGAGATACTTTACCACTCCTGGCTCTCACCCCAAAGTCTGTGCCCCTGTTGGGTCAGCCCTGCCAAAAAGTCCTTACAAGCCCTGGCAGACAACTTTCTTTCTATTTTGTCTTGTGTTACCAAAATTCTTCCAAAACAAACACAGCAACATTGAATAGTAATATACCTGCACAGACATAGAGATACGACCAGTGTTGAGATGCCTACTTTACGTCTGACTGACTGTATACCAAATCTTGTTTTAATCTGATGTGACGATGAGTCGTGGTAAGACACTGAGTCATCAGCTGGGGCGAAGACGACTGAGGGGTTAAGCTACAAACCTCTGCTGACAAACCCTGTCTGAAAATGCTTTGGTGGACAAAGTGACAAGTGAAATATGGGGTTATCTATCAGTCATTTATCAATGAACCCATCCTGTCATCATTTGAATTTTGAGCACTGGGCAATATTAACCTCTATAACCCTGAGTTGCACAGGACAGCTTGGCAATGCCTGAGAGTGACAGGCACAGTATCAGGGTAACTGTTGGGTGTCATTGTAATAAATGCTTTTAGTCACATAAAGCCATGGATGAAATGGTCTCAGCATGTTGATAAGCACTTGAGGAGCTCTTCATAAAAGTCTTATCCGAACTGCTTTACACATCAAGGCACATCAGGCTTTGGCAACTGGATGTGGACTCAACAGACATAAAATTTAACCACTGTTTTCTTTTTAGTGAGGATATCTTAAAACAATTACCAACTTGTGTCTCATACACTGCTTGTCCCTCTGCTCTTAGAAAAACTTCTGCCAAGAAAAGCTGCCAAGGGCCACACCAAGGCTCAAGGCTATTTAAACTAATCGTTATGAGTGGAGAGAGAAATGTGGCCATAATGTATAGAGGGTGCTTCAGTGACCTCTGCAGACCTAAAAGTTCACTGGTCTTAAGTAAGTCTGAGATAAAGTTACATCTAGTGGGGGCAGGGTGATGTTAACTTACTGTAATGCCTTGTGGGAAAATATTGTGGTTGACGTAAGGAACTGTGACTCTAGTATTATACATTACTGAGTGAGATACATAATCAGCAGGCAGAAATGTATATGATAGCTTTAGCAAGTGAACTCCTGAGGTTTACAGTAAAGTGTTAGCTTTACTACTCCTGAATTTAGCTGGATTATATTCTCTGTTGGTAAATCAGTCCCTCTGGAGACAGAAATTAACCCAGATTTACATATCAAAGCATTATGAATTGAGCCATTTTCCCTAGTCCTCCTTCTCTGCTGCTTAGAGCGAGTATGTAGAAGAAACCTGCAGTTTATGTAGGCCGTACCGGTCCCCCTCTTTACAGGAGCAACTCTCTAACAGAGAATCAGCAGCTTTCTACTGAAGCGAAGAATGAGATCACTGGGCTTTTTTATGCAAGGTCAACTTTCGGGCAAGATGCATCATGTTTAAAATTCAGTCCTATCCTCACCAAGCACTTGAAACACACTGTGCCAGCCGGGGAACCTGCTCGCCATTATGCGAAGAGGTGGCAGGCTTAAAGTAAACACGTAATCTTAATGAATGCTGGGATCTGTGGATGTGGGAGTGAGGGGAGCCCAAGTCAAGTAGAGAAGGGTCAGAGACACAGGTTGAATAATCCTGTGTGTCAACAAGGCACAGCTAGTGCTCTCTGTCCTGTGTAGCAGTGTGTACAGTAGACTGGATCCAAAACTTTTCCTCGTTCCACCTAACCTTACTGTACTGTATTGTAAAGAATCAGGATGAGTGGTAAAGGAGAAATTTCTTGAATCATGTTTTTATGTGAGGACATGCTGTCAAATGCTGGGGTGTCACTTATTAATGTAGACGGGGGAGGTTTTTGATAAGTCAACAGCGATTGATGTGCCAAATGGATAGGTTAGTGTGTGTCAAGCTGCTAAGATGATATGCTTAAACTATAACTATACGCTGTTTCGCTCGAAAACAATTAGAAATAAGGATTGTTTCCCCTGACATGTTGCTCATTTGTTTTATCCACTGTGACCTAGGTCATTGGCCTCAACTTGTCTTGGATGCATAAATTTAAAACAAAAGGACAGCCATTAGATGACATGTCACACAATATAGGGGTCTTGTTCTGGCCTCTTGCCTGCTGGCTGTGTCCTTTGCTTTGCCCACTTTGCTCTGCAAGACTGCCAGGACATTGAGCCTGACACATCAGAACCGCTGCTCTCTTGGTGCCCTCTTTCATTCGCACTATCACAGAGTCAAAGCCTGCAGAGACGAAGCTGTCCAGAGACTGAGCCCTGCTGGGTTTGACTGGGCCAAGATCCGATCAAGCCTCGAGGAGAGGGTCATCCTCTTCCCTGACTTCTACTTGCTATGATCTCTGAACCGATTCTAAAAAGGCCCCTGACTTGATTTGAGCAGACAGTCCCCCTTGAAAGCTGCCTTTGGTTTGGCTTCTGTAGCCTGAAACGGGAAGAGCGGGGTCAGGCTACACACAGGCAGGAGAGAGCTGAGGCAAAGGCAGTGTGAGGGGGAAAACAGAGCTGATAGCCATGCTCCAGGTGCAGATGGCACACTGTTTTATGTGTGGCCTCAATGGATTATGTCAGCCAAGCTACTGGAGGCATATAATATGGAGAGATCACACAAAAACATTGTCAACCAAAATTCAAAGATTCATTAACAAAGGTCATTTCCATGACAGCAAATGCCTAATAGACAGCCAAGACTCCTGAAGTCACCATGAGGATAAAGGGTGGCTGAATAGAAAAGCCTTCAAAAGAGGATGAATATCATTATTTTATAACCACACAAAAAGGTTTGTACTTTAAAATACAGTACATTCACAAAGGTTTCAATCAACAGCATCCCATTAACATAAGACTTGGGTAAGTCTGGGGTAAATGTGTAATTCCCCAAAAACAATAAAAGGAAGAACTTTTAATCAAGTGCTTGTTTTTTAATTGTTTGCTAAATAATACTTTTATTTTTGCTAACTATAATGATATGATCGAAGCTGACATTACCCCTAAGGAGCTAAGGCTGTAGCAACCCTGAAAACCAATAAGGGTCAAAGGTCAGGAGAGGGGAAGCAAAGATCCAAGTCCCATCCTATTGTGTGACATGTTTCCTTCGCCTGCTCGCCCCAAAGGCTTAGTGTCAGTGTTAACACTTCAAACACTCAATATCTTCACAAAACACAAAGGACACAACTGCTTGCCATCCACATCGTTTCTTCCAGGAACTGAGATATGGATCCTTCCCAAAGGTCACTGCCAGCTGAAGTTTCAATGATTAAGCAAAGCTTTGTTGTTTGACTTTTTTTCCTTTGGCAAGAGTCAACTTTAAAGTGCAAATTTAGTGATCTCTTTAATGTTGTAAAACAAAACTGAACTGTACAAATGCTAACTTAAGTCTGTAATATACTGCCATATTTGTTCAGTTATACCTGTGCTTGTACTTCTTTCAAGATGTATAATCAAAATCAAAAGTCAATGATGTGAAATGTTTTCTGTCTCATGAAAAGCAAGGAAAGATTGAGGATGTATTTAAGTTTCACACCTTGAAAACCGTAACAGCCACTATCATACTATGAGTCTATGAAGGGCACTAAAATGAGATGAGACAATGAAATTCCTCCATGTAATGTAGCTGTACATTTATTTCTCACTGTTTTTGAAGGCAAAATTCTTCTGAAGGACTTTCCTGATTCTGCAGCTCTTGAACCCATGCACACTGCATTTCCGAGAGCTGTGCTGTTCCTGACCCTCCTTTAACAACACGTTCCAGTATCAGTATTGTTACCAGACGACTCTCTGTAACCAGAGTCCACCATCTCTTCTGTTACACATTTATGAAATCATGCAGCAGAACACAGACAATGTCGTCGACTAATCTCGCAAGACCTGGATCCAATTTCAAGCAGGCACGGGTGATTCAAGAATCAATCTGGTTAGCTTTCTGTTTTTAGCCTGCTGCTGTTATACCCTGGGTGTAACCCAAAGAGATCTCCAGTTTCCCTGGATTGTGTCCCTGCTCCAAAGGTGGTAATAAAACACCTCATTTTATGGGTCGCTGATTACTCACTGTACCCCAATGTGTGTGCTGAACAAAACACAAAACTAGAGGACTCTCCACATTTACAGTATCCTTCAATTTTGCATTATTCTCTATTTTCCTGCTGAACCACTCTCAAAAAATAAAGAAAAATCTCACATGTGCGGCAGACAAATAATTGTTTGTTCAAGTGTGTTTTGCACAGTATGAGACCTTCCGATTGCTGCACCAAGTAGAATGCACCGCAGGCAGTCTCTTGAGGGAAGGTCTCATTTTCTGCCTCCTGCCGTGAAATATTCAGTCCGGCCTGAAATAATATGGGACTCGTTTCAAGGCTTAGCACTTTTCAAATATGCTGGCAATAATGGACAGGGCATCAAATGAAACACAGCCTCTCATAGCAAGAGGAGCAGAGGTTTTGAATCCCCAGCCAGGGTTTCACATAACACCATAGACAGTTGAAGTGCTGTCTGCATGTATAGTGTAGTGGTTCGTTATTGGACGGAGGAGCCAATGAATTGCCAACAGTTGAAACTCATGGATCCTGTATAGGATCTGTTTGTTTAAGGGACATAAAACGGCGGCGGTATATCACAATATTATTTCTGATTATTCAGTATATGTTTGCATGCTGTTAATTCCCATCTTACATTTCGCTATTCATCTCCTGCCTTGTGCATATCATCAGTGAACCTGTATTTTATTTAGCCTTAAAGGAAGAGAGAGGAAAATCAAGAGTGCACCATAACTGCAATTAGATGGAGTGCAGAAGAATGTTATAGGAGGGGGCTTCGGTGAAAGGATTCAAGGATTTAACAATCCCACATCCTCTCAGCCTGTCCTTCATCTTTAATAATCAAGCTTGGCCACAGAATATCCCTCTGGATGGGAGGAAAGAAAAAAAAAAAAACATGTTGCCGGTCCGCCTCTCACTCATCTTTAGACTGCCAGTCTTGGGTCCCCCTCTTGAAGTCTTCTGTCACATTTATGGCTTCAAACACTAAGCACGGCCTCTTTTTTAACTGTCTGCCATGTCTTTAAAGTGAGTTATCTTTTTGTACTATATTAGCATGAGATGAAGAGCAGTGCGTCTGATGCAAAGGGAGCCCCGAGAAGGCTGGACCACAGACACTGTGAACTTGTTTGCTGCCGTAAACCAAGGGCCATGGAAATGAGCAGACTGGTCCCAGCTGAGGTGAAGTAAGATGCACTACTCTAGTGTTCCTCCAGATTTAATGATAATCACAGTGTCAGACTTAAACAAACAAATAGTTATTATCTCACAGACTGATGTCCAATTTAGATTCAAAATATAGGATTGACTGTATCAAGCAAAGTTTGAGAGAAGCTTTCATCGAGTTCGTTAGTGTGCGAAAGTATGACAACCTGCTTTCATCGCCTCTCACTTTTGCAAAAGAGGACACTCAACAGACAGAAAACCCTCAAATCCTCTGATCCAACCTCATTGACATCTCAGCCTTCATGCTCAATTATTTATAATTGATTAATCTAACATAGCCAATCAGCATGAAACTTTTGCTGGTGGTGAATTACAAGAATGATTGATATGAGAGAGGCCCCCCTTTACAGAAAGCATCTATCTATTTATCTATCTATCTATCTATCTATCTATCTATCTATCTATCTATCTATCTATCTATCTATCTATCTTACCTCACCTTGAGAAGTGTAGTTGACTTCAGAGAAAACTTCAGGGTACATTCCATAACTAATTAAAACTATTTATTGTAATATTCCCTGCTCAACAAGAATAGCATATTTTGATCTCAAAAACATACCTGGTGTTCCAAAAGAAAAAAAGAGGGACAGAAAAAAAGCTTAAAACGTAAAATAAATTTAAAAATGAACCACTGAAAATAAACTTTTGTGTCTGAAGACTTGACAAAGTGTTGTCGTTTCTCTTCCACGCCCGGAAGGCTGCCGTAAATGAGAGCTGCACAGTGATGAAGGATTTCCTGGACCCGGAGCGTCCACTGAGCGGCGCCGCAGCCCGCAACTTCCACAGACAGGAACCCAGCCAGGCAGCCGGTGCTTCCTCCCTGCGACACGCTGCAGGCCAACCCGCTCCCTCACTCTCTCCGTGTTGGGTTACAGTGACAAGGGCCCTGTCTGAACCACGACTTTTAGAAAGATAATATTACAGGTAGGTGCAAGCCACGGACCGTGTCACTATCGATAGACAAATTAAGCATTGAAAAACAAGACCGTGACCCAGAAATTCTCGCTTTAATCGGGTCACCGTGCTCGTTTTCAGCGCTGAGTGATAATGGCACCTCTCACTGTCCTTAGCATTTGAAGTCCCCTTACCGCAACCTGTAGCTTTTGGGGCAGTGAAAATTGTCCAGCTGGACGCCTTGTATTTTCCCCTATTGGTGCCTTTGTGTGTGTTTCGAGCCATGTACACCTGCCTGCTGATAGCTTTCAAGGTTTTTTTTTCATCTAGTTGAAGGTCAGTTTACCCCTCTAATGAGCTGCTGTGTGGATTTGTATCGGCAGAGCAATAACCGAGGATGCAGGAAATGTGTATATTGGTAATTCACTGTAAAGTAAGTTAAATTATAAAAAAGGACACCCAAAACAAAAATAAAAAAAAATATTAAAGGAATAAATTTTCTAAAATGAAAATGCATAGAATGTTTGGTGAGTTTTTCTTGATCAACCTCACTTTAATAGAAATACCACCTTCCTCAGCACACCCCATAAGTGAGCACATTTTTCTGACCCTCTTGTCAGCTCAGCAATATGCTGGAGGACTGCTCTGAATCAGACTGAGTGAAAATCCTCGGTAAAAGAAGGATAAATCTCTTATACTTGCTGTTTCTTCATGTTGCACATGGGAAACCAGGAAAGTCCAAGCAGCCTTGTCGGATGTCCAAAGAAATGCTTAGATGCGAGCTAAAATTCTCTGAAATAGGCCATACACAGCGTTTTGCGCCCACAGGGTTTTTGTTCAGGGTTCCACAGAGAAAGCCCAATGCAAAGTGGGCCTACAGCCAACTGGGATGGATTCTGGGGTGGAACCTAAACAGATGGGAAATGGTATAAAGGTGAACACGTGGTCAATCTGAGCTTCAGTGATAAAGCTGTGGGCACTGCTTATAGCACTGTTTTAAAAGTTGACTTAAGAAAACAGATTGTGTGGTCAGAATAAACTCTTAAGACCATATTGGAGAGCTTTTTTCCAGGCTTCTTTTGTCTAGATTGCCACAGGCGGAAGCAGCAGACACCAAATGGTCAAAAAATTGTTATCATTATGTTTGTCTGGAAATCAGCAGAATGGGGGCGTTGATTTCCAGCGGGTGGGTTTTTTCTTTGTCCCTTTTTTTTTTTGTTCTAACCCAGATTTTCATGTCTAACAGGACCACAGCTGATCCTTCTCCTGGTACACAATTGAGACGGAGGAGGTTAAAGCTCTCTGAGCACATGGGACCATATTGCAGGTAATTAATATATCAGCTCAATGATGAACTTGGTCAATACATCTATCACCACACTTACTTATAACTGGAGTAGTTCGTGGGATGCAGTAGAGAGCCCAGACTGAGAGTACATTTGTCCATTAGTAAACACTTCATAGTGTGTGTTGTGATTGGCGAGGTAGCGGGGCTCCTCTCCGTCCAGTTGCAGTCATTTTCGCCCGTCACCTCTTCATTGCTGTAAAAACACTTGCTGTGGTTTGGTAGATTAACAGAGAGCCCCCTAATGGAGTAATTACACCGAGCCAAACATCTATTTTTCACCTGTGCTCTGCCATTATTCTCTGTCCCCTATCCACTCCATTGGAAGTCACTTACTCTCCTTACAATGAGTTATCATTGACTGCCATTTAGACGTTCTGGAGCAATTTGTCTTACTGAGGCCACGCGCTGGCCTCATTGCAAAGAACAATCATTCTCCCTCCAATATATAAAACATTCATGGGGGAAAGGAAGAGAAAATGCCCCACAAACAGATAGCAGAGAGCAGCTAATAGATACTATAAAGGTGACAGACAAGGAAAATAATGTAGGAGATTACTGGAGTGGGAACAAGCCTGCACAACCAGTACAAAGCTACAGGGACTATATTGCTGGTGGAAAAAAATCCTTCACCAGACAAATGTGTTAAATGGGTAGTATGGCAGCTACTGCTGGTGGTAATTGCTTTTACTGCAAACAAACTACGAGTCTCAATTTGAGTTCTGAATCATATTCTTTAATTTGTAATTGTAAAATACTAGTTTTCCTGCCATTTTTTGATGCCTGCCTACCTAATATATATCTACATATTTTTCAACAATTTTGACTTATTTTCTTTTTTCGGTAAGTATTTCTTTCACTGCACAATGACTATTGATTGAGTAAGAGTCCTTGATTTTCACCACTGGCTTTTTCATGCTCTAGATCATTTGCTCCTTATGAGCGTGTCAAGAGAATACCTTTTGCTTGCCCTGGCTTGCGGGTCATTTTGCAGGTTCACTTTCAGTCTGACTTGCTCACCCAATTATGATAATAGAGTTAATAGTATAGATAATTTAAAACAGCAGTTTGAGGGGATGCAAACTATGGTCCGTTTTAGATTTGTGGGAGCAAATATAATATTCTCTCAAGTCTTTACTACCTCTGTTAAAGCACTGTTTTCTCTAAATATGTACAATACTGTCCAAGATTAGCAGGCACAGTGTTACTGCTGCTGATATATCACTCAGCTATGAATCTGTTTGACACAGGGCTCCTGAAGGCAAGCATTTGTTGTAGATGGTGATTTCACTTCAGTGCACAATCCAACACACACTGCACTTTTCCCAACCAGAAAGGGTTAATCACATTCTTAAATGAGTGTTTTGTTAGATTAGTCCTGCTCTCTGCTTAACACAATGACAAATAACCATTATTCTTTTTCTTGCACTGATAATCGGGACAACTTAAACATTTCTTACCAGCACAAGTGAAACCATTAATCCTCAGTGATAGTGCTGATATGTGGTGACTTTGGAGTAATGGCCCTTGTCACCTCAAAAAAAGGACAAATTTTGAACAATTAAAACAAGGTGCCCATTATATTTTCTGTTTTTAATCTATGTGTGTCATCAGGAGGACTCTGCAAGAGTTATTATACCATATCAGTCCTTCTGATGATAAACATTCAAGAAAACAATGTCACAAAGATCAGTTTAAAAACTTAGAAGCCATAAGAGTTTTTTGTTCACAAAGAAAACAAAGGAAATATAAGCCTAATAAAAATAGATAAAAACAGAAAAATACATAAAGGAGATTCTCATAGAGAGAAAGATAACAGATGAACCAGATTAGGTTGCACATTTCTTTTTAAGTATGTCATTTTTGGCCTCTTAAGTTGCTGTAAATATCAGCTAATGAATAGAAAAAAAGCGTACTACCACCTAAATGAAATAAGTCTTTTTATGAAAATTGACAAATAGCCCATTTTTTACTTATTTTCCCTTTTCCATTAAGTTCACAACCAAATTGAATCCACATAAACCTGAATAAATAAGAACTGGTTGGGTTTAAGACTTCTTGCTTGATAACCAACACATTTAATGACATCACTTTGGACTCAAGGAAGTTGAACCAACGACTCAAATTTTTGTTTTAGATTGCTTAACCCCTGGTTTTAGTTTTTCAAGAGGATGTAATTTGCATTTTTGCCTCTTGAAACTTAATTGAAGCTAATGCAGATTGATACCCACAGTTGAAGTCACAGAGCTAACCTGAATAACAAGGTGTTCTATAATTGAGTCAAAATTAAGGTGTGGTATCTTATATCATACTTTTTTTACAGTATATGCTGAGACTCACTGTATTCTTCTGAATACTTTTAGTGTGGACCAGAAACATGGTGATAGGTGTCTATATCCAAGCCCATCACCAGCAAATGTCATTATAGACCTCACATAGGCTAATTGAAGATCTTTCATTTTAATAGGTTCCTCCTTCATCTGTTGGATATGTCATCATGGATGTCTCCAGCTCTAATCAGTTGTTGATGTAGATGCATGGAGGATTCACACTTTAACTGGCAAGATGATAACAAACCTGCATAATTGAGAAGTAGACAGATATAATTTTAGATCATTTGCCTATTTTCATTTAACGACTTAAGGTATGTTGACATCAAGGGAGGAAATGCATGTATTAATCAAACTAGTGGGGTTATATTGTTAGCTTTGTCAGTTTAGTGTTAATCTCTTTGAACTCAGTCATTGTGTGTTTTGAACTGAATGAAATTATTATTAGGATATGATAAAAACATGCACATATAATTGCTCAGTGTGGCTTTAAATAGAAAAATCTATTCAAGTTTGAGTAAAAAACATTTTCATTCTCATGCTGCATCAAGCACACTCACCAAAAACAGGAGACTCACTGTGAGTCAAAGTGCTTAATTAGCTAGTTGAATAATTCCAGAGCTAGCAGGTAACATTCACAAACCAGATGGTGAGATGAAATTCTTTTACCATCTGTTTTAGACTTAATGTGCTATTATTTTAAAATAAAATGATAAAGGAGAAAATTGTTAACTAACTGATTGATAATTGAAAAAGCTGAACAACTTTAACCTATACTCATCGTGTCACTCATGTTGATGTTTTTAGGACGTCTCCGCACATGTAGGACAGGGCTAAAGCTGGAGTTAACAGCTATCTAGCTGATGTCATCTGGCTCTGACAAAGAGAACCATTTTTCAGAACTAAAAATTCTCCTTGATGTTGGTCATTGTTTGGAAACCTGAGTATGGTATTAAAATCATTTTATAGTTTTACATCCTACCTTCCTATGTTATTATTTTTGTCTTTTATTGAAAATATAGCCTCTGGTCCTTTGTGCCAAGCCCGCAGTTTCCTGGCATCAGCAGTGTCCAGGCCACTTGAAACTCTATGGCTGTAGCTCTGTTTTGATCAAAGGGGGTTCAGGGGCCAAAGTTTCAAATCCCCCAAAGCCCATTTTGGCTACTCTTTGTTTAGCCCATTGGCATTCTGACCCTATGCTTCTTAGACTTTGAACTCAAAGCTTGGAAAAGCCGTATCGCTTCTTTAAACACATTATCAGTTGGCTAGGTTTTAAGAATATCACTAATCATCTTAAGGTTTTAGTGCAGTGTGGCGGTATTGTTCAAGCCTGGGGCCCATTTACAGGCATCAGCACTACTTTTCCTTGAAATATGTGATAACCAAAGCAGCAAGTGTTTGTAAGTATATGCTTCAGTTGAACTAAAGTTTATGTTGGTGCTATAATGGAATGATTTGAACAAACCAGTTTAATTCAGCGATCAACTTTACATAAATGCACTTTGTGTGAATTTTAAAGTTGAAAGAGTAATAGTGCATTTTAAACCAGTCTGAATGTGACATAACTGACTTCAGCTACTTCTTTGTAGCATTTAACCAATAATAAAGTATTCATTTCTTCTCATTTCACTTATTTGAGCTCTTAAAATGTAGTTTGCTTTGTGTGTTAGGTTAGAAAATGACGCCCACACATCAGTGAACTTGGCGGGAAGTTAAATGTTAACTTTTAATTCTACAGTTTGACAAATAATTGATGCATTACTGTCAAAAAATTGGAATGGGCTTTATGAATACATTTTACAAGCCACTTCACCATGAATTATTTGGATACATATAATATTTGTCTCGCTTTGTTAACTGTGAATTACATACAGAAACTACGGACTTGGCCAATTTTCCTCACTTTGAATACTGTATGTTTGAAAGTTTGCCCATGCATATATCAGTTTTTCTTCTTCATTCCTTTTAGCACTTTATCAGCAGTGCAACATGTACCAGTGTCCTATTACAACATAATTCAAACATATTTTATTCTAGAGAAAAATAAAACAAACTAGTCATCAGAACACATCTGATGATCTCTGTGCACACAGTACATGTGTGCACATATGATTGCATGATGGTCTGTTTGTGCCCCTCCACTCTCCTCACACCTCCTCCATCTCATCAGCCCTCATACTTATGATTTGGCACCTCGAATCACATTGTCTTCATCTGGAAATATTTCAGCTGCATTTCTGCCACTCTAAAAGGAGATGAAGATAAAGGAGAAGAAGGCAAAAACACACCCTGTTGTGTGAATCCTGGAGAAGGCCTTGAACCCTGCCATTCATCCCTTTCACTTCATCAGCTGAGTCTAATTGCCAGAGAGGACAGGATACCCAGGGCCCAATTGTTCCTTATCCTCTTTGGAGCCTCTGAGGCATGAAAAGCGAAAGGCCTGCTTTTGATCTTTTTTTGTTAGTTTTTTTTTCTGTCATCCCTTACTATCCTTTCCCTCAGAGTAAGACACTCCCTTCACACTGTGCCCCCTTCTTCAGCCACGCAAAATAATTATCAAGCTCCGCTTCATCAAATAATGGTAGATATTGGGGGTCATGATGGGGAGGGCCAGAGGTCTGCAGGGGTGGCCTTAGGACTTGGTGGAGTTCCCAACTCGTCTTAGAGGCATGCTCCTTAGCTGCGACTACTTTTATATACCTTGACCCCGGTTTTCGTTTGTCTGTCCTAATGAGACCCTCTCATGGAGCCATTGCAATAGGGGTCTTGCAATGGCGGGGTTGCGAGGCCAAAGTACAATGAGACACAGGGCTGTGTTCAGACAAGGGCGCATCTGTGCTATCTTATTAAGCCTTGGAAAAGAGCTCATGCATCTCAACGTCCCATAGGCGCTGAGAGCAGATCTATTGACACCTACTTGTCCTCTGCGGTCAACACCTTTCAGTGAGGCAGCCGGCACACCCAAGTTCTTGTTAGAAGTATTTCTTGGCAGGGTACTTAGCGAGGCAGAGCGCTTAACTCACTTTGGGTGGCCATGCAGCGTAAGGATAAAGAGTGCGATGTAATGAAAAATTCCTTGGAACTAGAGAAACCACAAGGGATGTCAAAGACCAGTTCATCAAAAGCAAACAGTTTGTATATTTAATAGAGGCCACCTAAAGCTTTTTAACGCTTCCCTATGCTCATGGTTGTTTTAAAGGTTCAGAAACATGGTTTAGTTATTGCCATGCATTTGCTGACTTTGATGCCCATAGTGATTATTCATAAATTGGTCTAAATTTAAAAATTGAAATTGCTACTTAAAGCCATGCCAACTTAAGCAAATTATTTCCCACAGAGTTGCAAAAGGCAACTCTGTGAGATATTATGAGACTAAAAATAGCCAACCTAGCAACTCTTTTAATGTAAGGGAAACTAAAGGGACAACAGGATATACTTTAAGTCAAGCAAAATGACAAACAAAAACACAAGTAGGCAAACAAAAACCTTTAAGCAATCATGTTAAGCACGCCTAACATCTGAGCACTGTGCGAGAACAAAGCAGGGCTCCTGTCAGCGCATCGATCTGCTCCTGAAGGCACACACATCCATAGCTCTCTGATTGCTCCCTGCCTCTTGCGCCTCTCTCCCCCGCGCCTCTAACTCTCTCTGCTCTGGATCCTTTCTGAGAATGTGCTTATCGATCTGGCCTACTTCGCTGGAGTTAACTCAGTGATAAGACCTGACCAAGGGCTTCCAGTGGTCTGAGAGAGTTTGGAGAGCTGGTGAGGAGGACAGACGATTAAAACAAAATAAATGCTAGCGATCTTCAAGACACATTTTATTATAACATGTAGTTGACTAACTTTAGTGAATATTCAAATACTAGTTTTGACCTTTGTAATTTTTGAGCAATTTAATTCAGTTTACAAATTGATTCACAGTTTCTCAGATTGTTTAAGGCAGCAAATACTGTGCTGGCCCATATAGTTGCAAAAACAAGCCAGAGATTGAAAAACTAGCTTTAAAAGAATAAATGAATTTATTTTAAAATGCCATGCTTTGGTTGTACCTCAATGTATGGATTGAACCAAATAAATTAATAATAAATACTTGTGAGTCCAAGCAGTTTTCTTTGTCTCTTATATTTATTCATTTTTTCTGTTGATTTAATTTTTAAGTGCACATTCAGCGTGAACACCCATTCAAGCACTCATTTTTTTCCCCTTTGTGCTGCTCCACTGTAGTTAAGACATCGTAACATTGCATATAAAGCTCTTTTTTTAATCAGTAACACTGTGGCACATTTTTTTGGACAATCTTCACAAGACATTTCTGCTCTTCAGACGTCAAAGGAATCCTCATGCCGCAGGGCTTTAATTTAATGAAGAGTATGTGGTATGGAGTGGGGATGACAGGTAGGTATAAAGTAGCCTGGGTCTTTTCATTCATTTGTTTACAGTTGAGTCAGTCATTATAGGCATAATGAACTGTTTCTATGGAGTTTCACTGAAATGGCAAAAATAAATAAACACAGTAGTGTATCATATGGGTAAATTATTTTGTTAATTTCCCCCTGTCGTGACGACGTTGTTCAAATACAAGTTGCATTTCAAAGAAATGGGAATTCTATGTGTAAAACATTTTATTTGACTGCGTGCTTTCTGTGGTTAGACTCAACAGAAAGCAACTCCATTGTCTTCAGTCATATATTGAAGGACTCCAACTGTTGTAATTTTTTTGTACATCTCAAACCATCAATTGCTATTTGTGATTTTAGCACACAAAGATATCAAAAATCAGTGCATGTTATAAGTGACTCATGTTTTGTTTGTCACTGTGTGTAATTGTGTCTCCAGAGTGTGATTACATTGTATGTCGGTTTGTGTATATTTTTTGCAAGTGTGTTGTGCTGTCATGGTTGTAACATTCCATGTGGGAGGGTCTGTTGATAAGTAAGCCATCTGTAGTGTTCTGCCGAGCGACATGTTGTAGAGCGAGATTTGAGAATGTGGAGAGACTTGACTTGACAAATCTTGGCACATAATGAGACAGAAGGGAGTAAAGGCAGAAGTCTGTCCAGAGATAAACAATTAGATTTGTCCCTGAGGTAAAGGCCAGGCAATGCAAGGACTCTCAGACTAACAAAATCAATATGGCTTCCAGTAAGAACACTCAGGGGGTAGAGTGATGAAGAGGTTATCATTCATTTCTTAGATTAGGACACATGTACACAATGAGCAACAATAATGCTTTAAAAATCAATATGATCGTGATGGCTGCTTGTCAGTGGTGTATGCAAGTGAAAGTGTGCATCTGATATTCAGCTATATGTCAAACACCATCAGCCTAATGAGAGATGATAACAGAGATCAAGAGGGAAGCTGAACTAAGCCAGTTTTCCTCAGCAGCCAATTGTGAGAGGATTTTTGAGGAGACAGCATTTGGGAATGATACTTTCACACCCCCAGATAAAACCATAATGGAGCATGAGCCACAGACAGAGTGGGCAGTCCCCTTGCGTTGCATCCCCTCTGCCCAGACTTGAAGGTCTAATCTAACATCTCACCACTGTTCCCAGCAGGCCTCACAGGGGCAGCACTGCCAGGGCAAAGGGGGTTGGTCTGTTGGCTGTATTGCCTCTGCATGGGCTTCAAAGTAGACAACAAAAAGAGAGGGTGAATGGAGGGGTGGTGGGGTGGTGGTGGTGGTGGTGGGGGGTGTAGTAGTGGGAGCAACCGAGACTCCTGTGCAACTGCTGTTAGGCAGGGAAGTCTCCTCAGAGACGCTTAGTCGCTGACCATAAAGGTGCGAGTCTGAGCCGTGACCAGCCTGTCGCCTCATCTCCATGGAGACGCTGGCTTGGCACCCCTGTGGGCTTGTCTCTACTGTGGCCCTGAGCAGCAAGAGCACTTGGGGATGTGGCCTGAGCATCACCTGTGCTCCAGGGGAACCAGGGGAACCAGGAGGCACTGTTCTGATGACCTTCAACAACCTGCCGGTCTGTCACCGGGGCTCGAGAAGTAACAAGAGAGAAATCAGCTGGGGATTTGAGTGGAGAGATTGTTTACGGGACCATTGTATCTTTGGAGGAGGTGCTCAGTTCTAGTGGGAATAAACTGTAAAGAAATATGTACTTTTCACAACATTTCACTTGATATTCTAAAATTCTATGTATCACCCTTTGATGTCAAAATAATACAAGACTTTCTTAGACTACACTTTACTTTTGTACTTTGTTATCTTCTGATTGGTTCGCTTAAGAAAAACATCTGGCTGCGGAGGTAAAGGGTAAAAGTAAATTTACATAATTAGGCTGCAGTGTTATACAGATTGTTGTATTTCAAACTCTGATTTCTCTCTGCAAGCGATAATACAATAAAATCACTGTTTGGACATGACCTGCCTCACCACTTTAGTCTTTTTTATGGTAAAAGAAATGTGTTGATTTGAAACACTGGCACCTGTTTTCATCATGAAACAATGCAGCAAAAAGTAATTCTATGAATATGCAAAACAAATGGTGTTTTGTTAAAACCAGTGACTACTTTTATTCTTCATTTTCATGCGTATTGGTCATTGACTCAATTCAAACTTTAAATATAGAGAATAAAAGCAACACATGAATGTCTATAGCACAGGTTGCTAATGTTACACATTACTTTTGTTGATATAAGCATAAAAAAGCAAAAATAAGGGGAAAAAAATTTGGGAAAAATTACCGATGAATCCTTTTATCTTTAGCAGAAGCCATTAGCTAACTGGTTTCCACATTAGGCATAGGCTCCTTAGAATAAGATAGGTCTGGAAAATGTACAATATACTTGTATGTAACCTACAGCAAATGTTAAAGAAAATAGATGCTACAGATGTGATCCATCACCTTATGTTTCAGGAGGGTAGACACTATAAGGATTTTAACATGATTAGATATACAATCTGGGACATCAGAGTAATTCCTGCATGATGTTATAAACTATTGTTCGGATCACTGTGATAAATTATTGCCAAATGGGATCTCAAATCTTCTGTATTCGAGTGTAAAGCAGTGCCATCCAAACCATTCCCTGGAGACACTTGTGTTGCTTTATCTGACAAACCAATACAGGAGATTCTGTGGAAAAATCTGTGCTTTCTTCCTTTCAGCCAAAAAGAAAAGGGGATTTTGAATGGAGTGGTGATTCTTTATGCAGAGCCGAGACGCGACACCTTCCAGACGGTGAGAGATGGCGAGCCCTAATAATACTGAGCTGTACAATGGTTCTGACAGGCGAGCAATAAAGCAATCAGGGTCCCAGGCATTCCAAATCTCTTTACCGCCCACCCTCTAACAGACTGGGAGATGGGCGGCTGACCTGTGAGCTGTCAATCATGGGGGATACCTGCTGGAGCCTGATCAGGGAGAGCTGAGGGCACCAGTCCATCAGATCTGTTTTCACACTCCAGACACTAACATTGCAAGCATAACCACAGACACAAAAAGCCCCTCCGCCTAGCTCTTAATTAGGAGATATGTGTGTTTTTTTTTCTTATTTTGAGGGGGAAGGGGGGACTTGTTTGGTTTAAATGGGGATGGGAGTGTCTTAGATATAAGGGGGATAGTAAGTGGAATCCCAGTGAGACGAAGAATAACCTTTTCCCTTGATTTGGGAATCAGGCATTGATCCGTCACGCTGTTTTGTACAAGCAAGAGCTCTTCCAGCATTGCCTCTCAGTGTGGGTTGCTTCTCAGGGTGTGTGTGTATGTGATACATGTGTGTGATGGGTGGTGGATTGGAAAGGAGGGATTCAAGGGGGGGTTGAAGCTTGTTCATTAGCTGTCTGTAGCCCATTCCAGCAAATAGATCACCATAATACTGTGGTTAGTTAATGGCTTTCTGGTGTTTCCTCTAGAGTCTTCCTGTCTGAGGGCTGACTGCTAAAACTCCTCCACTGGTTTCTCCTCTTTTTTTTTCCAAGTGGGGAGTCGTGTGTTCTGCTGCCTAACTCAGACAATTGGCTTCAGCCAGCGGCCAAGTCTGTGAGCAGTCTGGCCGCATGGATTCACATTAGAGAACTAAAAGCAACATCACAAATAACATGCTGATCTGACATTCTGTCTCACCGATGACTGCAATAATATTGGTGCTTCACAGTCCCCAGGCTGTGACAGAAGTATATTCCAAATGAGGAGTTGTATTTCTATTGCACCTATCTTTTTTAAGGCTCTGGTTATGAACTACAACCTTTTCATTCTGAATGTTTTGATTAATGCAAGACAGCTTTAGGCAAATGAAACACTGAGTCTGATATCTACCAACTCAAAGAAGATTGTTAATTCCCTTTTATATCAGAATGAAACTAATGGGACTTTTGAGCAATGCAGATTGCACTTTAGACAGTGTGTGACATGGGCAATGAATACCATTGCTCCTTTAAACAGTCAGTGATAGGCAGATTTTAATATTGTTTGATACTTTGGCCTCCACAGAGAGGAACCTGCACTTTTTTGGGTACTACATAATTAAGTAACTAATTTGCCAGTTTTTTTTAAATTTGAAATTTGAATGCTGACTGAAGGACAAGAAAAAAATGAAAGGAAATGCTGACGTAAAACAGAGTGTGGCTAACATTTGTAGAGCTAGCACCAACTTTGAGTCATTACTGCTGCATCCCCAGGTATTGGCCAGATGTTGGACTGATACTGAGACACTTTGTGGCTATTTTGGGCCTATAATGTTAAAACTTGTAATTTTTTGTCGTATAACTGCAAAGTAATTCTCGTGCCGAATAGCGAGAGCAGCAGTGGTTTAGTCGGCAAACTTCATACATCTCTAATCTGCTAGCAGTAGCCACTTTTCACCCCAACCCTACACATTATCAGATATTTTGCTGAGTTTGTATCTGGCCAATCGTTGCATCTAAGTGGCTCCCCCATCTTTATAAAACCAATTTCTGCTCATTTTTGCAAACTATTTATAAGTTTGTCATGTTTGTATTTAATCTTTGATTAACCCCAGTCTCATACATCACAGTTCTTTCAGTGTTGTTAAATTTTAGTGGGATGAAATATCTATTGAGATTTATGAATTAATGACAAAGCAGTCAGTGGAAATGCGTGATCACATTTTAAGAAACAGTAGTACACAACATTGATTGTTGCGTTGTTACTCCCCAAACATCAAAGAACTCAGCATTTCACTCCAAAATGAAGACACTCAAAATTCACCACAGTAAATCCTTATTATTTATCAGAGTTGATCAGGACTTGATAATTCAATTTTACACAGAGCTACAAACTGTCACAAACAAAGAGTGTTCACCAGAGGTAAGATAGACTTACCATCTTTTTGATAAAAGACCATTGCTTGAATGAGCTGTGTAGTGTAGATCCACAGTGTGACAACACATTGATCACAAAATAAGATTCAATCAAATGACAGTGTGAGTGGTCAGGTTTTCATTCAGTTGCTTCCTGTAAGCCTCAAAGCAGCATTGTCGAGAAAAAAAACACTGTTCTGATTTTTTTTCCGTTTGGGAAATGTTTGAGACAAACAGCTCAATAGGTCACAATTAGAGAGGGGTGCATTAGGAAAATTCTCTGTAGAAACCAGACATACAGCGCTGCTCACTGAAGAACAGAGAACAACTCAGGGAAACTTGGTTTTGGGGCTTTCTGTTTGCATGCATGTTGTTTTAACTTTAGTTTAAGATTTGAAAGTATAACAAAAAGATAAAGAGTTTTTTTATGGAAACTTTCAATAAGTCATTTTTCAAATTTCCTAAGTGGTGGGACATATGGGTGATATGTTTAAGTGGCAAATTGATTTAGTTACAGCTATGCTAAAATCTGTGTGAGTCTTACTTATGTCACCCAAACCTGCACATCTAAACTGTCCACTAAAGTTTTGTTAGTTTCAAAGTTATTTCAAAGTAGTGTAACTGACCTATTTCTAATTAAAATGCAACCAAAGCAATTTATCATTCATTATCCAATTTCTATCCAATTATGTGACTACACCTATTTTGAGAGCTGGGGTTATTCTTTTGCTGAAGATAAATCATTCTTTCAAGAGTATTCATTCTTCTGATACCTTGTTCATTTATTTATTCTACTGAGTTGGAAAAATGCACTTTTTGTGGCCCTGAAAGAACACTGGTCCTTACAGTGAAATAAAATTCTCAATGATTTGGTGAGCCTGTGTTGCACTGCATCCCCAACAAGATAGTTTCCCCCCTGTACTTTTGTATTGAAGGTACTCCTGCAGAGTGAAAAGCTTGTTTCTGACACACTGCTTCAGGAGTTTTAGTTTCTAAGTGAATCCATCAGTCTTCTTCCAAAGAGCATCTGTGTAACTGTTAATGACAGTTTGTGTGGGGAGAAGTTGTCTGTGTGTGAAGGATGTGACTCATGCTGACCAGTTTCTGGAATTTCGGAAATCTTCAAATCTCTGCCCTTTTTTATGCAAGCTTAAGGGGTCTCTGTTTTATGTGCTGAATAGTACATAGTCAGTCAAAGAAGATGAAAGAGTGTAGGTTTTAGGGTGGATTTGTTACCCCACTGCTTTTGACATTGAATGATGAGTTTTGCAGAAGTCTTTGCTTCAATTGTCCCCCAGTGGTTCTCTGTAGACCCCCAGTCTCCAGTCCGCAGAAAGGCTTGTTTTATCCCTGCCAGATCTCTGATGTCATCTGTCACTGAAAACATCAGTGTGATCTTCTGCAGCTGGAGGAGAGGTCCATATGTGTTTTACATCACTTTCAGTTATTTTTGGGTCGGTGAGAAGCAGCGTTTACTGGACCATGCATGGTCTGAGATCACACTGAAGTCTGGTTCATGTTGGATTTTGGTTTACTGTTGTTCTTTTAAAATATAATTATCTCTACAATTCTGGCGAAGCAATTCTACAATTATTATAGGTTCTCTTGTTTTGTGTATATCAGAGCAATGATTTGTGAGACATTCTGGGGTTATTAATAAGCTTTGCTCTCACTGAACTCAACTTAAACCAAAGCATACAGCTAGGTGTAAAAAGAATAATTGTATGCTTGAATTATGAGACCTTGCTTCTCAAGAAAAAATCAAAAAATCAAACCCTTGTCTCACTGGCTGCTATCTTTTCAGAATCTCTGCGGAAGTTTTTGTTCATTTTCCCATTTCTCATCTTCAGCATGAACACAGAGCAAAACAAACAAACCTGAAAGCTGGCCCCAATGACTTCTCTCCTTTTATTGGCAGCTGATACATGAACAAGAGCTTGTCTTGGCTGAAAAAAGCAACTGCTGAGGCGTTGCTGGACCTGCAGACCTTTGTGACCAATGGCGTGTCATCCCTCACTTTGTCATGTTTAACTAAAACCAATCCCCATTTAAAGCAGCATCCATCAGTGTTAGTTGAGAACAATGACAGATTGCCTTTCTGCGGTGCTCAAAGCATCTGGATCCTTTCTTCACTCCTCCTCTTTTATTTATAGTAAACAGCCTGAATAACAGCTGGGCAATGGGAATTTACAAGTTAATCAATTGTTTGTTAGGAGCCAGAGCAATACTACGCACCCAGCCATCTGCAAGTTAATGTTTATTTACCATCCTAATTTTCCCATTGGCAAAACCTTATCTATTGATTTCTTCAAGACAGATTTACTCACACTTATCATTATGGTTTAGTTGATATAGCAAATGACACCAGCATTAAGAATGTGGGAGTTTTTAAGTAAGTCATTGGGAATAAAAATGTTAAATGTGTGAGACCAACAAAGGAATCAGCTATTTAAAAAAGAAACACTGTAACAAAACAAAACAAAACAATGCAAAACAACACAAAACAAAAAAACAATGCGAAACAAAAAACAAAACAAAACACTGAACCAAACAAAAAACTGTGAGAGCAGTAACACTGTGGGATGTCCTGGAAGTCATATCAAGTTTCACTCACTGATGATGCATCTGGCTGATCGCTGTTTATTCTACACACTTTGCTTCCTGTTTAAGTGGAGTTGCCTTTGTCTCTCCTTCCAGGTGTTTGTGCCTGTCGGCAGGGTCTTGGTCCTCTGTTCCCTCCTGCTCTCCCTCTGCACCGCAAGACAATGAGCCTCAGACACAGGTCAGTCACAAGTTTCCTTCAGCTAACAGCCAGCAGTATATTGGCTCCTTCACAATGATAGCACGTTCTCTGACATCATCAGAGAAAAATGTCAGAAATACCATTTTTATTCCTGGTTTAAGACTTTTTACACTCATTTTGAAATAATTCTTACATTGGTTTCCAGATTAGATAAAAAAAATACACATAAAATTTACACAAAATTTAACATAAAAATATCTACCTTCTTTTGCTCATAACTGATTTAACCTGAGTGAAAAGAAAAATGTACCTAATGAAGGGTAAAAAGTTAATTTTATAGAGCATTACAATACAACACATCTTTAAAAAAAAACTTGTCATTACACAATGGAGCAGCAAAATATTTAGGAACATTTTGAAACTGGAAAAATATTTTCCTATTAAATTTGCTTTATTTGGCCATGCTATCTTGGCAGCCTTGAACTAGAGTTAGGATAGGGCACCATTTACAACTGTGCTGTGAGCACTGCTATTCACCTTTTCCTATTTCCCGGCTGCAGCACAGAAACCACACGCTACTTTATTTATAATCCAACCAACCTCAGAGTGTAACTCTTGCCCCGTACTCCTGCTCGCATCACACAGTGAGGTCACTTCCCTCTGCACCTCCACCACTGCTCTTGCATTCCAACATGGCTCTAGGACAGCAGCCCAGCAAAGCTCTGTACTCCTCAAATCACAAAGAGGCCCAGATCAGAGCCGAGCTGGACGCCAGCCAGGATCTGGGCCCTCACAGCCCAGGCAGCTGGGGGCAGCCTATAATAAGTGGGAGACAATGAGAACTAGCACACCTCCCACGCTTTGCATGTGGATGTTGATCCAGAATTGAAATTTAATGGTTTCATAGGTTTTCCATAAGCCACACTAATTATGAAAAGATATAAGAACCACTGGTGGGTTTGTATTGTATGTTTGTGTTAAGGATATCTGTTTAACATAATAGAATTTATAACAAGAAAATAAAATGGATTGAAAAATGTTTCTATAAATCTGTCAAGAACAAATATTCCAAACACTCATGAAGGAATAAGATGATGTACTTTGACTTAAGAGTTAAAGACTACTTAACTATTTATTCCATCATTTCATGGCTTTTGATTTCTTTGCTCAGCTTACTTTTTTTACCCACAGATTTTAAAATCTTGGTTTTATTGCACTGCACTCGGTTTTCCGCAAAACCTGCCCAGCTGAACAATTTCACAACAGTCATCAAAAACATGTATGTACATATATATTTTTTCACATGGGAAGCTGGACATATTAAAGGCCTTCTGTTTTAATGAATAATAATGAACAGTTCACTGTGATGTGGAAGGCGGTGGTGCTTTAATGGTCCCTCATAGCCTCTTAAGCCTCTGGTGATAAATCTCACACAGGCTCACTCGTATAACTAAAACCCAAACCTCATTCAACTTCACATCCATCAGTATTTGGCTGAAAGCGATGACAAAGCACTTTCAATTACACCAGTAACTGACTCTGGAAACAGTTCATAGCAGGGTCCAGCCTGGAAGACCAGGGGAAAAAACACAAGTGGGGGAGGGTGGAATGGCTAGTAGGGCATCCGTTTGACTCGCTCCCAAATAATAAAAAGGGTGGTGTGACTCAGTGACACAAGAGATGCCGCCAGCATCGCGAAACCAAGGACAATTCACCTATTTTGTGTGCTGTCACCCCTGGAGTCTGATTTATGGTCGGGACATCCTTCCTACGACCCGTTCCCCCATCAGCCCAGCACTATAAGGATACTTCTGTGATTTGAGGCTGGAGTATCAAAGCGTCCTTAGGCAGGGCCCTTGTCTAGCACCAGAGGGCCCTGCAAGGCTGAATGGGGAGTGTGGCGACTGGGAGGGAGAGCTTCGCAGCAGCAGCCGAGGAGTGCTGTTCTTAACCCTGAGCACCAGAGAAGAGAAGAGCTTTTTGAGAATCCATCAACTGTAAATGCTTCATTCTATAATGTTGCTGTTTTCTTTTCCATTTTTCAACCCAATTTGTAATTATATTACGTGGAGTGTGTGCTCTCTAAAAGTTAACATGGCGGTGTTTAATTGGAGTGATTTTACTCATAATTGCATGATCCTCTCTACCACTTTTGGCTTCCACTTTGTTTGAATAAGCAGGCTAATTTCAGCATCCGTACTCAAAATTAATCAGTGTAGCATACTTAATACTGAAGTTCAAAAATGAAATAATTGAGAAAATGTAAATCTGTTTTGGTGGAAGCCTTAACCATCAACAAAAAAACACTACACAACATCAAATGCAACTGTAGATAAGTGATGATCATTTTTCTCTCTTTTAAAAAGCCTTTATTACATAAATAAAAACAGAGCCTGATCCTCCAGAGTGCCTGATCTTTTAAAGCAGCACTGACTCCAACCCCCCTGATGAAAGGCCCACACTAACATCAGGAGTCCAGAGCCTTTACTCTCTAACTTCAGGCAATTATGACACAGAGGAGATCTTTGCCTTCTGCACTCAAAAAGAAGAAGAAAAAAGGCATGCCTTCTTTCCAAGCTTAGTTGTAAAAATAAGCTTGCTCTCCTCAATTGCAGTCACCCCGTGCCCTTTGCAATAGCAGCAAGGATGTATCGGAACAAGCCATGGGGCAAAACAAATCACTTGTGATTTACAGAATTATAAAGATTTTAATAGCTGCAATGTTTCTCTCTCAGATTGGTCTTTATTTCCAGGAGTCAAAGTTTCCTGGCTGCCCCAGGCTTTTTAAAAGCAGTAATTGGCCAACAGAGAGACTCAGGATCTCCCTGAGTGATTGAGTGTATTTGTTGCTATGAACTTGAGGGTATCACTCTAAAGATCACAAGTCCAGGTTGTGAGAGCCTGCAACTTATCAAGCACAATCCAGTTTGCAGCCGAGGCAGCCAGACTACTTTTCCATACAGTTTTGTTTAAAGTTCTAACCTTTTTGTGGAACTTGATGTTTTTTTTTGCTGATTAGTTGTGTTTCTAAATAATTCAGCATAAACTAAGGGGCTCTGCTTTGTGAACTGAAGACGGTCTGGAATTTATGCAGAATAATCATTTGGATGAAGGGCACAACAGTTATTTTGGCATTGAAGAGAGCAATGCTTCTTGTGTTTTTTTTTAAATGCAAAAATAAATTATTTCTATTTTACTTTTTCACCTGGAAATGAATCAGCACAATACTTTTTAACATGAATTTCTCCTTCGTGTAACAGAGCAGTAAAAGCCACGGAAACAAAGAAGAAAGGAGCGAAGCTTTTCAGGAGTGTATCAGACAGCACAACGGGACCCAATATTTCAGAATTCAGTGATCACAGCCTCACCAAGTTTTCTTTAAATTAAACAGTCTCTTGTCTTTTCGAAAGTAAAACACGAACAGTACAGACATGATTACATCATTAAGTATTTCTCAGAATAGAAACTACAAGCAGCATGTTGCCAATTTGTAAAATGTATCAAGATTTATATTTATATTAATACCAGACTTTATGTTGATGTCTCAAAACATTTTTATACTACTAACATGATTTTTTGGAAAAGGTACTAAAGTCTATTTCATCTGCCGTAATATTAAAAACATGTGCTTCTTACCAGTTTGAAAAAACAAGCCTGGCAGTAGCTTAGCTATATTAAGGAAATCCTCCGGGGAGGCATAATCGAGTTTGACTCTCTACCGGTGGTCTCCTTGTTAGTGTTGTGAGTGTCAGAACTGACAGTGCAGGTAGCTCAAATGCCACTTAAGGTTTTAGCTTCAGTGGCTTTTGGAAAGAAATGACCGTGACCTGTGCAGCTCGAGCCCACATCCCACACCCTTTCTGCCTGACAGCTGCTCAATGGCAAGTGTCTGCCAGCATGCCGAGGGGAACGCTGCCAAGCAGCCGGAGATGGAGATGATTACCACATCCCTGTCTCCCTCTCAGCCTGCTTGCTGAAAACTGATACCTACTAACAAACTGCTGTCAACATGTTAGCGAGGCACAGGGAGTGAGAGCAATAGTCAGTGCTGAGAGAGGAAGGAAAGGGAAAAAAAGAGATGTGTGGGTGAGTCAACGTGAGGAGTCCAAACAAGTTAGGATTAATGACATCGAAACTGTTTTTTTTCTGCTGTTTTTCGGAGTTAACAGTAGTGCAGAGCACTTGAGGAAAGCAATCAGCACTATGAGAAAAAGCCTGGTGACACTCACACTGAGTGATGATGAAATGACGGATTTTAGACAGTGCAGTTCCAAGGTCACTAGCTTTCAGGCTACTGTAGCTCATCATGCAAAGTCTGTATTTCTATGTGCTGGCATGAACATCAACAATGTATATAAAAAACTCTGGTAAAGTTACTTTTCATACTTTAACAAGTATAATTTGTGCAAATTGAATGATATGTGTCAAGAGTTGCTACTTTCTAAGTTGTTACGGTGTGGGGAAGATATGCAAATTGCAGCAGACCTTTACTCCAGTCACTTGAAACCCAGGCTTTCCTGCTGGGTAAAAAACAAATACAGTCCTTCTAGAGAAGTGTTATAAATGTCATTGTTTCTGAATAAATCTCCCACTGCGCCACTTTTTGGTGAAATAAAAGAAAAATCACAGCTGACATATATTTCTTTAATTGTTGCAGAGGGGGGCAGGAAGCAGCATGCAGTAGCTTGAATTATGGGTAATTAGAATATCGCTGTGCTTAATTACAAAAGATTTTGATTGTCTGATTTTCAGCAGAAGGCCTTTTCTTAGCTACTTTCTTAATACACATTTGTTTTTGAAGATTGGGAATGACAATTATGATAATGTGCATCGCAGCATGAAATATTCTTCCAAGACAAGCAAACAGGACAGACATGATGCAGGTTTTTTTTTAATGCTAATTAAAGACATTGTAACAACCTATTTTGTATTATCTTGTCATTTGAAAATGAAGCTATGAAATCACAGGAATTATTCCCAGAACATTGCAGGGCTTATGGTTCTGTAGGATAATAAAAAAAAGGAAACTAAAAAAATAACTAAGATATATGCTTAAAATCAACCATAATTCAGCACTGTGTTTAAAACTGTGCAGCAATGTAGGCTGAAAACAACAGCTGGAGTTAATACTAAAGTAACAGGCTTTCTGCTGAATTAGAAATCATAACTGTAAATATAATTGAAAAATGACCATTTCTTTAATAGAGAACAAACTTTGTTCAATGACTCATTGGGATTTCCAGAGCTTAGTTTGTTATGTCTTGTGTTTTGTACTAAGTTAATTAATGCCACACATAAGAAAAAGAATCAGGGACAAAATAAAACTGTCTGCAATAATTCACTCTTGAACTTTGTTGAGCAACAAGATAAGTATTTCTCCAAAAATCAATTTTTGAGGAGAGACAATGGAAACAAACCTAAGTGCTAGTTTGAACCAACCCCACAAGGCTTCCAGGGAAACCACCGAGCCTAAGAAGCACTTTATTAGCCAGCAGGAGGGGGGGGTCAGGAGGACCAGCCCTATCATTGATTGAGGTTGGAGGATGCATCCACAGCTGCACTTTCTCTAAATTTCTAAGAGTAAATATGCACCTTTGAAGTGGGGGGTGCCTCGGAGCACTCTTCTGCACAGATTGTGTGGGTTTCTGTGGGGAGCTGTAGTTACGGGAAAGATCAATGGACAGGGCATTAGGGGGAAGAGTACACTACACTGTCCAGCCCTCCAGCCTACAGAACAACTCAGCAGCTCCTACATGGCCAGTATTATTGAGCTCCAGGCAGTTTAATTCTCCACGCTGTTTTCTCAGACTGATAAATTTCAACCTTTTCCGGCTGCAAAATGTGTCGGAGGAAAAAAAGATGAAATATACTCTGAACTTTGTATACAGAACAACTAGAGTTTGCTTCGTATTAGTCTGCTGCTTCTTTTTTTCTCACACATCTACTTGTATTCTCAACGCGATTGTTCGAAAATTTGTGCAGAGAGATGTTTGAAACGGTGCCTGTCTGAACACTTGGTAGCTCTACTGTTGCAGGGTCATCGTTTCTGTCTAGGGCAACAGTTTGGGTATGAAATCCTATTAATTTTATTTTATAAGTTATTAAAATAATTTATAATTTACAATTTTAGTGTAAGGATGCAGCTTGTAAATTTTAAACCCTGTGAAAATGAAATCAACTAATATTTTTAACTGGAATCCTTCTGCATCATAACTGACTGGAAAACTTTTCAGTCCACCTCTTAAAGGCATGGAAAAACCCATATCCTGCTCATTGTGGGGCTGGATATATGTACTTGTGGCAGGCTGTAAGTGCATTATACTAGTGCTGAACACACAGCTTCCATAATGTGGTTTGTAAAGACTATAGAGAAGCCTTTTGGGGTAACCACACATCCATATGAGGCAGATCTGCTGGTGGTTGGTACATAATTGTAAGGGAGCTAAGATATTATTGTCCTTACTCTCCTATTATGCCATGAAAGATTTCTCAAATTCATTGTCTTTTCTATTAGGCACAAATACATTACACATTGGAGAAAATAACAGCAGTCTTGTACTGAATTTATCATTTTGTTGGCTGTTATTCTGAATGAATCTAAATTAGTACTGTACTATAAATGCTGATGCTGAGAGGGCGTGTATCATCCCAGCTGAGTGTCAGAGTGTTGCGCCTCTGCGCTCTCAGGTGTCGCTGGGGTTTGGCTCCACCAGCCTCGCAGATACAGCCGGAGAGGGTTAGCATTTACAACCCCTGTCACACTCTACAAAACACTGTGTCACTCAAGCACAGCCTTTGTGGCAGCTCTGGCATTAATGGAGACGTTGACATCTTCCGACAGAGTGTTTATCTAATACTAATGCTAAGCAACCAGAGCCAGTCGTCGCCCCCACACCGTGCCATCGAACCTCGCCACGGATCTCGCTGTCTGGCAATCACACCAGTTCTCCCATTCATCCTTTAAGACTTTTAGAATTTATAACAAAAGCTTTGCTCTTGCTCAAGTCATTTTTTTATCATTCAAAGAGATTTTTCTGAGACACCATCTGACACGCAGCAGGAGTGCTTCACAGGTGTTTAAGACAAAGTTGAGTGAATGTATGACAAATCACAGGAAGCATCACCTGTGTATGCTGGAATGAATCACCAGCCGAGGACCTCCAACAAAAGCTACATATTTCTGCTGCTGTGTTTTTCTTTGACATCTTTTCTCGCTGCATTTCCTCACACAACACATAAACTGGCCTTTTAAAAGGGATATTCAAGCTTGTGTTCAGGGAAGATGCATAAAATCTAAATCTAGTCATAACACTTTAATACCCTATAAAGACATCCTTGAAAATTGCCTCTTTGATTTAATTCACACACATCAAGAACACAAACATTTTCTTACAATGCAGTATATTTGGAAAAATGTTAAGGAATGTAGAAGTGAAAAAAGGCAAACACTAGTTGTTTGTAGCCAAACATATTGTGCAGTATACAGTACACAAAAGGCCATAAAAATTCCTATATATTCCTATATGTTTCAGAGACTGACGATGGGTTCATGAGTGTATGGAGCTATCTTTAGAGGATTGATTTCCCATACTGCCACGCAGTTGGCTGCATTTATATTCCATGCCTGTGGCTCTGTGACCCCTGGTTCTCCTTTGATGTGGCAGGCAGAAGCACAAACCAGGATGAGGCAGAGAGAGAGAAAGCAGAGGGAAAGCAAAAGGTGAAACAGTCTACAATGGGAGGAGGGGGGTACAGATTTTTCTTGTGGTTGCAGGTTTCTTGAAGGGATGAGAGGACAGGATGAGGGAGTGTTAAAAAAGACCAGTATGAGTTTGCAGTGCCCAGCAATGAAGCCATCATCTGACAGATCTGTGAGAGTTTGCACTGAGGGCGGGTTGGTGGTGGGTGGGCAGAAAGGAAGCTAGGCTGAGGGGAAGGGATCGGGTGATGGTGGGGGGTTGGGAGAGGGCACGGCGGTGGCGCGAGCTGATAGAGACGTCAGCGCCGCTTCAGTAATCTCACGACGGCTGGCCGCGGCAAGGGGCCATGAAGGGGCCCACGAGAGCAGAGGCATGATAGAGCAGACCACCCCGACAACACTAGCAGGGGGCCGGGCAGTATGGACAAATCAAAGCAGGAAGAAGTAATTTTTGAGAAATTACAGAAATCTCCATGGAAATTAGCATGAAACACTTTCTAATCTCTTGCTTTTCACCGTGGACGATAGGGGTCAGTGCTTCAAGTTCTCCAGCCCTTGCTTTCTCTTTCCCTCTCGCCCCATCCCTAATTTCATTATTCCCTCTTGATTTTTTTTCTCCCTCCTACTTTTTTATGTGTACTCATATTACAGCCTGACACTCTGAAATACCCCCCCCACACACACACACACACACACACATACACATACACACACTCTCTCTCATATTCTTCAACCATTCATTTGCTTGAACCCTTTTCCATTGACCACAATTAAACGTTTAGATTTCAAAGGCAAATCAAGGGAGAGCCAAGCCGTGCCCTCAGAGTGACACAGGATCAAGCTGCTGGGTGCTTTGGAGCCTCACATGGGGTGAATCCCCCAAGATTTGTCCTCTGCACCCTTCCTTTTCGTGCTTGTGGTGTCTGTCAGAACTCAGAACGCTGTTCAAATGAATGGGAGGAGTGCGACACCCCTGGTTGTGACCACGCGGTTATTGGTGATCAACTGCATTTACGGCAGTACAATGACGGACTGATCCCGAACTCTCTCTCATCTCAATTGCTGTCGATTTCAACAATACAGGACAAAAAGTACTCCAGAATATGGTACTGAAGCAGCATTGTGAATATGCTAACCAGACTGAAAATATTCTGCAGTTTGTATGGGTCTTTTTGTACTTAAATTTTGTTTGGATCTGCATTAAGCCTTCAATACAAATATGAATGAGCATGATAAAGCCATTTTCAGTTATCTTTAGGCTTCCAGCCTCTTAAAACATGAATAAACAAGACATCTTCTTTGAAGTGTATAGGAAACATATTTCAGTTTGATTCAAAAACTTTGCAGTGGTGTATGAATTGTGTACATTTTAGGACTTAATCAAATTATTTTTTTAGGGAGGAAAATGTATTGATACAGTTTTATCCATCAAATATAGTCAGGCTGACAGAGAGCAAGATATTATTATTTTTTATTCTGTGTCCAAGGCAACCAAATGTTGTCCTCTTTCATGGCCGCGGTCATATCATCAAACATTGTATTAAACAGAGCCGCTCCTGCTTCACTGAAGCACTTCCTCAGAGAAAGAGAGAGAGACAGAGAGAGGGACAGAGACTTTGTTATTGTGCTACATGTAAATTGTTCCTCCTCATGTGTTCTGTTCAAGGCCGGACAGAATATTAATATAAGATTTATTTGGGTAAAATAAAAAGGACTACATAATGGTTAGAGTGTAAAAGAACACAGCTTCAATAACAGAACATACTTTTTAGCCAAATGAAAAAAAGGATAAAAGTGACATTTTTTTCAAATTCTGTGTGAATGAGTGATCATGTTGTAAAAATTAATTATTAGATGAATTGTACATAAAAAATGTCATTCTTCACAGCCTTAGCATTTTGGGGGGGAAATTGAATTAATAAACTTCCAGAAAATTCAATTGAGGCATTTCCCAAAGAGACCAGGGTCTGTTGAAGCTTCAGTGCAAACAAGAGTCAATGAAAAAAATTAAATTGGGTTATCTTTCGGGTCTGGTGTACTACAATCTATAAAAATAACCACATTCATTCAGCACAGCAACAATGCATCTGAAGTTAATTAAGTATTTTTTCATGACATTTTGTGACAGATTTTTACTTTTTTTAAAAAAACATTTACTCTTATTCAATTTGTTAATACAGTGTCACAAACTGAAAAACACATCTCTGTCCCTGATGTCATCCTGGCACATTACTGAATGAAGCCCCTGAACTTACAATGTCAAATCACTTCTATGCCTGTTTTATTAAAAATGAAGATACATACACATCCACTGATGGGTACGGTGGACAAGATAGAAATAATGGTCATTGGCTGTGGGAGTGAAATAGTGGCATTTGATTAGCATTACATTGTATGCTGATTCATTGGAAATAGCTATAGAGTGGTGCTGGTGGGGACTTAATTAGAGTACTTGCAGACTTGGCACTTTGCTGTGACAAGCCGTAGGAATGGGTATAAGATATAGAAACCTTTGTAACCTCTAGTTAAACCTTCTCTTCCGTTCTAACAGTTTGCCCTCTAATTAAGCTCCATAGTTGGATTGTCTGGTTTTTTTTTTTTTCCTTTTTTTTTTTTTTTTTTTTTTTTTTTTTTTTTCTTTTTTTTTTTTTTTTTTTTGTTTTCGCAAACCCCTCTCATGCAGTTTTGCTAATTGCAACCATGGAAAATGACAGGATTGTCCAAAATCATACTGTGTGGTATTGTCCAACATGTTGACAAGAAAACCATAAATGACCCAGTATGGATGAACGTTTAGTGAATGCACACAGCGCTCAGGAAAATAAATGTATTAACAAAAAAGATTTTATTTTTTTAGTAACAAATTTTGATCATTTATAATTGTAATTTTAAAAAGAAGAATCATTTGTTATCAATGCAGAATCAAATATTAAATTATCTACTTAAATCTTATCCAAAAGAGTTAATCTATACATATTCAAGCTATGTTTTAAAATGAAAATATTTCTATGATGCTGTGTTTAATGTGTTCTGAAGGAATATATAACAAGGGTACACACATATAAAGCTTAAGACCTCATTTAACCTGGATGGTACAAACATTTGGCAGGGTCTGAGTGTACCTGCTCTAGCTGCGGTTCTGCCAGTAATAGATAGATGGCACTGTATCCAAGGTAGAGCAAGGGCCAGAGACTTCTCTCTCCCATCTCTCAGGGTCTTACTCTCATTATCCATCCGAAAATTAACCTGTCAATTTATCAATCAACACCATCTTGAGTTTCTGCCTCCTGTTTGGCGACTAGCATTGCAACGCCGCTGACGCGCAGATAACCAGGAGGTATGTGTTTGTTAGTGTAGTGAATGAGTGCATTATCACTTAAATGACTGCTATGAATCACAATTGCTGCCAGGGGGTTGATAAGAGGAAAATACACAGACAATTTTATTTTAAAGTATATGTCTGTTTATGTATTCTTTATGTGGAGCAAAAATAAGGTCAAGGCTGGGCCCGCTGTGTTTTGGCTTTGTTGCACACAATAGTCCCATACAGGGTAAGGCCAAGTTGTTTTGTAAAGACTGAATCCTTCATCAGCACCCCAGTGAATAGAAAGAATTTACACTACCACCAGTGTGCATTTAATTGAAAATACATTTTTCAGCACCACAACTCCTTTTTTTTTATGTCAGAAAAGCTTTAAGCAATGTAAAAATTCAATTCACAAGAAAAATGTGTCCTTAGAAATTACATTCTTTAAAAAAATCACAAACACCCATTATTATTATTTTTATTTTAATGATTATAAAATAATTGTGAATAATAATTCTTGAAAAATCAAATTAGCATTTATTAACAGCTTGTGCTGTATGAGTAAATTTAAGCTCAGAAAAAAAGGTGTAGTGATTCTGGCCTCTGTGATCTTTAAATTTCCATCTAAAAAAATCACAGAGAGAAAGCCTGATTACATTTACATTATTCTTTTAAATTTGTCATCAAATCCACTTTAAATTGTGATTTATTTCTTGTTCATTTAAAGGCATACAGTGGAGTTGTTCCTGTAAATACCAATATTATAGTTTAAAATAGTTTCAAGGACATTGTACACACTATCTAATTCTTTTCTATTGATTGTGGAGTTAATGTTACATCTGCTCTTCGAAATATCTTAAAGAAAAGCGGATTGAAATATGTGTTTGCATGCTCAGCATGCTACAGAGTTCTAATAAGCTCTGGGACATGTCTTTATCTCCAAATGGGTTCTAATGTGATAAGCTAAACCAGACTCTCAAAAATCCCTACCAAGTGCATCCACGGGTGGGGGACCTCAATCGCTTCAGTTCATTCTTCTTTTTTTTCTGGTATTTTCCTCCTCTCTTTTCAGGTTATTAGCGGCTACATGACTGGATCGCCTGAAAATGGAAGGGCGCAAACAAAACCAGATAGGGATTGTGAATAGCAGGAGGGACTTCTCTTTTTCCAATTGTTGTTATTTGCAAATGGCCTTATTGTGTCAAGGTGTTGGGGAGGAGGGGGCGCTAGTGAGGAAAAATGGCAGAGACTATTATAAAACGCTGACAAAAAGGCGAAAGTAAAAGAAACATAACATCTGGTAATTTGTTTCAGCAAGCTTAGCCTAATGATGTAAGCAGATTACTTTCCAACAGAGTAAGAAAGGGCCATTGGGGGCTCTTTTGTCTTTCTTTTTTCGTGCCCCTTTATAGGTCCGTCTCCCTATTAAGATCAAGACAGAAGCCACTGGCATTTACAAGCAAGTTCATTCTTGTGACTCTCTGTATGCTCCTCCATGCTATTTGATAATTCACAGACTCAAGAGGTGGATTTTGATCAAATCAGAAAATTTCTGGCCACACAGCAGGGTCTTATTTTGCTGGCTATTTTACCGCCTTAAAGGAGGAACCACCCTGACAATCTAAGGCGGGATGTAAGCCCTCAATGCTGTGGGTGTGGGTGCCCCTGGCCCGATTTGCTCCCTCTCCACAGAGAGCAGAGATCAGTGGTATGCCCAGATTGAAAGGGAGGGCAAGGACCCGGCGTGATGAAGGACACTGGCTCCCTGTCAATGTGTGGAGGAGACTGGAGGATGAAACACACCATTAAGACCAATTTAGAGTGCTGCTCTAAATTTCAGCAGGACTGATCGATCCTGACAGGAGGGCATCGTACCGCCTGCCAGATCACTTAAACCACTGCCCCTTGTCTCACGTTGCTTAATGTCATGTCGTTGGCTATCATTCCCCATCGAACAGTGAGCTGCTGGATTTCATTTCAATTACTACTTGTAGGATTACCTTTTATTTCTCACACATCAGTAATCAATGAGGATTTTGATAATAATGTCATAATGCGATCTCAGTGCTGCATTCTGTCCTTTTTCTCCCTCTTTTCTTAATCCAAAGTGAAATCCTCTGAGACCAGCTGTCCTGTTGGTTTATTGATTTTTTTCCCTTTGCTCTGTGAACATCGGACAGAAACTTCACAACCAAGGTACAGAATAGAGACTAGACCGTACTCAAGGGCTTAACCATCAGACAGGTAGTTTACAACAACAACAACAGATTATAAAAAAATGTATTTATTAAACTCCATGAATGCTGCTTAGAAGGATTCAGAGAATTTCAAAGGACAGGTAGTCTTAAGCTGACAAAATAAAGCCTTGAAAGGCTTTACCAGGTTTCTCTAAACAGAAAGTAAAAAAGAACTGACAATAAACGGATAAGACAACATACATAATAATAAAAATAAAACTTAATTCTCATGAATCAATATATTAAATGTTATGCTATGTAAAAGTCTTGAATGTGTTTGTTTTTGAAAGTTCTAAGGTAGCACACACTCTGCATTATTATTGCAGCTCTTCTTTCTGCCTGTGCTGACATTTTATATGCCATCTATTTATTAGTTGGGATGTTCATTGCGGCAGCTCAGGTTAAGTATCTTGCTCAGTGTCTGACTGGAGATATTGAACCTGCAGCCCTCTTGTACCAAGTTCAGTTCCCTAACCACAACCAGTTTGCCCCTTTGAAGGATGAGGTCTCTGGCAGAGTGCTGCTATGTATACCACACAGACAGTGATCTATTCTGTGTCTCATATCATGTTGCTCCATGTCACTGACTGATGTTACCTGCATCCCCCCGCGATGATTAGATCCATGACTGCGCCTACAGTTCCCTTATAAAATCACTTCCTTTCTTTTAACCCTCAAGATGCCAAGTCCTCTATCAGAGGGAGAAGAGCGAGAGAGGGGATGGGTGAGGAAGGAAGAATGAGTGAAGTTATTTTAGAGGACGATATTGCTTCATTGTATGCTGTCAGTCCATGCTTGACAAATGTTCCTCATCTGAGTTGGTGACAGGATCAGCACTGTATAAACGGGTTATGAGCTGGAATATAAGTAATGTAAGTCACAATGCTTTGAGACATCTGCTAAGCACATTCATATGTAATGGAACATAATGTAATAAAAATAATGGAGGCAACATGGAAGATTTATCCCCCATTGTAAGTGTCTGTGCTCGGCTTTATTGGAACCTTCCACCTGCGTCTTGACAATACAAGACGCAGGAAAGGCAAGTGTTGTCTTCAGCTGCAAAGAGTTTTTTAAACCCGAACTGAGGTTTAAATTTTCAAAACATTCAAATATGTATTTTGTCAAGCCTGATGATGACTGAAACTTGCAAAAAAAAAAAGAACACTCTTCATATACGAACACTCCTAAAACACAACAGAGGGAAATATTTTGTGATCACCAGGAATGATGGTTCCTCAGTTTTACAATATTGGATAAAATAAGTTAGAAAATGGCTGCTATAAGAAAAATAATTATTTTTAATACATTTGAATCTATTGATATTGCCATTTTTGTACAAATAATACAATTTAAGGTTGAAATATCTCTGTGGTCTATGATGAAAGAAGGAAGTGAACTACTACAGGTCTGTTGTGCCTTTAATGATTTGCCTGGTGTGTATCTTCAGGGGCTGTCTGTGCCACCAACTGAGGCGTTAATACAAACATAGCAGATAATTTGTGAACTAACCTGTTTTTAAGTGGCTTTCTGGAAAAGTGTGACTGGCAGGTGGGGAAACATGGCAGAAGTAATTAGGCATTTGCTGTGAGTGAACTGTCTAGAGAGTTAAGATTTTCAGATAATAGAACTTTGAAATCAAATCATTATGATCTTGGTCCTTTTTAAAATTACTGAATCAGTCTATTTATTTACAAATGCTGTAAAAAATAAGGCAACAAGTAATTCTACCAAAAGAACATCCCTTCAAATAATCTCATTAGCTTCGGGTGTTTTCTTTAAAAAATAAATAAATAGTAGGGCAATTGATGAAGTCTTAGCTCCACCTTCGCCGCCTCTCCATTTTGTAATCACAGGCAGTTTGGCAGCACAACGTAATTAGTTTGCACGCCAGATTTCCCATGAGTCCCAACCTAGCTCAAAGCCAATCCCTTCCTCATCAGCAGCCCAGAGACTAAACACCTACTTTATCTGGTTCCCCCAAGGCTGTCCGTCCATGGGGGAGTCGATGTGCCCCCAAAAACATTGCCAATGAGGGCTCCAACGCCTCAGGCTGATATGGGTGAAACTTCAGATGGCAGATGGCACAGCAAGGGGAAAACGACCATATCTTTAAGATAGAACTGCCAAACAAAAGTGGAACATCATATCCTGGAGCCTTCGTCCCAGGGCTCAGATTAAAGCATGAAATATATGTTTAGAGGAGCCACAAATGTCTTCATTTCAAAACCTGTAAGTGATCAAAGTGTGTGATGTGTGGAGGCATGCTGCAGGGGATTTTCATGTTTTCACCAGTTGACAATAACAGGAAATGTTTTACAGCTTGTTCTAATGTCATCACTGATAAACAGGACTGCAGAAGTTGTGTGTCATTTGGAACAGCAGCTATCTCCTGTAGATTATGGTGCTTTGCTTCACATCGCATGCACCTCTCAACATGATCTGTATTTCTTTTAATCTTTGAACCTGGATTCTTTATTTGCAAGAAATCGTGAAGGCCACTATTTTCTCTATCCTATCAAGTTCACTCTTTGCCATTGTATTTGAAGACATGCATACATCTGAATTACCTCTGCCAGTCAACAGCAAGTAGTGATCGGGCAGTTTTGAATACCACTAGGCCCATCTGGGAGAAGGACCCTTTTCATTCGACATACTTGGCTGCTTGTCGCCTCACCATAATGGGCACGCTGAACGAGCTCTGAAGCAATAGCCAATTAAATGCCTTGAAGGGGATGCCTCGAGGCCCCGCATGAAAGGCTTCAGGTGTGAAATGCTTGTTTTTCAAGAGTGCTGCAAATGTTGGCTGCTTTCAAGTTTGCTATTGCCCTGCTGGCTTCCCCTAGCAGCCCACCCCGGCAGCCCTTCTCATGTGGAGGAGGGTAGAGGCTAGAGGTGATGGGCAAGAGAAGACCACTTAAGTACAATTTTCTATTCAGTGTTCCAAACCTGTGCACTCTCATGTTTTTCACTGCTGCCTCGTAACAGCGAGCAGAGTTTCAGATGATGCAGACAATAGCTTTTTAGCGCACAATGGAGAGAAGAGGAGAAGCTGAAGGGCAGACGGGGGGTTACATGGATGAGACAGAAAGTCTGTGCACGAATCCAAACCAGAGGCTGCGGTGGCCGGGTGATGGCGGGGGTTGCCTGGGAGGGGGCTTAAAAGGAGATGGATTGTTTGCTAATTGTGGGCATTTCTGACCAGAACATGACAGGTTCAATGACTACTTTAATGCGTTATTGAATACAATAGAAGCTTGAAATGCAATTGTGAGAGAAGCTTCTGTTTTAGAGACTTGTTTTCAGCTCCTCTACAGGAGGGAAAAAAGTTCATTCATGGTTCAAGTGTAAGAATAGGCTGCTGTGTTTCTTTGTAGCAATGGCTGTTCGAGCCTACATTTGTTTCTAAAGTGTTATATCAAACTGCTGTATTCCTACTCTCATTCTTCCAGCATAGAAGTTGAGAAACATTCGTAGATCATTGAGGGGGAACATTAAAAAGGTGCCTGCGGGAACTAAGTGGGAATAAATCCAGGGGGTATTAATCTTATTAGGATCATACATCACCACAGTGTCAGGTGAGGAGACAAATGAATGGGTGCCTGTTTATCTGAGCTAAGCTATGCGGTTTACCTAGCCATCGCTCAGGGCACATATTGCCACTAATAAATTGGTTAAGTCTGAGCAGAGTGATTGTAATGAAGTTAAGGGAGCAGCTTGTGTGAGCTCTCGCCACTGCAGCCCACCGTTCTTGCATCCCCCTTTTATCTGTCCAGAGTGGGAGAGGCCTTCAGATAAGATGAAGAGAGGAGAAATCAAAATAAATGGAGTCCATTAAAAGCAGCAATGCATCAACTGCTTGATAAAGTGATTAATAAACAGGGTGGGATTGTGATTGATTAAAGCATTTAATCAAACTGTTAAAAAGCACTGTTGGCAATGGTGCATAAATGCCCTGCATATCTAAAATGAATAAAAGACTACATAACCATTGTTTATTCTCTTTAAAAATACATACGTATACTGATCCAAAACATTTACAATGATCTGCTTCTGTTGAAAAAAAAATCAGTGTAGTCACATTTCTTACACCATTAATGAAACCTGTGCCCTGATATGTAGACATTGTTGCTCTTTCAAATCCTTTTACATTTTTTCTCCCATTTAACCAAAAGAGCGGAGATTGACTTAACAACAAGGAGTCATTAGAGATGTTTTAAATGTCTCTGCATACACTTGCATTAGGCTTCCAAACACTTAGTAATCAATGACTAAAATCACTTGCAAATTCTGAGGTGGCGGCTGAGTGGGCAGTGACAGACTGGTAACAGCATCTGTGAGACTTAAATGTCATTCAAATTCACTAATGCAAAGAGAAATACATAGAGCAGATTGACACATCCAGCTCGGGAAAGTTCAACCCTGATGTATAGCACATTAAGGTAGGAAATTACAGATGTTGTAATTATCAGCAACGATCAACCTCATGTGCTTAAAGGTGTAGGGTCAAAGTACTTGTACTTTGCTTTTAAGATGTGTAGCTCAAGGGAAAAAAGATTGGCATGTCTCTGCAAATGGCATGCTTTTATTGAAATAAATGGGGTAAATTGGGAGAAAGTAATGTTAAGAATCAACTCCACACTCAGAAGAAATGTGTGATGTTCATTCACCTTCAAGAGCTGCAGAGTTGGAAAGAGACGGCATGTTTACTCTGCTCATCATTTACATCAGTTGCGAACATACTTCTTTATGTATGTAACTTTCCTGACCAAAACAAGCATTAAATGTAAAATACAAATAAAGTCTATACTGTTACAACAATTCACCTATTTATTAGACCTCAAACCTTTTTATGCTCTGTCTTATCTTTAAGGTCTGTCTGAGGTTTTACAATTATACCCCACAAGTACAAATCAGAGTGAAGAAGATTTCCAAGAATCTGAGGGAAGGCTGTATTGCCTGCCCTAAGGCTAAATAGAGTAAGTTGAAACCATGCATGCACAATTTACTGTATCTGTCTTTTATATTTTCCTGTCATAAACTGTTACATTTAAATGGTACTTCAGGGAGGAAATAATGTTATTGAATAATTTTGACTTCTAATTGTCGTCACAGCAGTGGTTACTAATGACTCAAATGAAGATAATGTACACCAAACCTGAGCAGATTCTGAACAGCTCCTTGTAGATATGTGAGTATTTCAATTTAGTATGATCTTTGATCATTGCTCACTAAAAAAGTTGGTTTAGAAATATTAAGCAGCTATAGCATTGAGATCTTCACAGAAATAACAATAGGCCATGTTTAGATGTTTTGAAAAATGAAGCTTGCATTGGAATTCTTGTTACTGCTCTTTTTAAAGCAGTGTGTTAACCTGAATTATTTCCTCCGCTTGAGTGACTCTTCATCAGTAGTTTCTGTTCGTACTAATGTGTATGTCCAGCAAAGCTTCAGAAAATCCAGTTCCACCAAAGGGAATTTTGAGATACTCTGCCTCCTACGTTTAATTCTGTAGTTTAACAGGCAGCCCAATATCTGTGTTCACCCAAAACCAAGCCAGACAACCATGTATCCGCAATGCAATGTTTTGCAGTTGAAGTGTTATGCAAATGGTTTCACATGTTCGTTCTTTTCTTAATCCTTTGGCAAAAGATGCAATTATAATAGACTCTAATTTGTGTTTTCAGACTACTAATCATTTGACACTCAGTCAAAATTACCAGATACAGTGAATGCTATTTAATCTGAAGTCTCCTACAAATGAATAGAAGTCACATGAATGACACATGAATGACTTGTTAATTATGCAAATGGAGTGCTGCAGGAACCTGGTAAGTTGCAGGAACTCTGTCATCCAAAAGGGTATGGGGAGTGTGATAATGTAGCGGCCTGGCATGGCTCTCTTGATGTAATGACAGGTCAATTTGACTGGCTTTATGCTCTGCACCCTAGTTCCTTTCTCTGGCTCTGCTGCGGCTGCCCCCGCTGCCTCCCCCACCCTCCTTTCTGGTGTCCCTTGGACTTTGATTTCTCCTTTGTTCCACTGGCTCCTCTACTGACACTTCCTAAGAATAAGAGATGCCACACAACCATGACCCTTTCACTCCACACCGATGACCTCTGTCTCTACCATGCATAACCTCTCACCTAGAGGCTGACAGCTTGATTAATTGAAGAATGTTATGATTTATGAGTATCTTCTCAACATGATTAACAAGGCAACAGGTGGCACAACTAAACAGCTAGCTAGAACATTTCTGAGAGAGGAAAACAAAGAAGGCTTATATTGAGAAACCTTGTTTTGTCCAACACTGACTGTCAGATTGGTTAAGCCATATATCATTTTGACTTTTTTGTCTACCATTGCAGTTTGGATAACTTCACAGAAAGAAGTTCTTTGTGTCTAACTTGTCAGACCAGTCAGACTTAGTGGAACAAGTCACATCCTCACAATATGGCTGGGGAAAGAGCTCGTCCACTGTTCTCATCATGACTCCCCAAATGTTTGGACAAAGATTTTCTGTGGTGGGTGACAGAAAACCCAGCAGAAGAGAGCATAGTCATTTTTATTTCTCCAGAGTACAACCGAAGATTATTTTTGAGTTGATTTCCTAGTATGATGTCCAAACTGTGCCTCTAAAAGTCTCTTGCTCCATGGATTACTGATGACAGTGTGTTAATGCTTGACTCTACACAGCATCGAGTGTCATTTAGAGAGCAGCATGTAAGGGGAAATGGTGTCAGTCGTGACACAGGGCCATGTCCAATTGTCTACCCAAAGCTTTGCGAGTTAACTCACCTGACAGTTTTGGAGATAAGTCCGTCTTGTAGTTGAGACACTTAACTCTTAATGGAAGTTGGTGGTCCAACTCAGGTGACAAGGGAGCTGAGGTGCCAGAGAGGTCATGTGAGACCTTCTCATCGACTCGGTCTGTCACAGAGAAGGACTATAGAGCGGTACTGCAGCCTCTTGACACAGTGTCACCGGCAGACTGTCCAGCTGAGCGAAAGCGCATGGTGAGATGTGGCCCTTTCTTTTGACATGGGTTCATTCTGACCTTAGCTTCAGGCTGTGACATCTGATGGGTGATTGATGGTGCTGTTTAAGCAGCGTCAGCAAAAAAAAAAAGGCTGGGAAACCCTGGAGATAGTGTTTTTTTGACACACAGTGACCCAATGAACAGCAAACGTGGCCATCTAAGGTTTGTACCTCAACTTGCGATTGCCTTGATGCCTGTGTAAAAGTAGGATAATGGGAATGACAAGTATACAAGTCAGTGCCCTGATCCGGTTAGAGACACCCCTCTGGAGGAACTTTGCTCTGTTTCTCTGGCAGGTATTTGAAAGTGTAGGGTTTGTTTAAAACAACCAAGAATTCAGATGTCAGCTTTTTTTTCTGTCATATTTTCATATAAAATGTTGTTTTTTTCTCTCTCCAAGGCTGCAATAATTAAACTGATTAAAACATAAAGTTAAAAATCGTTTCTAGACAGTTTATGACACATTATATTAGTGTGAGCTAGTATGGGATTCCTACATAATAAATACATCAAATTTAATAGGCTAAATGGCCCCTTGCTGAACAATTGTTAAAGGACAGTGACATGTATGTTTTTACCCAGTTGTTTTGTATTCTACAGTTTATTGGACAGTACTTGAGCCCGTGTGGTAAAATAATGTCTAAATGTCTCTTCAAAAAGTTTGATTAGTATTTAGTAAGTAATATGGAAAACACCTATATAATGTGTTGTGGACTGGCAACAGCTGTATCTTGTAAATGGCACTGTGTGAAGAAATGTCTGCCTGTTGTGTTTACAAAGAGTTGCCATCAATGAAAAATTAATTATCAGAGTGTCAGCAAAGGTTAATTTTGGTCTGAAACCTTTCGATCTTGAGGAGCTGACCCCAGCAGTGCTGGTCGCTGCTCTTGTGCCTTGCTGAGGTGACACATGCAATGACCTGTGACACAGGCAGTGACAGCAGAGTAAACTGGGCCATGCTCCCCTGCCTCAGTGCGCCTGGAGAGCTTAGAGAGAGCTCCCAGCTGAGAGGAGCAGGTTAAAGCACTGTGCTGCTCTAATGTCAGCAGCCCGGCCCGTGATCAGCGGCTCTGTCCTCTACAAACACTCCTCGGGCCTACCACCCACCTCTGTTGTTTCCTAGAGACAGTGCTGCCCACCGCTGGTTGCCCCATATGTTTGGGCTGCACACAAGGTGGTTTCTCGGATACTGTGGTTGCTAATTATAAATTTAATTTGCATTTTAATTAGAATGGTGGAAAATTAAAGCCTGCCAGCTGGAGAATTTCAAAACACTTTCCCTCCCTCCTTTTTCTCTCTCCCTGTTCTCTCCTGGTTTAAACTGAGCACGACTGTCCTGTGTTCAGTTGCAGTAGTAACACCTTCTTGGTGTGGGGCAATATATGGTGTCACATCTGAGTGATACTTAAACAGTGGTTTATGTGTGGTGAAAAATCCTTTATGTTCACCAGCCTCATTTTTCCTGAATAGAGTCACTTATGGCTCATTTTACATCTCATATTGTTCAGGTAAGCTCATAAACTTCTTGGTGTTTTATGGCTCAAGTTACTAAACATCTTTGTCCTCTTTAGTTTGACGAGTAAAACAATGTCCAAAATCCTGTCACGGTGTTCAATTGATGTGCTTTACGCTTGCTAAGGAGTAAGTGATCTGCCTGTGTGGGCTGTTAATATCATTCAGCTTTGGTTATTATTTTCCAATCTCCATAATTTGTCCCTTTCCCCATGTTGTTCCACTACGGCCACTTTCATTCCCTCTCTCACCTCCCACGGGCATCCTTGCTCAATAATTGTCATTAATTGATTGACAGGTCTGATAGACCTAACTAACCCCAGTTCTGCTCTCATGTCTCTGTTTTAAATGAGAGCTTGTACATCCAGTGACCTTGTCTGCCCATCAGCTGTCAGCAAGTGTGAAGCCAATACAGAGAACGCCTCACCTTAGCAAAGTAGTTCGTCCTAAATGATTGTAATTGCTTTGTGAATCTTGTGCTGTGATGTGAATGGTAAAAGCCAGTTGAATTTTGGAGATCTTTTTTCAACACTTCATGTTGGATGCTAATACAATGCTGAAAGGAACATTCTGGAACTGTGGAAACCTATCAGTAACAACTCTTTTGTCATGTCATTCCTCATAAGTCCAATTACTTATATAAAAGTCTAATTAATTTTACTGATTTATTTCAAAAGACAAGCCCATGACACAAATCTAAAAGAAAAATCTCCAAATATCAGTCCAGTCATGTCAACAAAAGCCATAGACTTAAGATTAAACAATTCTATTTATTTTTCTGCATTGTTCAGTCTTGAACATGAGAGCTAAACATTTTACATTAACATAAACATTAACAGTTTTCCAGAAGACAGCTCCACCTTTTTTGTGACAGCTGAGCCAAAGTTAATGTAGGCAGCATTGCTTTTTTTTTTCTCTAAAATAATCCATGCATGTCCTGGGCACATGTAATGTCTGACATTCTTCCAGGTTGTTTTGGTTTGGGAGGCTGCCAGCCCCAGTTTTGCACCTCTTTGCAGGCCCAGTTTGATGTGGTGTGAATAACATTCAGACATACACACACGCCCTCATTAGCATTCATTCAGGGTAGCAATGCAGGGACACCCTCCCTGCTCTGAGGGTGGCATTTGGCAAGGGGCAAATACACCTGGCAAAAGTCTCTGTCTTCCTCGGCCCATCCAGGGCATCAAATTTAGTTTTTCATCTTTCACACTGAAACAGTCCTTTGTATGTAAATATAGAAGTTGATTACTTGATGTAGACAGAACTAATTTTTTGATATCATACCTTATTGAGCAACAATAACATGTTAATACTGTCAAATGGTGGGAAGTTGCGGTGGGAAGTAAATATACTTAAATATATTTTTTGAGCATATGTACTATAATTGAGTACTATTTTGGGGGGGGGGGGTGCATGGCTCTTCATTTGACAGACAAACATTTCACTTTTTACTCCTCTACACTTTTGCCCTGATGTCAGCTGATGAATTGTCTTTTCTTTTTTGGAATTTGATCCCAAAGACCTGAAACTTTGTGGATTGCTGGGGTGGTGCAGCCATATCTACACATTGTGCAGCTCAGCAATTGAGTATAGGACAAATGTAGAGGAAACATTACTCAAATCAGACAGTTCCTTTGATGGTAGTATTGATGGCTACAGCATGAAAGGATGATGATTCTCCACCTGAGCACCCATGCCCATATCTTCAGCTCATATTTCAAGTTTTTTTTCTTTTCTTTCTTTCTTTTTTTTTTTGCTTAAATAAGCAGGGACTTTCTTGAAAAAGACATGGCTCTGATAACAGCATGTGTTGCCACAAAACCTGGATGTACTTTTCAGCATTGATGGTGCCATCACAGGTGTGTAAGTTGCCCATGCCATAGGCACTGATACACCCCCATACCATCACAGATGCTGGCTTTTGAACTTTGTGCTGGTAACAATCTGGATGGTCTTTTTCCTCTTTTGCTCGGAGGAAACGACGGCCATGATTTTCAAAAACAATTTGAGATGTGGACTCATCAGACCACAGCAGACTTTTCCACTTTGCCTCAGTTCATTTCAAATGAGCTTGGGCCAGAGAAGGCGGCATTTCTGTCTGTTGTTGATGTATGGCTTTTGCTTTGCATGGTAGAGTTTTAACTTGCACTTGTTGATGTAGCGACAAACTGTGTTACCTGACAACGGTTTTCTGAAGTGTTCTTAAGCCCACGCTGTTAGATCTTTTGCACAATGAGGTCGGTTTTTGGTCATGGGCATTTAATGTTGGTTTTCGGCCTTGCAGATATGCAGAGATTTCTCCAGATTCTCTGAATTTTCTTTATACATTATGGACTGTAGATGATGGAATCCCTAAATCCTTTGCAATTGAATGTTGAGAAACATTGTTCTTAAACGGTTGGACTACTTTTTCATGCAGTTGTTCACCAAGTAGGCCCCATCTTTGCTTATGAATGGCTGAGCTTTTGGGGATGCTTGTTTTATACCTAACCATGACACTCACCTGTTTCCAATGAACCTGTTCACCTGTGGAATGATCCAAAATGGTTTTCTTTGAGCATTCTTCAACTTTCCTAGTCTTTTGTTGCCTCTGTCCCAGCTATTTCCAAATGTGTTGCAGGCTTCAAATTCAAAATGAGTGAATATTTGCACAAAAAAATAAAGCTTTTCAGTTTGAACATTAAATATCTTGTCTTTTTGTTGTATTCAACTGAATACAGGTTGAAGAGGATTTACAAATCATTGTATTGATTTTATTAAGATTTTACGCAATGTCCCAACTTCATTTGATTTGGGGTTGTATTTTCAAGATACAAGAAAATTTTAACAAGGGGATTTTAAAACTTAAGAATAATTGAAAGCAAGTACTCCACTACTTTAGCCCAAGTAATAATTTGACAGCTCAGTTTCCACTTGTATTTTAGTAATAACTGGTTTGGAGTATCTGTGCTTTAACTTAAGTAATGAAACTGTGTACTTTGTCTTACTTATACTATCAAAGATAGGTAAACACCATATACATTACATTTTATACTAAAGTCTTTGATGTGATGCAACAGGGGAAATCCCCTTATTTCTGATTAGATTAAAAAATGAAAGCACAAGAGAGGAGTCCATGCAGTGACCCTCAGAAGTCTGGCATGCAGAAGCTTCCCTCTCAGAGGCATGGATCCATCAGCGTTAGTCAGGAGCAACAGTGGCTATGTGAAAAAGGCTTGGCAAGAGGAAGGCTCGCATCCTCCAGATCTGAATCTGTGGACTGTTGTGTCTGTTACTCTGTATAACAACCACCCCCCTCTCACCACAAGAGATGCAACATCCACTCTTCCACCTGATTCAAATTCAGAGCTGATAGCTGCAGTGCCATTGTTGGAAATGTTTATCTCAACATCACAATGTAAGGTAAAAGACTGTGTTTAGAGTAGGAAAACGCAGTTAATGCACATTCATCACATATTTATTTAAACAAAGCTCCGAGAAAGCATGAGTCTTGCCTCTACTTTTTGCAATAAATGACTGTTTTTGTGTTTTGTACTTCTCTCAATGTACAAAGAAATCTGGTGAAAAATATCCTCAGCTCAAAAAAGTCTAAGCAGCTGGCTTTTGAAGACCCATTTTTGGTTCATCTTTGACAATTGTCAAATATTTGAGTGTATGAAGTGGTGTGATGAGGTGCAGAGACAGATATTTGAAGGGATTTTAACTCATTTGAGCAATTACATGCTTAACTGGCCCAAGATAATCTGTCATCCAAAGCTTCTGTCTCGGGCTCTCCCTCTCTATTTCGATCCTTCGCGCTCTCATACCCTGCTACGTGGCACAAGAGAAGCTCAGAATAGTGGGATTTAGAGCACAAAAGCTTACCCTGAATGGAATGAAGGCCTCAGAGAAATTAATTGCTTCTAACAAACAGCATGACTGCTAGCATGTTTTGTGTCCAATTCTTATCAGCCTCCTGAGTTAGTGGGGTGGGAGACAGGTCTGGAGAGGGTGAACCTACAAATGAGGGAAGTGGGCTGCAGGAATTAAAACTCAGATTATTTTTAAGGTGTTCAAGGATAATTTCTGACAACGGCTTTGTGCTGTTTTCACATAAGTATGGCTGTTGTATGTAAAAGGAGCATTTAATTAGAGTCTCTGGAAGAAGCACAGGTCAGTGGTTCTTACATCTGCATTGGAAAATTATAGAGCCATTTAACATAAAGGTGACAGAGATGGTATCTGAATGCAAGTTGAATGTGTCTTGGATTTAAAAGAAGATTTTCGAAACAACTGAAAGATATCTTCTTTCCTGGCACAGTTAAACTGTTACCAATCACAACCCTCCTTGGACAAACATTTCTAAACAGTTTGTTATGTGTGTGGAGACAACTTTCTTTTTTATGTTTCAAGAGTCTCAATGTCTCAATATCCTTCTACAGATGAATCATGTAGATTCCCATTTATTGGAAAGAAATGAGCATAGTGATAAATTAACTGTATAGATTTGGACAGCAGTCAGGGAAGCATTAACAGAGGCAGCCATGGGATTTCCTTTTGTGAGGGTGTGTGGCATATTTGCCCTAGTTCTGTTCCCTGCTTGCTCCCTCTCCCACATGTCACTATTCTGTCTACCACCAGCAGCATGGCATCTATCATCCACCACAGACGCCGCCGCGCCCCACAAAAGGAGGCTGGAGCAAGCACAAAGACATTTGCATTTTTGCATCTCATTATAGTTATAATTGCATGCCGGTGTAAGCAGCTCGCTCTCCATTATCTCTCATAATTTTATCAGTGACGTTTGAAACGTGTGTTTAAATGTCAATTATTGACTACAAAAAAGGGTTGACCTTCTTGGAGTCATCTCTCTCTCCACCATCCCATGTTAACTCACCCTCTCTCCTTCTTTCTCTCTCTCTCTCTCTCTCTCTCTCTCTCTCTCTCTCTCTCATTTTGTCTTTGCTCTTATCTCATCCTCATGTCATTTTGGATCACTCACCACTATGCTAACTTTATGATGACTAGCTTAGCTTATCGCTTTTAATAACAACAGTCAGTTGACATGCATTCTGTTAATAACATTCATAAACTCACTGTCAACAGCTTTTGTTAACTTGCCTCTAAATTAATCAGCTATAATAAAAGGCATTTGTAAAAATTGGACAGTATAACACATCATTGATAAATGAGGAGCTGCTTTATCATTTATTTATTTTAAGGTTAACAGTGTTGATGTGAGAGTGATGTTTCTGTCATCCATTTATTCATTCATCTTGTGATGGGAAATGATGTATTGTAATTACAACTTTTAAAACATTTTCTTTGACTTTTCAAATTGATATCTAGTGGATTAACATGCTTTATGTTAATACTTTAGATGATAAAAGCTTTAGGTAACATCTGATACATTCTCTCTTATTCTGTTTTCTGCCATCACTCAAACTTTTGTAATTTTGACAACTTCTGCCCCAAAAATAAATGTGGCGATGAATGTTTTTTTAATGTAACAAAGTTTTGTTGTTCCTCCAACAAACTTTTAAAGCTTCACAACACAACACAACTGTACAGAAACTTTATGTGTAACATGTCTACACTGAAGCTACTCCTGAGGAAAATTCTGTTTCAGGGACTTGTTTGATATTTAGGGAGGATGTCTTATTGCTTTTTATGTTCTGTTCATTTTAGCCTCCAATCACCTTTCTAGTCCCTGAAATCATCTTTTTGTAGTAAATTAATTGTGAACAGAAAATGAGTGCAGGGTGGTGGTAGGGTAGCACTATTAATATTACCCAGCATTGTTAAAGTGTATTTCTCATGCAGTTTATGACATCATGTAAAAGTACATTTTTATATTTTTATGTACTTATGAACAAAGAAATCTTGACATGTAAAAGTACATTTTTATATTTTTATGTACTTATGAACAAAGAAATCTTTCATTTTTCATTTTAGAGGATGTTTTCCTTGGACAATTAATCATAAAATTGTTGTTTTCAAAACTTCAGTTGTATCTAACAGAAAATATGTGACGCTTTTGAAGCTCTGAAGTGATTTTAGTTCTCATTTTCAAACTGCCTTTGATGACCTCATTGTATGGAAGGTCAACCTTTGTTTTACACCTGAAAAATTAATAATTAATTAGCAGCGGAGCAACACACTTCATTACTTTGAATTCTTATTTTAGTCATAATTGAGGAAAAGAGACATCGGGTGTCTTTTAAAATTCTGCCAGAGGGAATTTTTCACTGCCTTCAACTAGATGTTGCACACTGTTGTTAATTTAGTGCATCTTTATATGGGAATAAGCTTTCTGTGCCGTAGCAGAACGAGCAGGCTTGTAATGAGCTGACAACCAGAGCAACCACAATCTTTAAGAGTTTATCAAACTACTTGCACCTTCTAATTAAAGGAAGCACAACCCACCAGGATACATTTACATTTGATTTGATCTGCTGTAGAAAATCTCCCTATTAGCATCGTACTCCCCACGAATATGACAGTAATTGCAGCCTCACTCTGTTCCTGTTGTCCTTCTCCAGTTGAACACATTTAGCAAATTTTCCTCGTACTGTAGGTTATTATTGTGCCGTACAGTCTGGGGAATCAAATAAATCACTTAGGTTATTTTATTAATTAAGTCAAAATAAATGTGCTAGAGCCAATTTATTCACTCCAAATACCATGGGATCACTGCAACTAATGGCATAGTCTGACATTTCATCATCTTAACAAATATCCTGAAGTAATTCATTTAGATTTTTCCAATTAGACATTATTTCTTGTGCCTGAAACCAAGTATATATACAAATGAATATGCATTATATACATAGCAGAAATGCTATCAGTCTTCTATTATATTCTCTTTTTAAATCCCATGAGCAGTCTTGATTATGAACTAACTCTATTTATAAAATAGTATCTAACATTTAAATTTGACTAGAACTGCACCAGTGTATCAGGCAGCGGGCTTCTTTTCTCAACAAGATGGATAGTTACTGCTTAGTTTTATACCACACATTTTTATAACTCTGAGAGACTTTTTCAACTCATAAACACATTAGTAATTTAGCAAGTGTTCTTGCAGCAACAGCCTTAAGCTAGGGATGGTAGCAGAGCAGCTCTAACCCAGGCATATGACAGTGCTGAACCTCAGTGCCCCTGCTCTCACCCGCCCCTTAGGCCCTCAGCGGAATAACACTTGATCCATAGCTCTTGAGTCTCAGTCTACACCTCCTTTTTATGGCCTGTGGGCATGTGAAGACCCTGAGCCAGCCGTGCTTATCTGACCCTAACCTTGGCGTATGGTGACCTTGACCTGCACCTCACCCCTTCCTCATCCTCAGGGCTACATCTGTTCCTTTCCCTAGGACACCCAAGTAGTTAGTGATATTGAAACATCACCTTGGGGCTCCATTTGTTTTCTCTAGAGAGGTCAGTGAGAGGTTGTCATTAGGACTGAACTTGATCCTCTGCTTCCCCACAAATTGGTCTGTCCATGAGAAGTGAGCATGCTGTAAATAATGAGCGTATAATACTTAACATGAAACAAGATCCCAAAAGTGACACCCCACACTTTTCCTTTTCATGTTATGTGGATCAATTTGTTCCCAGAAAAATTAGGATAAACAGCAAAAAGAAAAAGAAACGTAAAATATTTGAACAGAGTTGTAGCTTCTGACACAGACAGTGTTTTGAGATGGAACATTTATTTCCAGAACAAAAATTTCCTACTGTTGATCTCAACAAACTTTTCAGATTTGAATGGTTAAGTTTCTTTTAGGTGACTTTTTTTTAAGTAAATGAAACACAATACAAAATTTCACAAAAAAGCTATTTGTGTAATAGTTGATTTTACTTCAGTCATTTTAGCTCATCGCTTTGTCCCAGGGTGGTATCTTGATTGTCATGCCCTTTATTATTTTCCTTAGTGTTTCAGCAGCTCTGTGATTTAGCTGACCTTTTTGGGATTCTCCCTTTTCTTCTCTCAAGTCAAAACTAGCGTTCTTGCCACATTGCTTTTCTATAGAAGACAGACTTGGTATTAATATTAATGAACATACACTGACAATGTCAGGTTTTAATGGATAATAAAGGATACCCACTGATAGTTAACTCTGTGTGAGCAGTAAATGTCCTCAAAAACCAGAATGCCATTATTTTTAGCACGTATGCCTCAATAAATTACACAAGGGATTGGAGATGGTCTATCTTTTACTATTTCCCAGATCGCATTCATGCAGATACCACAAAAAGGAAGATGTATTTGGACACTAAATGGGAGGAAAAACGTTTGCATAGCAGTATTGTGTTTGCTAAGTACTTGAAAGTATATTTCCTATTTCTATTGGTCTCATGGTATCATATCACAGTGGAGTCAAGGGTGAGGCTAAAGGTTAGAGCTCTGAAACATGGCATTGATCTTAACACCTGACAGCGTCTCTCTCCCTGTCTTTTTTTGGTCTTTGTGATGAAGTCATGTGATGAGCTGCTTTTTCTACCACTCTACACATTGTTAATGAAACAAACAAAGAAGACAAGACAAAAAAATAATAATAATGCTAACATCATTTTTCTTAGATGTCTTCTAAATCCATTTTGTTATCAAAGGCAGTAGTTTAGAAGAAATTGTTCTCTTTTTCTTATTACATTGGCCCTGACACTAGGCTGAAACCAAAGGTGTTTTCGAGCCTGCTGTGCTCTGCATATCATAAATCAGACCTAACTGACATTTTTTTAAAGAGAATGAATATCCACCCACTCTCTGTGGAAGGGCCACGGTATTTGTATGGTCAATGTGACCTTTCTCCATACCCTCTCAGATTAGGTGTACCACATAGAAAATTGCGCTCTTGCTGCAGTCCATAAATCATACCGGGCCATTTTTTCCTTTAAAGAGGTATGTAAATACCAGTGTACTAGCTAGGTAAACAACACTAACCCTGATACAAATGGCCCGAAAATTGAAGAAAAGCACCTTATTTTTCAGCTGAAATTGCTTTTGAAACCCAGTTCTGGCACATGGGATGAAGGAGCCATGAAATGATTTGTGCTGGGGGAATAGAAATGGGTTGATGATAACCACACTCGACACAGTTCCTGTGTTGGGGAGTTCTAGCAATGATCAAAGATATCATTGTTGCACATTATTTCCCCCCATTGCAGGCCCAAATGCATCTGTATCTGAAGTGACATCCACCCCCATGCACTCAGACTATATTTCGTTTTAGGGGACAAAGGCCCTCCACCACAGTGCAGAAAGGGCTGGGCTTAACCAGTCAGTTCTGCTGCTGCTGTGAAAGCCTCCAGAGAACTCATAAAACAGAGCTTATCTGGTGAAAAAAAAGTGTTTTGTTTTTGTTTGTGGTTTTGAAACATTAAAACCAAAAAAGCACCATTAAATATGAAAAATAGAGCTTGTTGTATGATACATGTATATGTATATATACATATAAATGTACAAGTTTATGTGACATATGGGCCATTCTACAGAAGTAGGCCAAATTCAGGGTTGGAATTTTTGGGAAACGAGTGTCTTATTTGGGACAAACTTTTACCATATTCATGTTGCACCAGGTCTAAGACAGCAACAGAAGGTGGCTTCACACTATCTACACCAGAAGCCCATCCAAAGCAGAAATCATAGTACACCTGAGACCATTCTGAATGCCATAGAACATTTTTGAGTGGGGAATTATCACCAAAAATGCTGTGGAGCATAATGGGTCGAAGTTATTGAGGAGTGTCCTGACTACATTACTGGTTCTTGCAGCTCTTTTTTATTTTAGTAAACTTGGAGCCTTCTGCTCATCATTCTGCCCCCTCTGAGTCCTTCGCCATGTGGAGCTCAACTTCTCTTAGTGTCAAAACTAGACACCAGGGTCTTCCTCTGGTCAGCATGTTCACCAAGTATAATGAGCCAATGTGCATCTTGGGGTTCCCCTGTAACTGCCTTGAGGGGCTTACGTGACATGTTTGTCGCAAAATGTGATAAAAATTGGAATGGTATGCTGTACTACAATTTCTTTTTCCGAGTAAATTTTAGTGGCCTTTCTAGCAACTCTCCAACACCAACTTTCCCACACAGTGAGTCTCAAGGAGAGCTGCAGGGCATAACCCGTGGCAGCCAAAGGGACAACTAATTCCCAACATCTGGTACAAGCTGGTGCTGTCCAAAGTATGCAGTGATCATGGTATCGCTGTGGTGGATGCTGCTTGGCAGCTTGAAGCTTCAGACTGCTGAAGAATCACCCCCATCGTGTTCTAAGCAGAATGTGCGGACGGCAAACTGTTTCATTTCAGCACGGTGGACCATTGATGCCTGCAGTAGATCCCCTGTTATCTAATCAAACAGCACTGGTCAGTTATGATGCCAACTCCTAAATCCACAGCCGTCTGTAAAGCCGTGGGGGGAGATTAACCGCTACAGCGCCAATGTCCTACATTCAAAGACTTCCTCTTAAGATCTCTTTTCCTGGAAAGTACAGTTATCCATACAAGCAAACACAGTCAGTGAACACAGAAATACAGCCTAAAGTAAGAGTCCTTCATGCTGTAATGGGGCTATCACAAAGACCACACAGCTTGCATTTTGGAAGAAGACTTGATGCTTTCTAAACCCTCTTTGTCCGAAACCACTAGAATATCTCAAAGAGGCTTGAGCCCCTACGTAGAGCACTGGAAAATGTGTTGTTTTTCCATGTAGGTGCCACATGACTAAGATCCCACATTAGAAGAGAATACGAACTCACAAGAAAAGATGGCTGAAGACGTATATCTTTTCTGCCTCACAGTCAGCCCTAATAAGACCAGATATTCCACAGTTATCCCTCTATATGAGCGCATCTCATTATAACCCAAGACGCAAAAGCTCTCGCAGTGCAGGCAAAGAGCTCAGGGCAATTTTTTAATATTTATATCACAGTCTGGTGTGGCAGTAATGATATTAGGGAGCTGACAAAATTCTCCACCCAGCTGGACATGTTAATTGAGAAGCCACAATTTAAAGGCAAAGTTCACAGTTGTGCAGATGGTGGAACAATGCAAGATGGCAGACCTAGGTCAGTGTCATTTCCAGGCTATACCTTAATGGCAACTTTTTGTTCTCGCTCTCCCTTTTTCATGCAAGTATACAAATATAGTCCCTGAGCTCTATGGCAGTCTTGAGGACTGGTCCTTGTACCTCACTGCCCTCGGTCCAGGACTTTTCTAATGGTTGTTCAATTTCTACGGATCATAAATCCATAGAAAAATCTATATATCTGATCAATAGATCATGAAAACAGATTGTAATTTATTTTATCCATCATATTTCGAAATGGCAAGATTAGGTGTAAGGTTGTGACCTGGGACTTTTTTTCAACCGCCCTCTTGTTATCAAAAGTAGTACCTGTTTATAAGTTACAGCACTGAATATCCCTCCTCAGGAGAACAGTACCTGGTTTTTATGTTATATGACTGTCACACAACAAAGGATATGTTTTTCATGCAGTCTGCCTAAGTTTATCACCTATTAATACTTTCAGGTGATATGCAGCATTTTGCAGTGATAATGTGGTCATTAATCAGTTATATTTTGACAATTTGAAATGACAAAGTTGGATTGAAACAGATTATCAACACTAATTAAACTATGAAGTTATATTACACCAGTGTAAACACTAAAATGATTACACTGTGTGAAAGTCACTCTGCTGGGAAGCCTAACAGATGGTTTCATCCTTAGTGAGACAGACACTGTCGCACCACACATCTACGTCAAATTAGAGTACCCAGAGTGAGTCCTTCCCCCATTCTGACCATACACCGGAAAGCAGGTGTCTGCTTAATAATTTGGTCAAAGATCAGTGAGTTAAAGGTTGAGGCCAGGGGCAGAGAGGGCTGGGGTCATTCTGGTGGTAGGGAGGTGGTGAGACATGATCTCCTCAAGTCTGGAGCAGCCAAACCCCAAGGTCATCCATTAGTGCTCTGGCCCATTGGTGCTGGAAGACCCACAATAAATTTACTGTGCACCCTTAACCCTTTTAATACTCACCATGACCCAGATGAGGAGATCAGCTCCCTCAGGGAGGGGCACATTACATTATTAGCACTGTGAATCCATTGACAGCTATTATATTCTAACAGTGCATTATGGGTGACTTCATACTGTAAATACTTGAACACAAATCCTAGATAATGCGCATTTTATCAATTTAGTTAAGTTTGAGTTTGGTGTATCTTATTTAATGAAATTATGAGAATAAGTCTGCAGTTGAGTTTTGTTAATAATGCCACAAGTGAGATTCCATCTTTAATTTAAATTACTGAAAGATAGTTTAATATCTAGAATCCCTCCCCTGGCCATCTGTGATCAGTTTCAAACACCCATGTGATAGTGTCGGTGTCTGGCAGATTTTTAAGAGAACATCTGAGTTATGACTGATCATTATCTGGTCTTTCAAACAATGAACAACTCATCTACTTCTTAATAGGATGATTTTTTCCCTCTGTACGAGAAAAGGTGATACTGCTAGGAGGAGGGAAAGGGAAATGTCAACAGTGTCAACCACTCCCTTTAAATAGGACCCTCCTATGATCCCTTGCTACCATGCTTGGTCAAACCTTTCCAGGTGTCAACACTGGGCGTCAGAAAAAGAAATTAAAGTGACATAGTGTTGACAGAAAGGAGAGACATTCCAGTTTTCACCCCTCTCAGGACAACGAGGGAGCCATCACCTCGGCTCAGACACAGGCACTAATGAATCAAGCAACACCTTAACTTCTGCAGTGCAAGAGACTTTTGGCCGGGGGCACCCGTATAGTGTCATTGATAATGGGATCCTGTATTGGACTGCTGTTGATTTGATGTCTGCTGCAACCTCTCCCGTGGCCTCCCGTTTTGACACAGCTTAATTTTGCCCCTTGCTCATAAAGACATCCTGTTAGAAGGTGTTTCACAAGTGTAAGGTCTTCATCTTTCCTGGTCATGATTCCCTCTATGAGCCAGAAGATTGAGTAGTATTTTTTAAGCTAAGAGCACAGTTATATCTATTTTACCAACATGAAACCTGTGTAATAATACATGTGTAAGAAGAAGTGGGGTGTTGTAAATAGGACAGTGCTCACCCATGAATTTATTGAAAAACAAAATTATGGAAAGATTTGTAAGAATGTTGAATTCTGCAAAAGTCCTGTTGAGAGAGAATAAAGAGACTCAATTTCAAGATTGTCTGCAATATGTTTCTGTCTGTATATATGTTGTTATTGTGACTTTTGTGCTCCTGCTTTATTTGTGGGAAAATGGGCCCCCTGTTAAAAGCTTTAAATAGCTTCCCTGGGGTCACCCTTTCTGCATGTCTACCCACTGCAGAAACTACTGTGCATATGTACATGTACATGCATATGTATATGTATATGTGTTAGATATGTTGATTGTGAATAACCTAAACTAAACTAATCTTAGCTGACTTAACATAAATTAAGATGAAAATTATCAAAGGTGATTTCAAATGATCTCAGAGCTGAAAAAACTGTGCATAGTCAAGTAACATCACCCTCCAATCAAAAATATATTTCTGTTCAGCAGAATGAGGAACTTCCTAAGGCTTATAGCGCTTTATTGACTGTTTGATCAGTCACTTCAGAATAAAGGTGTAAAATACAGCTGATTTAACACAAACCCAAAATTACAATAAAATTAAAGTTACTTTGTATCCTTAAAACTTTGTATTTACTGTTAAAAGTAAAGCTGTTGTTGTAAATTATGCACTGAACATGGTCATATTCAACATCAATTTTTGTCAAGATAAGTATTGTCTTGTGGTATCTGTTTCACAATACTTATTGTATTTTGAGGAAAGGGAAATTACCCAGCCCTAGTGGATGGCTGCAAGAACAGTATGAATTTTATCCACTCTTCATTTTCTTTTGAAAGTTATTGGTTATTGTCCAGTCATTCATCAGGTTGATTGAATAAAAGTAGGTGTGATCTGGTTATTGGAATGTTTTGGATGCTAAGGGTTTGGCATTGGCTGTGAAATGCTTTTTGAATGATTTCCCCTTGCAGAAAAATATTGATAGAAAAGGGGACAAAGGAAAGAGCCTTGTGGGACTCCACATAAGTAATATGTAATTGTCATACACATTTTATTAGACTAAATGCTTAGCTTGAATATTAGCTGATCAGGTTCATTCCCAGATTTTACCTTCTGCTTGTAACACAACTTCTGATGATAAAAAAAATAAAAATTAGATTTCTACCTCTAAAGGCTACAAAACAGAGGTGTAGGAGTCAAGCACAGCTGCATTCCAGTAGAGGAGCTGAGAGACAGAGATGTCTGTACCAGGTACCGTCACATCCCAGAGCACTGATGCAATCGAGATACACCAGAAGACTAACGCTCAGTGGAGAATAGATACAAGGTGGAATAACCCAATGAATGGGAAACCCTTCTATGTTGTATATGTATCACTTGGATTTTATTCTTATACAAATTAAACAAAAGCTTTCAACTGAGAAGACCCTTTGCATCTGTGATTAGGTTTTACAGAGATATTTTCAGCTTCATTTCTGTGTGATACTTGAATTTAAAATGACAAAAGTAAAGGGTAAAGTGTGTTTTCTAAGAATATTGAGGAATTTGGGTTTGCAAAAAAAAAAAAATTAAAAAGCATGGCTACATGATGAATTCTGGATATATCTGACTGCTTGTTAGGCATTATCAGAATTTGCTGGTAACTATCAGAAAACATTTATAAAAAATAGTTTTTTCAACTTCTGGTTAAATAAACCCCATAATGCTTGATACTTGATCTTTTTAATTACAAACTTGGGATAATCTCACTTACATTGGTGCAGCAGCTGTAATAGAACAATGGCAAACTGCCAGACTTTCGTATATTGATGTGCTTCTAAGATCAGGATAAAATCATGTTCAGTAAATCATGGAAGATCAGGTGTTACTAGAATATCTAACAGTCTGACTGTGGAATTATTTTGTTGAAAGGAAAAAAGCCATTAATGAAAATGTATTGATACCAAAGGAATTATATGCCTACTATTGCAACCCTCGCACTAATGGTACGCCAAATAGGCTTGTTCATAAATGAAGGATTAACCATTTTGTAAGAATAGCATTGGAGAAAAAACAGTATGCTTAAATAATTATTACATTGTCTGAATTACTTCCTTCCTCTGATTAGATTTTCTGTGCATGCTTCCCTTACATGTCTCCACTTTCGTGTCTTGAGCTGTCATTCGTTTCCCCCTCAACAGACGCGCACCATGCACCCCCAACATCCCCCACATTGCAAGGCTGGTGGCTCCATTGTATGACCTGTTCTCACACTGTTCCATCTTCACATCACACAGCCAGCCTTTCACAGCAGCAATTCAACAGCAACAATCACACACTCACGCCTCAAAAAAAGACCTCTTGCTCCCTTTGCCAACCAATTAAGAGCCATCTGGGCTTGGATGCAGTTAGGAAGCTACTATGAAATCATAAATATTTTCATATTTTCATGACTTTTTTGATAAGGCAGCTCAAATGTTTTTAAAAACAGGGCTTTATTTTCATGATACATCTTTACTGCCTTCAAAATAAACTATTCCGGAGCTTATCAATATTGTCAATTTGCACAGAGCCATTGGAGGGCACAACACAGTTTAAAGACACGACAAAGCCAGCCCTTGCTTTTGAAGCTGCCATGAAAGTGTGTGATTCTCCATGAACTTGAGGTCACAGATTCCCAGTGGCTGCGTAGGGCAGGGAATGGAGAGCAGCAGGGTTCAAGCCTTGGGTCAGTGGAGCTTCAGAAGTGACCAGCCAGCTTTGTCCCAAGAGGGATGATAGTGACGGATTCACTGGTGTTTTCTCATGGTCCACTGAACCCTACAGCAAAGACTCCAACTTACAGCCTGCAAAAAGAGGGAGCACAGCTCTCATCTACAGTTCACAGAACTCCAAAAGTGGGGCCATCTGGATGGGCTCCAAGAAGCCTCAAGATACACAAAATCCAGCCACAACCTCACGGTGGCACTGCCAAACCTCATTTCACTCTGTTCCCCTTTGAGTAATCTGCAGTACACATCATGCCTCTGACATGAACCGTGATAGTTAATTTTCCCATTGTGGAGAAGTGTTGAACCCCTGTGTTGTCAAGTAGGCTTTATAAGGCAGAAAGATATGAATAGAAACTCCACCCTGCCTTTTTTTTCAATCAAACTAACTTGAAAGGCTTACTTACCCCTAATCAAAACATCAAGCCCACTGGCATGGTATGTCCCAGCTGTGGCAGACTTTCCCTTCTCCTCGTACATTGTTCTGGGCAGCACATCCAAGAGCTCTTGCTGTGTTATGTACTTAACTGGGGTCAGAGTTGTCATTATCTGGGTCTTGTTGGCACGAAAAACTCGTCTGATGATAGGACTCCCTTTCAGACCTGCTGCTTTTAGCACTCCCTACGAGCTAACCTCTGTGATGACCAGGCAATCGACCACCTGCAAATGTAGCCCAGGGCTGGGACCATGTTTTTATTAATGGGGGAACGCTTTATGACATTCTGTCACACAGGCACTGTTTGCCCTAACCTGGTTAAATACTCCTCTGTTTTGCCTTGTTGGTTAGGGGGCATTTATAAAGTTTATATGTTCTGACAGGATACTTATGTTCAAATGTTAATTAGGTGAGCCATAGTCAATCAGAAAGCTATAACCTTCTCAAAACAGGCAAGGTCCAAAGCTGGGTACATCTTCAGAAAAAAGTGGCTGAAAATTGATGCCTGGAAACGTTTAAGCATAAATTCAGAAAATACAAAAACAACAAGCTATGCGTGTTTGGAGAGGCTTTAGTTTCATTTCTTGATCTAAGCATGGTTGTCTCTGTTTTTCAACACTTCTTCTTTCATGTTAGCCCCATGATGTTGCTCCTTTGGGAATTATTTTTCAGAATATACATCATTTTGAAAAGATATACTTCCCCCAAGCCTCTCTTGTTCTCTCATTCTCCTGCTCTCCTCTGTTTTTCTCTGTCTTGGAAGCACACATACACACAGACTATCTGCAACATGCACACAACCAGACATGCACAACCCCTCGTAAAACCGGTTCTCCCCCCCATAGTAATTTTGTCAGAAGTTGACAATGTCTTGATTTAGTTGTCTGGCTGTTCCGGCCAGTTTTCCCTGCTGCGCTAATGTGAACAGGACATCCTGCTGGGCACCAAAGAATACCACTTCACGGCAGCCGCATAGCTGGCAGCTTTTATTTATGGCGCTACCGAAATGAATGGGTATTAGTGTCCAAACATTTCACCATGCTCCTGCAGCCACACACAAAAGCCACTGATTTCCAGCAAATCTGCACTTATTTTATTCAAGAAGACTAAAGCTAGGGAGAATGAGAGAGCGACACAGACAGAGAGCGAGGGAGAGAGAAAACATTTATAATGACTTAAAGGACCTCAAAAGAAGAAAAGGAATTGCATTTGAAAAGGATTTACGAGACCGAAATTGAAAAAGGAAAAAATGGTCCCTCCATTTCACTGCAGTTTTGTCAGAGTTGGAAATGGGAAATATCTATATCCCTAAAATGACTCAACTTAAGTGCTTATATTTACCAAAACTGCACTTCCTCCACAATTACCCAGTTTCCATCTGTTCTGTTTTCCTGGTAGTACAAAGCATTGTGTTTTTATGGGACTGTGCCAGAAAGGAAAAAGTATTTTTATCATTGCTGAAATAGTCGATTTAAAGTGTCTCTACAATTCACTCTTACTACCATTTTGCAATCCAGGCTGCCTACTGTCTTGTTAACCTTTGAATTTTAAGTGGATGCTTCCCATTAGATTGCAGTAGCACCGCTGACTCCTCTTGGCTTTTCTGCAGGGAGCAGGCTGAGGCAGAGTGCTCTCTTGGCCCGACGCTGCACTCTGCCTGGTCTCTGTGTCCAGCACCTCATCAGCACAGAGTCCGCCTGTCCTTGTGTCCCCTGCCACTCACCTCCCTGCTCTTCATCTGTCATTCCTGCCCTTCTGCAAACACAGTCCTCTGACATTTTGAAAAACTCTGGCACTCACCCTTAATATGGATTTTTGTTGATTATAGCTTTCTATCTGTAAAGATTGCACGTATTATTGACTTTGCAATCCCATGACTATTTGCACAGCTTTCTCGCTCCTCTGCATCTTTTTTTTGAGGTCCAGCAATAATATTCACCCTGGTCTCTTATAACCTCTTTTCATTATCCTTTCTTTTTCATATATTTTATTTCCCTTCCATATATATTTTTCTAACCCCCTCTGGCCACGACCCTTTCTTTATGCCATCAGAGATCAGAGTTTCTGCAAAGCTTTGGTCACTGATGTCATTAAGATTGGGATCTGATACACTAGATGTCCATTGGTTAAATGCCCCTGGCTTGAACTCCCATTGTCCCCTAATTCCAAGCGGCAGCTCTGTTTCGCTTGCTGCATAATAGCCCATAGGTTAAAGTTCTGCTGCTTTTGCTTTGAATTTACATCTTTCACAGGCTCCACTCTCTTGTTCTGAGCTGGTGTATTTTTTTCCCCTTTCATTCTTAGTGAACTCTTTGCCTGCAGGCAGCATGGCTGTTTGTGCTGTAGATTTCCCCACAATCTCCCACATCCAGGCATCTTTTGGAGGGTCAGAGGAGAGCAACTTGACTTAACAGGTCAACGTAAGTGGACTCCGCCCTTCTCCAGAGGGGAAGCCATGGAGCCCTCCATTAGGAGCTGACCTCCACGTTGCACTGGTCTGGCCCCAGCCAGGGTATCACATGGCTCTGCCTGAGACAGTCTGCTCATTAAAGCCTCCTGCCCATAGCAGGATTAGGCCTTTTCATGGTTTATCCTCTACTTTGACAACTGACAATGGGCAAGGATCGCTGCTTCAAATGGAGTGTGCATATGAATCATGGAATTATAATTGCTCTTTCATGATGAGAATATTGGAAAATCTATCCACATGCACAATGCAAAGAATTAATTGGGGTCTGTTTTCAAGGGCACATTGCTACACTATATGAGCCAGAGAAATTGGAAGGGTGGTAATGAGGCATTTGCAATACAGCCCAGCACTTGTACACAGACTGCTGTTTGCACACGTGCACTAAGATACCTTCTGCCTATAACCTTTAACCATCATGATACTTTTCCTTAAAGTTTCACTGCACTTAATACTCAATGAAGAGCACTGTTTACCTGTCTTGTGGTGCTTTCAAAGAGTAACCCCATTACCAATGACGGCCTGTTCCCTGTGACCCAGAAGTAGTTTCCAATAGCCGTGTGGTTATTGAGGGTTGTAGCTTTAGAGCCAAGTAGCAAACTAAGATGACACTACCTCTTGAGCTGTGTGGGAGGGGAAAAGCTGGTGATAGAGCTGCTATCACCAGCATCAAGCCCTACTCATGCTTCCTTTTTACACCACAAGTCGGTCTGTTTTCATTATTCATATTTTGTGTGGTATCATTGCATGAAAGAGAGTTATTTTTTTCATGGTCAAGGGCAGGTTAGGGCTGACACTCAGGTTGCATCTGAATACAAGATGGGACAGGAGGGCAGCTTTCCTGAATTCAAAGCATAAAATCTGCACAGGCAGGAAAGAAATGTTTCCCTCAAGTTTTAATGTGCAATTCTCTGGGTTTTTTTTAATCATATCTAAAGCTTAAAGTCACTTTTAAATCTTTGCTTTTAATGCTGATAGAAAATATAATACCCAATTTAAGGTGTGAACAGCACTTTTTCATTTGCATAAGTAGTGAAGCTTTTCACACTCATCTGTAAAAAACACAATGTGATAGGAAGCAGGTATATTTCAAAAGGTGTTAATGAACTGCTTTTTAATAATGCTTTCTTTAACATCAAATGACCCCTCATCAATAACCTCATCACTGTTTTATAACCATAAATGAGTGTATTTTAAATGACTGTTGGTTCTGCACTCAAGTGAGATATATAATGAAGTTTTTTTTAAAATTGAAAAAATAAATACTAATATTAATTTTACAGTGGTCAGTATTACACTATTCAGTGGAAGAAAAAAAAAAAGTTTTCCCCTTTGAGCAAAACTCAGTAATTCAACCTTATTATCCACCCTGTCAATGGGGCAAAAATTCATAGGGAATTAATTTTGTTTTGTGAGCAACAGGGAAACTCTTTTGGAGTGCTGTCAAAAACGGAAAGAGGCCGGAGAAAAGAAGAGCTGAAACTCTGTTAGCAACACAATTAAACTCTGGTAATGAGGTCAGACATCAGATCCAGTGCAAGTGATATCATTACGCAGCCTGGACGGATGGGCTGCTCCAGCTGCCTTGCTCTTGCTGTGGGATTAAACTCGCTGTCCTGGGGGCAGCACTTTTACTAGGCTGACCCATGCCTGCCACCAGGGCACCAGCCACCCCCTGGGCTGTTATGGGTTTTGGCCCACTATCCTGGTGCCAGTGGCACCAACGAGACTGCGGAGAAGTGAACTGTGCTGCCACGTGGGATGACAGGACTCGCCACTCTATTAGGAGGCACAGAGACAGGCAGGCACCAGAGCACAATTCATCCTGTGTTGCCAAGTACGAATTAGTGGGTTCCTCTATTTCAGTCAGCTCATTTGTAAAAAGCAGCTAACAATGAAAAGGTGATAAAAGGACATTGTATCAGTGATGAGAGCGCTGTGTTTGAACCTGTTGGCTGGCAAATAAAACACAACTTAGTGCTGTCTTTCCGGCAAAGGAATCTTTTCTGTTGGGTTAAAATCATGGTTCATACTTGCAAACAAGATTGAAATAATGAAACATACAGATTGGTTGCAGTCTAATTTTCTGTCCCCATTGTCTAAAGCCTCGTTTGCAAAGTCCCGAGCAGGAGTCGGCTTAATTTGTCTTTTCTTATTTGGTCTGCTTGTGTGTTTTGTGCTGTTCTCTTTTTGTCTCCCGTGATTACTTTGAGGATATCGTTATGACATTCAGCAGCAACAATAATTCTTCTGTTCTAATTCATATCAATTAGTAGGCGACAGTAATTCAAACTGACGGCACAGTGTATCTTGAAAGGCTTGCGAGGATGTTGTGGCGGCAGCATCACTGTGCAGCCAAAAGCCACCCTCCTTTCCCCTTTCTTCCCCCTCTCTGTCTTTCAGTCCACAACAAGGGGCTCCAAGCAAAGCGGACAATACAAGCCGCAGCCAGTACTTTGATAATTAGTTATTGATTGAGAACAATGGCATGGCGTACACTGTCGTATTAGCTAGACGCCAGTAGGTCGCGACACCAAGAGCAGCCATCAAGAAACGAGGGCCAAAACATGCCTGACTCCCCTAATAAGATATTCCTTCATGTTTTTCTCTTTCATTTCCCTCCTCAGGCATGTTAGTGCTCAGGCTACATGGGGTTAGGAGTATTAATGCTTTTGCACAAACGAGTGCATGATGAAGGAGAATTTAATTAGGGAGTGCCCACTCAAGCTTCTTGTAGCACATTGCCTTGTTTTCTCCATTGTTTCTCTGACATTTTTGCACAAGTTTCCCCCTGAAAAAAAAAGAAAAGCAACAGATAAAGTAACTGTGAATTATTTTGGCACCACTACGAATGTTTTCATTTTATACAGGAAGGATTGCCAAGAGTTACATGCAGAAAAATATTGTGAAGCATTGTTACATATCAAAGACCAACCTTTGAAATAATCTTCACAAGCACTAAAATAGAAAAAAAAAATCTAATACTATTTCCAACATGTGATTGACTCAAGCTGGGTATCATATCCTTCCTGACAGCATGCTGGAAAACAGATGCATTTCTGCACATATATTGATGGCTGCATGTCAAGAGATGGTGTCACTCAGTAAAAGTTTGGCTTTTAACCAAGCCGTGTTTACATATGATAGAATATCCTCAAATAATTGGTAGGTCTCCTTGCTAAAGAGGGACGTGTCAGCTTTGGCACCAGTGTGAAAGAAGCTCCCTAACTCGCTTCACCTGATCTGTGGCCTGTAAAGATGCACCTGGCATAAAACAGACAGGGCGACATCGTCAACTGAACAATGGAGGACTGTCAGGACCGACAGCAGGCCACGGCTTCGCCATCACTGCTCTGACAGCAAGGGCCTCAGAGGGTAAACTGCTTTGCTGGAACTAATTAAACAGATGAAGTTATGACATGAATATGCAGATGTTGTTTACATTTTACCATATGGTATTATTTCAGGTAATAACACAGAGAAGAGCTTTCCCACTCATTAATGTGGAGGGATGGAGTGAAAACACTGTCTATCAAGAGACACTCGGAGCGTGTTCAAGAAATACAATCAGACTGACACCCGGATGTTGAAATGTATTTCAAGCCACCCAATTAACATACATGTTGATGGCTATTACAGTTTGATTTGAAAAGTTAGCATTCTGAATGTAAGACGCCATGTTTGTCAATCAGAGCAGAATCCATTTTTTAATGTCGATCTTTACACTGATTTCTTTGTAGTGGATACTAAATATGTCAGATTCCCTGTAATTAGAGGGGTAAAATTAATTAACGTAATAATGTTTTATTAACAATATTTCAGTTCAGGTAATCTACAGCCCATTTTTTGATTTAATAGTCACCCTTGTAGTTTTTCTGAGCTGCTGTTTTGAGCATTTTGAGATCTCTCGGTGCACCTGCTACACACCCAGTTTAATTCTCAATGCACATCGACCATTTAACTCAACTTCTCTATTTTTTCCTCCTTTCTGCAAAGTGTTAGAAGAAGAACTGTCTGAGTTCCTTTTTTTGCTACAGTTTTGTGTGCAGCCTCACCATTCCCCCAGAGCGGGTGCTGAGAGGTTAAGAGGGAAAGGGCCGATGGAGTCGCGTTTAGTAAGAAGTGTGGGATCACGGGGCCAGCTGGTGGGGTGATGGGGAGCGTAATTGTGCCCGCTGTGTGGATAGGGTGGGGGGTGAAAGGATGGGGTGAGAAGCCCTGGAAAAAAGGGAGGGGAGGGGACACCTCAATTACCTGTGCTCCCTCTGACCCCTCTCTCCCTCTGTCTCTCCATGGACAGACCCGCTGTCTGAGAGGCGGGGGCGCGTTTCCACAGGCAGATGCACATCCCCCTCCTTTGTTCGAGATAGTGTTCGCTCTTTTTTCCTGAGCTGCACAAACTTAATTGCAACAATCTCCCATCTAATGTGTTTCTCTCCTATTTGTCACTGTCAAGAAATTTAAATTTTCTCTTTTAAAAGAGAAAAAATCAAAGTATTTTCTGCTTGTGTTGATGTTTGATCAGGGAACTCGGTCAGAGGATATTAGATTAAAGACTTACAACTAAATAAAAAGCAAATTTACCTGAACTGAGCTGTTCTCTCAAACATATTCAGCAGGTTACATGCAGCTGTCAGAGTTTATTTTGGAGCTCCTGCTCAGGCTGATACAGTAAGTGACAGAGACTGGTGTAAAATCAATACTTCACAGGAGTGTGATGTCTTAATAAACTCTCTGTGTTGTTCAGACAGGAAAGCTAGACATGTACGAGAGGACTACAGCGCAGGCCATTGTGAAGCTGTCAAGTCTAGCCCTCAAAAGCAGATGAAGCTGTCAGATTATTAATATGTTTATACTGACAGGCCCCACGTCCACCCCTAAAACCCTCCCCTCTTTCAATGTCTCTCAAAAAATATGCTCTGCTTCAAAGACAGAGGCCACAGGGTTGGATGCAAGGTCAAAGGCCAAATACATTTTGAAAGCAAATTCTCTTCCTTTTGCAACCTGTTTTTATTGCTGTCGCTCCCCTTCTCGGTGGCGAGCATTCAGCTGCATCTTAGGCTGAATTGGCAGCAGCTTTCAAAGCGCTTGGCAGCCTGGTGATCCTCAGGAGCTCTCAGCTGACATCTCTCCGGGCCTGTCTATGCTCAGGGGTCAGCACTAGCCCTGACTCCCAGGACCCACTCACTCAGGCGCTACCATGAGTCAGTCCCGCAGACTGAAATTAAAATGTGAAAAGCTGCGCGACTGAAGGCATTCCTCGCCCCCCATGGCATTTTCCTTTCTCTGTGACAGTTCCTCTGAGACTGCTTTTTCTTTCATGTTTCTTTTCTCCCTTTAGATTATTTAACAACATGCGAACAGAGCTGTCAAGGAGAGACATGCTTGATCGACAGAGCAAGGGAGTGTCTTAGTCAACATGGGGTTAAATTCGATTTTCTGCATGTTCAGTGTGCTACTCTCAAGCCAGTTATTGCCTGGGCTTGATGTTTTTTGATGGATCAATTATCCATTATAACATGTTGCGAAGCCAAACATAACGGCAACTATGACACCTGTCACAATCTTCTATTAGGGTAAGGAAATTGAAATAATTTAATGACAGCTAATTTAGTCTTTGTTTTGAATCTCATTATGGTTGCAGTAATTGTGTTCCATAAAAAAAGAACTGAGTGAAAGTGAAATATGACTGCGCACTCAAAGCAAAGTACCCCGACTAGAGCTATTAATTTGATATCTCTCAGTGAAAGCACAAGTGAATAAATTGTGCTATATCAGATTCAGACAAAAACAGGTTTGAAATGATCATAAGATCTTTGGGATTTTTCTTTTCTATTTAAAGTTGAGTTCAGATTAAATTAAGGTAGAGTTAGAGATAACACTGCAGAAAAAAAGAGGCAAGAAAAGCACAACAGAGCCTCCATATTAAGCAAGTTGTGAAGTTGGTTAGCTCCTGAGATCATTTTGGAAACATTAAAAAAATACAGGATAAATATTTTATCATCAAATAAATATCTGAGTGACAAAGAAACATAAATAGCCAAAACATTTTTTTTTCACATCAGTCCCTGCTGTCTGGAATGATAATTAGAATTTTCAATTATCAGCAAATTATATTTAGCATCCCAGCACCTGATAAGTCAAAGATATTACTCTAGATTGGGACAAAAGAGGAGAGAGTTGAATAGATACGATGTGCTCGTCAATAACACGTATGTGAGAAAGCTGCGTGGGAGCGTCTTATCGGTACATGTGTGCATATACTTGAATTTGCAAGTAAAGAGCCTTATTGGGATTACCCACGGTACATTCTAGTGTGTATCATAAAGAGAAAGAGGGACTAGATGTGTCTCCCTTTTTTTCAGGGATTGGGTAAGCCTTCTGTCAATGGTTTGGAGCTGAATTGGCCAGGATCGCTCCCCTCATTGCATGGAATGATCTCAGACCTAATTTAGTGGGCAGCTCAGGATCCAAAGCATACAAGACTCTCCTCTCTGCATAGAATGTGTGAAATAGATAGAGCAGCCATCCCCTCAGATGTGCTGAAGTAATCTGCAGCCAGAGCTGGTCCAGCAGGCCTCGCCCCTAAAGGGATTGATGCAGTGTCAGAACCTTTGGCTCAGGGGTCATCCTCTCTTCTTGCCTCCCCAATCTGACAAAAGCTGAATTTCTTTCCCTCACTATTCGTTTCTCTTTTTTCTTCTATTGAATTCATCAGCGAGGGAGGCATGAGATGTGCGATGTGAATGAAACATTTTCATTAGAAGGGAGGAGAATCCCCCGGTCAGAGACAAGGCCGAAGCTGATCCTAGCCAATGACATCCCCACCATTTCTTTCTTTCTCTCTCTCTCTTTTTTTTTGTCCTTCTTACTTTCCTCAGCTGTCACTCTCTGCGGTATGTGGCAAAGCTGATTGAAATCAGCACCGTGTCAGGGCCGTCATATCGCTGAAAGACATAAAACATGCAGAAACATCAATAAGCAACAGGCCGCTGACAGCTCTCAGGCAGCGATGGCGGCAAGGAAAGATGAGGGGAAGGTTAGGACTCTGGGGGGATGCCGTGCAGCTGAAGTGTCTTCTTCAGGCTTCACTGAGACCCAGGAAAGACAAGATAAAGTCTATCAGGTTATCGCCTAGTTCAAGTTGCTTCTTGGACAGCAAGGCCACTGGGACACTGGATGTCGGAAGATCTGTGTGTGTGTGTGTGTGTAGTGTGTGTGTGTGTGTGTGTGTGTGTGTGTGTGTGTGTGTGTGTGTGTGTGTGTGTGTGTGTATGTACATTAAGCATGCATTTGGGAGGCTGTGTTTCTGTGCGGGTGTGCAGAGTTTATGGGTAATCAGAAAAATGTGCTACTCAAGCTTAATAAAGACAACATTTGACTGTTTTTTTACTTGATTACATTTAAAGAAAAATTTCATTGAATTGATGGGCCCAAGCTCATAAATTTCATATTTGGTTTTTTGGTTATTTGGTTTTTAACAGTACCTGAAAAATATTCTTTGGGTAAGCATGTTGACAAACACACTTGTATATAACAAGATTGATAAAGCTCTAGTTACAACCAGAGAGACCTCTAAGAGACGCTTTGGGATTCTCAGAGTGTATTTAATTCACTAATGGGAGGTAAAGGTGATAGTCTGTTAGATCACAGCCTGACACTAACTCTTACCACAGCTAATGAGGCAAGTTTTAAGCCCAGAAAAACTGCTGAATCTCTTGTTTCTCTCACCTGATAATGGTCACCACAGTGCCCTAATCTACCTGTAAGGAATCATGATACTAGACACATAATCAGCTCTGCAAGAGCCCGTGCTGGACGGGTTAAATTTAGCAGTAATTAGCATGACATAGAAGCCAGTGAAGAGAACAGAGTTTTAGCTGGAGTAGAAGTTTCCTGAAAGTTGAAGCCTGTTATTTCTGCATTGATGGGTTAACGTTGTGGACAGGCGCCCATCTGCATATCAAATGTGACTCCCATTATTTTATGTTTCCCTCTGCTAACAGCGCCTCCCAGCACTCCTCCATGTTCTCCTCCATCTGCCTCCTGTCCATTGATCAGCCTTCTAGGGCATCAGTCTGTTTAACATCTGCTACAAGTTCCAGCAGCTCAGGTAACTATCTCGCTGCTCTCCACCGCCTATTGATCTTCATGTCCACCTGCAGGAACATCTGTTTCAGCATGTCGTTTGTCAGCGCAAACAGCTACCTCGTTTCAATTCACGTCTTGTCCACTTTCACTCACTCTCGTAAAGAGAGTTTAGTCCCAAGTTCTCATTGAATTTCTGTTTGTGTAGCTCTATAAGTAATTGTAGAAAAATTGTAGACTGATCTCTCATAATTACTGCATCTTTGGAAAATAGTGGGAGTAATACTCTTATGGAAAAAGATTTTAAAAGAAGGTTAGGATACTTACAGTTTCAGCTTTCAATGGTTTAGGGTTTATTTAAGAATCTAAAATGTACAAATTAATAAATAAAATTGAAAATGTGCACATAAAGAAGCTACTTTATTAACCAAAAACATATCTTTAATAAATTGGCTGTAGTTTTTTATTTTATCTTAGATTTTTTTTAACAAGCAAAATGATAAGATTATGAAGAAAACAAGACCAAACAAATCTAAATATGTACAAATAATTATGTCTTAAGAAATTTAGATTTTCACAAAACAAAGCTCCCATCGAAAACCATGGGACAAACACTATTATTTGAATGAAATGATGCATTTATTTCTATTTAAATGATCACACACACTCTCTGAAAAATGTGCTTAAATATTTTTTAACAGCTTTTCTTCTGAAGTAAGCATTTCATTACAAGACAACAGTGCACATGTATTTATTGTTTCAAACAGTCTGGCCAGTCAGCATCAGAGGGAGTCACGGGCCGCGGAGCGCTCCCATCTTCATATTTGTCTCCTTCTCTGGTTCCCTGAGCTCAGAGGAACCGCTGTTGCACAGTTTAATTTGCTCTTTTGTAATGATGGGGCGTAGGTTAGTTAATTTCAATTTTTGATTTCAAAAGCTATCAAATACAGCTCAGATGAGAAATCAATTTTCCCAGCTGCCCTGGCTTTGTGTTAAAAAGAAGTCCCGCCATTGGTGAACAGTGCGTCACATGACCCAGTCAGGGATTAGTTCAGCAGGCCCATGTTGCCACCACCTCAATTACAGGCTGCCTCTTGTCATTTACCTCCATAACATCTCATTTTCAGACACAACTCATATTTAATTCATGAAAGCCTGCACAAGAGTAATTGTAATATAGATTGTTGGAGAAAATTTGATCAAATTCAGACTGCAACTTTTTGTTTTGCATGCCAACAGCAGTGATTGTGTCATTTCCTGTAATTTAGTGTAATCAAAGGTAAATCAGAAGCTCTCTAAATGTGGATGAAAAATATGAAAAATACTTTTACTCATTTTTATACTTTGCAGAAAATGTCAACATTTAAAGGAAGGTAGTGCCCTGCATCCTGTTGTAGTCTATATGACAACATGTATGTAGTCTTTATGACTGTGATGCAATCAGCTGTCTGAGGACTGCTGGCAGGTGAGGTGACAGTAAGCAGCTACTGTAAAAAAAAAAAAAAGAAGCTTTTTTGAGTGTACACAGTTTACTGTATGTAGCTTTTTGATTTATGGTTAAAAGCTTCAGTAATTTCTAAATTGCCACACATCAATCCTATATCAGCAACTCAAATAACAGGTTTTGATTAACATTTGAAGAGGTATCGCTTCCAAATATGTCCTCTAAAAAGTTTTATTTATTTAATTAATTGACAAGAAATTTATTCTAGATCAAAGCTAATTGTTGGCAGTGCAGTACTCAAAGTATGTAGGTCTGTGTGAGCATATTTTAAATTGTTACAAAGCCCCAGCTTGGATATTGAATCCAGTCCAACATTTTTCTCCCTCAAACGAGCCCTCCTCTGCTTTGCACCACACAAATTGACAATTTGCTCGGTAATCACTGAATCTCCTTTTCATATGGATCAGTTCACGGAACAAAAAGTAGAGTGGAGGCAATCTCTGGACCCAACATGAGATTATATCCATTTGACAGTTGCATTATTCTATGTGGTTTCCATGACAACTGGGTGAGGCCTCCAATAAAACCAACCTCAGCTGTCATCTCTTCACCTAAAAGCTTTGTAATTGCTCTCATTTGCATACTACAATTAAGTGTGTTAGCTCACAGCAAGAACAATCAACCTCCACTAAAGACTGGGGATAGTATAATTATTATATCAGTGGATTGGTATAAAACATTACTGACGAGCCTTTGTTTGACGGCTGTGTGTACTGTCAGGCTAGTTTTATGACTTATTTTCATTAATACTCCCATTTAACAAACTGTGATGGGTAATGCATAGCTGCTGGTTAAAGTGTTGTCATATCTATTTACCGTCAGAGTGCCTGTATTGATCATAAAGTGTTAGATGTATTCCATAAATTATCATCTGGGTTTCCAATACAGTGAAAGATATTTTCTTCTACTGTCAGTTGTTATCCACAGTGGTGCTCTTGACTGGTGAGAAACAGGGTTTGCAGTTGGAAGACAGTTTAAACTGCTGATTGAATGGAAAGGTTATGTGCTTGGGCTCTCAGCATTGTTTCTCTTTCCCTCAGATGCACAGAGAATGTAATGAAGAGCTCCTGAACTGGCAGCCAGGGAAGCTGTGACAGGAGTTCAGGAGGCCCTGCAGGATGCACAACACACAGATGCAGGTACACACTTTGGCACATGTGCACTGAGAGGAGGCAAAAACAACCAAAAATCAAGATAAAGCTGTCACTCTTGCATTGTTTCACAAATTGAACAGCATTTCATTTTAAGTGCTCAAAAGAAAGTTTAATAACACTTTAAATCTTACCCTGTATTTCTTGTGATTTATTTTTTATACTCCTCTTATTTTTGAGCACAGCTTTGATGCAAAATCAGAGGTTACAAACTTTATATAAGATTGTATAAATATATATTTTCTGCCATCTGAGTTTTACTTTCATGCCTGCGATGCTGCGGCACATCTTTGGGCAGGTGCACTTTATTTTCCTTTTTTTGCCTTCAGGCCCTGAATTGAAATGGAAGACCAAATGGCAAGTGCACCATTCCCAGCTCTCTGCAGCCTCCCAACACAAACTGGTCAGGCAGAAATGAAACCTGCATCAATTTTAATTTGTATTTATCCTGCTGATGACCCGCTCCTTTCACTCTGTCATCCGAGGCACAAATTACACCCATCATAACTCTGATTCTAACGGCCCACAGTGTGCTATCAGGAAATTAACATGGTTATATACCACTGGCGGGTTCAAGGTGTCACAACACAATTATACAATCATACAACCTGATGAGCCCTGACTGGTCGCCGGTGTATGACAACTAGGCTGGAGGGCTACACAGTCTGTCACATGCAGGCGGGTAAGATAAGTTCACTGAAGAGGAGACAGTGCCTCTGTGTCTGCTTCTCTCTATCTAAATCTGTTAAATATCACACATTGCTGCAGTCTGGGGTGAATTTCTTTTTTTTTGTAGGAGGGATAAAGACCCACATCTGAACTTATCTTTGACTTGTCAGGTTTTTATTCAGCACAGCAAATGGAGCCCGCAGAATTTGTGGAAACACATATCAAAGTGATATAAATGGTCTGCTTGTATCATTAGAAGTATTAAGTCATCAGTGAGGAGCATTTAATGTAAAACCTTCAACATGCTGCAGCTCACTGTGACTTTCAATCAACCCTAATCCTTGTGTCTCATAAAACTTGGACCACAAAAATGAAGGGAAGCTCCCCTGCCTGGATCCCCAGTGTGCTCTCAGTGTCAAGCCATTAGGCTGTGTGAAATGAGGTGCCACTCATGACTTATAATGCTGCACATCTTTCGATGCAATGTTAAAATAGAGCCCTTCAATGCTCAGTTCCTCACTGGATAGTTGGGAAAATAATTCTGCTCTGATAGCAGTCCATCCTGCAATATCCTGATTCAAAGTCGCAAAGATATGAAGAGAGCTGTTGGATAAATTCAAAATAATCCACTTCAGGATAGCTGTGGGATTTATGGAAAAAGAAGAATGTGTTTTCCCATGTGTGTGTGTGTGTGTGTATGAAAGTGTGTCTGTCTATGTGTGAGAACGATGTTGGGTGAGTGAAATATCAAAAACCAAAAAGTTTTTACATACTGTACAACGCAATAACTCATTATATTCCAAAGCTTGGCAATGAAAAATAAATGACACACAGAGGAATAAGGAAATGACATCAATGCTCAAATTGTTCCTCAGAGCCAACATGCGGTGGATATAAGCTTTCAGGAAATCTATTTGTGGGGTAAAGTATGTTCGTTGCATCCGATTTGAAAGCATGTCAATAGAAGACACACATTTCTTAAAGTAGTTATTACAGAAGTACAATCGATGAAAGTTACACTGACTGATGCTATACTTAGATGCGACTTACAAAAGCATGCTAACAGCAGTCATCTCAACGTGAACATTTACCCAGAGGTACTGTAGATGTAACAGTGATAAGGAAATAAAGCTAATAAGTGTCACTTTGATGTGACAACAAATTAAACATGCTTCTATCAGATCTCATTTCCATTCCACAACATGGAGACAGAGAATACCCTGAAGCATGGCTGTTAATGGGAGTCTCTATCAGCCATCGTGGAAAGTCTGCCTCATTACTCACTCCAGCACAACAGTGCCCAGGGTGGTCGATTTCCCCAACGGACGCTGGTTCATAGACCAGAGACACATTGCGCCGCACAGGACTTGTTTTTCAATGTGCGGGGCACAGATGCCGTCATGCTGCAAGTGTGGAAAATCAGAAAATTAATTTGTGCCAAATATGTCTTTTAAATGATACAATCACAAAAATTGCTTTTTTTTCGCCAATGCTCTATGTGTCTAATTTAGAAATACTAGTCTGTATTTATAGAAGACTCAGATGGAAGCTATAACCAGCTACCAATCATCTCTGCTCTCATTAGATGTATGATTCCATACAACCTGATTGTTATTCAGAGAGAATTTTCCATTCAGAAGGGCACCAAATACTCACATAACCTTCTATCCCCTCCAACCTGTGCAATGAATAATTTAAAAACTTAATGTATGTTGGCTATTTGAATATCCAGCCGGAGTCTTTCCTTTGTCTGTATAATCTCCAGGACTCAAGGTTCCTACTTTTGAGAGTGTGACTGAGAACGCCTGCACTGGGGTTATTTTACTTCACATTTTGCGACCACTGATGCTCTCTGGATTTACTCTCCCTACCCCTGTTTCTAGTTTCGCTGACAAAGTCAATAGGGGGCATCCCTCATCTGCCAAAAACAAACATCAGAACACTTCTGCTTTTCTCCAGCCTCTTTCACCATCCCTCTTTTTGTGCAGTCCCTCTCACATCCTGTTAGACAAACTGAAAATTCTCAGTCTTGTCCCCCAGTACAGATTTCGACATTATTGCTCCTATCGGTGCTCAGTGAACCTAATCAACATAAATGGAGTCTGTAAGAGCAGTCATAACATATAAAGAGAAAAAGTCCCATAGAAGTAGCTGCTGACCCTCTGGTGACTCTCTCACCCAGAGGGGAGGCAGCAGCGCTTGCTGTGTGTGTTTCAGCGCAATCTGTGGAGCAGATGGCTGAAGACCTGGGCAGAGAGCAGCAGGTCTCAGCCTGCATGTCACCAGGATGATGTGAGCTAGCTCCCTCTGAGCTTTGGTTAATATTTCTCGTATCAAAGACTTGTTAAGGTGGGAAAAACTTACACACTTTCCAGCATAGAAAAATATTCTCCATCTTCTGTATCTTTCTCTTCGCTCCCATCAGTGATTAGTTAAATGTGTTTCATGGCAAGAAGTACTTTGACCTCTTTCCTCGGGAAAATAAAATATTGTATGCATTTTTTATTGGTCATCTGTTCAAAGAGAAAATACAAAATATTCTGCAAGTATTTATTTAATCTATAATTATGTATAGCTAATTGGATACCTGATAGAAGAAAGCATTTCATCACAATTATGCACAAGAAACACTGCAACAAAAAGACTTCCACACTGTCCTATGGTTGCTCATACATCTCTGAACAGGAAATGATTAATATGACACAGATTAAAGATGTGAAGCAATATAAGTGTCTGAATAGCATGCCCTTAAACTGCAATGTCAAAGAGTAATTATGGACATTAGTGCTTCTCTATTATAAGATCATGTACCTGACTAAGTCGTTTTTCATCGACTTTGTTTGAGAAGTTCCCAGTTATGATGAAATCATTCAAACAAAGTCATCAGTGTGGTAAATAAACATTTGCTCGACTTTTGTCCATCTAGCGCTACCCCTGCCACTCAGACTATAATCTTTGTTACTGGCATGCAGTGCAGGCAAGGCCGAGCCGTGCAAGGTACAAGTGGTGCTGCCTCCTCTCTCTCTCCTCCTGTCTCTCTCCATCTCTCTCTCTCTCTCCATCTCTCTCTGCTCATATTATATAAAGAGTGGCAGCAGGCAGAGTGACAGACTGCCCCAAGAGATGACACCTGTCACCGGGGGGAGTGCTGCTAATCTACAAGCCTCATTTTGTTTGAACTCTTTGTCACCTCGCCGTCAAATCCTCATCTTCTCAGTCACTGCCAGCTTCGCTCTCCTCTGCTTCTGTGCTCGCTCTGCTTTGCCCAATCTCTCCATATTATACAGTACCTCCACCATCGCTCCACACAGCAGGCTCCCAATTTTCTGTGATGCAACATAAAGCTGCCTGCAAACAATAATTTTTAAAAAGAAAATTAGTACCTTTACTTTACATTGTTTTGGTAGCTTCAATAAAAGCAAAAAAAAAGAAAATTAAGGGACAAAAAAGTCAGAACTCAGCAGGTCTTTGTCTTCTTTCTTAGACGTGTAAAATTGCGTATAGGCCCTCAGTGTATGAGATGATGATGTGTCCTTGTTCAAATGTTTTTATTTCCCAAACAAAGCCCTATTCATTCAAACTGAGATTTTTCTAAGTTAAAGTGATGTGAATAGAGAAGCTGTCTGGAGTGGTTCGGTCTCTATGGAGCAGCACACTCCACCCCCTGGCCAAATATCTATATTGTCCACTTCTACAGACTGTGCTTTGTAATTATAATATAATTCATTATGTCTATGCTGCATGTGTCACAAAGGGTGATTCCTCCCAAAATCCTCCTGGGCTGTTCAAGCTGACCGAACACATTCTTGTTCCCATTTTAAACCCCGCGGCTTGAAAATACCCTCTCACACCCCCATAAACAATAGATTTTCCTTTTTTTGCTTAATTGAGATATCAGCAGCACAACTGACAGCTTGCACCAGCCCCCAACACCAGCTCAGGGAAAGCTATATAGTGACAGGAAAGGGGAAAGAAAAGACAAATATGATTAAATGACAAAGACTCAAGTAATATTGGCTATAATTAACAAAATGAATTATAACAATCATTCTTGGTGTCCCTAATAATTTGATAGCTTTTAGAATTAAGAAAATCTTTACTTAATGCATTTATAAAAATTGGAAAACATTCATCTTATGTTTAGTTATCCCTCTTTTATAAGATAAAATGTGACAGCGGGGGAAAAAAAGAACACATGATATAATCCAAGTTGCAGCTGAGGCATCTGCCAACTTCTTTAAATGCCTCCATTAAGGGGAATTATCTTTTCCAGACACATTTTGTATGAATGCGTCCAAAAATCCCCATTCCATTTGGATTGCATGGGGTTTAATTTAATCCTTTTGCTTATTAAAAAATAAGATGCAGCATCTTCAACAATAGAGGGCTGGTCTGTGTTGAACACAATGGCTAAGGTTAAATTAAAGGTTGTGTGTACCCTTTGCTGTGTAAGAGGAGTATTCATATTCAAATAAAAGCATCACTCGTTCATGTTGCATAGCTATGTACAAATGGGTAGTTGTATGCAGAAGGCAAAACTGCAATGCAGTTATAGTTTTCTGATAATAAAAATTAACATTATTCTACTGCTTTATTTTGCAGTTTCTTCAACAATAATTACTTCCTTTCAAAGTACTCAGTATAATACATATTTTCTCAGTGTTTACTATTATACAACAAATCACTCTAAATATTCTAATTGTTGAGAACATTATGTAAGTCATCATTTTTATGCATTCTGAACATTTAATCATCTCACAATGTCAGACCCTGGTGAGGTCAAATGATTTTTGTTGTTGTTTTCTGTCTTTTTCACTGCTGCTTTTTCATGAGTTTATAACATCAAGACAAAGTGTTGTTGAGGCACTCTCATGATCTCAACTAGCAACCTGAAGACTTTGAGAACACTTTCTATAGTTAATTAAAATAAAAAACAATTGAAACAATCATGCAAAAAAAGAAGAATCTCTTTATTATATTTTTATATGAACAAGTATTTTCAGATAACACAAATTTTGTAGTATTTTAGAAAATGTCAGTATAGTTTAAATTTTTTTAAAAATTCTGTGTCAACATCTTGTAAGAATAATGATTAGGTTAACTTCAACCTTGTTCACTCATCAGCAGAGGGAGGAAGAATTAAGTGTTAATAGGCAGCAGGTAAAGCTAAACTGGGAATCAAACAGTTTTCATCTTGTTATGTTGAAATGCTGAGCAACAGCATCTCATCTCAAATAACCAATCAATTCATGAATAAAACAACCAACATTTATTTATACAGCACCAAATCATAACAAACCTTATTTTAAGACACTATACAAAACCGCCAAAAGTCTAGATCTGTTATGGATAATAAAGTGTTGTTTATTAACAAAGACCCAAAAAGTCTTGGTAAGAAGTCTTATCTCATCTCAACCCACCATGAGGAAAGCACTTTGGAGCATTTATAATTATACATTCACATATTCGATATAAATTTAAATCATATGTTGCCATACATGACAAAATAAATATGTGTAGATACAAACTGTCCTTCATGAAGTTATGCAAATGCTAACACAGAAGGTTACAAAAACAAACAAATACAATCTTAGCAGCAAAAAAGTGCATTGATGTTGATTTTCTTAATCACTTTAATATCGTTTCCCTCATATTTTCTATTTAATTTAAAAATGTAGTGTGTTATTTTCAATAAACTGTCTATAGCAAGACCAAAGGGTATGACATCTGATAAATGTTGTACAAATTCTTTACTATAAAATGTACTTCCCTTTGTTTCTGTCTGATTAAGTCTACATTCTGTTCTCATATCTGAGGGTAGATACTTTTTTGTCACCAACTGATAAACAATTGTATTTCTTAAATGCCTTTGACTTGATGTAAACTCCTCAACAATTGTGTTTCCAGCCATAGTCAGCTCATACATTTTTTGTTGATTGTATAGAAATAACTACTTACAAACACACATAGAAAACAAGCCAAATACAGTCACTAATCCAAGAGAGATTCTACTTTGTGATGCATTGTCCCAACCCCCCCTGTGTCTAGTGGGAGTCACATGGCTGTTTGGAAACAAATAATTTCATGGGCTATATACAGAGCATTTCTAAGAGGAGCACAGCAGCTTGTCTGGGGAGTCAAGAACTTGGTACAATGTCTTCTGCGATGGGATGGCCAACACAAATGGGCTGGCGCACCTATCCAATTAACACCCCGCCTGCCAATCCCTGTCAGGTCACACACTGACTCCCAAGGCTTGCTCTACCTGTCTCTGTTGCACTCAACACGTGCCCAGCTCCAATATAGAATTAACGCCACTTTTCACCTGGTCACGCTGACATGCCATAGATTAGACTGGTGCAGCATGGAGATATGCCAGGCACTCCAAATGAGGGCACCTGGGGTTGAGATTTCAAATGCAGTGGGGCTATTGTTTTGCCACTGCGTTAATATTAATTAAACTCTGAGGTGAAAATGTTCTTTACCAAACTAGCGCTTAATTCCTCCACAAGTGAACACACTGATAAGAGATTTCATTTAATGACCACCTGGATGTTACAACTTATCACACAAGTTAAGACCTTAATAGAACCAATAAGCTACTGGGGCTAAGTGGTTCTTTTGTGTAGTACAATTTTATGAGACATGCATTTTCATGTATTACCATAAAGAAAGACTTTTATTAATTTTTATTCTGCCCTTATCCTCGAATTAATAACAAAGCATACTGAATGATTAATAGACTTCTTAAAAGATCCACAGAGATTTTGTAGTTTCTCACTCAGACATCTTGAAAGAACATACCTATTTTCTGCACATATTTTTTATTTGTGTATGCATGGGTGTTCACATGTATACTAAAGTTCTGTATAGTTCTGGAGGATGAGATGAACGTAAATGAAGTAGTACTAGTCCTCAAAGCGATCATAAAAATGTACTTGATAAAATCGACCCTGTGTTTTTAAAGTTTTAGACATCCACTTTTATTTGTTGTATGTCGTAGCTAAGATCTGTAATATATGCAGCATGTTCATCTTGAATGGCATGGAAATTATTTTTTAGCAAAAATTTATTTAGAGCAGTTTGAAAACTTGATTTCTGAGAATGATCCTGAGATATAACTAGCAGATGTGAAAAAAGTCAAGTGCAAAAAAGTAAAATGTTTTTTGATATCTTCCTGCCTAGTCTCTTCACAAAGATCCAGGACCTGAGTGTTTTAGTCGAAGCTGTAAAGTTAGAATTTCATGCATTCACATTGGGAACCAGAGTAGCCACAGCCAACACAGGCAATATCCTCAATAGCTTTCGTACTAAAAACAGAAACTGTGGTTGTTGATATTCATTGTTTTAACTGTTTTCATCTCCACTGCCTCCTGTAAAAAAAAATAGGTTCTTAAAAATATTTAATTGGGCAATTTTAACTTTGGTCAGTGGCTTTATCACATTTTGTTTTCCGAAAACAGCTACATTCTAAGTACTAGAAACAGTAAAGGGAACTGCATTAGGGGACATTGGCTAACCTTTGTGCTGTGTTTGTTCTCCGGACTCCATTCAGTTTATTAGTGATTCTCAAGACAAGGATGACAGTTTCCTGAACTGTTTAAGCACAGCCTTACACACAACCACGTGGGGGTCTTGCAGTGGTGGTAGTATTTCATTAAAAAGTTAAACAACCAACTATTGGTCTGGCATCCGCACTTCAGTGGTAGGAAAGACCTGAAGTGTCTGACAAATTCAAGCTTCAAAACCTTAGTTAATACTAACATATCTATTGTGTTTTAAATCAAAGCTGTTGAGGAGCATTTTATCTGATGCTCCAATTCCATTGTGTTCTTGTGTTTACATTCCAAGGATAAAGAAATTTGATCTGATTTTTATAGAAAATAAGTAACTGGAGCCAACTTTGGGTTCTCCAAAGGTTCCTTGCCTCGTACTCTGAATTAAGTCTAGAGTCTAGGTTATCATAATTACATATGGCTGTACACACATTTCTGAGGTGCAGAATAAAAATTTTAAGACAGCCACCTGAACATCACTTGTGTCCAAATTATATTTCATTTATTCAACCTATGTCAATATTTACCCTTAAATGGGTGGATGTTATTTGCTTTCACAGTTAAAAGCATTTTAATGGGCTTAAAAGTAGAGAATGAGTAATTTACACCAATCATTAGTAACTATGTCACCTTGTGCTGTGTGGGCTGCTAAAGAGTACAGCTTTAAGTTTTTAATGGGCTAGGTTATCATTTTGTGGTGTATACTTTGTAGTGTTTCTTCCATTCTCCCATACTTCACAGAAAGAAAAGTAGGACAAAACTCGCCCACTACTGAACCGGTGTTACAAGATGAATGACATTATATTCCAGTTGAAAAATAAACATTACTTAATTGTACCACCACTGACAGCTGAGATTCAAGAAACAAAAAGTTTCGTCAACATAAAGTAGGAAAAAGTCTTCAGCTTCTAAAATTCTGAAATCAAAGTTGTCTAATGAGTTGCTCTCTAAAGACTGGATAACTCACCAGCTTCTGGCTAACGAAACACACCACAATAACATATATTTACAAAATGGCTATTTTTAGAATGTAAACCCCTATATTCATTGGCTCAAGAAGGAGATTTTTTTCATGAGTGGATATAAGTTCTGCACCTTATGCTTTGTTGATTTACCCTACTTAACTGTTTAAATATCTGTCTTTCTGCAGTGGAAATCAAACTCTGCTTAAAGACAGAAACATATCAGTAGAAGTATCAGTGTGAACGGGGTTACGTGTGTCACAAAGTCCCAAAAACTCAGCCTAAATGTCACCCATACAGTGTTGGTCTGCAACAACCCAACTAATAGTGCCATTTCAAGTAGAACTTTATTTCTCAACAGCTGACTTGTCCCTATCCAACACTGTGAATCCAAAAAGCTTTCAGATGTAAGACATAAAACTCATCAGGGAATAGTTTGAGATGAACTCATACAAGATTGATGTCTTTTAAAGTTGTACCATTTCTTGGACTTGAAGATCCCTTCTGTAGTGAAGCATGCTGACAACCAACAACCAGCTTATTCCAAAAATGAATAGCAGAGGGTGACAACTGAAAACACTGCTCCAGAGGGACTTGTCATGGATGTCCTTGTGCAAGTACATGAGTTTCAACGAGACAGAAGTGAAGAATTAGGTGTTAAGGTGTTGACCGTGTAACCATCCAAGAAGGAGTGCCCTATATCCTTTTTTTCTCGTGGTGGAAAGCTGGTGAACAAACACACCAGAGACTACCACTGTTTAGGTTTGGTAAGGTTGACTTCACAGATGGGGTTGAGTTTGATTGGTAATAAACTCTACATGTGTTTAGCGTCTTGGTAAAACTCTTAATTGGCAGATGGCAGGAAACAGCTGATGACTGTGTGTGTCTGTTGAGAGTCACGTCAACATTAGCCAGACGAAACCAGAAATTGTCCAGCAACCAATAGCAGAACTACATTTTTCTGCTTCTTAGGATATATAATGCTGTAGAAAAGTGTCTTTGTTGGGGGTCATGGGGCCACCGTGTTACATTTTCATGTGCCAGTGCAAAAATGAGGTAATCACACCAAACCCTTTTTTTGAACATGGTTTTAAACATGTTTATTTCTGGCCAATCATTGCCTTGCAATGTCTTCACATTATTTCTAGTATCAACTGGGACAGGGCTCCTCTGCTTCTTCTCAGGATCCTGCTCACTGTGTTGAGTAAAACTTGCTTAACCACCCCACTCACTAAACATTATCCCTTAATTGAACTGATCGGGATCTCGTCAAACCAGACACAAATAGTACCTAGTAAAATCCACAAACCTTTTGTTAATGGAGAACCAAATATAGGAGTCCTAAAAACATGTTGTGTTAGTATTAGTGTTAGTTTTAGTACAGTAAGTAAACAGTTTTTTATCACCAGTGTAGGTAGTCGTATCAAAGTTTATATTGGTATAAGAAGTAATATTAGTGTTGTTAACAATACTGACATTTCCATATTCAAGTGTCACTTGAATTATCTCAGATGTTTACCTGTACAAACTAGCAGAAACTCTGTGTATTAACAACATTAGTTACTCACTAAAGGACAGATTTGTTTCTTTTACAAATCAATATGATTTTTTATACATAGTTTTTCTCAACAAATACCATTTTTCTTTACCTCAAGCAACAGTGTTTCAAAGAAGAGTATCTGATATTGAAAGCTATGTTTCTTAATTTTAACTCTCAACACAGGATCCAAGAACAAACTCCACTCATTTGACTTTGTCTTGATAAAATCAATAATTCTTTAGCCAGTGGAAGATCACAAGTAGCAAATTGCAAAGCAAAATACAGCCCACCAAAACCAGTGCCCTTTTTAAAAAGCTTCCTCAAGCACTTCTCAGTATCTATGTGGGTCCTGTGATCACTACATTTAAAGCCAGATGAATGAGTTCTTGAAATGGGTTTGATTTTATTTATTAATCAACTGAATGAATGTAAGTAAACTGAATCTGGACACTGTTAGGATGAAGCCACTGCCAGACTCTACTGCCAGAAAGTTTTCTGTGGGGAAACTCACAACATGTTGGTTACAAAGATCGTTCTTAACAGCCCACACACCAGACAGACCGCTGGTGTTGCACGAAAACCCAGATTACGTTCTGCAGTAACATTTTTAGGGTCCACTGCCAAAGCTTTTCAAAGGATTATTCCCACAATCTCAGCTCATGTCATGCTATGATAATGTTGTGGTTTGGTGAGGTTTAACCACCTAAATCCTGTGGGCTTAGATTACGGAAAGAAAGCAACCAGGCTTAGTGAATTTCACATGGTCCTCAGGCACCCGAAAATATCGTGGTCATCATTCAACTGTATTTCATTTCTGCCAGCATAATCTCAAAGTTTTATTTCCAAAACAATTAAAAAAATAATCAATTTCAACTTTGCGTGTTTATATCTAGTGTTTTCATTGGGTAAAGTAGGTCGGAATAACTTTTAAGCTCAGAGTTTACCTCACCTTCACTCCCTCAAAACTGACGCTGAAGTACTTTGGGTTTTATTTTTAAGAAAAGAATAGAAAACGTCATGTGAAGTTTTCAAGAGAGGGCCAGGCCTTCTGTATGTTCATCAAAACTTATTAAACTAATCATGATACAAAAATTCAAAAGCTTGTCAGAAATTATTAGTTCTGTCTAAAAATTTCTTTTTAACTGGCCATGAGGTTTTTTTCAACCCTGTTCTTCTGAAGCCAGTCAGTGGAAGGCAGGTAAGAAAAGTTTCCCCCTCCCACTAAAGAGCCTCAGGTGGTCCTATGCACAGATAACAGTTTGTAGAATTTGATACCTGACTCCCTGTATGCATGTGAAAAAAATTCAATAATACTTTAACTATGGCTTTTCTTTCTGTCAACTTAGGCAAGGGAAATATCATTAGGTCTGGTTTGCCAGGGATAAATTTTGCTATCTTGGGATGTTACAAACCATTAACATCAGGCAAAGACGTATCACTTTCCAGGATTGAGTATTGTATGTGAAAGGCTACACTCGTCTCAGTGGATCCCAGTGGATATTAAGCTAACAGTTCTGGATTCCAGTGGGCATCTTAGTGGAAAGATCCTCTTTATTATGCTGGAAGTCAATGGCACAAATATAATCTGAGGCTTTTTAGAGGACTCAACCCAGCAGCTTTGTAGGAAGGGGTGCAGCTTGTCGACACTGCATGTAATGTGCAGATTCTTTGCACTGTATTGTGTGTTCTGACAGGTTTGTGATCTGTTTGCACTTCATGGGTGTCTAATTGATTAAGATTAGAGGAGGATGGTTTGTCTTGCTGTTCCTGGCTGATTTGTATTTGCTGAGCCCCTCCTTTTTTAAGTGCAAAAAGACCCTTAAATGACACACCTAACATGAGCCAACACAGGCCACATGCTGGTCCGCATGCTGGTTCACATGCATCACATGACACAGCAGCTGAATAAAGCCATCACTTACTCTCTGAACAACTGGGCTATCTGGCATTGAGTTTCACCACTTCTGTACACACTATAGAAGTCATGTTGAGGATATCTCCACTTAATGTTATTTGTAAATTTGAATTAAATCTGCATTTAAATGACGTTTTTACATCTGTAGAATATGTATCATTCATCTGTCTTTTATTTGAAGCTGAGATCTTATTCTGTAGCCTGAAACACATACCTGTTATTTTAACATGAAAAGTAATTGTATTTCTTGGCAATATTCAGATCAGCAGCTCATTCTCTGTGAAGCATTTGTAATTGAATGGAAAAATCCCTGAAACTGTTTAATTAAACCATAAATTTGAGAGGTAGAAATGAAGTGGGTTGAATAACAAAGGAAAATATTATGTCAAAGTCAGAGAAGTGGTTTTATTTTTTCGCTGCGAGCTGAAGCTAAACTACAAAGTACTCAAACAGAATCCTGTCCTCCTTCACTTGCTTTGATAGTGGACCACCATGTTATAAATAATGTATTAAAGGATTTACAATGCAGAGAAAGAGGGCTGCTTTCAGAAGAACGCCTGAAAAAACATGTTAACTCTTTGCAGTCCAAACCCAATCTGAGCTATAAAAGCCTTCATATATTTTCTTTTGTATTGTCCAGGTTAAGAGAGTGTTTGGTTTCCTTTTTACAGTTTGTGGTAGCTTATTTTTTCTGCCAAAAGGTGTCTTAGGCCTACTGGGACCACTTAAAAGTTTATGCAGAGCGCTAGCCAAGTTGGACAAAAAAGCCTTGAAGTATACACACACTGGCCCCTTTCTCAGAACCTCTCAGCTCTGGCTAGGGGGAGTGTTGTTGGTTTATGAGAGGGAAAATAGCCCCAGCCTTCTGCAAAAGTGAAATGGGATTAAGGCCTTTGTTCAGCCCACAATGGCGAGGGGAATTAGCAATAGTTGTAGGCACTTAGAAGAGCTCTCACACAGAAGCTTATCCCAGATTTTGCACAATAATCATTTGAATATCAACAGTGTTTTGCAACTACAGCGCTAATGTATAAACCTCTCTCTTTTAGATATTGAAATCCCCAAAAGGATTTTTTACCAATGCCTGCATCACAAATATGTGTGCTCTTTATGAAGAATCATATCTTTTTGAGTGTCATTGGGCTTCAATTTGCAGAAAGCACATGGTATTAAAAGTTACAAGGGTAAGTTGAAAGTTTGAGTGAGAAGTTTTTAACTTTTATCACTGGTGGGAAACAAACTTATTCCATTTATATTTTTGATTTTAAGGCATCTGAAATTCACACAAACCCTTCAATGATCTTTGTTTGTATCCTCTGGATCAATCTAACATAAAAGTGTTCACATTACAATGTTTCATTGTTTATAATGAAACTTTTATGAATTTCCAGCATGCAAGTTGTGTTAAATGTTTAGGGGATTCTTTTGTGCAAATTTTATTGTGCATCTTTGATTTTGAGGTCTTATTTCTGACCTTGTCTTCTAAATGACACAAAAGATTTCGCTAGGAGTGAGTGCAATCGAAAAGCTCCTGTACACACACTTCTTTTCCAGCATAAGTATGAGCTTTATGAAGGGTGGTATTTTTGAGCCATATTAGTTTAAACACACAGTATCACTGCAGAAAGACTGCAGCGTTAGACTTTTCTGGGATCAGGCAGATTCACTGAGCAGCATAAACTCTCACAGCGTAGGAGAATAATTCAGGGCTTCTGCCTCAGTTGAGTCTCACAAGACTGGTCACAAGAAGTGTGATGGCCTCAGCATTTTTGCCCACACAGTGAAAACGTATTGTCCACATCACAAAACATTGAGTGAGATCAGCAGACTTGTCAAGAGGCCCTGGCTTGAATATGAATGATGAGAGAAGAGCAGGGTGGTCCTGGTGCTGTTTTAGTGTTGGGCAGGTGAAAATAAGCTCAACTGTCCCTGCCAGCTGCATTTCTAAATCACAAACAGGGGAGCAGAGAGTTTACCAATTTAAAAAAAAGGGAAAGTTGGCACTTTTATGTAAATGAACACCAGTTACACACAGAAATCATCTGCAGACATTGGTGTAATTGTCCAAATGTGTTTAATTTCTCTAGCATGATTACAATGTTTTTAAGCCCTAACATGTAATCATGACGCCATCTTCCTCAAATTTGATACTTCAAGTAAACTGCAAGTACTCGTGGTGAAACACAGAGGCTGAAGGTTGTGTCTCAGAGTGAAGCCATGCATGCATTTCTGTCAAAACCAAGAAATTAAGACATAACACCTCCCCTCCTTTCCTGTCCTTAACACAGTCACGCACGCTAGTTCAATTCACTCGAGTGTCTGCATAGTTTCTGCATTCAAACTGGATACAATGATGCACAAGATGAATAAAGTTATCTCTGAGGCTGAATGGGATGTTGCCGGTGGGAGGGAACAGGGAGGGTCCCTATACGCCTAGGGCTGAAAGGAGCTCGGCTTTGAGGGCCAGCACAGCAAGGGTCAGGGCCCAGCTGCTTTTAGGGGTGAAAGGGACATCGGCGGGCTAGACTGACTCAAGAAACTGAACAAAACCAATCGTGTCAAATAAAGACATCCCAGATTGGATGACAGATCCCTTCTCCAAGTAGCTGAACGCACGCCACACATTCAAACTTTGCTCGGGTTTGTATCATGTGTTCTGGTTCATTTGATAGTAGTCTTACATCTAACTACAAATCTTTTTGTATTTATTTATTTTTTATTTATTTTTTATTTTGCTTAATTTTCTTTAAACAATATTACATACAAATATAGTTTTATTTATCATTCTTCTTTGTTTTCTTTTGAGTTTTGGGCCTGAAATCAACATTTCTACACAGGTAGGATTTAACTTTTTATCATTTCAAGAAACCAAAATGTTATGTTTAGGTAATGTTTCTATTATAAACGTAACTCAAATCAAAAAGCTGACTTGGTTTTTTTTTAAATTATTATTATTATTATTCGCTTGACAAGATCTTCTTGAAAATATTCATTTGTGATACTTCTCTAACAAAATTCACCACAATGAAAATTCAAAACCCAAACAGTCAAATGTTTGGGGTTTTTTTTTTTGCTTTTTTGTCCCTTGTTTTTTTCTTTTTCTTTTTTTTTCTTATTCACTTGTTTCTCCTTGTCAAACGCAAAGAGATGTGGTCTTAGATTCAAAGCATTTTTTCTTATCAAGGGTGATTTTTCACACTGGGTACTGTGTGGTGTGTTCAAGTGCACTAGTAAAACTAACATTCACTGATCTAAGAGTGGTTTGTTGAAGGTTTTACTTTCTTTGGAATTGCTATGTGGGCAGTGCTCCTATTAGACTGTCATTTGGAAAAAAATAAAAAGATATTAGGTCCTCCCAGTGGATTTTCTAGGGTGCAGAAATTCACTAAGTTAGAATTTGCAGGGGGGTTAGTGGGATAATAATCAGGCCACATTATAAGGAATTGATGGTTCATTTTCCCTGTCAGCAGTAGCAGAGCTTTGCCCAAAGATGTGCCGACCTGTGCAGATGGGGTTCAAAGCCAATTTCCATGTTAAAAACTCCACACGGCTCAGAAATCCCTCTGACTGACTCTTGTTGATCAGAGTGTGTGACAAGCCTGTCTTTTTAAACAGGTCTGCTCATGTTAGTGGATGGAAGAGAACAAGTGTACAACAAACAGTCTGTCGTGGATTGAGTGTAGTAATAGTGTTTTTGTCATGCATACCCAGAGGCAATGCCATAAAGACAAAAGATAGCTCTGAGTGTGCTGTCAGAATGTAAAATATGGCCCATTATATGTGTCATACAGTAATTACACAAACAGTTAAAAGTAGTCCCTTCCTTAGCTTTACTCTCCCTTTCATCAGATGTATGTCAAGTGTCGTTACAAAGCTTTAATTCTTGCCAGAAAATCAGTTCGACCATTCATCATCAGCTTGCATTAAAATTCATTTTCCTTCAGGCTGCTTAATTTTTTTCTTCTTTTTTTTTCGCTTACATGCCCAGTTTGCTTGGAGATAGAAAATCTGTAAGAAGAATAAAGAGATCACTGATGGCGGGAATTTGTTTGATGAGTTATGAGATGAACCAACTTTCTTTTCTTTTTTTCTTAAAAGAAAAAAACAAAAAACAAAAGCATAAACATCTGCCAAGTATCATGTTTATCTGCATTTACATTACCCTTTATCATGCTACCTAAATGTAATGTAATATAATTTTCTCTCACAAGTTCACAGAAGCATTTTTATACTTTGCAATGTACAGAAAGGAACAGCTTTTCTTGTAAGTTCTGCACTAATTACCCTGTCCCAGAGCTGGCTTTAGTTTAATTTCTGTTCTTTTTGGGGAGGGAGTAAAGCCATCTATCTTAATTGCAATCACATATTTTTTCAAGAAGAGAGGCAACCGGAGAACAGTCTCATTTTTCCCACTTTGTTCTTTGTTCTCTGTTATCACATGCCTCTGTGTAATGCTGTCTGTGCTATAAGCTGCTAGCCTGCTGCACTGTGCTGGATGTATTATGTCCATTGAGATGCCTGCTGGCTGCAGAGTATTAAGCATGGTGAAAACACAATCTTGGTGGCGGTCCGTGCAACTAACAATAGATAGAAGCATGATGACTTATTAAACACAGCCAACCGGCAGCATGGCTTTTTCTCATTACCTTTTTTTTTCAATTCCCAGCCTAAAAAGCCTATGGGCCTGGTGACAAAACTCTTGCCATGTAATTCTTTCTCCCAGGCTGCTTTCATCAGCCCATTTGGTGGAGAAATATGAAGCTGATTTTATCGTTCTCTATAAATTCACAAAAGGCCCTCAAGTTGCCCCCATGGAAGACATACCTCATCTCAGTGATGTGCCACCACTATTGCTGATCCCGAGCGTTTGATAACAGTCCCTCTCCTTTTTAATGGTTTGACAGGCATCACACATGAGCCCTATAGACACAGCCGTTTTAATACACCTTTCTTCGCTTGTTTACACCAACCTGCTCAGATAAAAGAACATATCTAGCATCTGTGCCTCTTTCCTAATAAGTGATATATATATTAAAACTTACAATAGCTTTCTGATTATATCAATTTTGTGCCATTGGTGGACATGAAAAGACCTCAAAATAAGAGAAATGTAAAGCTTCCCTATCCCTTTTATTTCAAGAACAATTTTACAGTCCTCCTAAAATCCTGTAGAAACAGTTTAAGTTAATTACAAACTGAAAAATAACAGCAATTCACAATCAATTAAGTCAGAAGTGAATAATAAAGTGACTCACAACACACACTACAAATTAGTGATTGGAGAACCAGAGTAAAATAAGCGCTAATAAGACAGTTACTGTCATATACTGTTAGATTCTGTGTGTTTAAATGTGCTGCTGCTTTATTCACTTTCCTGTTATCTGACTCTCTCATGTGCATTCTGGCACATCTGCAGAGTTGCTGGCATACAGCAGGGATTGTTTTCTTTGATATGTTTTCACTATGGTGTCATTTAAAAAAAAAACTTTCATCACACATGGGAACCTAATCAATTGAAATTCAGCTTCTTTTGCCCCTGAGCCCTGCTGTAACTTAGACCAGCTTTCATCAGCTCTCCTTTTTTTTCTCCTTTATAATAAAATATATATAAAGAAATGAAGAAATGCTCTGGTTTGAAATAGATATCTAGCCTCTCTGCTCTGCTGTTTTAAAACACATGAATGTAAACAAAAGTTTCATACATCATGTTATTTACATAATGCTCATAATGAGCTCTACGAGGACTTGCATCATGGTTAAAATTAGCAGACATGTTTATATTTCTGTATCCTAACTTTAATGCTTCATGTGTCAGTGTGAGCAGTCTGAACACAGTCTCCTTCTGATCAGTAACACCCCCCTCAGCCCTAATTAGATTTCCTACATTATAATGTTTGATAATGCCTCAAGGTGTGGTCTCTTCTATCAAAACATTTCTGCAAATATTCCCTCCTGTTAACTCTTCATGGACCAGCATTACATAATTATTTCATATTTGCTATCTTCACCTCCATAGGGAAAATATTATCTGCAATAATCATTGTCATCATCATGATTCTCTTCCCGCTCTGTTGCCTCCAAATAAGTAATTTAGTTGTAAAGCAGCTTCATTTATTTTGCCTATTCATTTTTCTTCCTATCATATATCTAAATACAAATCTTCATTTTATAACTGACAGCTTATTACCTCTGAGCACATGCTGATAAATTTAATTCCAATGAGTTAGCTTCCATTTTCGGATCCCATTATACACTAATGTGGCAGCAGCGCCAGGGAGAGGAAACTTACAGGACCACAAGTACATATGACTATACATAGATTTATACATTATCATTATTATTATTATTATTATTATTATTATTATTATTATTATTATTATTATTATTATTATTAATAACCACTTTCATATAAAAAAATTTAAAGAACCAAAAATTAAAACACCATCATACTCAGCATTAAAAAACATTTAAATTTACTTTAGAGGACATTGAAAATCAAAAATGAGCAGGTTTTAAACATAAAGGATGTTTTTTTTGTTTTGTAGCAAGGTTTTTTTGTCCTATCTAAATTCAAGCCATGCAGTGTTTCAAACTAAAGTAGAGCTGTGAGTGTGTCGAAAGTGAAGTGAGACTGCCAGCTATGAGAGTGTTTTCTGGTTTGTGTTCCCCTTCATTCACAAACATAGCTCCCTGTCCTTGCATACACCTCGTAGGAGAGCAGGTTTCTGCCACAGTTTGGGTCTATTTTGGTGAAGTAAAGAAGTAAGTAAACAATTATTATTAGCTTTGATGTTGGCCTGAATAGCACTCAATTAACAATGTGGCTAATGAGCCCATTAAGGATGAAAGTGTTCTCAACAGGTATGAGAGGATACTGCTGTTTTTGGTCTCTCAGTTCTCAGCATTGAATGCAGCATGAATAACTGTGCTCTTTCTCAATCGCTTCAAAGGCCAAACCTCTATAGCCCCAAGTGCAGAGTTAAATAAAGGTTCCCTCACAATTGGAAAAAAAAACGCACTGATGGATAAATATTTTCAGCATGAAAATATCCAGAACAACAACACAAATCCTAGAAAAGTAGCAGGACACTGAAGTCACGCAAATATTGCAAATAAATAAAATCCTCCCACTTGTTTTTCTCTGTTTCAAGCATCAAATCAAATCTTCAGAATTCACCATACAACACAAAAAAGCCCAAAGCCAATCTGTGTATTTTTTAAATTCTAATAAATTTAAATTTAATTACATTTTGAGTTTGAGTAAATAAGAGCTTGGCTCAGTCTATAGTAATTACTGGGTAGAACAAATAGGGCTTGTCTGCTGTAGAGAAAGAAAAGTGAGAGAAAGAGAGTGTGAGGCTTTCTCCTACGTTTCCTCTGAAGGACTTCCCACTGAAAGCCTCACGCGTGGATTATTCCCCCATTATTTGCTGCTGGATTCCAAAAGTTCTTGTTAACTAGCAACAACATTTTTTGTAATGGTCTCTCTTCTTTGTTTGTTTGTTAATTTATTTGGAAAACTATTTTTAATCTAATTATAAAAATTAAACAAAGCTCACAGGAAATAAAAAACGTTATTTTCTAATTTCACCTCTTCACCATTAAAATATGACCTCAAAAAATTATCTTCCATTTTGTCATTTAATGCTTGTGCAAGGGCAAATATTTTAATTTGTGACTTTTTAATCCTTGCTGTCAGCGAATAAAAAACTCCTTTCTTTTAAATTGATTTCAAAATCAGCTTTTATGCAGGTAGAATGCAAAATGTATATAAAAAGGACTAGAAAAGGAGCAAAACTGGTGTTTAGAAACGTTCAGTTCGTAACAGAAATGACAAGCAAATAAAATGATAGAACAGTATGTTGAATGCATTTATCTGTTTGTAAAAACCTGCTCGTCTGCAGAAGTTTCCAATGTTATCAGTAGTTTCAGCTCAAGAATAGCTTGAGGTGTTTTGAGTGTAAATCCGTCTAAAGCTGCCAGCACTGACATACACAGCATATGCTAAATACAGATAAGAGTATTTTTAATAGATCTGCAAAAAGTCTCCCCACATAGCTCAATGGATGTGCTTTGAATGTAGTTGATAAGTTGGCTTAAGCTGAATGCTGTATCCCACTGCAACATTGTGCTGCTGGGTGTGCCCATCACAAACTAGCCTTCCAATAAAGACCACTTCCAGGGGAGGGATTATAGAAAAGCCTTCGAGATCAGCTTCATGTCTTACTAGACTTTCTGATTATAAATCGTGCTATGTTACAGGAAAAAAAAGTCGGCATTTCCAAGGATCATATGGAAAAAAAAGATATAGGAAAGCCATTTGTTTACCTACAATGTCAAACTGAGTAATATGAGTGGTGATAGGGACATTTACAGGTTTTTCAGAAAATTCCTCTTAAAAAGACAAAACTTTGTTTTTAACATCTTAAACTAATTTTAAAATGTTACAGTGTGTTTTTTATCCCAATCCAAATAAATCTATAAACCACCAGAATTGCGTTTTCTCAAAAGTGAAACTTGTTTTTAATGTGAAAAATGAGGCATTAAACTTTGCAAAAGACTGTGGCTGAAAAAAGTCCCACACAAAAGTTCCTCTGTCGTCGGACTCCCGCGTATTTATTTATGTCTGTGCACTGCGGGCTCAGTGAACTCAGGTCATGAACTTTGCCTCTTATTATTTTAAATATAAGGAGGGAATTGTGTTTTAATTCCTTGAAAAAGTCTGATACAAATTCTTGCAGAGACTTTTAAAAAAGTAGATTCACCATAGAATCAACTAAAGATAAAACATTAAGAAAAACTGACAGCTAAAAAAATATAGTAAGCATAAAAAGAGGATGGACAGAATGTTGAGTGAGTAGCATGTCTTTGTTTCTGTGTCGCTCTCCTCAGGTCATCTGATGGAGAAATGAGAGGGACAGATAAGCCTCTTTTATTCTTCCAAGCCACTTAAAGGGCTGAAGCACCAGCTTCTTTTGCTGCACTGTGAGGGAGGAAAACAAGTAATTTGGGTACAAAATGGCTTCTCTCTGAAATATTTCCTTAAACCCTAAACACTCTGTAAGCAGAGTCTCACTGCTTTGACTCTTTGTTGGTTTCAATAATCTTGAGAAAATGTGGTGTCTCTAGCTGAAGCTTCTCAACATAAAATGTTTTTAAATACACAGAAAATTGCAGTGTTTCATTATAAGGAAATAATCTTTAGGGAATTTCTTGTCACTAAAAGAAAAATGAATCACGGAGTAAATGTTTGCATGTGTAAAATTTTTTTATTGGGTTGACTTTTAATGTGCAGCAGGAAAAAAACAGATCCTAAGATAGTATTTTCTTCAGTAATATGGAAATGTCTTGAGTTCCTGTGATATGTCACGGGGGCATCTCTTCTCTGTCTCCTTAATAAGGCGCTTCTGTAGGCCTCTACTGTAATATATTTCACCAATAAAGCAATCCCAAAGCCAGCCTGGCCTTTTGACCAGCACTGAGAGCGAGGAAAGCAGCGGGCCGCCTCTGCTAACTAGGCTTACTCTCTAATATTAGATACCTGTCCCCTGGCTTTTCACAGGGGGGCTTAGCAGTTGATATTTTCATTTGGTCCTGCCAAGATGCGACACCCCCGCTTTAATCTTGTGTTTGACGTTAAGCGCTCTGTTCATGAAAAGTCTGCCTGAACTCCAACCTTAGGGTGGTGCTGTCATACAAAAATGATGTGGTGGGGGAGTGAAGCTGGCTGCTCTATCCTTGACCTCTCCCATTGGCCTGCCAAAGTCTTTCCCCTGCCCTTCTTAATCAGGTGGGACCCTTCGCTTTTAGACTGAGGATGGGAGATTCTCTGCATCCAGCTGCGCCTTTATACACACTGGCACAGATGTCCATGGATAAAGCCAGAAAAAATTCTACGAAGGAGGAGAGGCTGCTAAAAATAACTCTTCAAAGCGAGAAATCACTGGATTTTATTTTGTACAAGAAATATTTTATAAAGGTCAGTTATAGAAAATCAGACCAAGAAAAATAATTGCTTGCTTTTTAAAAAAAATCATTAATCATGCAGAATTATATAAAATAACATTGCAATGTTTTTAATATAGTACCATACATGATTATAATGGTCTTCAATAAAAACAAAGTACACCCCTCTTTGAATGGACAATTATTTTTTACCATATATCTGAGCGGGACAACATCAGCGCACATCTGCCAGCACACCACATGTTGGGAAACAGAAGAAAGAGACGGCCACTGAAGGAGTAGACTAATGAATTTCTTATGACGGGTAACTACCCTCTCATTCAGCTGCAGGTATTGTCCTCTGCTTCCATGTTAGCATTTAACGTGATGTTGAGGACAAACAAGCCACTTCTGGGCAATCGTTAAGATGAGTTTCCCTCCTGATTGATGTGTGGAATCAATTGCTCCCCATAGCATCCATGTCACTCTATTACCACACAGCCTGGTAATGACAGGCTGTTCTCCCCAAGATTATAGAGCTCTGCCGCAAAGCAACAAAGACTTGTTTCCCTGAGTCTGACCTGGTCTGCTATAATTGAGACTGGAACAATTTTTATTTTGCAGCTAAAATGGGAGAAATTACAATATTGGTGGAAGGGTGACAGAATTATAAAATATTGTTTTTTATGATGTGATGCAATGAATTATGAATATGTTTGAATTATTGAATAAAGACTTGCCATTTTATTGCTTCTATTCTGAAAAAAATGTGTCTCCAAAGATCCCCTTTGTTTGAAAACTTGTTCAAAAATGCATTACAATTGTGTTTTTCTTTAGGATTTAAATAAAACATGAATTCAATAGGATCACAATCAAAATGTAACCCTGATCAGAATAAAAATCAGAGCCTTGGCTTTCCAATGCAAACATATTTGAAGTGATCCAAACAACAGGTGTTTTCTCCTCCAAATGCCCCTCTGTGTAACTGTCCTTTTTTTGTCATGTGAACACCACACCACAGCTCTCTTACTGCCAAACTGACTACAGTCCAAGCCACTAAGTGCCAGCAGCACTGCAACTCATTTAGTTAGTGGCCCAGAGATGCAGCACACATCCCTGATCCTGATTACACATGATCAAAGATGAGTTTTCAACAATTAGATTATATATTTGAGCATGCCTGTGTTCCTCTGAGATGCCTAATTGAAAAGACGATACCTTTTCATAACACAACAATTGGCATTTTCTCTTCAGGTTGCCCTCAATCAGTCATGTAAAACTACAGTATGTGCTGCGTTTAATTACCTACAGTAAATGTGATTTTCAGAAAATATGCTGCGCATCAAGTGATTCCTTCCCAAAGTCATATCATACTGTAGAGTTAAAGTTGGAAAAGGATGACATGGACTTCAGTCAAGACAAAAGGCACAAGCTAATGAGACTGGTTACTGATTCAAATTTATGGAAATTTTATTAATTACACACACCTATCTTTCATCTGTACCATTCAGTGGTGGAGTAATTAAAAGCAACAATGACGGTCCCAGCAGTGGAGAAAGCAAACAAGATGAAAGAAAGTCGAGCAGTCAGGAGAAAGTGTGGATGAAGTGAACTGGGCCTGGCCGTGGGCAACTGGGCCTAATTAAAGTCACACTGTGTTGATCAGCAATTAACCTGCTTTGTCTGGCTTCTGATTTCAACAGTGCTCTGACTCTGCTCTTCAATGATGAACCATGTTTAGCTCGAGGTGACCGGGGCAGATCAGAGGAGCTGCCTGGTGTCATGAAGGAGCAACTTTTGATTGGTTGACTGGAAAGGTTGATTGACCTGGAGGAGTTAACTGGCCTTGGCTCATATCAAAAAAAGAAAACTGCCTCAGACCCAAAATATCTTCGTACTATAATCTTCTGTTGATCTCATGAACCTGGCAGAAGATTCAACAAAATAAAAAAGGATGTTGAATTCTGTTTATTTGTTTTCTCCCTTTCCTGTTTGTCCCAATCAGTGTCCACTAAAACAGCAAGCAAACATGTAAATATAGTCATCGTAGTTCTAAGTTACATTTGCCTTTGGGTTGATTGCAAAATTTGGGAGACATAATCTGGTGTTTTTTTAGCCCAATAATTGTTCACATCTGGCAAACCTTAATTTGCATGAAGTAAACATGGTGTCATCTTTATTCATCATTGAATTTCTGCAACAACAAAATGTTTAAAGGTACCAGTAACTTATTCATTTCTGTTGTTTCCAAAAAGGATGTTTTTAATAAAGGCAGGGTTTTACACGGTTAATCCCTTGGTTTTTCTGTTTCAGTGTGTGAATGAGAGTGAAAACATGTTTAAAGATATAAAAGGTTCGTCTCAATGTATCAGAAAAAAGTTCACTAAGAGGTTCCCTACATTCAAATCGCTTAAAGATTAAGATATTTCAGGTGTTTTATTGACTTCTGCTCAGGAGTAAAGATAAGTACTCAGCAGAGGACAATCTGACTGCTGACAGTGAACCTCCAGAGACCCTGTGTTATACGGACAACAAATGGACAGCCAGTCTTAACTTTTATTATGAGCAGTGGAGGTCATATTTAAAATGAGAGATTAGCCGCTCATCACAATATTGGTGGATTATCAACTACCTGGAATGAAAGCAACCCCTGGCTGTGGGTCGATAAGAGTTTGACTGCATTTCGAATTAATTTTCCTCAGCTTAGAGAGCCGCTCTCCTATCTTGTTATTGATCACAGCGTTAATCCATAACCAGGCTCATCCTTTCCCTGTGGAGTGAGTAGGAAAATATAAAATGAACACCGTGGAGAACTCTTGACTCCATCTTGAAAACTGGAACAGACTTTAGAGCGATTAGAGTTTATTATATAAGAATATCTTCCCAGACCATTATTTCACATCAGTCCATTTTCTATCGATCTGACCATGTTTATTTTTCTTTTCCCCATTTACTCTAACATTTCTCCTGCTCTGTATTCCTTTGGTCAGGGTTGTGTTTATACATGACGATTGATTGATTTCCCGACAGCAGGGACACTTCACACCTCAGCTGCTCTTCTCTGTTTGTCTTCTCCAACAGAGGGACCTCCACTGTGGATGAAATTTAGCCCTGACCTCTGACCCTTGGGTTCAGCATTTGTCTCCAGTCCAGTGACCACAAACAACTCCTGGATTGCTGTAAATGTCAGTGCAGCGGCGTCTCCGCCCTCTCCCCTGTGAACCATAGGGCTGCACTCAACCTTCACTAATAGGACACTTTCATGAGAGCTCTATTATCGGTTCTGCTGTATTTGATATCTCACATTTCCTCCTCATGATGCCTTTATTAACTGAACTCCTGTCATCAAACAAACAGCTATGTGGCTTTTCTTTTAGAACTTGTGAAAAACTTTTGTTTATTCAACTTTTCAAAGCTTTAATTTGGTGGCACTTTTTTACTACTTTTTAGGAGATCCTAAAATTTTGATAAATTTAGAAATGCACATCTAGTTTTGAAAGTGAAGTTTTCACACAGCAGGACAGGCTGCCAAAAGTGACCCATTTAGCAGACAAAGCAGCTGGTCCCACCCATCATAAGACTCAGTTATAATAGAATGTAATTCATGTTCTGCAGACATTGGTTGTAATGCATCCCATTTTGAAGCACTTTGGCTAGCCCTTCCCCCCTCCCATAAACACACACGCTCCCTTTCTCTCCTCCCTGGGCCTCCCGAGGTTGGTGTCTCTGCGTTAGGACTCCATTGTTGCCTACTGCTGGATAATGCCCTTATTAATTGTACCTCTTTGTAAGGTGTCAGCTGTAGCCTCAGATTGAGATGGATGGTTCTCTGGAGTCTGCTCCCCGGCCATCCACAGACACTCTATCTCTGCACAACACACAGATGCAACAGTGAGTGCTGCCACACACTACGACTAAAAGCTCTGATAAAACAGCCATTTTTAATTATTCCACCAAAAAAGGAAACATGTTTCCAAACTGAGGAAGACTATTTTTGTCTTTGCTGAGGTGATCCCACATGTGATGTGTTTTAATTATCTGAATATCTGAGCAGTGATGAAATATATTTTTTTATTGATTATTTTAGTGTGTTGCAGAAATACTGCTTAATTAGGTGGATTGAAGCCTCCGTGAGATCAACAGCATTAACATCAAATCCTTTCCCTCTCATTAAAGGAAACAGAGTCAATTTAATTAATGCATTTTAATCCCCCACTGATGCTTATTTTAGCTTTAGAAAAAAAGCAGCACAGTGCGGACTTCATCTGTTTCAAGAAATTCAGGTTCTGGATCAATGCATATTTGATCACATTCCCCATAATCTAAATTAATGAACTTGATAATAGCTAAGGACATCACCTTTAGACAAAAATCCTCTTTTTATTGTGTTGATTTTATTTACTTTTATTGTTTAGTTTCAAAACACGTCAATTCATCATCTCTTAATATAATCATGCAGACAATCAAATTTTCACATTTAAGGTTAATATCTTTGACACCTCAGTGAGTTGTGTTAAATGGAGAATAAACCACATTTTTTGAATTATAGAACTGCTGTGATGATTATTTCAATATTCGTTTTGTCCCACATCAGCCCATCTAGCTTCTTTTTCACTTGTGCTGAGTTGTTTAATTTCTTGTGTGAATGTTCCCTGCTGTTAGCTGCACACAAGTGTCAGTGAACGTCATTTTAACCCACCAATCATTATGATCACATAGTTAAACTGGGATGATGAAGTTATAATAATGAGTAGATCAGAAACCCCTCTCTGCCAGCTCATGTGGTAATAACTCTATCGGGGAAAAAACAGCTGGAAGAGTAATGTCCACAGAGAGGATATTGCAGGATATTTTGGAAGAGTATTTTTTCAGCTCTTGATATTTAAAAAAGAGGCTCAAAGAAGCTATTTAAATAATGAATTCAGCTTTATACAGTGATCAAGTTATCACTTGTTCAAAAATTAGTGAATGCACTGTAAGATTCAAACTATCTTCATGCAGTAGTGTCAGGTATATTCTTCTTTACACTGCTTCAATGTGCTCTCGAGCCAGGCAACTGGTACCTCTGCAGCTCAAGTGAAGTTTTCTATATTTTGTTCTATTTCTGAAAGGTTTTTAAATAGATGGTATCAAAGTTCATGGAAAAAATAAGTTAATGAAATAAATGTGAGTTTAAAATAAATCTTATTGGTTGCTTTGGTCTGATTATATATTTAAGAGTTTAAAGAAAAAAACTGTAAAAGAGGTTGTCCTAATTTTATGTCCTGAATAAATTCCTTCCTATGTCTAAATCCCTTAAAGACCCTGTTAACTCTTTCTCTCTGAAAGAATACTGTTTCAGCTTAGGCAGGAGTCTGAAGTAGGAGACACAAGGAAGAGGAGGAAAAAAAAGGGAAGAGCAGAAAATGGAGATCCATTCCCCTCAGATCCCATTTAGAGAGGCCCTGCACATTTTTAAAGTGTCAATTGTTTTTGTCTCTTGAAGTGTAGATGGAATGTTTGAATTCCAGTATTAACTGTAGTGCCTGCTGAGTTAAATTATGGTCCCTGGGCTGCAGAGTGGGAGTAATCAATAAGAATACACGAGGCAGTGTGTAATGCGTCTGCTCCTAGCAGCAGGGACACTGTCCCCCTTAGCCTGTCCCCCAGCAGGTTAGATAAATATGATAGTGAAACAGGGCACACTGGATTATATGATATCAATGTAGAATCAGGGAAGTGCTATTACACTCACCGAGCCCACTGTGAGTACTATTGACAAGGTTGGCTTTGAACACGGTAGTGTATTGCTCTCTGTTTCCTCTCTTCTTCCCCTCTCCCTCTCTCTTTCTTTCTGCATAATGTGAAGAACCGCGGGTGGAAATGATCTATATTTCACTTAGCTTTGATTAAAATGGCTATTTTATGCCTGCACCTTGAAGTTGGGTTCATTGCACCTACATGTTAATCCATGAAGGGTGTGCTGTGATCATAATTTCTAAATATCCTTATGTTTTTGTGCACTGAGTCAGTAACCTGATGCACAATCAGTATGCAGAGGACTTAATTTTTAGTGATGAAATAATCTGACTGATAACTGGTTCTTCTCTCCATCTTCATGTTGACCCCTTTAAATGTCCATCCAATTAACCGTTGTGCCCATGCTGTTGTTGTTGTGTGGCTAGTTACTCATACAGTAACCTCATATCACTGATCTACTCAGACTATTGATTAGCTCTCCTACTCAGTGGTGAAAGGATCAAACCTGGCAAGTCTAAGAAGGCCATTATCGGCACCCACTTCAGATAACCTGCTACAACCTGATACAGGCCTTTGCACAGGTCATAACCTCCTTGCCCTCTCTAGCCATCCAACCCTCCTCACCTCCCCACCCCAAACCATCATTATCATTCTTGTGTTAAATGACACACAGGTCAAAGAAACTGCTCCATGTTGATGTCTCACATGTGAATAATCAATGTTGCAGCAAAGCAGCTCCTTCTAAATGTCAGGCTCCTGGTTTACTTGGAGTTTTGCATGAAAGAAAAAAATCTGTATTAACTTAAAACCGTGGCACTTTTTTTTTTTTTTTTACAAATTAAATCAAATATGCTGTTAAATTCTCATAATCAGGGCTTTTTTTCATGAAACACACCAAGTCCTTAATTTCATTTAAGTTTTCGCTGAATTGTTTTTTTTTTTTTAAAAAAGAACCAACATGTTTAGAGGACAAGTAAAATTAATTAAAGGTTTAAAGTAGCAACCCTCAGTCTTTATTTGCAGACTTTCAGTCTTTCCTTTGTTTCAATTAAAACCCTCAAAGGATGCGGAGGTCTGGATCTGTGTCACTGTTACACTCCCCAAAGTGCATTTTGTATTCTGAGAGGAATCCAGATATTAAAGCGTGCTTTTTTGGGCCAGGTATTAGTGACATCTCGGCTGCTTTTCACACAAAAGATTTGGCAGAAGCTAATTTGCATAAAGGTCAGAGTCAAGCTCCTGATGGAAGTTGTGCAGCATCCCCGTCTCTTAGCAACACTCTTTCACTCCTGGTGTCTGTGCTGAATTGGCTGGTCCTTGGCACTCATCTTTCACCAAGAAAATTCATAATGAAATGCCACCCTGCAACCTGCATCTACCACAAGAGACAGTCTTCACTCCCCTCTTGGACTGCAATACTTTTACAGTGAAATTAATAAATGGGAGCATTGTTTAAGCAGAGGAGAATGTCACTGCTATGTGCTCCGATTTTCAGGGACTTTGGTTGCTGGGAGGGATAAACATGTTTATTAAGAATTGTGCCAAGATTAGAGGCAAATTAGCAGGTAATTGGAGACACCTGCAAAACAAAGGGGAGGATGGAGAGGTGGCAGTGTGGGGGCTGATAAAGGGAGAGATTGGGCTTCTGGCCTGGCCTCGACCCATTTATTGGTGGGGGAAGGCATTTAAAAAGAGAGGATTTGGTATGGTGAGAAAATGACTTTTGTCCTCCTCCATGGTGACAGCATCCAGATGCTGCCAAGAGATGTTAATAGAGGGTCAAATTTTGGACAATAGTATCCATCATTGCTTTCACAGCAGCCGCCATTCTAGAAGCTCAACGCCGCCTCTGTGAAAAAAAAGAAGAAGAAAAAGAAAAGATGTGTTCCAATGAATGTTTTTTGGTCAAATCATCCAACATTAAACTATTCCGTAATTACTCTGCTGAGGACTTCTGTCACCTTAGTCACGTGGTCTTTGCCCACAACATTTAAACCTCCTGTAAAAGGTCACATCTGTTCTCATCCAGTCTACTTCCCAAAATCCTCCACGCCCTTTTTATGGAGTGAGTCAACGTGATTTTCTTCTTCTGATTCCTCACGGAGACAGATGCTGGGTGGACATGAAACCTGCTGTTTCCTGCGTCCAAAACCACTGATTTCCACGACTCATGTCCTGGCAGCCTGTTTGTGTGGGAAATGTCTCAGTGCACTGTGGAAAATATTTCAGCTCTCCCTACTGCTGCTGCACCCTTTATTGAATCATACCCTACTCACACACACCCTAATGCCAAATTATTGTTATTATTATTATTATTATTATTATTATTATTATTATTATTATTATTATTATTATTATACAAATTGGAATAAAATCCGTCGGATCAAAGTTAGATTCTGTTAATATGAGCTTGTCAAAAAGAAAAAAAGAAAAGAAAATTTTAGCGCGCACAAGAGTTTTTGAATATCTTGGCCACCTACGCAAGCTCATGATCACATATCAAACGGTTTCAATGTGGGGTACATGTAGAAGTGATTCATAGGAGGAAGTGGGGAACGAAAGAAAGACGTCCAGATCAATATATTATTTTTCTTAATATTTTTATTAAATATGTTTCTTTTTTTTCAAATGAAATTAGACTTTTTAAAAAGCGCCCAAATTTAAGAAAAATTAAAAAATGAACTAAAAAAAATCTCCCATTGATCTTCTTAATATAGCCTATATATAGCCCCTGAATATGTGCAGGATTTACAAACACTGTTTATGATCTCTGCGGTGTAGTGTTTCTGTTCTGCAGTTGTGTGTACTACATCAGTCGCTTTAAGTGAGCATGAGAGTTTCCCTCTTTCTCTCCGCTCACAGAGGTTGCCCACTTTGTGTCGCGCGGCTTTCCTGACTTCAGCAAAACCAAACGGCTAATTGTTTCCCTAAAACTGCGATTTAATTCAAACGTTCAAACTCATGCAAAGCTGTGAAAAATAGTCCCCACATAATTACAATTGAACCTTTTTGAGGAAATTATTGATCGAAGACGAAGGAGAGAGGGAAAGCACCTGCTCTATCTGTCCATCTCGGGATCGTGAACGCACCACGCAGGTCTAATTTCTGAGACGTTCAGGTGGGATGTGTCTCAATTGGTGTTGAGATCAGAGGCTGTGATTGTCCATTGGTTCAGATTGGGCTGCTCACTGAAATTCTGGGAACTTTTATTGCAATCCGCAGATTGTAATGATGGAGAGCCCTCGATGTGGCAGCACTGATTACATCACGCGCTCCCTCCGTGTATGCATGAATGTGTGTGTGAGTGCGCGCGCGTTTGTGTCTACCTCTCATCTCAGGTAGGCTATTTATTCGTTCTCCGCGAGCCGCAAATAGCCACAGCTTCTATACGTCTCTGTCAGTGTTCATATAGAGCTGGAGTCTCCATTACACAGAGCGAGATTACCAATCTGACAGTTTGATTTCATCCATTATTCATTCATTTATTGATCTCAGTCTTTAATTATAAACTAGACAAAGATGGTGTTAAAACACATCCAGGTGTTTTATTACATTTTGCTTCAAAATACATTGCTCATTTCCTATTGGCTGCTTCAGAGCTCTGTAATTAAACACAAAGTAAGCGAACTTCAGGGCTGGGTGGAGGCTCTCCCTCGCGGAGTCTGAGGATGTTTAGATATTTTACTGGTGTAAATACAGAAATACAGCTTTATTCATTTAATAAGTGTTGCGTAAATTCTGTCAGAGAAATTCCAATCGTTAAAATGACACAATTAAGTTGTACTTTGATAAATAAATAATACTTGTAATTCAGAATTTAAAGAAAATCACTGTGGGAGTGATAAAAATACTGAATTTTTTTTTCTTGGTCACAATGGGCATGATTATCTTGTTGCACTTGGTCAAAGTGGAGCCCATTTCAATTCTATATGAAAAACCAACACACATTTTGAATCTTCATTAATTATATGTGAAGTAGTCCAAGCATTGACTGTAACTATCAAATAAACTCAAATAAAATATTTACCTTTAAAATGTAGTGCCATGCAAGTGCAAAGCAGTGTAATTACACTGACACACACAGCATTTTGAGAAAAAGAACCTTATTGTGTCCGTAAAAAAGACATGATTCTGATACAATAATTTCTTTATCATATTGCTTCTATTTTGCATCCTTTTGTTGCTTATTTTCTGTTCATGTTTTTTTCAAAGGTGAAATTTATCAATCATTTTTTGGAGCAGCAATGTAGTGTCATGTGTCAAAGTTTAGGGAAAGTAAAACAATTCAAAATGCTCCATTACTGTTTAAAGTCCTGCATCTTTATCAAAATCAATGCTTAACTTAGCTACTTTAGAAAAAGTATACCAAAGACTTGCTTCAAAAATTGAATAAATCCAGCACTTTTATGTTTTTCCTTTGAGTTCAATTTAATAAAACACAGTGATGGGTAATTAAACTTAGTGTGGTGTGATATAAAACTCATAAGGTTTTATCTTTTTTTGTTTTGTTTTGTTAAAGCTCCCTCTCCTTTGCTGTTAAATAAGAGAAAGCAAACCAGTCCTGAGTGTAACTACAAGTACTCCAGATACAGTACCAGAGAATAGTACTCAGTTACTTTCTCTGCTGCAGCTGACAATAAATCACACTCATGTGTGCGCAGCCTGTGATCACTATCAGCTTGTGATTTGCAGCATGTTCTTATGAGAGTCCTCCCTGTGACATATGGAGATGCTTCCTCCCACAGCCACACCTGACTGATCCTCTCACTCTCTTTCCCTCTCTCTCTCTCTGAACAGATATCGCACAGCTCGCTGTGACAAGATTCCCAAACGGCTCTTCTCCACTACAGAGAAACATGTTGTCTGACCATGTCACCCAGCTACACCCAAATATTGTGCATTGTTGCTAAAGAGAGGTCAGGAAACCAGCGAGTCAGGGTTTTTTTTTCAGACTGTTCTCTAATTAAGTATTCATGAAGCAGCAGTGGGAGCAAAGTATAGGTTTACACTACACCGGTGGTTCCCCCTCCCTCCCTGGTGTGTGCAGCCCTTAGCCCCCCACCCCCTGCTGCCCTCAGACAGGCCATCATTCCTAGTGTACTTCCAGCAATGATATCAAAAAGGTTTTCTTTTTTTTTGGTCAAGCCAAAGAGAGGTCACTCTAATAATACCCAAGGTCAGTGGTGGGAGCCAGCGAGTCTCCCAGTCATTATTCATTTGTTCACAGAGTTAATGACAGTTGCAAGGGGGATGAGAACTTGGAGCCAGCAGCCATGTGATGTCACCAACACATGCCAAGGGATTAGGAGGGCAGGCAGAGGACAAGAAGTGTGGATTATACAGGGGAAAAAATAATAACAACAGCCTTTATTGTTCAGTCAGTGAACTCTTGATGTTCGACTGCTGGAGCTGTGACAAAACCATGCAAATATACAGAATCCTTAAATTATGACAAGTAGACCGCCTGTATAAGAAGAGGAAGTTTTTATCCACTTGGAAGCTCTTTTGGGAGATAATTAACAAGTTTAATGCCTTCACCTTGATGAAAGTATTTTCAGAATCTAAACGCCATCATTTATTGGAGGTCTCTTGGCTTAATGATTGGTATACTTTGTTTTAATACTCCTGATGGAAATTCATATTCTCCACATTTCATACAAGTCTTCAATTCTGGTCCAGAACTGGTGAGAACGAACAATGAACACACCTTATTCAGGCAGCGCCCATGCAGTGAACAATGAACCCCTCCCTCCTGTCTAGCACCATGTCTGATAATGACCACATCCACCAGCTCTGATAGCGCTCCTCTTTTATGACCTACATGAGCATAAATACGGCTCAGATAAAACCTTTCAGGGAGGATATTGAGAATATGATCAGCTGTGCACCAGCAACACCGAGTGTAATTTTTTAATGTTATAAAAAAGGCCACATGTTGCATGTGTAGAATACCTGCTGGTCACTTGATCCATGAAAAAGCACATGTGGGTCTTATGCATGGAAAAAAAACGCTCCATATGTTGTTTTCTCAAAGCAACATATAGTAAAGGTCTTCGTTGTGGAACAGTCCCACATTAAACTGCTCTCTTTTTCTCTCTATCACATCAGCTGAATAATTAGACATAAAATTATCTCCTTTTTGACAAATTCTGCTCCAGGAGTCTGGTTGCCTCAGCACCTAACATGCAGATACAGTAGATTCCCTGTTTGAGCAGAAGGTCAGGGTATAAATCTGAACTGCGTTTTGCATTACTTTCAGATGAGTGAAGCTGTCAGAGCGATAAAATGAGCTTTCAGTCCTACTTTCTGCCACTTCTCCCCCATTCTAGGACCAAGGGGTCATGTGAAAATTGAAAGTGACAGTCAAAGCAGCATGTTGAACAGGCTGATTGGGCTAAGCTGTCACGGCCCAGATCAGAGCTCTTTAACACCAGGCCTATCGGAGGTCCTTCTGTTACAGCTGCCTGATCCAAAAAAACAGAAAAGAAACAGATACGAAAAAGAAAATAAAAGCATAAACCTGTCAGGTGCAAATCTGGAAAGCTTTGATTTGGGAGCAGATTTACACATTCTTGAAACAACGATCACCAAACTTTTTTATCCAGAAAGACAAACTTTGAAAAGTTTTCTCCACTATCTTGACACTAAGAGTTCACTGAGGGGCTTTTCTCTCATTTCTACTCTTGGCTGAATGAAGTCCAGTGTTTTTGCCTTTGTGCTCGTTTGAATGAAAATATTTGTATCACCTGTTTTGTGGATGATTTAATGAGCACATGATGCTGTCAGATGAAAGAATTTTACTTTGTGAAAAGCATTCCCTGTCAATTTATATTTAGTTTCATATGCAGCTTTGCATGAAGCCCTGTCACAAGCAATCAGGCTGCCGATGTCCATTCAGATGATAATAAATCACGTCATTATCACTTTTCCTCTGGTCCATCTTTGAAAACAGAGGCAGAATGAAATATTTTTGTCAGGTGGAAGAATAACTTATGATCCTTTTATGTCCTGCTGAGAACCCTTGAAAATAATAATACAGCACAGCAGAAGCACACGAACAAGTGAAAGGCACCGAGTGTTATAAATCTGATGGGATTTGCATATTTTGCCTCTTGAGCAAGATGCAGGCAGAAGAAATCACATGATGTGTGAAAAAAAGAGAAGCAGTTACAAAACACACTCAGAAGTTAGGGTTCACACTAAGAATATGTTCCTCCAGAACTCATTTTTGATTGAAAACATGAAGATTTCAAGTGAGAAGCTTCTTGAAGTTGATTTTTTTTCAATGTGAAAGACTCAAAGTCAAGATTATTAATCAGTCACTACATGCTTACTTGACCACTTTTTTTCTTTCTTAACAGTTTCTCTTTGGTTCACTTTGCTTATTTCAAAACATTCGCTTTAATGCAGTGTTAAGAATGCTTCAAGAGCCTCTAAATACACTCACACGTCAGCTGTCAGATAATCTTAGTCCTTGCTCAGGATCACTGTCACACAACTCAGGAATCAAAGAGTCACATCTTGTTGTGTCTCCTGCTGTGCTCGCAGTTTGAAGAGTAGGTTAAGGATTACATTGTTCTGTGTTTGAAGGAAAAGTTGTCAAATTTAGTCCGTTCAAATCTGTGAATTTAATGATGCGTTTCGTGCTGCTGGTTTGTTTTTCTTATGCCATGTGAAAGGAAGTGCTAGAATCCCATTAGTTGGACAATTTTCCAAGAAGAGAAAAGAATAAAGATGGAGAGCATTATAACAAAGTCAAGGTGAAAATTAAAAAGTTCCTTCTATATAAACTGTATGAAATGATTCCAGGACAAAACACTGTCCTGTTTTCAGTTTTCAGCTACGACTCGCTCAAACAGTTTTTTTTACTTTAAATACTACAACTTCTTTCCTAGGGCTAACTATATTTTTTATTTTGTAAGAGAAAGAGAAATGTGTGTTTTAGTTTCAAGGAAAAAATAAAAACTTACAAAATATTCAATACATTGTAGGTCAGCATACAAAATGCAGCTCTCAAACTTTGAATAATATAGTCCCATTATAATTTTAAAATACTAGACTCCCTTTTTCTGTGTACCTCTGTGTACTTTTTTTCAAGACAGGAAAGGCTCAATAATAACTGTCAATAATTTTCCTTTGCTGTTAAACTTCAACACTTGAGAATTGTTCTTGTGTAGAGTAGCAACTTTATATCAATATCATCTGAAAAAAATGTGATGTTTTGATCATTTGTTTGAGTCTCAGATTTAAAGTGATCACCACAAACTTCAGCTGAACATCTTGTTTGGCCCAGGCATCAGAAGAACAGGAAAATTAACAGTTTAATGGCAAATTCTACTATAAATTTATTTGATAATAGAGCGTGTAAAAGTCTTAATTTGGTTCCTTACTTCTGCTTCTGTGTGCCAAAATAATTCTGCATTAAAAAAAATCTGTTTACATTTTAGCTCTAAGGCTTCAAACTGATCCATGTGAGAATCATGAAACACTTCAGAGTTGTTTTCCTTCGCTGCCTCTTTCTGTCGACACACACAGAAAATTAGAGGAGAGTGTGGAGCAGGTTTTGTGTAATTTTCACACACACAGTCACACACAGACAGTCAGACATTAGAGACACTGTTGCTTTAATTGTGTGATACATGTTTTAATGTAAGAACAAAAACTTGGGCTCGCCTCTCTCCTCCAAAGGATCAGGTAAAAGGCTCGTCTCTCTTGCCTTCCAAAAAGCACTCGTCCTCCCGTGTCCATCCCAACATCACAATTCTCCAACCCATGTTCTCCTTTTTTTTTTTCCTCATTCCACTGATCTGAGCTTGAAATGCGAAGACAGCAAAGCACTAAGCCTTCAAACGTGTGATTTTTTCAAAAGATCTCTAGAAGCAATCTCTGCCTGACTGACCCCTGACAGCTGCAGATCTCTTTATTTCTCTCTCTGCTGGCACTTCATTTGGTAGAAAAGCTCTCAGATTCACACCTCTATCAGGCAGCACCAGTGTTTATTATGTGCATACACACAGAGCCTTGCATATAGTGCACACCTCAAAGACAGGCAGGCTGAAGTCCCTTAACAAACAGCTGCAAAATCACAGAAAATAAAACAGATATAAGAGATATTTGTGTTGCATATTCTCTTATTTATTGCACAAAAATGACCACAAAAACTTCCAGGAGTAAATCAAGACATTGATGGAGAAATAATATTTTATTTATGTGCTTTCATGTACCACAGAGGAAAGCTAAGTGATCCATGAAAAGTAGTTTTCCTCGTAATAAACAAGAGGTTTGACTTCCCTGATTAAAAAAAAAAAAAAAAAAAAAAAAAAAGTTATTCCAAAGCAGAAGTTTAAAAATACACACTTTGGTTAATTATAAATGCAAAAAAGAAAAGAAAGCCTCCAAGGGGTGTTCAAATGTAAATGTACATCTTTCCTGATTACATGCTTAACACAGATGATCTGCAAAAACACACACAAACTGTAAGTAGCAGTTCCATTTGAACACACTCTGCCTTGTTGTTGAATTATAAACATCCACACCACAACAAAATTACCTGAACAAAAGCACGTGTTCTTATGTGCAGTTGGTCGTGCTTTTATTGTGGCAGCTCATCCTCCGTCACTGGGAGTTCAGGGTCTCCAGGAGCCTCCCTCTCTGGAAATGAGACTGCAGGCTCTATCATTAGATCGGATGGCAAGTCTTTATGCAAAGTGTTTTGCATAATTACATACCAAAGCCAGAATAGCCACCCTCAAATTTTATGGGTCACAAAGCATCAACAATTGCCGCATTATTGTCCACCAAAGTCCAGCCCCACCAATGACAAGGGAGCAGAAAAAAGAAGAAGAAGAAGAAGAAGACGAAGTAGAGAGAGAAGTGGTCTGCCTAATCCAAGCTGGGGAGATTGAATTTTCCTTCCAGTGAGTAGTAAAGAAGATTATTGCCAAACTGACAACTTGTTTACACATAGCTGTAAAGTTTGGAGGACTGGCCAAGGCTTCAAGGGCTCGTGCAGAGTCCTCAACATGTGAGCGTCATGAAACGGCTTCAGCATCAGTCCCAACCTGCTGTGCACGGACTGAATCCAGGCAGAGAAAGTTGATTCAAAACTTCTACATGGTTAATATTGTGGATAAGCTCTTTAAATAAAATTAATTTATGAAGTATTTTAGATGCAGCTTCTATTAAATACAGAAGTCAAATAAACAGAAAGCCAACGTGTAGTCATCATGATCCCTGTTGTGGTTTTTGACATTATTTTTGATTGGTGTTATTACATTTTAATGACTTAATCAGAATTATGAAGCCTTTCCCATAGATTCGTTTCAGCCTCCTTTAATTAAGATTTTTTTTCTATATCTAAATGATATATCATTATATATCCACTAGACCAGTTAACGAGAGTTTAAGTTCTCCATTTCAAAAAAACGAAAACTTATTTTCCAAAACGAAAAATGATCAACGAGCTCATCGATTAATGACGAAAACATTTATTTAAGTTATCATATGTAGTGCATATAGGCTATCGGACCGTTTTTCCATTTGATTCTCGATTACAGTGAAAGAAAGAAGACATTGCCAAACGGGTGTGAAAAAAAAAATCTTTTTGGCATCATTTTTCAAAATAATCGTCGCACTTATTAACAGATTATTTTAACAGCGAATATCAATCTTTTCCAGTCTCCAACGGAGAAAGCAGACTGCCTCGTGAAAAAGAAACATTTCACATCATTTATTACCTAAAAAAAAGAAAGTTTTTTTTTCTGTTGAAGAAAACAAAACATGATTTCGTTTTAAAGGATACAAATACAACAGAGACAAACGCGGGAACCCAGAGCTGTTGGGGAAAGTCCGAATTTTAGATGGTTCGGTGAACATCGAAAAAAAAACCGGATCCGTTAAAAATCAGCTTGAGGTTTAAAAGAAAGGATATCACCCATTGACACAGTCAGCAATGTGAAAGAGAGAAGTCAATAAATAAAATGTGTTAAAAAAATAAGAAATAAAAAATTAAAAAAATTGAATGAATAAAAAATGAAGAAGAGAAGATGAAAGAAAAACGGAATGAAATCGAAGTATGACCCTGTTAGAGAGGGCCCTGAAGGCAACACCTCATTGCTCTTTGCAGCTTACTACGATAATTAATTGAACTTAATCTTCAGAAGAAAGAAAAACTTTCTAGAATGTTTTTTGTTCCATAATATTTGATGTATTGAAAACAAAAAATAGCAATCATCACTTTTTAATTAGGTTAATTTATTCTAACATTTTGTTCAACAATGTGCTCGTGAGATCAATTCTAACAGCCACTCAATCCGTGGCTACAATTTTCAGCTCACACTGTCTCACAGCTGATCTGCACTGCTCTTATTTATTACACATGTATAAGTTTAAGTTTATACAATTTTAAAACCTCACTTTTAATAATGAAAAGGCCTATTAAACGCCTTTCACGTGAGAGTGTGAGCAGCGGAGCAGGCTGAGGTGAAACATGCTCAACAGCGCCATCTCGCTGCAGCGGACAGACTCGCCTTTACAGTTTTCCCTCTTTTTACCCTCTCCTTCTCCTGCTGCTGAGACCCTCCGTGAAGATTTGTCCTCTCATAAGGTTGACCGGTTTCTGTGTGTATAGCCAGCTCTGACAACAGCCTGCACGCTGCTGTCTTTTGGCGGCCAGCAGTCTTGTGTGTTATTGCTGTTCATTAGTGCAGGGGGTCCCGGAGCGGGGCCCGGACCTGCGGGGGTCAGCAGGCGAGGGGGAGGAGGAGGACGACGAGGATGGAAGAGGGGGAGCAACTTGAGAAGTATACTGTCATTTCACCGCAACAAAATTATCACAGTCAAACATGTCCACTAGTTCCCAATCTGTGGTCCCGAGACGTCAGGGGGTCACAGAGGGAGCTAAACAGGGTCCTCAGAGTAGTCGGGGGAGTCATTGAATTTCCCTGTCAGGTCAGGATTGGTTCGCTGCTGCGCGTTTATGGGATGTTTGAATTTGGTGATGTTGATCCTGGATCTCTATTTCTTTGCCGCTATCTGCAGTTTATGGGAGATGTGTGGGAAATTTCAGCATGTCGAGGGAAATGTCAGCTGTGGGTCTTCAGGACAGAAAAGAGAGGATTATCAAGCAGGGACTGTGAGGTGTCTTTGCGCGGAGTGTACAGAGCAGGAAAGCATCATACACTCACTCCACACTTGTCTTTAAAATGCAGTTTTGAAAGGCGATACAGAGGGGAAATTTTATGGTAAGGTTTACTGCAAGCAACAATAAAAAAGAGGAAAAAAATGATGAAGATATATTACAGTGTGACGCAGAACTCAGCAAACAAGAGATGTGAGTGGGTGGCGGTTTGATGTTGGGTCAATAATTAAGTTTTTCTGTTATCTTTTTTTCTATTGAATAACAATTTAAAACTATCATTTTTTTATCAAGGCCAATAATAAAAAAAATACAGAAACAATTTAGTGTTTCTTTAATTAAGCCCACCGAATAAGTAAATAGGCATACAAAATATTGTTTCATGCGTACAGAAGTACAGATTTAACAGTGTGAGGGCCGTTTATTTTCATACATACATCTAATGTTCGCTCGGAGTTCCCGGCGAGATGTCCAATAAGCTCTGTTATTCAGATATGTCAGGCGCACCCTCAGTGCCGTTTAAATAAACGCTGTATGAGTTTTTCACTGCATCGAGGAGCGCATCAAGAAAAAAACACTTTCGCCAGCGAAAACAAAGATGCTTCTCTGAGCTTCACTTTTGACGGAACAATCGTGAAGGAATGATGCTTTTAATGTAAACTCGAGAATAAATCGTGGCACGATAAAACAATCACTTTTGAGGTAATTTCCAGGAAATATTTGAACTGATTTCATCCACCCCTTCACCTGTAGAATATGTGACCGTATGGGCTTGTTGTTCTTTGTGTTGGTGATGGAGACTGGACGAGACATAACGCTCAGGGTGTGAGATTTTTTTTTCTTCTTTTTGTTAAAGCACCTTCAGTGTACCACCAGCATGGAGCAAAATTACGCCAAATTAATTTCACAGTTTGGAGCAGCTTTGCCAAGTGCATATTTGAAGTTTCGGCACACACACACGCACACACACACACACACCCACACACAGACAGACAGCCTGATACACACTCACACCCAATTGACTGTAAAAAGAAATGTACAGGAAGGGAAGCAGAAAACATCAGCATGAGCGTTGCGTGAGGGCAGAGCCGCTTGCTAAGTTTGACAGGCCTGAACGCCTAATGAATGCTGAATTGACTCAACATTTGGTACTTATTTGAACAGTTTCGGGGGCAACTTTCATCTACATTGCTAAATTCTGATTTTTTTGTAATGTAAACATTGCTCTAACAAAGGCAAGCATCAACTCGACCAACGTCATGTGCTCTGAATTACGCACACGTACGCAGGTAATTTGCGCGCTCACAAAAAGATGAGCAAACAGGCATGCGCAATTGATGATGTAGATTAAGTTAACTTCTTGAGCACTGTCTCAGTGATATAACACGCGCGTACGCATAGTGGGGGCCTTCACTTCGCTCGTGCTATCGAACTTAATGCGTGCGTAAAAGCTGACTTGAAGTCACACTCAGGTTCCTTCTCCAAATGACTTGAGAGTGACGCGCCTGTAACATTAATACTCCGACCCCTGGAAGCCTGACAATCACTGCGGTGCACCTAATGGGGATCTTAATAAAGTATCTATGTACCCCAAGTAACAAATCAATACAAGATGTAGGCCTGTATCGACCAATACCTATGAAGTAGCTCTGATGAAATAATGCGTAAGGGTTTTGGGAGGCGGAGGGGGCCGTTTAATATCCAGGAGAGTGTTTGCGGTCTCTGGCTTGGCGCTCGTGTTCCTCTCTCTCTCTCTCTCTTTCTCTCTCTCTCTCTCTCTCTCTCTCTCTCTCTGTGATCGCAGACATTAAGACAAATCAAACTGCGGGCGTTTAAAGGTGCTGTCTGTGGCTGTCTGCTTTAAACCACTGGGTAGGTTTGATTCCTGCCCACTTGTCCGATTCTCCATGACAGTTTGGTCCTCTCTTGCCTGTAAATACTTTTTAAAAAAAAAATATGTCAAGCTATAAGCGTCTCTGTGTCCAAACAGTACTTTGAGATTGGATTTGTTTGGCATACAATATTCAAATATCACTGGAAATATGGGCTGCTCCACTTGAATTAGAACTACTCCCTCTGCGCGTGCTTGGGTTAAAAGAAAACTGAAAAAGCCTTCCGAAATTGCAGGGGGAAAAAATTAACGGGCATATTCTCACTCCTGCTCAATACTGCAGTTTCTTTATCTCCCCTCTATTTATATCACCACAAAGCGCTGCACCCCATTGCAAAGTCTGGCACTGCTTTTTTTCGTTTTCGTTTTTTTTTCTCGTGAACTTTGCCTCCTCGGTGTTGATTGGTCCTCCTTCCTGTGTGTTTTTAATGTTTGTCTTTTCTTACTTAGATCAAATGGAAAATGATTGAAGAGGGAAAGTTTGGTTAGACTTTCACACAGAGCTAGATCATGCTTTACAGGCGCTGAAATGATCAGTACTTTTCATATATTGCTGTGTACACTACATGATCGGTGGAGGTCGATAGACGTGTGTGGACGTTTCATAATTTTTCTCCCATTCCAAACCCACTCAAACCCAATAGCAAAGGACCAACAAGCGCTGATTTTGTCAACAACATGGGTATATTAAGTTGCCTCTGCTTCATAAATTAGAGCCCTGGGTCGTGCGTAACCATTTAGAAATATAACCCAGTGTTATCACTTTTGTTTTGTAGCGCTCAAATAAAAACCCTTCAGCTAAACTTCTGTCTTCATATAAACACCCCTGCTTCCTCTGATCACATTTGAAACTACATCACACTACTCCTCCAGGCAGAGGTGGCCTGTAGCCACACACTACACCTCCACTATTCACACACACACACACACACACACACACACACACACACACACACACACACACACACACACACACACACACAAAGAGACAGACAGACAGACAGGCAGACAGACAGGCAGCCAGCAGTGGGGTGCAAGGTGGATGACAGGTGCTTAAAACATACATCTCATGTAAAGTTACAGCCTAATAGCAGCCGGCATCTGTTGTCTTGGTTGTTTGAGGAGGCGCCTGCGTGCAGCGCTGGTCCCCTCTTCTCCCTTTGTGTTAAAGGGAGCTGAGGTCTCCGAGGTCTGCGAGCTACAGTTCCAGGGATAGCGGGTAGATGGCACAATTTTCTTACATTTATAGGCAGAACGCAGGAAGCCCGGCACTCTAAGTAGGCGTGAGAGGCAGAGTGTTTAGTGATAGAAGATAAAGAGGACCAATCTTTAACTGAAAATGTCGAAAAATGCTAAACAAATTGAAATACAAGCTCCTTTAAATCGGCAATTAGAATCGTTGCCGTTTCGTTAAAGGAAAAAAATCACAACAGGCCTTGTAGTGCTGTTGATGGTGTGTTTTCTCCTTAAAGCATACCAGCAGAAGGAACAGGTGCCCCATCTTGCTTTGCTTTCGCCTATGATACATTGTAAATGAGCTGTTGTGCTTCAACTTGTACTTGCAATAAAGCGCATGCTATATGGCTAACTTGTCAAGGTGATAGTGCGAAGGTGCAGAAAAAAATGTGCATATATTTGTCGCTGAAATGCGTTTGCATGCATGTGTGTTTATGAGAGAGAGAGAGAGAGAGGGAGAGAGGTAGCACAACATACTCTTATCTTATTAAACAAATAGCCTCTCTAATAGCCTGTGAGCCCCGAATCAGTTCTCAGCTTCAGTGTGTAAACCAAAACAAACGTCAACCAGCAGCACTGACTCCTCTACACACACACACACGTACGCGCGCACTTTGGATTTTTTAGGGGGTTGTAAGGCTACTGGCTCGGGTGTCAAACAGTTCTCACGTCACACAGACGTAAATAAAAGTGACGTCGCGGCAAGTTACACCTCATTAGTTCTTCTCTTGTACAATGCTAATAAATGAACAGAAGTACAAATTATTACAGTTAAGCTTTACATCACGCCCTGTCAAGTAAAATCAGCCCAACCCGAGCTGCTCAAACTCAATCTGAAGCTCATGATTTCTGGGTCATTTTCAGTCAGTTCTACTCTTGTTTTAAAGGATGGAGACGCTTTTTTTAATGTAAGTCTTAAAATCTTTGAAACATATGTTTACTGTGATTTCCACCTTAAATTGGTGTTAATACCATTATGGGGCTCATGGGATATCCTTAGACACAGTTTGCTCGGACAACCAGTGAAAACATCACTGTATGGATAAATAGCGCTTTCAGCACAAAGCCGAGGATAAAAGAGCATCAGCATCACATCATAATCATCATAATCATCATTTTCATCATTAACAACAGCAACAAAACCACACAGCAAACACTCACAGCAGCAGGAAAAGCAGAAAGCGTTGTGAAGTTGGCTTCCTTACCATCCTGATTAAGCTTCTATACAACAAGGCTAATTCTATTTCAGGCCTAACCCTCAACTAAGCCAATACTACTAATAATTACTGTTGGGTCAAAGGTTTACAGCAGCACAATAGCACGCACGGGAAAAAATGGCATTTGAACCCATCACATACACTTCTTGTTTCTTCACACATTTTGAAATAAATAAGAAAAAGTTAGAATATTACTCAGGATCGCATGCAGTAACTTCTGTTGGAGATAAAGCATAAAAACGCAAAAAGCGTAGAGCAACACCAGCAAAGAACGTATTTTATCACACAGTTGAGGTATATCTTTGGAAATATTCACTTTTTGTTATTATTATTTATATCATTTGGATGCTAATACTTGTGATGAATTCATATTATTAATATTTATGTGAGCATAAAGGTGAGGCTTATTGCACATACAGCGATGGGGGAGCTGAGTTGAGTATTTCTGCACCCTGAGGTCCATGTCTAAATAGGGGGAGGGGGTCTGCTGTTACGAAATATTATTATCTGATGAGGCAGGGCGCCTTGGTGCAGCTGTTTTGTCTGATTTCAAAGTTAAACACACACATGGCCGGCGTTTTACTGGAAAAATAATCTTAACCTCTCGACAGAACGTGTGAGCCTGTTGGCTGATTGATGAATTATTTTGTAATTCATTAATCACTTTCATGGGGCGAAAGGGCAACATCCTGCCACAGCAAATTGACTCCATCCTTTCCCCCCACCCTCTGATAACACAAACACAAACAGAAGTTCACACGCATGTTGGTGAAGTTTAAAATAAAAACATGGAAAACTTTTGTTTTCAAATTCATAAATTATAATTTAATACCAAGAACAAATTTACAGCAGAATGCTTGTTTACAATAAGCTAACACAAACAAACAAGAATTGTGTTCAACTATAAACTTTCACACACACTCACATATATCACTTGCAATTAATAATAATAATAATCATAAAAAAAGTATCTATACGTTATCAATACCCTGCAGTCATATATTTTTATATATTTATATAAAAACGTGGGTCAGTTTAAACTGTTCATAATTACAATCATGTATCATTCTCTGGTCCATATGTGGCTCCGCACAGCCAAAGATCAGTGTTCAATCAGTGATCCCTTTTAATTCAACCACAGCGTGCTGTTTCTGTGTGTGGCGAAGAAAAGCCTCAAAAACAAGGACGAAATTGCTAGCTTCCAAATACACGCACGCACGCACACATTCGCTCTCGCGCACGCGCGCACACCACAACGGCACCTGTCAAAGAGCAAAAGGAGCAATAACACTAAAGTTAAAATATCAACTCCTTTTTTCCAAACCTGCTCACCCTGTTTAAGTCTGTAGCCTAATAATGAACGCTCGTTTCTTTTCTTTTTTGTTTCTTTAAATACAAGGGCTAGTGTACTGAATGCACAGATTATATCTATACAGTCAAAAAAGAGAGAGAGAAAACATTTACATTTATATATCAAAGGTAAAATAGGTTAGCGACCTGTGGCCATGCATTCACAGTCTAAATATACATGAAAAAGAAAACATTTGTAGTAATATGTATATACATTAAAAACAGAACCTTCAGTGCTACTAGCTAAGTCTGCCACTCAATTTTGAAGACGTTGTATTACCGAGAGAAAAAAAATGGCAACCACAGATTTTTCTTAATCACATATACTTTGTATAAAGGAAAAAAACTCGCTGAAAATGAATTGACCTATATTTACAAGAATACTGCCTCTGATCAGCGTCTGTCACGTGAAATAACACGACTGAAGTTTCATTTCTAATTGTGTTGTTCCCCCCAAAAAATGTCGTACAGGCCCACTTTAACAACGTTTGGAGAAGAAATCACATCATGCTTGTCAGGCACTTAATGCTTGAAGTGAATAAAGGGTGACATGTCAGGGACGCTTTAATAATACTGCTATTAAACACTACTCCAGCTAGGCTTCAAACTTTTATGACCCTTGACCTCACCACTTTTTTTTGTTAAGAAGTCAGGTGTGGTTTCAGTGCAGCTTGGATAACTGCAAACTCTCTCACGTGCATATTTTACGCATTAAGAGCAACAGCAGGCAACTTGTTGGGTTTTATTTCTATGGTAGCCAATTAGAGAACTTCTTCTTCATATGCAATCTAAATGATATGGGAAGACTTTCCATTCATTAATTCGTGAAGTAACATCATTAAAGAAAAGGTGAAATGTCTTGGCTGGGTCATAAAGTTGAACATGAACTCGGAAATCCTCCCTCATGGTGTTGGTCGTCCTAACGATATAAGTGCGCTTGCAGCATTAAGCCTAGTTTATAAGCCTATACTCCTATTGCTGTGGTTTTAATTCTTTTTAGAACGTTTTTTGAAACATTATTCACCTTTTTCAAAATAAAATCATTGTCTTAGAAAATAACACCACCTGTACTACAGAAATCACATAGGCCGGTTTGGAACCAGAAAGGAGGAACAAAGAAAGTACAAAACACAGCTATACATGGACACAGGACAAGTCAGTTTGAGAAAAGAAAAATTCACGTTCTGTATTTTCTTTTCTCCAGTTTTTTTTTCTTTTTGAACCCAAATTATCATTTTTAAATGCACTTAATACTTAAATTTTCCTTACAAGGATCAACAAAAAACCCTCTCCTTATTCCCATCGTTTTCTTCTTTCATTAAAAAAATGAATCGAAGCAGGTTGTTCAGGGAGCTTGTTTCTGCCATTTTGAAAGTTCAGTGCATGTCTCAATTTTTGGGGAGTATTGAGGGGGGGAGAAATTCACAGTCATTTACGTCAATGTCTTTCTTCATGAAAGCCAGCCCCATGTAACAGCCGGTTGCTTTTTTTTATTCCTTCCACAAAAGCAGCTATAATCATTGTAGTCTCGCAGTCCCCCCCTCCTCCTCCTCCTCCTTCTCCTCCTCCCCTCCCCAGCCCCACCTTTTGTTTGTTCGTCTCCTTCTTGGTTTACTGAATTGACATGTAAGGCCAGTTAAAACTGCTCCCCGACAGCAACATATCCCTGATGAGAGTTTCAATGGGGGTTTTACCTACCAATCGGACGAAAAATAACTGTTCTATGACCGAGGAAGAGACTGTGCGGAGGGAAGGCAAGCGGAGTAACAACTTCCCAAAGCGTGTGGGCTGGTTGGGGTACTGGCTCCGGACATATTCCTCCAGGGCGCACTGGGACTTCTCCTGCAAACTTTCCACATGGGCCACATCTGAGAGGCCGCAAGCATCTGGGAGGGGGGGAAAGCAAATAAACATTAATAAAGTGTTTCTCTCACGCGGAGGGTTTTCCTACTCTGTGGTGATTTACTGGTGACAACTCACAGCCTGTCAGAGGTTTTTAGAAAAGAGATAATTTTGGAAATTATTACAGTTATCATGTAGAGTTAAGTTTCTCTGTTTCAGACCTATTACATGAAAAAAAATAGTGCACATATTTTATTTTTGAAGGAGAATAACTGAGTGATAACTACAGTAATTATGGTAACATTGCGCAAGGTAAATAATTAATTAAGCATACCGCTTTTAAAAAATATAGTTCCACATTTTTGACCACTTAAACTGCTTTAAAATAAATAAATTACACATACTTTTAAATATTATGTGTTATCTAAAAAAATAATAATAATAGTGAAGAACCTTGAAACAAAACATCAACTCATGTTTTCGCCACAGTCAACAAGCAGATGGAAATATGAGAGCTGCTTCCCCACCATCTTCTTCATTTTATCGCCATTACAACCCGCTTATTTCCCTCGATAAAGCCACTTAAAAGTGAGCTAAATAATTAAGCATATTCATAGCCAAAGCCTGTGTTTTAAACCGGGGCCTGTCTTTCACAGTGAGAAGCAGAGCGAGGAGGAGAGAAGGAGAGAAGGGGAGGGAGAGAGAGAGAGAGGGAAAGACAGGGAGACCTACTGACCTTTAGTGAGCAGAGATTTAGCTTAGAAAAAAAGGCCCATAGCCTACGGAGCTGCCGTCATACTACACCACCAGAGACGCATAATAACTATCTGTGCTGCTGCGTGTGGGCGGCTGCTGATTATGTGCCAAAACAACGCTTGTACGCGCGTTGGTTAAGTTTGTAAAGTTTATGCATGACAACAACCAAAACCACCTAAGTAGCAGGAGGCGTGTCACTCCAGCTCCGGTCCAAAACTTAGGTTCAAGCTCCAAGACTCAGATATGAGGGGGACAACTTAAAACCTGTTGGATCTGATATAAAATTCAATCACCTGTAATGTGATTTATCTCGCAGAAGAAGCTAACCATAACAATTGTGTTCTGTGGAAGCTAAAAGATATCCAGAGGCTGCTCGATCACAGGTGTGGTGTCATGTTTGAGACATTCACTCCATAGTGAAACCTTGTAAACCTCTTCAACACTATTTTTTCATTTTATCCACAATGCAGCAGCTAATGTAACTAAATAGCAGCGAACTTTGGGTCATGACCTGGTTTTGGCAGGCGCCTTAAATTCCACTTTTGGCGCAGATGATATTTCTGCAAATAAAAATGAAAGCCGCCCCTCCTGTCATTGCTCAAAGGGCCAATATCTGACATAGTATTGTTCTTCTGACATATTTGCTCTTACGGGGTATGTATGGTTAGCACTTGGGCTTTTTCTTGGACATGTGTGTCCTCTAAATGACAAGAGGAGCGTTGGAACCTGTGCTTTGCTTTTACAGTGCGCAAATGGCACATTAGGCTTGTCTCTTTTTTTTTCTTCTCCCCTCCCCCTCGGAGCCTAGCATCATTTATATCTGTCATCCCTACAAACAAGACGTGGGCTTTACATACACTGATAAATGGCAGAAAAAATAATCAAAGTGTAGCAATCCGTGTGCAGGCTATTGGGCTCTTGGAGAGTGTGTGTAAATCTCGCTTTGGACGATTGTTATGAATTAATGAGAATTATTTGAGTCCAAAGTGTGTAAATGTTGCTGTACCTTCCTCTGCTGTTGCTGTCATTTTATTTTTTGAAATCTCATGCTGGGATATCAAGTGTATCCCTTATATCCCTTGTCAGATAAATCAGTTGATTAGTCAGGTGATTTTTTAATTATTTGCCCACAGCACGAGACCGTGTAGGCAGCATTTATTTGAGCATTTAGGCAGGGTGTTTTCCCCTAACACAGGCAACAATCTCCAGCCAGTGCAGATAACTATTTAGGTCAGGGTTGATTTGGCTAATGTCAGTGTGCATGTGAGGGTGCATTCACTGAAATTGGAGTGTGCTCGTCTTTTGTCTTACCTGTGGTGAAGAGCACAATTGCCTTTAAGCAGCTATATTCAGCAGAGTCAACGTGCAAAGCTTTGAGCTTCTCCACTTGTTCCTGGAAGATCCTAATGTGGTCCATAAAGGCTACCACTCTGTCCGCGGACATGGGGGAGGCGTGCAGGCCAGCCGCTGCCAGGAGAGGAGCCACATGCAGGGGCATGGAGCACTGCGCCGCGTTCAGCACAAATAACTCACTCCACGTCAACCTCAGCAGAGCCACCTGGTCTGTGATCTGCAGGTCTGGAAAGAAGGGAATATTCCTGGCCCACTCCACGGCGCTGAACAGCATCCTGGCTGCTAGTTCACAAATGTTCTCGATGCCCATGATGTTGTTGGGTTGCATGCATTGGCTGCCATACCGGGACGTCGGGTAGGGCTCCGCTCTCAGCAGAAGAGAGATATATCCGGATAAGTAGGAATGGCAGTGCAGTGGGTCTCCATTTGTCAAGGCGAACTGACCGTGGTGTGGCTGTGTGGGTGGCACCCGTCCCCTTTGCACGGCTGCAGTAAAAAGAGAAACTACAGATATTGAAGCCTGAATTCTACAACCATCACACAATCACAAAGAGCATGCTGGCAAATATTAGATTAAATATTCTGAGCCATCAATCAAAAGCTGGAGGGAATATGTGACACACAGCATCAAAACACACACATACACACTCACCTACACACACGCTCAGACACACATTCACGCACACACACATTGTGTTACTGCAGTTTAAAAATACTATTGCATTGCCCCTAATGAGGCTGTAGTGAGAATACTCATGTTCAAAACAGCAGAGAATGGCTTTGAAACATGCTGAACACACGCCATGCTTATGTCTAGCTTTAAAATGATGTTATTCGGCAACAGCAACATGAGCTGGCTGTGAAGGAACACAAAGAGGGCAAGGGAGACCTTGCATGTTTAACCCTTAACCTACTTAGCAATTCATCTCCCTTTACCCTACATGCAGGCCTATTTTTTCAACAATATCAAGAGAAATTCTCCCGCTTGTATGAAGTCTTTGTGAGCATAATTCAGGCTGAAGTCCAGGTTTAGACCCGCTGAACAAGACATGCGGGCTGGATGTGGAGATGTAGCCTGAACACGCTATCTCTTAATTCGATACTCGCCATAATAGCGCAGGAGGCTGTTTTGTATCACAGATGTAACACAGCTAAATATATTTTCGATAGCTGCAGCTTGATCACTGGTTCGGTGTTATTTATGAAATGCAGAACTGTAACGCGCTGAAGCTGTTTACAATAACGCAGCGCTTAAAAAAGGAAGCTCCAGCGAGCCCCGTCTCCTGCACAGCAGAGAGCCGCTCCATGGCGCTCTGCAGCCGCACAGCCGAGCAGGGAGCAGTCGGGGGGAGAGAACAGCAGGCTATGTACGGGGGGCGACATATTATGGTTTCATGTGTAAAACAATAAAACGCACAAACACACAGAAGGATAAGAAAACAGAAAGTCCCAATACCTTCCCGTCTCATGCCGACTTTAAGGCATTTTTTGAGGCGGCAGTACTGACACTGATTGCGGTGGTGTTGGTCGATTGGACAATTCCTGTTGGCACGGCATGTGTAAGTGAGGTTCCGTCGTACGCTCCGTTTGAAGAAGCTTTTGCACCCCTCGCAAGTAAACTGGCCATAGTGTTTACCACTAGATTTATCCCCACACACCACACACTCAATGTGCTGCGGCTGTTTCTCCGACTGCTGCGACGTCTGGTTCGTCGGCGTGGATTGTGTGTTGTTCGGGGGTCCTTGGACCGGCGTCTGTGGGGTCGGAGGGGCGACCTGAGAGGCTGTCAGACCCAACTGGCCTGGTTGAGGGGTGGGAAGAGATAGTCCTCCTTGGGTCTGCGAGGAAAGGGTGCCTTGGGTGTCAGCCACATCGTCCTGGGAGCCTCTCCACACTACCATTGCCATATCTATCAGTCAACGTAAAGAAACTTTTTGTCTGCCGTTTTGCTGTCGCGATGGAGAATGTCTCTGGGAAACGCGGTAAACTGTGACACAAAATGTCAAATCTAGCCTACGTTGAATCCACTCCCGAAAAACTGTCGATTTATTGCTGCTGGAGACGCTGCGAAGCACGTTTTCAAAACTGATGCGATGGCGAGCTGAGTCGCTGCCTTGCGCTTAAAGGCCAAGTCCAGGGGCGCTTACAGTCAGCCATCCAGCACTGCCATCAATGGGAAAAGACAGGCTAAATATTCAAATACCAAGCCGAAGTAGCATGGACTATTCAGAAGAGGATGGAGCAGGTTGGAGCGAGCACGCCTGCAGCAGCATGAAACAATTGGTGAGCACACTGTAGCAGCTACTATCAAGTTCCAGCTCAAGTCTTGAAGAAAATCACCAACTGGGTAAAAAAAATCGCGTCTTCTTCCTTTTCTTCCTCTGAGGTATACAGCGCCAGCAAGCGCGCGGCTGGAGCCAATGTTTTGAGAGGCTGGAATATGAAGACAACTCTCCCCAGCAAAAAAGCGAAAGCACTAAAACAAAAAAACAAAAAACAGAGATCACAACCTACAAAACCTCCTCCGTGGACTGAAAAATAATCGGAAAAAGGAGTGCGGAATCAAAGTGATCAAATATGTTAAAAAGGCGGAGGTTAGGAAGTGATTTGCGATTGGTAGGAGCCGGGCTGGCAGAATGCTTTCTCTCTGATCAGCTCACTGAGCTCTCTATATAGTGAACTTTGACACGACTGCTGCAACTTAGCACACGTTACCATGGAGATCTGCTGCCATATAAGGAAGGAGAGTGTGTTTGACTGGTCAGAGCTCAGGGACCTCCCCCTCAACCCCATTGGCTAGTCGGCACTTGTGCTACTTGGTACCTTGCCAGAGCCAGCATGGAGGTCGAGAGGGCCGCTTGGTCCTAAAAGGAGACGAGTTTTCCGGAAAGGAGGAATCATTTCTACTCACTCTATGAACACAGAATATAGACTATTATCACATGCACGCGCGGTATAAAAAATTATTAATTTCTTGGAAGAGAAAAAAAAGTCTTTGAGCATTTTTTTCCTCACAGCAGTTTTTCGAAAGGAGCTGAAACACTCAAAAAGAAGACACGTGCACCTCTCTGACCTGATCTATGCTCATTGTGATAAAACTATCCATCTATTGTGCCCTTCTCGTAATATATAAGCAAGCTATAAATCAAGACCACACATAAAAAATCAGAAACTTTGTCATTCTGGATGCATTGATGTTGAATTATACAAAAATACCCTTATGTATGTATATAAAACACAAAGTGAAGATGTATACGGTCAATTGATCCATCAAGGGGTCACCAGCGGGTGAACAAGACAATAAAACACACATTTCTACATTGTTTGTCCGTATTTGCACAAGCTAATACATCTATTAGCGCTTCTTATAATACCAGCACTCATCACCATCCACACCTCCAGTAAAAATGTTATGATAGACTCCTGACATCGTGTGGGTTAATCCCCCCTGCATGGCCACAAACAGAGAACCCAGCAGCAGCACCACCAGCAGCACAGGTCACAAAGGCCAAACGTGGGTCCAACAAGTCAGAGTTGTGTCATCATGTGGTCAGCACGTGAAATGAGTGTACAGCTTTAAACAGGGAGCACATTTCAACATGTCACACCAGGTCAGATGGCATGCCCTTCACATTAGTTAGGATGAAAGTAGAAACACTCACTCGTAAACAACAGTTTGTGGTCATTTACTTTATAACGCCTCATAATAAAGATAATGCATGTCACGGCAAGCGCAGTGGAGGATTCTGGGTATTTCAAACGGGGTTAGACTACACGGTTAATCAGTGTTGAGGCTTGTATTTAAACGGAGGCTTCGCTGTAGATCCTGAGGCTATCGAAGTTGAACTTCAGGTAAAACTTCAGCACACAGATGAACCTGGAGTCTGAGCTGAGAGTCAGAGTCTGCACAGAGCAGGAGCAGCAGGAGCAGCAGCAGCAGCATGCATTGTCCCAGGATGTATGACAGTATATGGGTGCCCCCTAGCGTATGAAGTTTCTCTGCTTCCCAATAAGATTCAATTTAGAGGAGCCATCCGACACGGAAACTGCTTCAGTCTCGTCTCCCGCATCGAGCAAACTAACGAGCACCATTTTAAACTGATGACTGTTTGTTTAAATTCCGCTGTACATGACTTGGACGGCGAAGCTTTGACAGTTGCCAAAGTTGGATTTACTTTTTCGCCACTTCAGACAGATCCCAGCGGTGGTATTTAGACCAATTATGTCCTTATTCTCAAACAAATGAGCCAATTATATTTTGTCTGCATGACTATTTTGTCGGTTTTATTTACAGATCGCGTGAACATGGAGAGTCTGTAAATAAAAATACTGCGCGAGGTACCGAGGGTGCAGTTTTGCTTCAGACGGTGAGTACATTTTCCACACTTTCTCGGCAAAGCAACACTGCTTTAATTCTCAGTATCAAATAAATGTAGAGTAAATGAGCGATCAGGCTCATCTTTAGTTACAACAGACAGTCTGCTGCAGACAGAGCATATAGAAACGTACATGTACACGATTTCTACAGTGCGCATTGAACACGCGATTCTGTCCGCCTTTTCTCTGAATATAATGACCACAATAAGCCAAACTAGTTTGCAAATAGTCATTCATAAAGTGATCTGACAGTGATATGAGGCAGGAGGCTTCTTATAAACCTACCAAATGCATATGTTGCTGATTCGTCCGTAGCGGGATGCATCTTCTCTCTCTCTTATTCAGAATAAATTTAGTCTTCTGTTTTTCGACACAGTGCTCAGACAGAACCTGGCAAAGCGTCCTCTCCAACAGACGGGTTCAAACACAAAAAACACGCTGTTTATTAGAAAACTGCAAATGTCTGATCATGCAAAAACTTTGGAGAGCCGAAACCGTTCAGCAACTGCTTCACGTTATGTGTTGTTGAGGCGAGAAATTGGAAATATAAGTTGACGTGTCGTCCGAGCAGAATCACATTAGACGGGCTGTGGAAATGATAAGTAGGCTTCAGAGCGCGCAGAGATCCTGTGCGCCTTTTCTCTCCTACAGTAATGTGCTGAAAACGCGCTCGCACGCCGCTGCTTTGTGTGGGCTACAGAGGAGAGAGGGAGGGGTGCAGTCACACAGACACCTGTCCGTAAGGGTGGCGAGCAGCCTTTATTACATTCTGCTAATCAGAAATTATATGCACACTGGAAAAAGACCATTAAGAGCTGAGATTTCAGGCATATTATTTGGAATTTAATTTAAGTTTTAAACAACTAATAACAGACAATTTTAATTAACATGACTGCATCATGATTATAAAACATAAATAAGAATAACAACACTTATTATGATGATTATTGATTAGTTTTTATTTAATCAAAGTAAAATTGTGCACATTTAATAATCCAAATAAAAATAAATAAAACCATTTTAATCCCTCTTATAATTAAAACACATACATATGCAGAAAATAAAATGTGCTTGTATATATTTATGATTATGTTAAATTATAATAGCCCCTATTTACTTTGGCTGGAGGGAAAATTGGCCCCACTTTCACGCATGAACATTTACACACCAACACAATTGATCTGCTATTAAAGCCCACAAAAGTCTTGTGCTGCACGTTTTATTTCCCGGGTTGAAAAGTTTCCTCCGCGTGATGAGGACTATGGTTCTCCCTTCAGGCAGAGGAGAAAAGCTCTCTATGCCTGCATGCACACAACAATAGCGCAGCCCAACGGGACCAGTATCGATTAAGACGAGACAGAGGATGTCGCCTGCACTAAATATTTACTGATCACACACAAATAGCTGGATCCTTAACGATTTCCCATGCTCCGGCTGGGAGAGAGGACTAAATCACTTTATTATTGTTAGTAAAACAAAGCGCACGCGCTGGAACACAGGCGTGCAGATGTGCTGATTGGGATGAGTGCAGTTAAATTAATCGATAGTGAGGAGATAATAGTTGAGATTTACGGGCGTGCAAAAAAAGAAAAAAAGCTTTCACGCATGTGTCAGGTTCAACTGGCACGTGCATTGCAATGTGTAATTCTTCTTATATGAAAACACGCGTCAATTAAAAAAAAAAAAAAAAAATCAACAGTTTGTAAAAAAAACTTCAAAACGATACGTGCTAGTTACATTTCTGGCGTAAATACAATTTTTAAAAATATTTCATTTATTTCATCTTGAGAGAAATGTTATCTTGCAGACGGAAAGAAATGGACCCAACCGGTGAAAGGAGTCAAACCGGTGACAAAAGTTGTCTTTCATGTTATCTCTGCCTTCACTGAGTCCTTCACGCAGATGGAGAATCAGTGACCCTGGGGTCTGCGAGTTCCCGGCCTGATTAACCCTTCAGGAGCCGCACAGGAGCAAATGTTCACCAGGCTAATCAACTCCAAGAGTCTGATTGAATTACTGTGGGATTAACACTTCAGAAAAAAAGGAAAGTCCATTTTTTGGACCTATTTTACAGAATCATCTCACTGTAAATCAAAATCAATTAAATTACAAATTAATCAAAATTTCAGAAAACATCATTTGCTGTTAGGCAACAGGTTTCTGGTATAAAAAATGACAAAAATATCAGCATTATTGAAAACTTCAAACAATCATCAAAAACATGATAGTTATTTAATGAAGATCCCTTGATTAATAGTGACCATGGGCCCCACGTCATCACATCAGTATCTGCTGCATGACAAAATAGTTATGGAAAGGTTTTGTGCCTTTCTTCAGAGCATTGCCATGTTCTGTTTCTGCCATGAACAGAGGTACCACAAAAAAGAAAAAGAAAAAAAAGAAAAAAAGTGGAGCAATTAGTTTCATGTATGTTTTACATACAGCCTCATCAAGGTGAAGACTATTTGCTGACTATACAGTAAGTTTTACAGCAGTATGGATGTTAACGGCAAGATAATTACAGCAAGATAAATAAACTAAATCCAGTTAAACAGATATTAAATATTTAGAAATTTAAATTTACAGTATAAGTGATCAGTTATTATCTCAGGTATTATGATATTAAAACTTTTATTTCAAATAGAGCTGTCCTCATGATAGTTTTCTCTGTAAACTGTCACAGCATTTTAGTCATTGGTTGAATTTAAGTACAGTGTTCACAAATCATTAAATTTGCCTTGATGCTATTTTCCTTGTTCATCAAAAATAATTAGAACACTTACATCCCATTATCACATTTAAATTCACCTCAATAGCACTAAAAAACGTGTAAATGTTAGAGATTTCAGGTGAGGATTCAGTTGACTGGGGTGTAAGTAAACTTTCTGAAGAAACAGTCTATCATTGGTTTTATGTGAAGTCGTGTGTTGGTGTAAACACACTTAGTTGTCTTTTCTAAAGAGTTCCTTCAGTGCTGTAGATCACTCTCTTCCTGTCGGCATGCCTCAGGGGCTGCTATCTGAAAAGGCAATAGATCCCAGATAGCTCACTGTGTTCAATTTGCCAATGATAGATTATAGTGCCAATTTAAACAGATAGGGATCAATTTGTCTCAATGATCACTCTTTAGGCTGACTGCCAGCATGCTCTTAATGTATTTGTAAATGCTGCTTGTTCAAATCACGGCTGTTGGGTTGAAAGTGATAAGAACTGTAACACACAGAGATGATATGTGAAATGATAAATGATGGCATGTTTTGGCTGCTGAAGATTGAGATAGATGGAGCATGCGTGGTGATGACTAGAGGCAGCGGCACTGTAGCAGCACTGACCAGAAGGTCAAGGGTTTAACTGGGAGGACTTGCTGGGAAAGTCTGGGCAGGGAAATTGTGTGGTGAGCGCTCTCTAACCCTTTAGGAACTACTGCTGAAGTACCCTTCGGCAAAGCAGCTTAAACCCCATCTGTCCCAGTGGAGCTACACAGCCACCAGCAGTACAACACTGTGTCTCTTTGAGTGTGACCCACCCTCCCTTTTCTTTTAGAGAGTGGGCAGTCCACTTGCCTGACACCTTTTTTTTTATCACTGCATGTACTCAGACAGTGAAAAAAGTTTAGGAGAAGACAAGAGAGAAAGAAAGCTGCTGCAGCCAGACATGGTTCACATGTGGCCCCAGAGGCAGCAGACATTGGATTGAATTACTGTAACACAAGGTGTAATGTGGGAGCAGGGTGGATGTCAAAGGAGCGGATGTAGAGGAGGGACACTCCAGCTTTCTATTACACCTATTTAATGTTGGATTATGGGTTTATTCCTCTCAAATTTCAGCTAACTATTAATTAGTTCAAATGACTGCAACAGTTTTCGATACTGGTCATCAGGGAGTCATCAGGATAAAAGTGTGATTGTTACAGGGTTTGCTTTTGAACCAAACTAAACTACTGCAAAGGATAACACGGAGGAATAATACCTTGAACTCTGCAGACGCTTGCTTCCAATGGGTTTGGCAGTTTTTAAAATAGTGTACTTTCGTGTGAAATTTACATGTATCTGATGACAAATAAAGTGCATCTGTTATAAATGAGGACGCTGTCCTGTGTGTTTTTTCAATTCAGTGTTACGCATCAGATAAATGACAAGTTCAAGACCGTGTTTTAGTTTGTATTCTTTATTATTTGAAATGTGTTTTGTGCATTTAAAATGCATGTATTGCCTTTCACCTATGTTTTCAAAGGTTATTTAATTCAGTAAACATATTGATTTAAACTGTAAAACATGCTTTTTAGATCTATGGTAGCTGAAAACAGAGATAAAGCACTTCATAACTGCTTCTTTGTGCTGTTTTACACATTACTGCAAGTGTTTTGATAGCTTTTCTCATTGTGAATAAAACACATGCTTTTCCTTTTCTTCTTCCTCTGCTGTTTACAATTTTATGAAAATGTCATATTAACTACAGTACTCAAGTTTGTGAAACAAAAGCAGTTCTTGGGTTTTGGCAAAACAACCACATCTAATACTTTTACTTATTTCAAGCATAAAGTTTGAGGCTGAGAACTTAATGTAGGAATGCATTTCTCTGTGAAAGTGCTGCAGATATAAACTTTATAACTATGAAATAACTTGCAGCCAGTGAATATGCAAAATGTTAACATCTCTGCTTCCACAGGTACTGCTTCCACATTTGTGAGTGAAACATAGTGTAAAACAGCACATGTTGCCAGGTGAGGTATTTCAATTACACACAGGTCCGCATGTGATCAATAGCCCTTGTGAACTGATGGGGGAATAAAAGTAAATGAAATGTAATCAGGATCTTCTAAAATCTTCTCAAAGGCGATGACTCTAGATGAAAGGAAAATTTTGTGTTTTTATGGTGTAAGGATGACCTCAAGGTAAAAAGCCATTAAGAAACAGGAATCACTTATTCACAGGATCTCAGTTACTTAATGGACATGAAGAAGCTGCTTCTTCTGCTCACAACACGAGAGTCAATACTCCCAGAACGATGTCATCCGAGGAAAATCTTAAGACATGCTCCACTGACAATAAATTGAGAAGGTATTTCTGGAAATGTGATCTTCCCCAGGGGTTAGAAAAACAGACAACGTACTTTGCTTTCTAGTTCAAACTGAGTAGTAAATAATTTTTCTTCATTGCATTACTGCTTTTTTAACTCCTAATCATTTTACAATGCTTAGTTGGAATTTTGGGGGCCAGGAATGAGTCAGAAAGTGCTCACCCACAACCTTTTGTAAGGGGTGATATTTTTGATAAGACAAGAAAACTGAATTGTTTTGTACTGTTTTCAAAGTATACATAAGCTAAGAATACTGCTTGATTATCTCACTGAATCAAAACTAACATCACTATTGATGTAATTCGCTCACAAAAGTCTGGCCAGTTGGGGTGCATCAGTTTCTTGTAGCAGTGTGACATCAGTGAACAAGTAAGCAAATATGTTTTATCTGCTTCAAAGTAGCATCATTGTTGATCCATGCGTGTCATGTGTGTCATGGCAAAAAAAATATTCATATGGAACAGGATAGAAACCTATCCTTAATTATCACATGATGAATTATGATTTGAATGATCAGACTCTGTATAGATTGGGAACTCTTTTTAATGGTTGTGTAATTTACCATGGAAGAATGAGTTTCGAAAGGAAGGAACTGCTTGTTGCAGCAGTGAAAATAAAATTCAATGCAAAAATGGTTTGGTGTTAAAACATTTCCCTTTGAAGTCAAATAAAAGTTGAAAGCTGCAATAAATTACTAATACAAGCCTGACACAGGAAAGACTACACAACGGCTTCTAATAAATGTAGATTAAAGAATAAATCACCATCACTCAAAAAGTTCTGTACAAACCGAAACAAAACCTAATGTAAAAGACAAGCGTTAACATGTTAGGAGGCTGATACAGTGGGGCACAGCAGAAAGCACTTGTAGCTGATTTAACTCTGGTGAATCACATTCAAAGATCTTACATGTGTTTGTGGATCAATTGGCAGGCAGGCTGTACTCACGATGGTAACTGCAGAGCGCTGCAGTCAGAGCATCTGGCATAGAGACACAAGAAGGCATTAAAGCAAACAAAGAATAAAAATGAACTTATTAGCCGAGTGTAAACACGAGCATGGGAAGAGCTACCGCATGATTATCATGTCTTTGTATTAAAGAACAAACAACGTAAACTTGTGTGATTTACATGGCAACAGCTGGCACAGGAGTGTAAAAACAGTCAGAGTACATGTGTCACGTTGTCTAAAGTTAGAACATTTTAGAGAAGAAAAGAACAATGCAAGGATTCAGATGGTGCTGACAAAAGTGTTAATAAGGACATTTAAACGAGGCTTGGGTTCAGAGTGAACTCATACTGAGACTTAAGATACACAGTCAGCTGTAGGAATCAGAAATTATATTGAGATGCAACCACTATCTTCTGAAAAAAAAAATCCAGATGTCAGTCCTCCTTTAAAATTCACTTGACGGTTGTGTGATGTCTTTTTTGTGGGATCAATTAAGGATAAATAATATGTATTTGTTTGGATTTTCCTCTTTGTCAGGGAAAACAATTTCATAGTACCTGTTATATTTCTTTATACATCTTTGTGTAGGATTGTCGACACATTCATTTCAATTCTTTTTTTTTACTATTGAATCATTTATTTGCATTGTTTTTAACCTGTCTCCTTTGCCCGACCAATTTATGTTGTCAATTTTGTACATTGTGGTTTTGTCACTGTAAAGCATTTGTCTGTAAATAGAGCAATATAAGTAGACTTTACTTACCTATACAAGAGTCACTTAACTGCAATTATGTTGATATTGTGCATTACAAATTAACCACAATATGACTTGCTAGCCTTTGGAGGCTTTGATGTTGACGTCTCAGAATTTCTAGGAGAACTTTTCAGCAAATACACATCATAAATATTAAAGGACATGTGAACCAGGTGTTTTTCTCTTTTTATTCACTTGTAAAATAAAAGCAGGACCCCCTTACAGAGCAATATTAGATCTTGTCAGTTTGAAAACTGAAGTACATTATATGCTCGGTAGATACACCCACTTTCTCACTTGCTCAATCAACTCAATACAGCCAATGATACTCTTGCTTTAATAATCTGCAGTGTAATCATTTTGCAGTGACAAAGTCATCAAATGTGATGGAATGGTAATAATATTTAACAGAGCTGATTTCAGGGAAGGATTTATCGGGTTGTAGGCCATTGGACTGCTACAGAGTGTTAACCAAAACTTACTCCCAGATTTTTCTATATCAATGCAACATGGTAAACTTAGTTTCTTTATAAGGAGATAGAGCATTTCAGGGACACAAACTACAGAAAAAGTATGAGAAACATGAAGATTAAACCTGATCATGGACCCCCCCCCCCCATAAATAAAAAAAATTAATAATAATGATAAAAAGGGAGTTACTAAATTTATGTTTACACACATATTGTGAAATATCATTGTATCAGGTGTTCAGTTCATGCCAAAATGAAAACTAGCAATGGTGTGATACTTGACATCATTCTTAACACCTCTGGTCTTTTCTGAACTCACTTTGTCAAGACAAAATGGTGGTTGCTATGCTTAAAAATAATCTGCCACAGTTTGTTTGAACACCATACTGTTTGCAGCTCAAGGTGAAAATAAAACCATAAACTATAAGAGTGCCCATAATAATATGGGTTCACATATCCTGGCTGTGAAAAAAAGTAAGGCCCATTTCATCAAGCTAATTGCCTGTTTGTGAACGCGAGCAAACTTTTCGAGCAGCACTCTATTACGGAGGCTCTTTCTTAATCATAAATAGAGCCCTTGTATCCCAGAGGGACTTGCTATTCTAATTTACAATTGAACTAAAGACCAAAGCTATCAATCTTTCACAGACACTTTATTTCTGCCCCCCTTCTCTCTTGTAATTGTGGTGACATAGCCATAAACAACAGAGAAAGGGCTGCTGTGACTGATCTGTGGAAATGACAGCATTAACACATGAGCTGCACATAAGCACTCCAACATCTCGCACGCACGCGCAAGCAAACACGCACATGCACGCACAAACACACACAAGCTCACACACCCACCCACACACATGCACAGAAATACCGATTGAGGAAGAAAAAACAGCTGGACCACATATGGGGTGACAATTTTGAAATTGTCAAGTGTCAAAAGACCTCTCTCTTTGGCACATTGTTTTGGTTCCTAAAGGTTAAGAAAGAACTCTTGAATAGTTTAAAATGCTAATAGTTTACAGATCGATTCATGGCAGTTAAAAAGTAGAGATATTCCAACCAATACTATATACTATATATACAACCATACTAAATACTCCATCTTGACTTGAGTGATGGTATATTTAAAGACTTCCACTTATGACACTGAAATTTAAAAAAAATCACAATGTTGATGAGAAAAATAATATTTTGATAACGTGAACCAAGATTGTAAAGTGGATAGCACTTAAGTTTTGTTTATACTATTCTGCCATGATGGGTTCTCTGAGAATACTGCATTTTTGGAGGTGGGGGCATGTAAACAGTTTTATTAGATCAGTAAATAAAGTGGCATACTCCATACATTTTAGACATCGCAGAAAGTGATATCATTCGTGGTATGGCTACATGACACCGTCACCGATGAGTCTATAGTCGTTAAAACCATCAAATTATCCCTCTCTCGTTTCCTTTCCTTTGTTTATTTAGAAAATCACAAGTCTCAACTCTGAAACTTCAGATGGTCCAGGGGAGGGGAAATAAAAATTTACTTTGAAATACAAAGCAGTAATTTGTCATAACTTGTTAATCCAACTGATCTTATTTTCAGTGGGTTATAAACTGACTGAAATTAACAGTGGTGCCATCTTATGACTTATTAAAGTAAACAAGCCCATTGACAGAAATATTAACTTTTTCTGGACCACAATTCAAAAACTGTTGCAAGAGCAGCATTTATTTTCCAACTTTTTGTGCAGCTAACTTTGAGTGATTATTTGTCCATTTAAACCAAGCTGGTTGAGGTATTTTGCCAAATCATAATTTTGAGATTAATCAATTTATTGGAGGTATATAACCAGTAATTTTGTCAACAAGAACACTAAAATAATCACTCACAGGGACTGTATATCAGTTGCTTCAAACTATGGAGGAGTATGAGGATCAGGGACAAGAGAAAATGAGCATGAAGAAGGAAAGTTTTTTTTTTTCATTGTACACTTTCAGAAAAAGTCAAAACGACAAAAATAAAGTTGAAAATAATTTCTTGATTCAAAGAGAAACACTGAGAGAACTAGAAGTTTAATTCAGGGAATAAACAAATGGTTGCTAAGTGTTGATGTCTCATTTCCACATAAAACTGCTAATACATTATTAAAATGTAGCAAAGCATGTAGAAATGCAACATGTTTTTGCACAGCCTGTCATCAGACTCTGTTAATTTTTAGATCAACACAAGACGCTAGCTCAGTCAATGCTACATGCGCTAATAATATTCTCATAAACCTAAAGCAAAAGTTGTCATCCTTTACTAAGCTTTTTCCCACTGCTCTTAAATTTTGCAAGTTTTTGTAAAATTTGTTTGTTTAGATGCAGCCTTTCTTTATTTTTTTAATTCCTGGTCCTATTACTGGTCTGAGTTAAACTGGTGTATGAAGCATCAATCAATGAGTTAATAAACACTGATAAAGATGCATCTTTTGAGAACTTTATAAAACCATACAGTGGCGTAGCAGGCCGATGGATCATGTCACAAACCTTCATGTTAATCTACTGAACAGTGTACAAGACAACAGGAGCAACATGTCTCAATAGCTTCACATCATCAACAAAGCACTGCTGTGGTCTCATGCTGTCAGCGTGCTGCTGTCAAGACCTGCACACATTCCTGCTTGCAGTGGCGGTGCAGTGTCACCACCACCGCTGCACTGTGCCTTCGTGATGCCTTTAATGATGAGTCTTTTCATTAATGAGTTAATGCAAAAACTCTCAATGTCATCAGCAAAGATAAGAGGGAAGAAAGCGGTGCATTGTACACATAATGACAGGCTCCCTGCCTGCCCCTGAGATGTCACGGGTCAGCCATGTTAAGAATGTGTGTGCCCAATCATCCACTGATCTTTATCAGGCCGGCCTGCAGCTAACCATGACATGGGCCCAATCAGGGGTGCTGATGAATGGACAAAGGAGCCCTTGAATTGTTGAAGCTGCCACATGACTGCTCCTCTACTAAATCATGATGACATTAGCAATCAATATACCAATTACTGAACAAGATATTAAACATGTTCTACAGGGCAATGATCTCTGAAAACTGGATAGTGTATATTCAGAGGATTTGAGGAGCTCTGTGTGTGAATCATAATCTCACTGGAAATTATATTTAAATGATTATGTCATGCTCAAATTTAATATCTGTACCAAATAACCATGAAAATTTCTTTTCTGAGCTGCCAATCAAACTTTTGATGTTATCATTTTGGTCAAAGACATTCAAAACTTTTAAAAACTTTTGCCTATGTACTCAAAAGTAGCAGCATGCACAGAACTTAAGCAAATATTTGAAACAGCCTTTATTTAATCACATCTTTTAACAAAAAAGCTCCATTAAATGGTGACAAATTAAGACCTCAGATGGCTTTGGGTGCACAATGAGATGGGACATAAAAGGTTAAAGAGATAAATTCCAGCCGTCACTGACATCATAAAACCTGACAAATTGCAATAACAGACAGTGAAATCCACACCACTGTCATTCTCATGTCTTCAAGCCCTCCCTGACGCAGTCTAAGTCTCAGGTTCGAGTCTGCAGCCAGGTTCAGACAAAGAGCCCCATCCGGTCCGGTGGCATTTGTCTTGTTCTACACTATCTGAAATCAAATGCTCTATTCTACTCCCAGCATTTCATACAGAACAATCAGTCCAGCCCTAATGTGGGAATGTCTGTAATCCTCACAAAAGGATGCTGACATTTATACCCAGCAGAAAATGAATTAGACAGGGACTGGATTCCTCTAGTGGCTTTGTGCATGGTACACTAGACTGGGTGGATGGATAATGACACTTTATTACAGGGTCATTATGGCAGGTAGCTCTCTGCGATGAAAAGGCAGATCAAGTCAACATGGACAGCTCTGAGGCGGGTGACCCAGCATGTTAACTAATATGGCGAATAGGCATTATGGGGCGAATGAATCAGAAGAAGCTCCGGGGAAGTTCAAGATAATAGCTGGGCCAGTATAAGGATTGCTAAGAGAGATACTCATCTTAGGGCTGGATTAAGGAACTTTTGACCTTATTTTCCCACAGTATTGGAAGATAAGAGGGAGGAAACTGGAATATTACAAATGGTGAGTTGCACATGCTTTGTTGCTTAGTTTTACTATTGTCCTTGACTCTAGTGGGCATCATGTGTCAGATTACGGTTACCTGACCAAAAGGTCAATAAACTATTAAATCTGTACCACAGCAATCTGAAATGTGAGGCAAAAAATAGTCATTACTGTCTTTTACAGGAACACCCTTTTTTCACTAGAACAATTGATGATACATTTTGAGTTGGCTGTCAGAGGATGATAACTACATTACCAGTTTCACTCCTGGAAGCCTGTGGGATGTGATAATATGTAAGGTTTAGTGTGTTTTTCATGAGGTTGAGGTTGCATGTTGTAGCAGTTACTCAGGTTCCCAAACTCATCAGAGTCCGGGCAGATAGCTGCTTAAAATGAGTCACGTTCTGTTCAAGGTTTCTGCCTGATAAGTTTTTCCTCACCACTTCTACATGCGAAAAGCTGTCAAGTGGTTGATTCTTTGTGGGTTTATGCTGGTTCTTTGTATATGAGAGTCTTGACCTGCTTTTTTTTTAAGTTTCTTGATAAAATTTGTCATAATTTGGAGTGACACAAATAAAGATTGATTGATAATTCATCAAAAAATGTTTATAGTGCACACTTCCATGCAAAACACACTTTCTGGTTCATTTTGTTTCTGTCCTTTGTTTGTTTTCAATTAAGCAAAAAGAGAGAACTTGTCAATCACTGAACTATACAGTTGCCAGTCCGCACATTTTGGATATTTGTAGAAAGCAAAAAGTTCCCTCTTTTCAGCTGTTGTGCTAGGCTAATCCCTTCCTGACTCTCAGAAAGTATCCCAAATATTTAAGAAATTATATGAGCCCATGAATAAATATTGCACATTCAGTCCAGATGACATCACTTGATGTCAAAGATGTTTGCTAAAACTTTAAAAAAATCTTTTTTTATTCGTAAAAGTGGATCCAACTTTTGTGTATTCTTTTTTTTCCTTTTTTTTGAGCCAAGAGACAAGTACTACGACAATACACAATCAATCCAATAATGCAGATTTTAGAATTGGAGCATTGATATAGCCTAATGTACTGTCACCACTTCAGAGCTATAAAGGTCAACACTGCACCAAAAGGTTCTGGAGTATTTTAACCTGTCTGTGGCTTTGTATCATCCATCTAACATTTGCTAATTTGCTGTAGGAATCTGCCAGGTCCAGCACTTGCTCAAATTTGTCAATTATTTAGAGGTAAGATGGTTCTCCCCCTTTATATGGACTTCCTCCAATAGTGAAGTAAAAACCTGGAATATGAGTAAATATGAGTTCAAAATTAAAGTTTTAAGATTCCAAAAAGTCTCACTGGAGTCGACATGTGGGCCAACAAAAGAAAAAAAGAAAAACTTTTGTGTCAAATGTTACCCACAGGTCAAACTGAAGCGTAAAATAAAATGTAAAAATGGCCACATCTGCATGTGTTCTCCTCCAGCCGCTCACAGGGGTCAGGTTTCTGTTGGTATATCGATACTACTTACTGAACTTGGATGTTGATCCTATTCTCTTGTCACTGTGCCAAACGTTTACCCAATGAGATCAGTCTAGGTGGCTGTAAATCCTATAACATGAGATTACCCCTTTTGACTCCACGGACAAGATAATGACATTAGCTAATGTATGAACAATAGAAAACCTCGGTGTGCATTCTGATACCTCACTGACAGAGACACCCGAGCACTTTGTTCTGAATTCAGACAGTTTGCTTTGAATTTCCTGTCTGCACCTGATCAGCTAAAGGCATTCATTGTCATTTACATGTAATGTGCTACCTGCTTTTCAGGGCAAATTAAAAACATAGGCTGATTTTCAATCCCTGTACTGTATATCAGTGACAAAGGAGTTCGGCTTTTGGAGATAATTTCTTAAAGGTGCTCATTACAGTAAGTGATTCTCATCCCGTACAGTGGGTGCTATTACTGGGTCACACTTAATGCACAAGTGGTTTAACACTACACACTGTAAATAGACCCAACAATGACTTATCAGTTCCTTATTCACCTCTGGTTAGTTCTCTCTGCTAAATTTATGCTATGAGTTTTGCTACACAAGGGAAAACCTAGAGTTATCTCTCTCTATTAAACAAAGAGTCCATGGAAAGAGGTAAAAAATGGGATGTGATGAAGAGGCAGTTTGTACTAATGGTTTTATGTCACAGTTTTCATTCCAAAGATGGAAAAAAGTTAAGCACCAGAATTAAAGTTCTGAACGTTTGTTGACTGAATTATTTATTTATGAGTTTATTAATTTATTCAAATGCAGACAGAATTTCTTCCAAGTTTCTTTGAAGTCACTGCAATTGTATCAGAGTTGCATATACTGCAAAAAAGTGAAATCTGAGCAACTGTTTATGTCTTTTTTTTTTTTGGCTTGATATGAACCACATTTACCAGACCAGTCCAGAAAATGTCATTTAACTTATTTAACAATAAAAATTTTGTCTGGATTTCTTGTAATGAGGAAAAAATCTGCCAATGAAGAAAGAAAAAAGTTTGTAGAAGCTACCATTATTCTAATTTCAAGAAATTGACAAATAAAAAAACAAAAACAAAAAACTATTTCTCCTATGGCAGATTTATTTTTACTCATTACATGTAATTCAGACGTAATTTTTGTCTTTTACTATCTTGAAATGAGATATGTTTTCTGGACTTGTCAGTTGAATCTGGCTCATATCAAGACCAAAAAGACTTTTTTTTTTAACAAAAAAATAAGACATACACACTTGCTAAGATTTTTTGCAATTTTTGCAGTGATGAGTGGCAGAAACATCCTTAGTCCTTTCAACCAGCCTTAGAGCTTGATTTAGTTTACAGAAGAGAAAGTGTGTTAGTCTAAGCCCTGTTTGAGAACAGGCTACATCTTATGCTACATAAAGTTCAGTAGTCAGTAAAAACTGACCAAAATGAAGCAATTACACATCCTCACCTCCTGTGAATGAGAGAGGGCACTTCTATAACATGATATCATCACACAACAATTAAGAAAAAAAAGCAGGGGGAAGGTTCAAAGCACAGCCAAGGGTAAAAGTCCCTCAGCCAGTGAACTTTGTGACCTGTGGGTTTTCCATGTGACCCCACCAATAAGAAATGCCTTAGGTAATTTAAATCAAGCAGAGGTGTGTCACTTTCAAACAGACTTGGCTGAAAAGCCTTGCCGGAGCAGCATGCTGCTCCCTGACCAGATGTGTGGGGCTTTTTTATTACAAGAGTAGGAGAAGCTGATAGTTGCAGGTGCGAGGCTGACATGAGGGCCAGCTTTGCAGGCCTTCATAAAGGGGATATCCATTGCCTGCGTTTAATCAGAGCCGGTGGGACGGGATGGGATTCATTGCTCTTTGATGGAGAGCACTGTTATGAAGATGGACAGTCACTTTGCTCTCTAAGTGAAACCATCGTTTAGCCTCAATTCCCAGAGAAAAGGCCCATTTGTTATCCACAAGGGAGTGCAGCAGGGGTGGTTATGCTAGGTGGAGGCTGGATGCATTTTCCACACAGTTAGCGGGAACAGGCATATACATTTATGACTGGAGAAAAGTGACGATGCCAAAGCAAAAGTGACACATGATATGGACTGTGAATACCCTGCCTTCGTATCTCAGAGTGAGACCGTTACGCAAACACACACAAGCACACGCACACACACACACACACACACACACACACACACACACACACACACACACACACACATAGGGAAAGGGATACAGTAAGAGCCGATGAAAATGGAATCAGCAAACCAAATTGGTGGCCAAAAATGCTAACATTGGACTTTAAAAGATCAGTAACAGTTTTTGTTTACTGATTTCCTTTTGGTGTCAAAATTTTGTGTCTGTCTTGACACTGACCATACTATGTACTACATCTTCAAAATCTTAAAGTAGGGAACAATAGCAGCCATAGCAGATAAAGCAAAGAGTAAGCCAAACAATGGTCATTGCCACCTTGGAAAATTCTTTACTACACTACTTTCTATCAGTCCAGAAACAGGCAAAGCGGTGATATTGAAGTGGATCCGCCATGCCCCTCATTTTGACTACTTTTTAAAAAAAAAACTCCTTGCTAATAAATAATGTCCAATAATGTCAAATTGTCCATCAAACCAAAGAATTTTTTGGTACCAGGCTTCAAATATGTTTATTCCTGTTGAAAAAACGAGCATTTGGGTACAAGCCTGAAGTGCAAGAACTGCAATTTTTTTCTCCAATTCTAAAATTGCTGCATCTTTCTTCACTACAGGTTAAACACTTGGTATATAGGAAAAAAAAATCCTACGACTCTGAAAAAAGTAGAAAACAGAATGTGGTGAAGGACTGGCTTGACACACATGGGGAACACTTTCCTCTTCCTTAAATGCTTTTATATATATTAAAATCAGTTGCAGAATCATATGTCAAGAACAAAATTCCCAGGGATACTAGACTGAATCATCACCACTTCCCTGAACTCAAAGAGGGGATTGTTTAAAGCCTCTTAAAATCCGTTCTTACTAACAGTTCGTCCACTGTTCCAGTCCTGACCTCTACGAGTCTGTTAAGATTCATTTGAGGACAGGTTTATCAAACAACGTCTTCTGTAACAGGAAAAGAATTAGCCCTGTCAAAGGGAGAGACATGGTGAACAAGATGAGTCTATGTGTAGTCTCTTTTCCTTACTCAATCATTCAAGAGGATGAAATTACATCATGTATCATTCTGATAAAGAAGCTTCGCTCACCTTGTTCATGAATTTGGACTGAAATTTTAATATGCTAAGTGGAAGCAAGTTTGAAAGGTTAATATATCAGAGAGAGAGAGCCTTTGATTGGACATGAGTTATTGTTAATTATAATAACAAATCAAATCAAAGAGAAATAATTTGCTGAATTGGCTATTATGTTTCAGACTCACAAAGTCACACTAAGATAGAGTTTAAAAAAACATGACAGAATTGTTATCCAGTCTGACATATTCCTAATTTTTAAGTCTGGCTCTGTGCCATGATATCTTGCTATAGCTTTTGGTCATTTTAAATCTTCCTGCTGTGCCCACTTAAAGGAATTTTCCAGTTCTGTTGTTTTATTTCTAAATAACTGAGCTTGACAGGCCTGCCTGGGACCTGTTCTTTATAGTATCAGGGTACGTGTGCCTTTTTCAGCCACATGTTGTATTTCACACTTGCGTTGTCCTGTCTCAGCTATCATGACTTTGTTGTGTTAAATGCTATCTCCAGCCTCGGACCGCTGATACCAGCAAAGCGGTCAGCGTGTTGGCACTCTTCAATATCTATTACAATTAGTTTTTGATTAAAGAACCCTGCGCGGCTGTTTGAAGCCTTTAATGTTGTGTCAACTGGATGATGATGGAGAGAGCAGCGTGGACGCCTCCCAGTAACAAAGCGGCCTGTAAAAGGCTCTGAGTGAACCATTTTATCTTCCTAATGGAAACCAGATGACCTCTCTTTTCTGTTTTTTTCTCTGTTTTTAATGGTGAAGTTTTTCTTGAGGTGATGCGGACTCACAGCATTCTTACACTTATGTAATTTATGATAGGAGGTTGGCAGTTTCATTTCACCTTTCCTGCATCAGTCATTGGTGTTAAAATGATGTTTGCCTTGAAACAAAACATACTTATTAGCCAGGCAAGGTTTGTGTCAGATTACCTCTCAAATAGGCTTATCATGACTTGGACAGATCTGTGGTACTCTTGGGCTGCAAAGACAGCTAGAAACTAGTGTCTGCAATTGTTGTAAAGGTTCTTCTTCTGTAGACTGTGACCCAAAGTTAAGTTTTAAATAAAGGTTATGCACCGCTGGCAAAACATCCTTTGACAGGGCCAGGAAAACAATGAAACAGTAGTAAAACTGATGATTATCTGCTTAAATGAGGGGCAGTTGGATTTGGCAGAGATCCCTCAGGTTTACCAAAGACACAATGATCTGTGGACATCAACACATGGCATGGAATCAGGTTCCCTGACAATTGTGTTAGCATCTAGGAAGGACACAAAGCAAAGCCTGTATGTTTTGTATTATTCTGAAAATCACATATTGATTTTCCATTCAGGTGAACTACCCTTGCCTCCTGTGATCAAACAAGAGAGACACCTTCATGACATTGAAAACTCTGATCTAGAATAAAATGCTTTTCATTTTTTTTTTCAACTTTTATTTATCCAGATAAGAACCAATTGAGATCAGGATCTCTTTCACAAGGCTAACCTGGCCAAGAGCCCAGCAGCACACGTCATAAAAACAATGAAAACAGAGTGACAATTTTGATCAACAGCACAGTGTTTCAATATGAGGTGCAGTAGCAGTATAATGATAATAAAACAAAAGAATCTGAATTTAAAAAACACAGGAACTATCAAATGGTCTCACACTGTCTATCCTTCAGAACAAATATGAAGGCTCCGAGTGGTATAAGATCAGGGAGTTTCAGTTCAGTCTGTAGTGTATCCCATGCCAAAGGGGCAGCAAAGCCTAAAGCCCTTTCTCTTTTCCTAGTTCAGTCTTTACTCAAGGAATAGATAAAACAAGTGTAGTGCAAGAACAGGAGGCATAGTGGCTGCCTAGTTTCTTCAGTAAAGTACACAAATACAGAAGAATCAAGCCTATGAGGGTCTTAAAAATCAGGGTCAGCCGATAACTGTACGTGCACTCATAGAAGACAAGTTTGATTTCAAATACAATTCACAGTGGTGAGTGAGATGACCACAGCAGTGACACTCTCAGTGCTGAATGAAAAACCTTGTCCAAGGACTTTGGATGATGCACTCAAATACAGCACATGTCCGTAGTCCAGAATGGGCAGGAAAGTCGCCGCAACTAATTTATTTCTGACCCTGAGAGAGAAGCAGGTCCTACTTCTGTAAAAGAACCTAAGGTTCAAGTTTAGAGGAATGATTATTGATATGAGCTTTAAATGAGAGCCCCTGATGGAGGATAAGACTCAAGTACTTTAAAAGTAATTTAAAACCTGCTCTACAAGCCAATAGGTTGGTACAATATTTGTGATGTTCTGTGGTAGCACTTTTCTTAAAAGGAAAACTGTGAGCTTGGTTTTATCTGTATTTAAAACCAATTCATAATCATATGAGTATGATTATTCCCTGGAGCCTGATGTCAAAGCTCTTCTTTTTTATAGAAGCCTTTTTCTACAAACTGAACCAATATTCAGAACTAGTATCCATGGTTTCCAGTACAACATGCTGCATGCTATCTGCCAGTTGCTGGATGTGACCACAGTAACGTCACCTTAAATGACATCCCAGGCATACCCTCCACAAATACAGAAAGCACATGGGCAAAATCTTAAAAAAAAAACGAATATGTAAAAGTAAAACTAGATATCAACTTTTAAAACTGTGTGGATATGGATAAAAAATATAGCTACCCCAAATATAAAATTAGCAATACAAACAGACTTTTAAATGCTTTTTTCCTAACGCTGCGGCTTAATCTTTTATAGATGTATTTCCAGTGACTTATTCATGATTACAATTAAACAACCTTTTTCTGAGGATTTTATGCAACAAGGAGCATAATAAAGTTTGAAAACTGAGTGAAAGATGCCTACGGAGAAATTTCAAAGTAGTCAAACTATTTCATAAATAAACATGCCAAGAGGTCCAAAGGTCAAACAACCACACCGCCTTTCTGTATTTTAAAAAGCTGCCAAACATTCAGGGTCCGGGTTCGGAGCACTCTCACAGATTTGAGTGATCACATGTTGAAGCATTTCACAGGGAAAGAGGTCTCCACAAGTTCCCTGCTTAGTTACCAGAGGAATGTGGGAAAACAATGAAAACAGTCCTCCGCATTTCATCAAAATAAGCAAAATTATCTAATCCACAATAGCTTCGATCATATTCTGCTGAGGAAGTGTTTTCTTTTTTTCCAGTGATCAGAGCCCATCTTCGTTGTTACTCATTCTGACACTGAATAACCAGCTAACTAGCCTTCAACACATCTCTCTCAGTGAGGAGTGATAAATCAGTGACTAAGTAAATAAAAAAGACACGAGTGTGCTGGAAACAAGTGATCTAAACAAAACATGACTCAGTCACTGCTGTGCTGATATCACACTGAATCTTTCCTCAAACTGTATCCTCTACATTTCTAATGAAGTTTTCTATTACGAAAAGTCTCAGTCGATTTTGCATGCTGGGAGTGTTTCTAATGTTTGAGGCTGCTGAGGACTGCTCCCTCTCTCTGTGTCACACTCACAAACATGAGGGGGAGATAAAAATGTCCTGGCATGCAGCAGTCTGATAAGTTGCAGCTTGTGTAGTTTTGTTTAGTTTACTTAATCCCTGAGCTGGAAATGACCTTGTGAACTTAAGTTGGGTTGAATATTTGCCCTGCTTCTTCTTTTTTCTTTTTGTTTTACTCACTCAGCAGCTTTTTTTCCACACAGTACCTTCACTGCACTCTGGATAGCTTTTAAATGTAAAGAATATATTAACATCTTAGAAGTGCGGCTTCACTCCTCTGCTGTTCAATCAAACTACAGAGTATTTTGTCTACTTTCACACATCACAGGTCAAAGATCGCTGTCCCAGAACAATTACACTCACTCCTTCAGCACCAGCCCCAACCTGCTGCCAGCTAACATGTTTTTGAGCACACATGGCCTTTAACCTGGCCAACCTTGGCTTAATCATTACCATGACCTGTTTATCTGATTGTCATGCAGGTAACCATTAATGAGTGTTTACCTCCTGATGACCTCTGGTAATGTGAATGCCACCTTTACCCCACAAATGTCAGCACTATCTGACACGTTCGCCTGATTTGTTTCTTTTTTTGTCAGTACCTCAGAAAATAATAAATCAACTGGGTTAATCTGATAAAAGCTATATTTATAGATTTGATTTCCTTCAAACTGTTTCCAATTTCCTCAGACATATTTGAACCCCAAAGACTGGGATTACTATGTTATCTCTGACCCAACAAAAAGAAAGAAAGAAAGAAAGTGTCAAAAATGAATCTGGCTGAGACTTGTATTGTCTTTGTAAAATCCTGCCATCTCCCAGTGACTGGCCATGTCGCCCATCTTGCATTTAGCTGATGCAGAATGATAACTCACCAGTTGTCTTCCTCACTGAGATGGGTAATATATAGCTGAGAAGTGTCCTGACATAGTTATAGCTGTTGGTGTCCTCGAAAAGACAAGGAGAGTCAATTACAACAGCCGAGCAGAATGCCTGTACGAATGTCAACTCCCCACACAGACGGCTGTGATAAATAACACCTGACCTCACACCAGGCGGCCGTTTCTCTGCAGGACCGAGACAAGTCTGCACGGGGAAATGTGAAATCAAGGCAGAATGTGGGGCACTTGAGAAGAGGAGTGTAGGGCATCACACGAGAGGACAGGGGACGTCTGAATGAGCAGCCAGACATGTCAAGAAACACAGTGCAATAGCACTACTGGTGTTTACTTTGTGGCAATGCTGTGAAGATATGAAACTTCACTTGGGGGGGTGTTGTGGCAGGCCCTGCTGTTATTCATACCTGTTTCTGACAAGAAAAACAAAGCTCTAGCCCGTCCTGCACATACTCTATTTGTCCGCATGAGACAGAAAGCAGCAGGTCGATCTGCCCGGAACTCCCATTGCGCTTGTCTGAGTGTAATCTTTGTTGACAGAAAGCAAGTGTGGGTATCAGGTCACTTTCTCTGGCTTCCAGTAATGCACCACAACAGTATTCTGAGTCCAGCAGAGACAGCGTGCAGATTGTCGATGCTGCAAGTGCACACACCTCTGAGCGTGGTCGTGAACAGACTGGATTATTGGGCTCTGGCAAAGCTTACAGCAGCATAAAGATCTGCAATAGGGAGAGCAACTGAATACTTCTGTGTGTAAGGGGCAGAATGGGGCAAGCGGGGGAGTCCCAGGTCCCATGGGAGACATGCTGGCTGAAAGAAGGTAGGAATGAGCAACAGGCAGACACAAGGGCACAGGCAGATGTGTGCAAAGATAAATAAGGAGATAAATCACAGGGTGTCTGGGCCCAAGGCATTTGCATTCCTGAAATGAAACTCCAAGGAGAAACACTGGTGCGTACTGAGCTCCAGTGACTTCAAATAAAATGTATACAGTACGGGTGGTGTATGTCCATGCAATGTGTGTAGATGTGTGGGAGACAGAGGAAGAAGATATTTTTCCTCCCAGAAGCTCTACAAGGAAATTTATCACATTACTTCAAACAACAACCTTTGAGCAACCCTAATGAAGTCAAACGACTGTTAGCAAGTGACAACAACTCCTGGTGGGTTTCAGCTTTCATCACACGTTGTGTTTAAATGAAATAATGAACTCCAGCAAATTGGAGGTAATAATGATAACAAGCATTCCCCTGCTCTGCTGAATGCCAAATAAATGGTGAAAGGGGTTACCCACACATGGCTTATTTTAGGCAGGCCATGTTTGATCTATGGAAGACCTGGGTTGTGTTAGTGTCAAAGGGAAGGACACTCCCCCTCTGCGATCGCCACAGCGCTCCACATCTGATTTTCATGTCCACAGAAAAGGCAAAAAAGTGTGCTTATGATCCTGATCTACATTTTTCTTCTGACTATCAGCTGCTATAGAAGGATCAACAGTGGGTGGAAATTGCAAGGGAATAGCCTCATCTTCCCAGGAAGAGCTTTGATATGTTGTTTTTAGGCTTTGAGAGACATTAATGCAAATTTATCTGCTGATTCTAGCTTGGAGTGCAGTTCAAGCCCTCCTTCTGAATTATGTGATTGTAGAACATTCAAACAAAATGTTACCATTCCTTGATAACATTCATCCTGGTCATAACTCCAGCAGCACTGGGACTTTCCCATGAGCAGAGCAGGCAGGGAGCAGAGAAAACTCGAAGTGGGAGGCTCTGGCTGTGTGGGAGGGAGCATGAAGGAGAGACTGTCATCACTAATTCTTTGCCAGGCAGCCCAAGAAGTGTTGACTAACTAATGACCTTGTTTAACAAGTGAAGTGTATCATGCTTGAGGAAACACAGCTGGATATGGGTCTTGTGCATTGAGTGACTCAGAGAAAACAATTCATTGTCTTAAATGCCATCCACCCACCAACAGCTCTCTCAGAGCGAGGAGGATTCATGAATGAAGAAAAGAGGGAGTTAAATGGGAGAAAGGAAACAGCTGGATTTTTGAAGCAGAGTAGTTGGCGGTTGGGTCACAAAGGCAGATATCTCTGTGGTACTGTGGTGGGAGTAGAAGATCAGATGATAGTCCAAGACTTGTAAATGAGGGATAGAAGGATTTAGATGTGTTTATTCAGAATAGGTACGCAACTTAATACAAGGATGTAGGCACAATGAAGACAAAAGGAGCTGTAATGTTTGCTTGTGCAACAATTAACGGATATTATCTTAAATGAAAAGGTTTGAAAATACCAGAGATCACCTTTTCCAGAAAGCACCTCACAATTACACAAGATTTAAGCATATGTAATCAAGTTGTCTTACAATTATTTTCACTGAGATTTGGCATTTGGCTGCTAAGCTAACATGTGTCAGGATGATGCCACGGAGCCAAGTTAATGTTTTATATTATAACTACAGCACTCCTGGCCAGACGAAGGCTCATGCTGTTTTGTATTCCTCTCAAGTGTGTTCATAACTCATTTCACATGCCAAGATTCTGTTTGCCTATAATGAGGCAGAAAAAAAGGAATTCAATTTTACAACAGTGCTTTCATTGAGCGGTGAACTAGTGTTTCCCTTAAACGTCCTTCTAATGAGCATTTTTGCTTACAATCATTTATGTCCAGGTTATGGCTGCCTTTCTCACCACGTGATCTGTTGAAAAAAACTGTCCCTATTTATGGCATCTCTATGACCTTATTAACCATACACTTCATGCTGAGTCAGCAAAGCAGATTGTACTGATTTAAGGAAATAAACACAATAATTAAACCCTGTTTTGAATTACTAACATAGTTGATACATTTGTGCTGAAGGTGAGACCCCTGAAGTATGTTTTTTGTTTAGCTTTATGAATACTTCAATATGGTCCAAAATAAAATTATGACAGCCTTAATAAGCATTCATGGATGCAGAGCTATTCACACTATTCCACTATTCCCAGAAAATGATCAGTGTTATCTATCATCTGATTAACAAAGAATACGTTCCCCCTTGTATTCAGTTCAAAGTCTTTCTGCTGACATTCAAAGCCCTCCATAACCTGGCCCCTCACTATCTCGCTGACCCGCCTAGTAGTCTTTGCTCCTCTGATGCCAACCTCTTCTTTCCGACGCATAGGACCAAGCACCAAACCTGTGGTGACACATTCGCTGCTCCCTCTCTCTGGAACTCACTATCCAAACATATCCACGACTGCACTAACACTACCACATTCAAATCTCAGCAAAAACTCACCTTTTCTAGAAATGCTATGAACTGCTGATCAGATTACTGTTTTATTGTGTTTTATTGAGTGCTGTGGGTTTTGTTGTTTGGTTTTTAATGTGTCTTGTGTTTCTGCAATCTGTAAGGTATCTTTGAGAATTTAAAAAAAGTGCTCAGCCAATGAAATGTATTATTATTGACATAATTATGATTATGAAATGAGATTTTGTTTGATGCATTGTGAAAATGACCAATGGATTGACAGGCAATTTTTTTCCACAGTAATGTGCTCACTACAAGATGAATTGTAAAACTGCGCATTATTTCATCAAAGTGCTGGAATACGTTGATGGTAATTATGGAAAAACAAATGACATTTAAAGCATGTCAGCTTGCTGACACAAAGCAGAGCTGTGAACAAATCCAAATGTTAAAGCATTAAGTAGGGATGGTTGTCTAAAGCAAGAGACACAAAGTGTTTAAATCAGGTTCCTTGATTTCAATCTTACTTCCAGCTCAGTATCTAATTTACCTTAATTAAAGTCTATCACACTAAGGACTTGACAGGCATGAACCATCTGACTTTGTACAAGCACACCTCAGAAACAAACACCTCTTTTGTTGATGAGACAATTATGTTTACTCACAAAACACTTAAGAAAACAAGTTTTATTTTTTACTTAATTTTACAGGGACAGGGTTCATTCAAAACCAGTGTTGAATAGTGTAATATGAGAAACCTGGATAACTTCTTACATTCAAAATAGTAAGTAAGGGAAAACAGGAGGAATTTAATTCCAGGGAAAAGAAGTTTAAACGGAGCCATCAAAATGTTTTCCGAAATCACACAAACACACACATACACACACACACACTCATGCTCACACACATACAGCAACATTGGGTGAGGAAGCTGTCCTAAGCCACTTAAATCTGTGCTATTTGATAGTGTTTGTGAAACGTTTACTTGTGACCTGCGCTCTCAAACTCCTTAAGCCATCCACATGACTGAGGGAAGTGAAGGGCCTTTTAAGGCCCTAAGTATTGCCAGAGTCCTTCTTATATTACTGATGATATCTGCACTGAGGAGTTTGCTGACAAGAGCCCAGGGATCAGAAATAGCCATAAAGCAGATGGGAAATTACATCCTATCCAACACATACTGAAATGGCCTGTCTGTTGATAGAAAAGGCTCACTACAGTGTCTTTAAGCAGGGATTTAACCTTTGACCTTTCCTCCTCGAGCCCATGGACACTACTACATCACGACTCTGTTGAAATAGATAGCTTTTCACTGCGCTGCAACACACTCTGCTGTAATACTGATATGTCTGAGAGCTAAACAGGAGTCAGGGAAATCCTTAAACAAACTATCTGGCAGAAGTACAAAATATGTTGTTGTACAGAGTTCAGCAAATAGATGAGTGTTGTTAAACTTAAGTGACAGGACATGTTTGTACAAATCGTGCTGGATGTGCCCTGACAGCACCGAGTTTGATTGAATATTGGAGAGACAGAGTGAAAGCGCGAGACAACATTAATCCTTTAAGCCTTTCAATGATGGCCTCTGACCGGGCCATATGAGATCCACTACCCTCTACTAATCTGCTTCAAACAGTGATGAACCCAGAAAGTGGCTCTTGCATTTAACAAACTGTTGACAGCAGGATTATCCAGTTTATGGCAATGCAAACGTCAGAAATCCCACCATAAGTGCATGCCTCTTGACGTGAACTTGTGTTTTTACTGATATACTTATCGTGTATGTAGTGATGGTTTGAATATTACTCCAACATTTGTTAGCTGACCCAAACATCACTTAATCTCTGTAGGGTAATTACATAAAGACTTGTGGCACACAGCACTGTTTCTTTCGACTGTATATTTAGCTGTGAAAAAAAATTGTTTCCTTTTTTTTTTTTTTTTTTTTTTAAACTTGGCGGATTATAATAAAACTTTTTTTCCATCTAAGTTAGAAACAAACAACTTTGTTTTGCAAACGATGCAGGTTCATAAGGAAATTATTCAGCCTCTTTTCTGTATTTTTCTTTTTTTATTACTGTGGTTAAGAACTTGAGTGACTTACGGCTTTCTAAACTTTGAACTAAACTTTGAAAATGCTATTTCATTTGTGTAAACCATGGTCTTGTATTCCCTGAAATTCCTCTCGCAAGGTTCACCAAATAGGTGATGACAGTTAGCACTGGCAGAAACACCTCATTGCATTCGTGGCTTTTGTCTCCTTTTTTTTCTGTATACTAACTTGTTCTCTGACAGTGCAGGTTTACCCATTCATGCTGGATCTGTCTCTGAAGAAAAGCACAGTGTACTCCATACCAGTTGGGTATGCAAGATCACAGGAGAACCACATGTTCCCACAAAAGTCATATTGTATCAGCACCCCCAAAACTTGAGAAAATTTCACTTCATATCTTCTCCTTTCTGTTGGTATCTTAATAGGGAGGATGTGTTGGGTCATATAGAATTATTAAGTTTTCCACCTGCAAGACAAACTTTAACTGGTCGATGGCGTTGGATTTCCTCTGTGCAGAGGTGGGTAGTAACGTCCTACATTAACTTTATTACATTCATTAAAGTAGCTTTTTTGACTAATTGTGGCACCAATTCAATGTGACCACAGTGATGTTTGACACCATTTCAACAAACATTCAAACACAGTGAGGCAGTCCAATGACCACACACAAAATCTCAGCAGTCCCCCACTGAAGCAAAGTGAGTCATTTATTTGAAGTATAGCAGAAACAATGCTGTTTGAAGCGTAACAGTCACTTTGCTGAGTGTTTCTCTGAGACAGAACATGCAAAAACACACATTTTCACCAGTGCACATACACACGCAATCACAGTGTATGGACACAGAGTGCTGTATACACAGACATGAGTGTCAGTTAAGTATAGTGTAGTACATGCAGTATGTGTGAGTCGGGCGAAACACTTTACTTAAGCAAATCTGCCTTACATTTTTTCCCCTGATAAATACTGGGATGTTGTCATAGTTGTGATTTTTCGGAAAATCAGGGGGTCAAATTTTTGGTATCATGACAGCCCAAATGTACAGTATTGCAAAACTTAACAATGACCCATGTATAGCACCATCACAGAGACATTAACAAACTATTAGTTTAATTAACTATCAGTCAATTTTTTTTACTTAAAAAACAAAATTCAATGCCATGAGATCAGGAGGAAAAATTGTGGCGCGCTAAATGGTTTCTTTGATTCATCAGGGGTTTCGAAGTTTCCATCGACGTCACCATATCTTCCACACACAGGTTTCTCCTGTTGAACCTACCCATGGTTTTAGCTTTGGAGACAAATCACTCTCAAAACCAAGTGTCACAACTTCTGAAGAAATCAGCTCACTTTGTGCCTCAATGCTAGTTCAGGTACATACCAAGATGTTATTTTGTCTTTGGAGACAGTGACCCTCCAGAGTTCAAGTTTTTAACTCTCTGTACACATCATTTCCCAGATTTACAAACAAATAGAAGCTCAATAAAATCTCCCAAGGATAAGTATGTTACATCAAAAGGGGTGTAATGTCCATGCTCATTTTTGACACAGGTCAGTCTTGGTTTTATCCTTCAATATTACATTCCTTGAAACTTCACTGATGTCAAAGATAGAGTAAGGGGAGTTTGACCTTCCCCTCTTCACACAAAGATGCTAATACATTATAAAAGGTGATCTTTGTTGGTTTGAAGTGTGATTCATCTACTCATGAACAAATCCACTATCCAATTCATCATCTGAACTATCCCCCCTCATCAGATAAAGTCCTTGAGTTTTTGACCGACACTCTCAGTCATGTTTACACTTTGTTGATTAAGATGCTTTAAGAAAAGTAAGTTATAATGTTTGGGTCAAATGAACTTGAGAGGAAGCAGCTCCAATCAAACATGGCAGCTCATGGATGAATTACACGTAAACATTATCACATTTTTGTTGGGTTCTTGAAGTTTGCACTCAAACGACCATGTGTAAGGGGTTCTTACGTCAACATAATCACAAAATCTGAACTTTCTGGCTTCTTTTTTGTCTTGCTGTGTTGTGTAAATAACAGCCTTGCAATGTTTTTGCAAAGATAAGAAACAATTTGTGTTAAAGTAGCAAACTTGAATAAACAGATGCTTTAATGAAGGTAAACTTTTTTTAATTTTCTTGCTTGACTTCCTGACTGTGTTGGTCTGAATGAAACAGAACTAAATGTACTTCAGGCTTACAGCCTGTTAGAGCAAGAAAGAACATGTCTATTATGTGTATGAATCTGCTCCATTGTCTGGTTGCAGACAAACCATATCAAGTAGCAGAGATCTATGAGCTTACGCTGATCACTTCTATGTAAGACCCTTCAACCTCGCCAAGGAGTACACACCAATAATGGCTCTGTCAGAGCACTGTTCCAAATGTGTTTATACCTGACAGCTACTGCTCTGGTTGAAGAAAAAGTCAAGACTTTCTCTCAGAAAATTAAAAACCTTTAGACATTTGTAAGATGGCTTTGTGCTCTGTTTCCTCATGAAAGCTGATTTTAAAGTCTTGGTGCAATGCATGATGAGGTTCACTGCTATGAAAACATCACCAAGTTTGATTGTATCTGATCCTTTCCTTGCTCCACCGGAGGATGGTGGAAAAGACATTGATATTGGGTACTTTTTTTTTGCTTTTTATGTCTAATCCAAGTTCCCATGATAAGTCCAAATAAAACCATCAGTTACAGACCCCATTCCCCATTTTGGTCACAGAGAGTGTAGTTGGTGAAGACAACGGCCTGTCACAAAATAGTTTGGCAGCCATTGGGGACCAAATCTAAGCCCAGTCGGCAAGCAGGAGGCATAATCCTGTTTTTACCCAGACTGGCAGCTTACGGGAAAGTGGGGTCCACCATTTGGATACGCAGATGATGGAGCTGTCTTCCCAGCTGGCCTCTAATCTCACGGCGGGTGAGAGTATGCCGCGTAGCTATGCTTCCATTCTCCATAATATGCAGTCATGCTGCCATACAGTGAGCGGACACATCTGAAGACAGCCTGCTACATTAAACAAGATGGCCATTGATTTTTCCAGTTGACAACATGTCTGCTCCTTAGCAGCAATCAGACATATCCCGGGAAAATTTGGGAAACCATGGGGCAGGGCCATCGCTCTTTGTTTATCATACTCTAGCTGCTGTTTGTCACTGGAACTTGTTTGCTTTGGCTCTTTTCAGTCTTTCTCCTGGTTGTCAGATTTGCATTGGAGATGCTGATATCCTCTCCTGGGCTTATGAGTTATAGTGCTCAAAGTATTTCTCCTGGCAAAGTCTCAATAAAAAAACATCTTGGTATGTTCCTGTTCTTGCATCAAGGCACAAAGTGAGCTGATTTCTTCAGAAGTTGTGACACTAAGTTTTGAGAGTGATTTATCTTTACTAGATGATAAAGAGTTGGTGCAATGTTTTAATTTTCATTTAACATTCGATTGGACCACTTACACAATTTATTATTAAGGAAAGAGAAACTTAAAGACTGACAGCTTGGTACTGTAGGGAGTTATACAAACGTATGGCTTTCTGGGAGTTAACAAAGGAGAGAAATGAATCATACATCTCAGCATATTGGGAGTGAGGGAGTGAAGGATGCTTGATGTAGATAATGTGCTGCATTGAGTTGGTTGTGGCAATGAAATTCTAGCAGAGTCGACTCTGTGTTGGGTCATAGATGGCACAGCTCGGACAACATCACCCTCAGTACTGGACTCCTTCTGTTTCCTCTGTAAATATGGTTGAAATGGTTTTATTAACTAAATTGATTAAAATTTAACTGTAAAGAAAAAATGTTATGAATATGTTTTATCTTATGAAACCAATGAACTTGCTTCACTGAAACTGACAGCTGAATTTTTCATTTTTTTAAATGTCAGAAATTAATTTGTTTGGAGGACCCTGATTCCTTCCTTTAGTTAAAATGTAGCTGTTGTTGTAGACTTAGTGTAAAAAACATAATGAGGTTACAATTTTACTGGCTTATATATTGCAAAACAAAGAAACATTTCAATATTTAGAAGGGAGAAAGAACAGTAAAACTGTAATATAGCCTACGTTTGTGAGTTTTGTCAACGGGAAACATAAAGCACCAAAACACAAGTGAATTATTTAGACAGGATTTAAAGAGCTTAAATATTATACTCCTTCTGCACAGACAGGGAAATTTCCATACCCATGCACATGCAATCACAGACACACGGATATGAATGCATACACACACACACACGCTTTAGTGTTCTTTGGTTGGCTAGGAATCAGACTTTGCTGAAAGAAAAATCCCACCAACTCCCATCCTGATAGAGTCCATTGAAGCGCAGACCCCACACCACGACTAATAGCAATGGGAATCAGCTGAAAATATGTGACATAATCACATTAGTGTCCTAAAGAACACAAAGCGCATAGTCAACTTCCCTTGATCGCAGCACATCTGGAGGGGCAGGGGACTTGAAACAGAGTCCTGCCTTTCCCCCACTGAAATGAAAACAAGCTGTTTCACTATGCTTCCAGGCCAACGCAGAACAAGAACTTTGACACAGTAATGGATTGCTCCAGCAGCCACACTGCTCAATGTGAAGATGCCAGAAAAAAAGAGGGAGAAGGGAAGATCTTGAAAGGTTTCAGAATGACGCCCACTGCTTTCCCAGTGCATTTGAACTCTGACCTGAAATACTGAACAGACAATGCTGCAATTTTTGCTTGTTCTCCTTTGAAAGTGACTGTAAAACACTTTGCTGCTGTCCCTCCTTTCTGATTGAAGATGATGTCCAACCGCTAAAATGCTGAAATAGATTGTCTTTATTTCTTTTCCCATTCATGGCGAACAGTTCATGCTCAAAAGGAAATGAAAGAGCTAAAATATTACAAATTTTAAGAAACATACTTTCTTTCCAAGCAGAAACAATATTCTAAAAAGGGTAATAATTTTCAGAGGTAAACTGCAGTGCCGAAATTTTATAGATTAAGTTGTCAAAGAGTTTCCAGCCGAGCACATACACAGAGGTGACAGTCATTATGGAGGCCTTGTGCTTCAGTCCAAGTGTTCTTTTAAAATATGAATGCCAGTTAATATTTTCCAGAGGTCCTTCTGCACACTTTTAATGCCCACTTTTTGTCTTCTCCCCATCCAGGGAACAAAGACTGGTTTCTGTTTCTGCTCTCAGCCTGCTGTGCGAGTAAGGGCCTGGCCAGCCCATTAACACCCAACTCAACATGTTCCATTTCAGCATTGGGAGCTAATTACAAACACTGGCTAGGCTTAAAAACCTCTCATAGACAGCAAAGAAAGAAAGGAAGAAAGAGAGAGCGAGAGTGAGGCATTTGAGGGCGTTAGAGAGAGAGAGAGGGGGAGAGAGAGAGACTGAGGAGAGAGTCGGTGGGGACTGAAGAGTGGGGAGGCCCCAAAGAGGCTAATGAATCCATAGGCAACTCCCCGGCTCAGCTACTGCGTAAATAGTTGTTCACTATATGCACAGCTACTTAGGCAGAATGGGGCTTCAAAATGTTCGTCTTTTGTCGCACATCAAATTCCTCAAGAGCACAGGCGCTGAAAGGTGTGGCCGTGTTTTATTCTCCTTGTGCCGCTCTTTCTTTTCAGCCTTTCAACATCTACTCCTGTGTGGTAAGGAGTGGGGGAAGGGGGAGCAGCAGGAGTGGCCGTAACCCCAAAATAAAGCTGGTCAAATCTTTATTTTTTGTGTTTGGGAGAGGAGAGAGAATCTCAAAAGTAAGAAACACTGACTTTGTTATTTGGAGCATTTGGCTCATTGGGACATTCTGTACGTACATGAAGATGCTTGACCACAGCTGTAAACCTCAACAAAACCTCCAGTTCTACTCTTTAAAACTAAATTTGTGAAAACTGAATTCATTTGTACAAGTTTTATGGTTCGGTTTTAAAAACAGCAATTCACTCTATGCTGTAACTTGGAGTGCAAATCCTAAATGACCATACATTCACCAGGAGAAACAAATTTCATCATCTAACAAGAAAGTGATGCAAGTTTCCGCAAAAAAATGAGAAAAAAGAAAGTTTCCCATGTTCATTTCTGTGTTCTAACAGCGGTGTGCAAATAGGAAAAGATCGAGACCTTTTTCTGGGAAAGACTCTTGTTATTAAGGATCAACTCTTTTGTGTCAGAAAATGTATTCTGTGATCTAAAACCTTGAAAGAGAAAGTTAAAATACCTTGTGATCGCTTTGAAAATACTGCCCCTCTTACCTTTGTAGTCCAAACTACAAAGATACTCCTCCTGCAGCTCTCACCTTAATATATCTCTGCTACAGACACATGACATGCGTGCGGCTGACATTTGCTCCGAGTTGTGGTTAGCGCAGTAGTTCCCACATGTAACTGTCTCTAATCAAGGCCTGCGCCTCGCCGCCTGAGGCACAGAGATCAGACACATCTCAAAGTGTGCCATCAACCACAAATTACAGCCCTTGATTTGAGGTTAACAGAGAGCCACTCCTCTAAGAATAACAGAGACAGTTGTAATACCTACATAGACAGAAACCTGTGACAGAGCTTAGGAGTAACACTTGGTATCAAATTTGGCATGGGATCAGGGATTGTTTCAGAAAGGCAGGGTTTGAGATCGGGGACACTCTTCCTTTGGATAAAGTTGTATATCATTGAACTTTATGCTGGATTTAACAAAAAAATCTTCAGTGCATCCAAAGGGGAAAGTCGGGGTTCTTGGAAATTCACTTTAACTCTGTTATACTCTGGTCTATTTCCACATGTATGAGCAATCCAAATTCTTTTGGAACACTAAAAGCCCGACACAGGTTATGTCTGCAGCCAAATACCTACTAAAGCAAGCCATAAAACTAAAGAGCGGAGACTGTTTAATTTCACCTCGCGAGGAGTTTTATCATGTGTACTTTTTGGCACATAAATAAACAGAGCCCGGGGTGGTGAGTGGTAGTCTCATAAGAAGCTGCACAATGACATTTTGGGTGCCAGAGTTTCACTTTTTTTATGTCCAGGCTTACTCTGCAGTCACCTTATTCAGCGCCTTTAGTTACCACATCATAAAGCTGAGGCAGACTTTTTCCCCCTGCTGCTGGCACCTCCAGCCCCTAAATCTACTTTTCAAGAATGCTTGAACTCGTTTGTTACGATGCTAGCCAAAGTAAAGCGAAAACATTTGTCATTAGTTGGCTGAGGCGGAGGGGTGCCCCAGATGTAGCCCTTGTGCCGGCTCAAGCGCAGAGACTGTGTGTTTGCGCACTAACCAGCTCAGCTCATGTGGCTCGTAGGCAAGCAGCCAAAAGAAGGCGGCCTCCTACTGTTTAATGACAATAAATTTACTGCCCCACTCCGTACTGCGCTTGTATTTTGTAAACAAGGTTAATGCTCCTTTTAATTGAGCACCTGGTGACGGAATGTGACCTTGTTCATGCTGACACTTACCTGAACATCTACATCCAACCAGGGGTCAGGATTTATTTGGACTGAATATAAGAAAAAAAAAAGTATGAGAAGTTGATACAGTTAATGGAGCTCATATTTGACCTTTTTTGTGTGCATGCCTCACAACATAAAGCAGACTTGAATAGATTTCTCGAACACTTACAGAAAATCAGTCCAACTTATCCTTAGCTAAATCAAAAATTCCCTTTTGAAAGACAAGAATTATGTATTTCTTGTCCTTTCTAATTCAAGGTGTTTATTGTTCTATAAGTAAAAACTTAAAAGCTCTTTACTATCACCTCAAAAGAGGGATTATGGCTAATTGAGCATTGTAGCCAGATAATTGGGCCCGAGGACCTATCCACATGGCGAGAATAACCCTCCTAGTCTGATTCTGAAAGCAGGACAAAGCCAGGGGGTGGAGTAATGTGAGTTAAGGGATTCTCACCAGCTCTTGTGAGAGCTTGTTTCACATACACAGCTCAAAGTGGAGCTAATAACTTAACGCTAGTGTGTTTTCACTCTTGAGGGGTCTTTCTCCTTGGAACCTAGAACATTCTCCCAGAGCCTTTGGTAAGGACTCTTGAGGGACTTTGTTGAGCTTGCCAAATTCTTCACAAAGACTCCCCCTCTCTTTATCTGCCTTGGTCTTGCTCACTCACTCTCTCTCTCTCTCTCTCTCTCTCAAACACACACACATGTATAAACAGAACACAGAAAATCAGACATAATTATAAACCCTTATAAGAATCAGACTCAAGTGAATTGGATATATGCGTCCTACCTTGGTTAAATTGTTAATGCTGTTTTCTCTGCATTTTTTAATCAAGGTGGTTAACATAAGGAGCCTTTTCATCTTTCAAAATGTTTTTATTGTCTGAAAATCACCCTTTTCAACAAAATTCAATTGGAAAAATAAAGATCACAACTTAACAAGACACAAAAAACACAAAACAGATGTCCTGATGATCATTTTTAATAATTTGTTTTGAAACCCTGACTGAAGAGAGGATCATAGCAGAGTATTGGCCTGAACTTTTCTCTCTAATGTTTTGAGTCTGATTACATATGTAACATTTGCTTCTTTTGGAGCCAAATGGGTCTCTGCTGGCATCCTGCATAAGCCTGTATTTTTACTTTTGTACTAATTAAAACCATAATGATGAAAAAGTTACACACAGGTGGACATATGTATGAACAAAAAGAAACATATCCACTCATCAGGGAGGCAGCACACACATATTTAAAAATCTGCTCTCATCAAGCAACTTTTTCAACTCAAATCATTCGTAAATAAACAAGTAGCTTTAGTCGAACAAGCCAGAGTGTTTCACTGATTAAATGAGGACTGCATTTGACCAAATAGTTGCAAAGTCTCATCTCATCATTATGTGAAAACAGCAACATCTCCAAATTCTTTCCTCTTAATGATTAATTCATACCCTGTCAGCAATCTTTTTTGGTCATATTGAAGAATAATCAGATGAAAACTAAATTTGCTGAAATCAGCCAAATCACCTCTGACCTGTCTGCCTTTTTTCTACGATTAGCACAGGGCACCAATGCAGGGTCAAAATCCCTACTTTCATCTGACAGATTGCTGGCATGTAACAGTGTCTCTCAGTTATCTGTCTCTTTGGTACCAGTGCAGTACACATATGTTCATTTAGTTATTTATATGTCTGAATAAAAAAAATATTGCCCAAGTTAATCTCCAGGAAGCAAAATGAGTACGCTTATTGAGATTTCAGCCATAAAATTGCACTCTTAGTCAGAAGCTAAGCTAGTGGAAGTAAGTGTAACACTGCTAATGGGGTCTCAATCCTTCTGCAGTGACCCTTACCCCCTCCCATCCTCTTTCAAGACAAACAGCCCATGACTGCCCTTGACTCCTCCTCTGCTGCTGCAGCTCCATGCTCCTGCTCTCTCCGAGTGTGACCCTCAGTTGACAGTTCTCTCCAAGCCCCGAACTTAAGCTGCCTCTTGCTAAGCCCGGTCTGACGACGGGGGCATCAAGTGATCACCGGTCTCGGTATGAGAGCACGCCCCCCAGTGGGAGGCTTGTTATTGATCCTTCACAGCTTACAGGAAGAATTTGTCCTCAGTCTTCAAACTGTGGTCTTAGACTGACAAAGTGCAGAGCAGAGAGGAAAAACGACACTTTTAGGAGCATCAAATCATCGTAAAGTCTGAGCTGTGGTCTCTCTGATTTACACTTTTCTACCAAGGCTTGTTTCTGGTTTGCTTAAGTGGGGATCTTATATCATGCTGTGATTGACTCAAAAGTAAAAGTGATGTCAGTACAATCCCCCAGAAAACATTAATCTAGAGTGTCAAAAGACTTCGGTGGAAAACATTCGCTAACTGTTTTTGAGGCCAATGCAGTTCAAAGCTCATAGGCAGCAATGTTTCCTCCTCAATTATCAATATAATACTTATCTACTTTTCTCTTTAAAGGAGTAAACTTCACTTCTTATAGTCACAGACAGAAACTATTTGCAGCATTGTGCACGTATGTTGTATTTTTGCTAATGTAGATCTAATGGAACTGGCTCATCATCATCATAACCAGGTTTCAGAGGAGATAATGGGTAATGTAATGATTATATGCATTCTCAGTCTAAGCTACAGGAAAAGGTCAGACGAAAACTCATGAGGAATAATGGCTAAAGAAGAATCACAGGCAGTACGTTCCCTTCTGTTAATATCACAATGCTTTCTATCGATGTTGAACCGAGCGCTGACCTCAAGACAAGAGCCAAAATAATTTTATAAAGGTCAAAGATTTACTTTGTCTAAATTTTCTCTAAATGTGTCTTCAACAAAAACAAACAGTTTATGATTGAATGGACAAATGGTTTATTTGTCCTTTCAGGAAAAATCTTCTCTTCAGCTGCTGCACACACACACACACACACACACACGCATACACACACACACACACACATACATTTACACATGAATGCAGCGTGAAACACAAAATTTAACCAACACAAAATTTAACCACCACAAAATGCTGATTTGATTTCCTTGTGACTTAAGAAAATTTTTACTTTTTAGAATCCAGAGTTTGAGTTTTTATGGAAGCAAAATGTGCTTTCACTGTTCTGCCTATGTGCACAAGCCTTTGCAGTCAGTTCCTGTTCTTAAATGTGTAATGGTAATACTTTGTAGATCTGGGAAGTGAGAAAACTGAATGACTTAGTAGGCTTTGTTGGTTAATGCTAAAATTTTGTTCTTGTGACTGTTAACACACAGGGGAAGAAAAATGCTGTATCTCTGTGCCTCAGAACATGAATTATCGCCTCCTGTCAGGTAGAATTCACTCTTGAGAATTGATTTCAAGCTCAGCATCTAAAATGATGACAATGCTAAAAGAGGTATCTTAATACTGATTTAAGGGCATGAGGAACCATATTAGACAAACCTGTTGAACCTGGTCTGAATGGCACATGCGGGGACTCTTATGTTTCATAAATGCAACAAAAAAATAATCTCAAAACAAAAAAACTTTTCTGAATTCCTTTTCCAGTTTAAATAAACAAAAGCACAGAGATTGTATGAAGACAGCTCAGATTAATTTAATTGGAGAGCAGAATTGACTCTTACTGATTTGGTAGTCATAAGCACTGTATGCAAGGGCCAGTGGTAGCAGGCCGCGGTTAAACCACAGTAGCAAAAAGGTTAATACACTCAGCACATGTTGCCTCTTACAACAGGTGGTGCAGCACGTTCAGCGGCTCCCAGCATTCCAGCTTTTCCATGCTGGTGGCCCCTGGTATTCTGGGATTTACGCTGCCTCCCCTCCTTTCAACCACAGAGGCCTGACTGACAAGCTAATCGTTGGGCTGGGATCCCCTCAGCTATTGATTCCACTGCAACACAACACCTCCCAGTCAATGAAACTGCAATATAATGCTTGAGCTGCAAAGAAAAGGGGAGCATTAGCGTGTTGAGCAACTGGAAGAAATTTGCTGCTGCTGCCTCCACTGCTCGCTCCTTGCTGCAGCTGCTGGTAGGTAGAAACAGAGCGGCACAAATAAAGTAGGGAAAATGTGTCTCAGGGGGTAGAAGCTTGAAGGGGTAGGTTATTAAAAGCCACAAAGTGGAGCCCATGCTGGGCATAGAGAAATAGCCGCAGCATGGTAGAGGCACAATGGAAAAGAAGGGGGTCTGCTTTCTAAATTGTTCTAATCCTTTGAGTGTTGTATTTCATTCGGTTTTGTAGTTTGAAAACGCTGTTTTGGGCTGTGTGAATTCTTTGGCTCAACCACAAAACATCCAAAAGGGCAGGGTTTATCATACTGGCCATGCAGGTTTAACGATAAACTCTTAACTCTCTCACTAAGGTAAATATTTTTACAACATTTGAATGGAAAAATATGTATTCTTTACATGGTTTTCACAAATACCCAAAAGCCGATTTACATTAAAAGTTGTGACTAATGTTCTTTGAGGTTCTGTTTATCATCCCATAGCACCGAGTTATTTGATCACTCCCTTTCCTTTTTATAATTCAATACCCAGCTACTCTAAATATCGATCCGAGAGGCGCAATGGCTGCAACAGAAACCGCAATTAGCCGCATTACTGTTGGTTCCAGTCATTTAGTCAAGTATCCAATTTCCATGCTGTGTGAACACTTAATTAAAACAAATGTGTTACAAATATATATCGGGGATCAGCAGCCTTCAAAAAGCCTCTTGTGGCTCAGCCAGTCAATGCAACAAGGAGGATAGCAAATCAATGCTGTTGGTCACTTATGCTACAGGGATTTAATCAAACGTGAAGAGTGACAATGATGGCTGTAGAGGACAGTGAAATTATGGCTAAAAGCCTCTGTGGGAAAAGACTAAACATGATGTTAATGTTCAGTTAGACTAAAAAAAAAAAAAATCATCAGATAAATGATAAACGCTGAAGCGCTTTCGAAAAGTAAACAATACTCCAACATTGCTAAGAGCCGGCTGGAGTATTCATCTCAGTGTTTGATGGCTGGTCATGCTTTGCAGTGTTTCCATGAGTGTCCTTCTGAATGTCCATATGAGTAACAATGTAGTTACTGCGGTGTCAGCGTGACCTCTTCTGATATTTGCGGCCTGTTTATACTTGGTCCTAAACATGTCAAGATAATTGAGCGGATCATATTTGGATGCAGTCGGGGGGCTGCGCTATTTGTTTCCCCTGTATGGCATGCAAATGAATTATTGGTGGTGCAAGCTGTAGCTGCTGCTACTGTACAGCACATACACAGAGGTCAGATAGTTCATATGCACAAACGAGAACTATCACTTTAGAATTACTTAGTGTGAAAGACAACCAGTCAAATTAACCAAAACTGCCGATGACTGCCAAGGCACAATGTATCAACAACACAAATTTAGTTCCACATTAACACTGAACCCTGAAAACAACCTCCACATGCCAATGAGCATCAGGGTTGAAATAGCTTACATGACAACAGCAAACTGTCCTTTTGGCTGATATGACGCAGCAGCTATGGTTGGTGGTGATAAAGGTGGATTAAAGGAAACCAGTGTTGGCTGTCGGTATGAGACAGAGGCAATCTGTGGTCTCTGGTGTCCAAAAGAAAAAAAACAAAAAAAACACCATGATGCTAATTCTTACAACACAACATTTAAAAACAAGACAGTCTGAGGATGTATTACACTGTGGTGCTGCCACCTGCATGTTCCAGACCCAGTGCCTCGTGAAGAAAAAAGTACTGGCATCAGAACCTGTCAATTATGTGTAAATGGCTTACTGGCAAATTTTCACTTTTATTACAGAGAAAAATAAATATTCTAACCTGTGCAAAAGAGTTTCAAGAGCACATGATGTGTTGAGATAAGGGAACATTTTCGTTAATTAGATGGTGAATAAGTGTTTTTGTTTACCATTTTAACTTGTTTAGAATCTAAGTAGCTCCATTCAAGATCTTAATGCAAATAAACTTCAAGGTTTTAGACACTTTACAGCTTTAAAAAGTTTCTATACATGCTCAAACCAGTTATATCTTAAAGAAAAGTTTTGGTCTATAGTTTCAGTCATTCAAGAGTGTTTTATTTATTCCGATACACCATTTGTGGTTGCAACTGGCCAACCTTGGCAAAGGTATGGCTCTCCCCAGTGATGCCCTAATCATTTTGTCGTGTTGAAGATAATGAAGGAATCAGTAGCAGATGGTTCGAGCACCATAAATAGCAAAGGTAATTAGAGAGCCTGTCAAAATAGAATTGTGCTTTGGGGTCAGGTAAGAGAAAAAAATGAAACTGATTCAGTAACTGATGGCCCACAATCTCTCCGGGGTGTTGTGTAGAATTATTCAAAGAACGGAACAGATGACTGGATCATCTTTAGGAGAGGAGGTATCCACCAATTACTCTTTTGAGAAGGTTACCTAGAGTCAGGACTTAGGAGAGTTACTGCGGTGTTCGGCAAGTTTAAAAGAAAGCATGTTTGCTGCTAGTTTACTAAAACTGAAAAAAAGTTGAAAGGCCACAGGAATTGAGAAGTTTTGAGAATTTGTGTCAAAGGTGCACAGAGACACTGAAAAATAAAAAGTAGTGTAAGGTCAACTTTAAGATTATATTTTAAGATAGTATGAGTCATGTTTTGTTTATAGATGTAAGGAATACATTCTTCGAATGAAAAAAAATCATGTGGACATGAAGTTTCGCCAAGATGTATTTGGTATGTTGTGTTACAGCTAATGATGTCATAATTCAGGCTCATGGACACTTTAAAAGGGACTAGTCTGTGATTTATCTCTCTGTAATGTGCTTCAAGCTCCACAAACAGGCATTAATGGTCAAAATGTCCATTCTGTGCATGATCAAGTTTTATCTCTGTTTTAATGTTGCATAAAACAAATGAAAGTGTGTTTGCGGTTTTGCATGATTCATCATTTTAATATGGCAGCAGCTGTTATTATTTCTGGGCTTGTTTTCTTAAATTGTTTTAATTGGATATTAGAATCTAGGCTACAGTTTTTCAGGTCATTCTCAGGGAGACTGAAGCCAAAATATCTTGGAGTAAAAGAGGGCCAAACTGTTTTCTGACTATTCCCTGTGCCCTAACAATGAGCCTGTGCTCTGCATAAACAGCACCGCTCCTGCAACATTTTTCAGTCCTCAGCCATTTCTAGGGCAGGCTCGAACCCCTGGGACTTTACAGAAATATCCACAGTATCAGAGTGGCTTTCCTTTTTTCTGAGACTCACCATTTTTTTTTTCCAAGGGCCAAAAAAGTCAACTGTAGCTGCTCGACAGCTGACAACCAACATATTTGCTGGTTTGTGGAATTAGTTGTAAAATCAAAGCAATGCCTTACAAAAACCTTGAAGTTTACATCAACTCCAAGGATTTTGTGACTGATCTGGTTCATATTTATGTGCTGAAACCATAACTGGCAACTTCTAGGGAGACATGAGCAGGTAAACTGTGGTTTTACTGGGCTTAATTCAATTGAAGAGTCCATAAAACTGAAATCAGATTTGCCTATGTTAGCGCTGTACACCTAACTCAAGCAGCACAGTGGATTTATTTGAAGTAGTAAAATGTAAGCTTTTGCTTCATGGGTATTGTTTTTCCTCTTCTCTGATCATTTTACTATTGAAACACAAGACAAACTACATCCATTGCTGAGAAATGCTTCAACTGTAATTACAGTGAATGTAGCTGTTCAGTCCATTTGTTGACTTCAAAGGCAATAAAGTGATTCAAATGACCACAGACAGGGAAAACAGTTACAGTTTTTTTTCTAAATGTTTGCCTTAAGGTTCACTCTTTTAACTTCTTCATAGTTATTTTCAATCATTCCCTCATTTGTTGAAAGGACAGCTAAATTAGACAAAATTTTATTCATGCTGATGCTAATTTGTAGATCAAATTGAATACAACTCCCATGGTACCTGCAGGTTTCAGCAAATCAAATTCAAGACTTTTTAAGACCTTTTTAACACCACATTGAATGATTGAATGAATGAATGAATGACATTTAAGACCAAAACCCCTATAAATATAGGTGATAGTTGGGGGATTCCACTGTATTACAATCCAAACATCGTCGAGCCAACCCTCAATAAATTTGCACTTACTCATAGTCTGGTATGGGAAACATGCAGATAACGAAGTATATCAGCGGCGAGAAAGAAAGTAGCCTCTTTGCATCTCCTTTTTGGAAAAAACCTTGCGAGAAAAAGAAAAACTATGTCACATTGCGCTAACAAGTCAAAGACCTTTGAGTAACTCATTTAAGACCAGCATCTAACGTTTTTGATGAATTTTAGACGTTTTAAGGCCTTCATTTTATATACATCAGTTTAAGACTTTTTTAAGAATGCTTGGACACCCTGTCTCTGTCTAAATATTTGAAATAAAACTCAAATTTGCTTCAGTTAAACTATGAAAGCCCTTAAATACCTGGGTTAAGCACTTCCTCCCAAAAACTTATCTCTGTAGGTGATTTAAGAGCCAGAAATGGCATAAAGAAAGAAGATTAGCAGTTAGAGGATGTCATAAATAGTTTACAGACATCTTGATAAGCAGAGCAGCAGGAATGCTTCAAGTCAGCTGAAATGATTACTTCAGAGCTAATGGTTCATTTCTTTCATTGTTTTATTTTTTCTTCTGTTATTTTGTATTTCTGTTAAAAGTTGTAGTGTATGTGTTGCAGGAAAGAAGAAACTCTTACAGTCCTGCAGCGTGTAACTGTGAAAACTTGAAATGTCAGGCATAGCACAGCAAATTACTAATTTCCTGTCTGTGTGTATGGCAGCAGGAAGTCAGAGATACATCCTCCCCTCTGGCTGAAGGGAAGGAAACAGTGTGAATGGAGAGGGGATGTCACTGACCTCTTTGAGCAGAGTCAAGGCTTGACCTTGAAGCCTAGCTGACTAAACAGACGACTGAAATCACTCAGGGTTGGACAGTGAGCTCACCAGCACCATCCCCTCATGAGCTGATCTTCCTGTGGATTAAATTACATCTTGTTATCATTTCTTCAAGGAACAATTTTCGAATACAAAACACAGAAATATAGTTTTTGCCAATTTTTTCTTTTTTTGGAGGGGGGAGCTACAAATATTTTGTTTTCAATGGAAGCACATCCTTTTCTCAAAGTTTATGATTGTAATTTTAGATCAGACTGAACATAGACAGTTAACTAGATCTGCATTAGGTGCTCATCCAGTTGAATAGACTGTGTTAATGTCAGCCTAGCGCTCATCCTACAAAACCTTAACATGCTACATGTGCTGGATCATAAAGGTAAGAAGCAACTTCCTGGATTTATGAGCGTACAACGTGGGATGAAACCATTTGGTTTTTATTATTCCATTTACTCTTAGCCGGACCACAAAGTGGTTGTGAGAGCCTGTTTTATGTATTCAGCTGCCTTCCCCTCAACAAGCATGTGGAGCCGCTTAAATAAACCATCAACCAGAGCACAGCTGCAACAACAACCGATCGATCGGAGGCAGGTTACCGTCTGAACACTGCGCCGCCAGCACGCTGGCTTCAGCAGGTGGGGTGGGAGTTGTAATTTGCTGCTGAAGGGCTTTTGTGCCTGCCTGACTTCAGAAAAACTGTAACTTGTGCCTCCCTTGATAGATAGCCATGAAGGCTGATAGAATGTGTGTGTTTGGGTGAGATTCGCCGCTGTATAAACAATCGACTCCCTACCTTCCACAACATCTGGGAACTCTCAAGTATTGAGGCAGAAACAAATAACCAGGGACTTGTTAGTTTCTGATTAGATTTTAAACAACTCATCATGGCTCATGGAGTTCCCCTCACTGCGCTGCATGGCCGGCCATGGAGGAATACAGCAGAAGAAAAACAACAATGCCAAGACCAAAAACAAATGAACAAGACGGGCTCATCAGTATTCAGACTTCTTCTTTCGTGGAATATCATTACAACATGCTTCATTATTTTTTTAATCTAGCTTCAAAAAGTTTCCAACCAGTTTAAAATGAATTATTCCTAGATTAGGATTAAACCAAAGGCACAACTGCTCCAAAAAATGGAGACTAACTGGCCCTGACAAGGATGGCAATCTTTCAGTGGCATTTAATTCCCTGAATTCTGTGTTCTCACTCTCCTTAATCTCCTCGTTCAAACAAACAAGCAGCATCAGATTCCTCTTCCCGTTGGTCAACTCAGTGGTGTTTGCCAGCTCTTCTTGAATGAAGACTGTCCACACTACCAGTAATCCTCTTGTCTGTCTCAGACTACAGTCTGGACGAGCTTTGAGAGAAAAGTCTGGACCTTTTATATTTGGCTCAGGAAAAGTGGAGGAATTTCTTTTTGTATCACAAAATTTCATGTATCACACAAACTGCATTAAGTGTATCTGCTTTCAGAAGAAGATTTAAGTATTAGTTTCAATTATAGTGAGTCACAAGGGATGCTCTAAAGGAAACTTCCCAAAATTAGAGACTCATAAAGCACTTTTGATGCTTAAAGGGATTGAAAATCAGTTTAGATTTAATTTTATGGCAGCACATGCTCTAAAGTATACAGGTGCAGCTTTTGAGAGTGACATCATCACGCTTTGACAACTTTTATTAGCACAGCTGCAACCTGTGTACCCAGCTCTGCAACAAGCTGCAGTAAAACACAATATGCAACAAACTATAGCTGGACATGTTCTCACTGTGTGTCTGCTGTCTGTGCATGCCTTTGACTTACATTTACACATTCTTCCTCTCATTCTGGCTCTCTTTCACACACACACACAAGATCAAACAATCGTGTTGGTTTCAGCTGAACTTTTGCACTGCAGCACAGCGCAGGTTCTGCCCCTGCAAATCCGGTTGCTAGACAATCTAAGCCAATTACAGTATGAGGGCAAATGGTTAACCTCTATAATATACATTTCCCAGCCTCTTTCTCCGAGCTTGCTTGTCATCCCCCCGAGGAAGAGTTATGCACCAGGGCCCAGTGTCCCAGGCGACCCAGTTTGAATTGGCTCAATTCATTAAGCCGGGACCTGTGCACAAGCCCGAGTTCACACGGCGAAGACACTTGCAGCAAACAGCTGCTGCACATTCCTGATGGGAGGGCCAGGCAGATGTCCAAGGAAAATCAAAGGGAGAGACAGGGGAAAGTTTATGAGCCAGCGTTTGCCAGCCTCAATGAGAAGCTCTCCATCCCCTCCTCAAAGACAGGGTGCAGCTGGCGGAACTCGTGGCCCCGGCCGTGTTTGTGGCTCTCCTGGTCCTCTCCCCTCACTCTCTCTCCCACTCACAGAACTGCAATAGCTCAACACGCTGACTCTATCAGTTGTCTCTTCAGTGCTCTGTGTTTGAACCACAAACACTTTGGCACAAGTAGAGGTGGTCTGGCTCAAGGCTTCAGCATAATCATTAAATTTTATCCCTTCTGCATTGTTACACTGAACCGATTCATTGTTCACCGTTAAACCTAAAAATAAAAGTTAAGACCGTGAAACTGTTAGAAAAAAAAGCTATGTGGGAAAGTTGTGGAAAACATGAAGTTTGATGCCTCTTAAGTTCAAGAACATTTCATTTTTTAGATCAGATTTAGTTGTGTAAGTCAATGATTTTTTGAAAGTACACAAAAATGGCATGTAACATCTTTAGATTTTGTCTGGATAAAAATATTTGTATTATTTTAAAACAAAGGCCCGGATCTAAAAGAGCTGCATGTCCACACTTGCAGATATAAGATATAGGGTGTCCATAAGGTCTTTTGACAGTTTAAAAAAATATATTTTAAAGGCAGTTAATAAGATATCCTGACCAGGTTTGTTTTATTGTAATCAGCGGTTGTCAACGTTTTTTTTTTTTTTTCCACATGTAATACACCTCTAAATGGGCACCATTAGTTGCACAAAGCACATCCAGATGGTACTCAATTTTTTGTCATGTTCGCAGTAGCACAGCCTCATCAATTGTGGCAATGGCATTAAAAATCTTCTGTTTTCCATAAATTTATTGTGCACAAACTGAAGGACATGATAGTGGGTCTCTTCCATACTTAGTTCTGTAGTTTTGCTGAGTCTGCACATCTGAATTTGTCTCAATAAACCATGATACACATTCTCTCGAGGAGAAGCCAATTTGTAGGGTTACATTTAACAGTACATCTTTCACCATGTGGATACCTGAAACACACAATTTTAACGTGATTAAAAACTTTGATAAACATTGAAAAGAAAAAAATCTGTTTAAGACATCTCATCAACTACCTTTGTAATCATTTTTTTTTAAATTGTAAAGACACTTAATGGACATCGGGTATATCAGGTATAATTTTCAATCTCTTATCAGAAGAACTCTGATTTTTGAAAGGAAATACTCATTTCCTATTTCTGATGAAATTATTAGAAGCACTGACATTTTCCAATAAAACTGCTTCTGTACAGTACATTCCAAGGCTTATGGTTTTTCTCTATTCGGTGGGACTAAACAAACCTCGACACTTGATCCACAGATCGTTCAAAGAAAACTCTCAAACAGCACAGTGCCCCCAGCGCTGTGCACCCCTCTCATTCATCACTTTACAAACAAGGACAGGAGCATGGTCATGCTTCTTCTTCTCTCTCTGTGATACTTTCTCTTTGTCCTGCATGTCACCTCCTCACCCACTGTACTGTCTTAGCCCCCTCCCTACCCCTCCCTCATCTCCTCCACTTCCCTCATCTCCACCACTGCTCCACTGCACACAAACACAGCATGATGCCTGTTGTAATCACTGTTGGACACAATTTCAGGGACAATTTGAAGACTATTTATTATCCCTGGTCAATAAAAATCTGAGGATGAGCTTTCTTTGAGATGTTCTTTTCAAAACCTATACAAAATTAAATCCATCATATGATTGTTAATTATTACTTCTTTTTGATTTATTTATTCATTTGGATATTTTAGATGAATGTAATAAATATATTGCTTCAACATAATTTGAACTTGCATTGCACAAGAGGTGCTCATGTCCTTTAAACTACAACCTCACAACCTGGAGCGCTCACTTATCTCTGATGTAAAACAGAGTCAGACATATGACCAGCATTTAATCTGCAGTGGTGAGTAAGCTCCTGCCTGGTTATTAAATTGAATATGGAGCCTGAGAGTACGACTGCTCCCCCCAGGGAAACAGTGATAAAACTCTGGGTAAACGGTACTGCATCCATTCGTGGCCTCTTCAGATTAGGTGGATGGGACAAACTCCCCTCCGGGGGAAAGTTCCTCTGCAGGGCTCCAGGTAACACAAACCTCTTAATCACACATGACCCAACAGCTAGGAGAGAGTTAAGCAGCAGCATGGGGCCTCCCATCGGGTTCCCTCCCTTCCTGCTGCATCATTAGCAGGGGCACATGGTCTGCCTGCATCCATCTCAGTGTTTACAAACAGCATCAGCAGAGACACGCCTGGGAAACCACAGCTTATTTTTGAAATGAGCTTATGATGAGTTGGACAGAGTTGAAATTTAAACTAATCTGGATCACAAAAATGTAAAATGAAGCAAAGACTTTGGTGTAAACACCAGTAGTCTGTCATGCCAAATGTGCTTAATCACATTTCAGCTTGAATATTAAAGAATAGATCCGTTTTAACAAAGTGCAATAGTGTTTTTAGTAGCAGCTACAAATCATTTAAAGCACAGAGTAAGTTTTTCTACAACAATTTGTGTTTGGACTTTATTGTTAAGATTTCTCCTTCAACATAGTTTTCGCAGCACAGACACACACACACACACACACACACACACACACACACACACACACACACACACACACACACACACACACACACACACACACACACACACACTGTGTTCATTTATCAAAGAGAACTTTACAGGTGAAAAACCTCCTGAACAGTGGTTGAAGGTTTATATGTCATGAGCCATTAGGGTGACCCAGGGTGGTGTTCATGTCAGAATAAGAGTGTGTGTGTCCTTGGAAAGAGCAAACAGCAACTATCACATTTAGAAGAAGAGTCTAAATATAACTTACTTCACTTTATATGTGACAGACCCAGGATTTTCTAATTTTTTTTTCTTGGTGAGGTACAATCTCAGATCAGCGAACTATTGTCCATGATAAATTCAACTGCATACTTGCTTGACTATTTAAAGATAATGAAGTGCCAAGTATTTTCTCTTTTAATGCCTGCAAAAAAGGCTTTGTTTACTCTTCTAGAAATATAAAATATTTCATAGAATAACTGCAATTTAATGATATATTAAAAGACATAATTATACATTTAAAAAAGAACAAAAAAGACTGATCAAGTTGGCATGGGAGGGTCAAGAAAATGGGCAAAACTTGGTCAAAACTGCTTTTTTTATGATGATGTCAGGTTAGAATGCGCATATAAATATAATTCAAGTGTTGCGTAAATAACCTGACTGATTTATGACTACTCAGCAGTTTTGTCCTGTGTTTCTTTTCCTTTTCTGGCTGCTTGTAATTTGGGTTTATTTTGATGACATGGATAAACAAAAGTACACTGTGTGCTATTACTCTGAAGATCTTTATGACTTCCTGACAAACAGCTTCCCCCCCATTAACAAAAGCATCATGTGCAATATAACTGAGCTGAGAATAAAAGCATTGGTACATGTTAGATGGGGAATTTTTGGTGGAAAAACAGAGTGTCTGAAATTTCCTCCTCTTTTCTTGATGATGTTTACATTCTTATGTTGGTTGGAATGTACAAATCACATAAAGTGTTTTTTAGACAACGATTTAGACCACAAGAGACCAGAATGTAAAAGTGTGCAGATCATTTAAGTGAAACCTCTACTGTAAGCTTTAATAGTGTGATGGCTCTATTATACATAAAAGATGTGTCTGACACCTGTTGATTCTAACACAAAAGTGAGTTAGTAGTACAGTACAGGAATAATACACTTGCATAAACTCAGTGTCTGATTATGAGATAATTTTTTTCCACATTAGCAGTTTAATCTGTCATGTTATTTGTAACATTTCAAAGTGTGCAGCTTTGGCAACAACTTCTGCAGGGGTCAAAGGCTAAAGGAGGTCTTTAAGACCTGGGGCAGTGGGTCCACGGGCTGGAATGCAGAGGGAGGCTTGTAAATTAGAGACCTAATGAAAACTCTCTGGTGTCCAACTGAAGCAATCATCTGGTTAAAATCAAACAGTTATTCCACTAATTTCCCTGTCGCTCTCCTCATGCCCTGAATGCCTAATTTGGGAGAAAAGTGCATGTTACATTTTACACACCTGCAGCTTGAACCCAACACTGTGATGTGTTCAACTTTCACTCCACTTATTTTTAAAAGCAGTGTAAAAACAATAAATCATTGCGAAGAAACTCATAATGGTGTCTGAGCTGACTAACTGGTTGTAAATAACCGAATAGGCACAAACAGCTTGAAAGCTGATATCTCTTACAAAGCATAAAATACAAAATATTTACTGCTAAGAGACTTTTTTGTACTCAAAGTGAAGTCAGTATTATTCAACATAAAAATATTTTCAGGGATAAAACTGATCAAAAGAGGAGCACTTTCCTAAAAGAAGTTAAAAAAGTCTCCTCAAAGATGTGGTCACTACCTTCCTTGGAGTTATTCAACCTTTCACCCAGTGGGCCCCCCGAATCTGACCTTTAACCAGATGCCATTTGCTTAAAATCTCCCTGCCAGTTTCAACCTCTGGAATCTGCAACACATTATGAGGGGAGGAGAGAAGAGAAGAGAGGGGAACAAAGGCAGTAGATTAGGACCAGCCTGGTTATTAGTTTGCTGATACTGTTTTACAAGGGTCAAATGCAACGATAGGGAAAACAAGCTGAGGAAGACGAGGTGTTTCAGAGGCTCACAGCACAGAAAGCTGATAGAGCAGTAAGAAATGGCATGTGGATGCAGACTTTCACTGAAATAAAATACAACAAAAGCAAGAAATTTGCTACTGCATGTAAAGGATTTTTTGGACAATGCATTTTTCTTTCGTATACATCTGCAAGTGTGTGTTGTAAAACGTCAAACAGTCTGTAAGTGCACACCTTGGTGAGGGGATTCATGCAGAGTGAACATCAAAATGTCAATTCCTCCTGGTCACTTCTCCTCTTTGCTCACTTTAAATGTCTTTGTGTATTTTGCTCCCCCTCAATCTCGTATTATCTCAGTTAGAAAGTGTGTTTTTACCAGGGAGGGCGGCAGTGAGTGGAGGTGCTGATGTATTGAGCAAAGTTGCTTGTCTTTGCTGAAAGCTTTTGTTTCCTGGGGCTCTCTATTCATCACAAAGCCTTTGGTGGAAAGAGACATAAAGACAGACTCTGACCCTGGTGTGAGCCCTTTGACCCCTGTGAACCCAAGGGGACAGATTTTCAGCAACTGTGCAATCACTATTAGTTGACCGCAGGCTCTGTGGTGGAAAATGGCTGGAGCCAGACAAAGTGAATGAAGGGACATGGTGGGAAAATCTGGTAATTTATAGGAGTTGGGAGTCTATTTCAAAAGAGGGGATAGTGGATCAGCTGACATGTGGGGTCAGAGGTGATGTTTGGGCATGATTTCCTGCCGGTGTTACTGTAGCATCTGTGTGTTAGACGTCTGGGACTGAGGCATTTTGACCCTCAGGGATGTGATTGTGAAAAGAAAGACGTAAAGACTACAGTTAGGATTCTGGATGTCAATGACCACATTTGACAAACAGCCCAGTGACCAATATAAAAACCCCACACTGCTGACAAAACTCTATCATATATCGTGAGTTGTGGCAGCCGATCTAATTATTATAATGGTTAATGTTACATTAAATCTCTGAGTAAACACTGTTTTAATAACTTACAATGACAACTTTGAACACTGCTCTTCATTAAATTCACTTTGAAAGACAAAAGATCCTCCTGTAAAACGGCACCGGTCGCAGCTCCCCTCCTCTGAGACCGGCTGTGATGAAGTGGATCGTTTTGGCTCTCGCACTGTCATCTACAAGTGTCTGAGTAAAGAAATACTGGGAGTCCCCAGCCCCAGGGCTGGCCATTAAGTAAATTGGCCTCTCTAGACCTATAGCTGTGTCACTGTCCGTGACGAGCTGCCACCTTTTTGACCCGCAGAGAGGAGTCCAGTGCTGACCAGCAGCTGTTCTGTGGGCTTGTCTTTCCAAGCCTGGGAAGTGGCTCCTAATTAGCCTCCCACACCCATAAATGTGTCCAGTAGGTCAGTCACTCTGGGCTCATTGATCGCACTGATGTGTGCCGTGCTGAGGTTTGACTTAAGCTCCTTCATCAAAACGAATGAGGTGACACAAGCAGTATGCATGTGTCAATAACCGGAGCAAGTGCCTCGAAGGTAAACATCTTACAGAGGTGGATAGATGAGGCAGCTGACAATCTTTATTTTGCACAGATTAAGTGTATATCAAACAAAAGAAGAGTTCTAATCAGAGGGTGTCTTGAATTTAGAGGTGAAACAGGATGAAAGCAGAATATTTCCTGTACTGTTGCCCTGAGATTTATCTCCAAGATCCTATTACACACATCATGACCGGGTCAATAGTGACTTCTGCTTATGACGTTGATGATAAATGGACAGAGCTACACTCAGCCTGAGCACAATATCATCTCTAGAGTGTCACACACAAGCTTCTCTTCTGCACAAGCCACATGAAACAAATCTTCGGGGTCTGCCCTCCACAATCAGTCCTCCAGATATTTTTCTCGTCCTTTTCTCCCCTCCATGAGATGTTTTTCTTTCATTTAGCTGGCCTCCACCAATAAAAATGCGAGCCAATTTTCCAGCGCATTAACCCAAGAGATCTCTAATACACAAGAGTTTTGGTGCAAAGGGGACGGCAAGGCCTCATGGAAAGATGGATGGGCCTGCGGACTAAGAGTGGGCAGTTTTCCCACTGCCCTGGTCTCAGCCTGGGACAAAGGCCTCATTGAGTGTGATGCTTGACATCAGCATCATAAACTAGTCATGGCCACAAAGACTCTGACACTTTAAAGTACCAGCTACTGCCGCTTTCTTTTCTCCTGCTGTAACAGCATTGCTCAGGCTAATCACGTCACTGGCAGTTGTTGCTTTCTTTACTGCATTAGATCAGCCAATACAAAGACATTCAGTGGTGAAGAAAAATATAATTTACATACACATACATGAATGTATGACTTAATTATCAAACTCATTTTTCTCTGAAGGGGTTGGGGCAAGTTCTAACCTAATCCAACCCATTCTTATTTAAATCATTACAGAAATGTTCTGCTGCCAGACCAGGAGAAAAAAAGTACCGTGTTATAATGTGAAAACTTTTGCATGATACTAAGTCCATACATTGTAAAGATAAAAAAAGTTGTGTTTACTCAAAATTTCGAGGCAACTGTCTGTTCTGGATTTTTGAGTTTTTAGGTTAACTTGAAATTCTGAAAATTAAAAGCACTGGCAAGATTTGATCCTCTGACTTTCAGACTGGTAGATCGTATGTACCAATGCACTACATCTACCAACGCACTTTGTAAACTACAAACAAATGAAGTACATTTAATCGAACTAACAATAATAGTTTAACAACCTAAGTAATCTCACTATAACATAATAATTCAGTGACATAAAATGACGTGATAATAACTGACACCCGAGTTCTAATTTTGTACCACTAGTATGCAAATGATGAGGCCCACATCCAATGTTTTGAGCTGGTATTAATTTGCAGTGAAAGCAAAACTACCGGTGTCAAAATTTCGAATATACAAACTTTAACACTTAACTTTGTTTAAATGCCTTTCAAGCCTATTTTTACTGAAGAAAGTTTATCACCTTCAACATGACCTTGCAAAAGCCTTGTCTCTAGTTATATGTTCTGATTGTGATCCACAACTTAAAACGAGATATTTAGCCCTTAAATAGGATATCATTAAATGCTATGTCTCAGCTTCTCAATTTGGTTGAGCAGGACCAAATTGATTAATGGCACATCAAACTCTCTATGGCAACGTCACATGGGCCAATAAAGTTAAGCATTGAGAAGAGAAATCTGTATTATTCATTGTCTTCTTTGCCATGTAACCAATCAGATGGTACTATGGGTAGGACGATGCTGGAGACAGAATCGTGACAGCAGACAGAGAGGCATAGCTGTATGAGAGCCAAAATAACCCAGTTTTAAATTGATCTCTTAATAGGCCGAGTATTGATTAAAAATTCAAATAAATAAAAAAGGCCAATGCCAATATGAGTAAAAATACCAATAACCAGCCCAGACTGATAATTGGTCTGTCCACAGTCGTTTTTTGTTTTTGGTATGGCAGCAGTGCGTTTCCATAAATTCTATCCCCATGTTATTTGCTATATGATGCAGCACTTCTTCTTGGTTGAGCGCATGGTATGCAAATAAATGATGGCCTTTATTAAGGTGGGGTACACTTTGGACCATAACAGGGCAAAGATTGTGGATTTTTCAGCCCCCTTAATATTCCTCTACCATAAATAATATTTAGTTATGAAGAAGTATCTTGGATTGAAGTTACAGGATTTCTTCAACAAAGAAAGATCATGCAATAAAAAAATCCTCATAGCCCAATACCCTTAAAGTCACAGCATCAATAACCCAAGGAGATTTAGGTCAGCCTCTGTCAATGCAAGTCTGATCCTCAAACATGATGTCAGCTCAAAGCCAGTTTCAGATTCTCAATGTCATAGAAAAAGGCAAGGGTGCACTTTAACAGATTAAACACTAAGAGCCAGACAACTGTGCTGCCAGGGAGGTGCTGATGGATGCAGTCACATTCAATATGAATTCATGCCTGATTGCAACAAAAAGTAAGGACCATGCTGCATGAAACGCAAAAAAAGGGAGATGTTTCACACCTCAGTTTTTAGAGGAAAAAGCATTGTGTTTTAAATGTAGACAAAACAAAAATGATGTTGTTGTCTGGCAAAAAAATCAAAGCTTCCAAACTTGCAATCAATTAGTGCCCTTGAGGAAATGCAGATAGAATTTGTATCCCATTACAGATTCCTTGGTATTTTAATTGATGACTCTCTAACTTTTATTTTTACATTCAGCCGCTCATAAAAAAGTTGAAACTGAAATTGGTTTTTATTTTTAAACCAGATCTTGCCTTTCCTTTGAAGGCAAAAGGAAACTTGTTGCTGCTACTTTACTTTCTGTGCTTGATTACGCAATGTTGTGTATGCACTCCTCTTCTCAAAGCCTGCACGCTCTGCGTACTGTAACATGGAGCTTTGAGCTTCATCACCAGTTTTAAATCAATCACTCATCACAGTTTACTCTATTCTTGTGTAGGGTGGTATTCTTTGCCATCCAGTGGACTAAACATCTGTATTTTTTCCATTTATAAGTGTATCTTAGGTCTGCCTTCCTCTTGGCTCCTCACTTACATGGCACAGAAAACTGCAGGAGCTCATGGTCTTGGTTCACGAGATCTTACCGCTGTCTGCTCTGGGGGTCAGGACTAAACTTGCGAAGAAGACTTTGAAGTTTGCTGCTCCCTTTCGGTGGAACAACCTATGGAAAGACTTGTGAAGCTTTGTGAATTGTGCTCACTGGATGCTTTCAAACATATCCTGAATGATTTGAAGGCAGATGCATCTGTCTGCAGGTGTTTTGTCTGATGTTTTGAACCCTGGGGGAAGTTTTTATGTATTCTTGTTGTTCTAAGAGTGGTTTTTGTATTTGTATATGTTGTGATTATGTGACTGCTGCCGCTTGTCTTGGCCAGTACACTCTTGGAAAAGAGTTTCCTATTCTCAGTCTCTATCTAAATAAATATACATATATATATGACACATAGACATAAGAATATTCAAGTGGATCATTATTTAAGACGACAAAGTCAGACTGAAGTATTAAAAGATGACTCTTAAGACTGAAATTAAGCCTTTTTCTGACCATTTCATTTTCAAGTTGGTTCACACATGTGGCTTAGAACAGCTTAAAACCTAGAATAAAATCCTAAAATAGAAAAAAATGAAAACAGGAAGATAAACTGTCTCGTAAATGCTCCAAATGTTCACTTAAATCCCTGCCTAGGTGTCTATATTTCACTCTTTTACATCAGTCTTCATTGTCTACATTGATCAGCTCATAATGGTGTTTGACTTGAAGCAATAATTGCTCTCGAGGGTCCTGGCTGCAGTTCATTAGAAGACAGAGGTTCCTATCAGAGAAGAGTCTGTGAGAATGACAGTGATATTATGTTTGTATCTGTGTGTGTGTGTGTGTGAGAGAGAGAGAGAGAGAGAGAGAAAGGGGGTGGGGGTAGTTGGTGTTGCAGGGTGAAGCTCAGACTGAACTCATATACAGGGAAACAGCTGCTTCACATTGCTAACCCCTGGAACAATGTGAAGATAGTATGTTTAGACAGGTTTGGGCAAGTATGGAGGTCAACAAACCTTTAGGGAAGATGTCAGTCCTCGCTGTCAGCCGCTGGAAACACACAATTACATCAGTCCTCACTGGCATCCACTGCAGATCCACTGTGCACGAATCCTGCAGGGGGAAATAAGACTTTGAAGAAATTTCATTTTTCTCTGATATAACTGCTGTTTATTTCCTCTGTGTTTTGTTACAGGGATACAATTCACAATAAAGTGGTAGAGCACCTGTCACTGATGTTATCCTGCATGGATACAGAGCAGTCTGACTTGGTCTTAAAGGCCTGCAAAGACCTCAAAGAAGTGTGAGACTATTCAAGTGACCTCGCAGCTGCCCTGTGGTACTATAGGCTGAAGTGCTCCTCTGTGTTTTTGTCACCTATTTACTCAGGCATGTGTAACCGATCCTTCACGTGTTTGGGGAAAAAAAAAAGAATGCATCAAGGTCTGGAGATTATCACCTTTTCCAGCTGGCTCACATGTGCATTTGTGTCTATATTTAATGCAGTGTAATGATGAAGAATGAGTTCTTAGTGGGTCACTTCAATACATTATCACAGATTCAGTGCACTCCTTCTTTTCTTTGTCTATTTATAAAAACTTTTCCTTTTCCATCAATCGCAGTCCATTTGTTTTAAAACCCATTCAAAGATATCAGTTTTTGGATCCATGTGAATTGTTTTGATGAACTGATAAGGTAAGATATTCTGAGATTATGTCTCTTCTTTCTGAAACCAGGATCCATGTTGCCCCGTCTCTTGAATGACTGTGGCATTATTCTGTTAATAGTTATCTGTCCTCAAGTCCTTGACCTTCTTGAATTGTAAACACGTTTTTTACACCACTCTCAGCACTCTTTGACCAAGGGAGTTTTGTCGACTGTGGGGCCCAGAGATAAGCGAGCTGGGGCTGAACCTGTTCCGGCCTGCACTGCCCTCTGCAGCACCTCTGCTCCACGCTCAGTCAAATTTCTCCCAGCGCTGCCGGATCACATGGGTTAATCTCTCCTGACCCCCGACTCCTCAAAAGCACAAGCCTGGCTCTTTTGGACTCAGTCCCGGTTTGGAGCGCAATGCAGCGCAATGGAAGAAAGACCTCACAAACAACCCCCTCCCCCTTGTTCACTGGCACCAGTTTTCAGACTTCAGAATAGTGAAGATAAGGTACAAGAATGTCAGGAAGTCTGACACCAATGAGAGGTATGGTAAACAAACAGTTGCAGACGTCTGCCCGCATCCCTGGCCCCTTAACGGCCTTCAATTCCACCCTTTTAAATGTCAGCCTGTGAAATATGGCTCTTCAGTGAGGCGACTAGTTAAACAAATCAAGCTGCATTACACAAAACAGTCAAATTATTGCCATATAATAATATTTTTAAAATGATTTAAAAAATGAATCATGTAACCTTATCGTTATTTCAACTTAATTAGTTATTACTCTTAAAAATCTTCATTATTCAACTAATGGATCTAAAAAATATCACATTTGTGACTAAACATATTTACTGTCTAACATATAGCAAAAGTGTAATTTTAAATGTGTTATTGCAGTCTGGACTTTTAATATGATTTAAAGCTCCTGTGAGGAGTTTTTCGTCTGGTCATGGAATGGACAATAAACTAACACTGGAGCCTCATTATGAGCTGCAAGAGCAAAAAAAAAAAAAAGTCCATCAACATCAAGTCAGACTATTTCCATATTGTTATATTTAATGCATGAAACTACTGCAATGGGGCAGTTGCCAGACCATGCTGCACAAACCCTTTTTTAAGTGCTACTTTGAAAATTGATGGCAAGAAGACATAAAAGTCACGTTTTGTCTATGGGGGCACCGAAACTGATACAAAATGAAAATTCTTCACAGGGGCTTTAGAGAGGACAGGTGTTCTTTAAAAAAGTAACAAATAATTGTCCACATCAGAAATTCTCCTTTCGAAGTTCTGTACAAATACGCCGACTGTACCCCTTTGCCAAGACACTTAAGTCCCCATCAAAAAACTCTCTGTGGGAATTTTCCTCTGAGGTGGTGCTGAGAATGAACACTGACAATTCTATAGGTTTGAGAGTTAAGGGAGATTTCTACAGGGAGACTAACGCTCTGATATCCTTCCCAGGTACTTTGATCCCTGCAGTGTAGTGAAGCAAAGAGCCAATCATTCTTAAGCACATAAAAGTTAACAGAGCATGGCCTGGTATTTAGCTTTATGTTTATCTGTGTTATTAATGTGGGCATGAGGAGCGCGGCCCGTCACTGCGGGTCAGATTGGCAGGTGCTGAGCGGCTCTGATGCTGTGATTTCACAGCCTCTTTGCTCTGGGCTTCAGGTGAGTGAAATGATGCCTGCTTTAATAGGGGACCTCAGACTGACATGTGTAGGAGGATCATACGCCTTAACAACAACAATTGTCACACCTGAAACACAGCTTTAAACTTTTTACCTTTGTCCCTCAAAGACGACTTAAAAGGTGGGAAACGTAGTAATGAGTGTTTTGAGAGCTTTATAGACATAATTTGTTGATCTGCTAAATAGTCAGTGCTTTGAGAAGAGATAGCATCTGAAGGGAGGGGATAAGTGAGTGGCAATGGGAGAGAGCCAGATAAAGAAATGTGAGCTCGTTTTTACACATTCTCTGAAGCCACAGGCAATCCTGATGAAGATGATAGAGGGAGTCTCTGATTAACCATCCGGTAAGCAGGGTGTATGTCCCTGCCAAGGCAGACAAATGGAACTATTGTAGTGCTATGACAGTCTTTGATCAGTGCTGTGTTCAGGGAGATATCTTCATCACAAGTGCTCCTTGTTGAGGCTGTCACAGGCTAGCAGGCAGACGTATTTGCACTGTATTAGATTCCATAGGGCATCCATATACAATAATTACATAGAACAAATGAGCGCCTTCAGGCCAGTTTAAACATTAAAGCGACTGATTTGTCTCTGTACTTATCCATGTTTTATTTAGCCACCAGAAGGCCATATGTTTATAGAAATAGTTCCTTGATCTAAAAGGCTCAAGAGCACATAAAGATAAATGTCAGATTCATAACAAATTGATAATACAAAGTGGCTCATCTGAACCGTTTACTTAACTCTGTAGACTTCAGAGGCATACTAGCAAAAATAAAGATGTTGAACAGCCGACTAATTGACCTATGCAGACGGCAGAAAACTTTTCACAGCCAGAGCCCCTCTGTATGCTTCCACTGAATATGCATGGGGCTAAGCACAGTCTAGTCTGAGCCATTAATAATCTTGTCATCGTGGTCCATGACTCCAGAAGTTACTCAGTTATTGCCTTTTTTTTGTAATCTGCTGGATTCTGGCAACTTCTCGTAACTACAAATGTCCTAGCCAGTGTCTAAAAGGGGAAAAACTCCTGAAATGAAAGCAGCAGTGCACTTTTCTTTGCCTGGATTAAACATACGTACAAAATAAATCCCGGCTGTACATTTATAGTGATGCCAGTGTGTGAGCATGTGGGAGCTCTATAGCAAGTAACTATCAGGAGTGAGAAAGCAGGGGGTAAGAAGACTGACGCAAGGTAGCATTTGCAATTGGGAGGTTTTGGTTTCAGGCTCTCCAGTCATCAATCATCCTGGGCCTATTCTGTTCTTTGACAGCTCCGTACAAGGCTTGACATTTAACACTCACGACCCTGGACCAGGCTGTGCTTGAGACCGCAGACTTCAGAAGCACAAAAATTGAATAGAATGACACTTTTCCCCTCTTCAGTAAGTAGTAAAACTGAGGCAAAGCAGATACAAATTAATAATTCCCATCTGCAATACACTTCACACTGGTGAAATTACTGTTTAAAGCCCTGTGTCCCCCCTCTGCCCCTCACTCTGACATACACAAAAGCAGTAAATGAGAAAGTCAAGAGGCCTCAGGGCCTATTAGACTAAATGCTAGCATGCTTTTTTTTTTTTAACTTGTAGATGGACCCTGTGAACTCGGTGAAAGGCGGCTTTGAAACTTACAGCCCACGAAATCATTAGTAGTGTTTTGAAAAAGGCAGAGCAAAGATGTTTTTGTAGCTTAAAGTCTCAGTTAGCAACGCAGCATGATGAAATCTGGATTACTTGTACAAATTTCAAATGACGAGGAAACATCTCCCTGTCCTTAAGCTGCCTCGGATATTACACTCATTCAAATTTCCAAGGGGAAATGAGCTTATGTTTTGTGACCACATTTGGTTTTCCGCCTTTTTGGGTCAGTAGGTCACTATAAACAGAGTAATAATATTGGAAAAACAGTGCTTTGATAATAACTGACACGACCTGACATCAACTAGATAACAGAGCACTTTGGCCTATAAAACACCAGATTTATGAAATTTGAACAGGCTCTTTTTTTTTTCAATCAGCACATCTGTCAGTCTGAGCTGCCAAATGTGACCTACCCTAAACTACAAAAACTGGTTCAGCAGCATTATATAACAACCATACACACACACACACACACACACACATACACACACCTCTTTCCTTTCCCCCTATCACACACATATCTGTGACCCATGATAACTCCCTATTCATATATTTACACTGTTTTCTCTCAGGCCGTACAAGCATGAGCCCAACTGTCTTGCTTCTCTCATGGATTTAGTACATGGACAGTGATAACATCGCCTGGACATCAAGCATATCCATTCACTCCTTTGTCAGGGAATTGATAGCTTCTTTTGGATTGCGCAAGTCGCAGAAGATCTCTTCCATCTTTGTGTGCGATATGCTCTGCTAGCTGCATACTAAACATGTTGCCAGACAACTGGTCATGTCTTAACTGAGAAACTGGCAACTATTGTTCATGCAGCTATTGAACGTGCCTCTGACGACTCCAAGGGCAACCTTTCATTCTGTGCAAGGTACTATAGCTCTTAAGCTATTTTGTATGTCCTCGAGAGCAATTCACGTCAAAACAAATGCTTCTTGTGTGGACAATTATGGAACAATACAAAAATTAGCAAACACACAATGGTTGCATAAAAATGTTTTATTTTTAATCCCCAATTTTTGTACAAAAAAAGAAGTTATCTGAAATTTTACCATTGAAACATACAAGGCAAGTCTCCTGCGTGAGGCTTTGATGTCTTTTTAAATTTGTGCTGCATACTTGAGTGCAAACACACTCTTCAACACACAGACACAGCAGTGCAGATTGTTGTCCAGACGATTGGTTGTGATGTCAGCATAGAAAACCTCTTTTCTGAGAAAGATTCATCAGATTATGACCAAAGCCAAGCCTTTCTTGCAACACTCCACTAGCTGCACCATATGGTTGGGTCCTAAAGCCATGGGTGGAGGGTTTAATGACAGAGCGGATGTGCAGCGCACATGCCGAGGGATGTTGGGGAGGAGGGGGGGATGGGCTAAAAAAAACACTCATCAAGTCTTTGGCCTGGAAAGGCTGCACAAGGTCAGCTGTGCGGTGGGGGCTCGGTTAGGGAGCCAGACACATGTCTACAACAAAAGGCAGGTGACCAAAGCTAAAGTTTGTGTATAGAAAGTAAAAGAGTGTACATTAAAATACCTTCCAACCTCACGGAGAGAGTCCTTGCGCAGTATTTTTAATATTTAAATATCCATCTCAGTGCTGACCTGTTTAGTGATTATTAACAACATCTTTCTCCAAACACACCAGGTCGATAACATAGGCACACCACCAAAATATAGCGACATGGAGATCCAATCCTCTTGGCAAATATGCACAGCTGCCAGTGTGGGGTGTAGGGATGAGTAAACAAAGATGGACTCATAATTAATGTTTACTGAGGCTGATGCAACTGCATGACATTTCTAGTCCTGCACGACTTGTCCACTGACCACAGATGATCTCTTTAAACACTTTCTTAGTCAGACGTCTCTCTTTTTGGTTTACAAACACGTTCAAACATTGCAACTTAATTCTCATCAATTGTGGAAACTTAAGTTCTCATTTCAGCCACTGAATCGATCAGATGTTCAGAAAAAAAGAAAAGTTGTAGTTCAATACTGACGTGAATTTGAGCGCATCTGATTCTCTGCCCTCTAAACATGATGAATATGTATATTTATAACCTCTAAGTTTTGCAGGAAGAAATCACTTTGTACTCTAGTTGGTGCATACCACCACAGACACAGCTTTAGGTAATATTAGCCCAGCAGTGGTGAGGTGGGACATGGGGCAGCCCGAGGCACAGCAAATGATTGATGGAGTTGGGGTTGGTCTATAAAGGTCTGCAAAGAGTGCTTGGAGATAATCAGAGAGAGGGTGTCTGCAGGCCTCATAACAAACATACGCACACCCACGTACGCACACACATGCGTCGACTCAAGAGAGAGAGCAAGAAAGAGAGAGAGAAAAAGAGAGAGAGAGGGAGGGAAAGAGAGAGGTGAGATGGGAGCTTCCGAATTATTAAGCAGACAGAAGCACTGATGATGAAACTCTGGAGGTTGGGCGTAACAAGAGGCACCTTACAAGGGTCAGGACCTTTTCCTTGCTGGGTGTTTTGTTCTTTGTACCCCCCTCACAACATCACCTTCCCACCTTTGTGTTCACTGGGGGGCAGGTGAGCGGGGGGGGTTGTGTTACATCCCTGTTTATCTGCTCATGACCTCTAGCCGGCAATTCTGCTCTTGATAAGAGGAGGGCTCGCCTCATAATGTGCACGGCAGCTGATATCAGCCCTGTATCCTTGTGAAATTGATTACCGAGGCCCAGGGAGCGTGCAGAATATAATAAATAGAGATGACACATAAGGCACACATGGACTTGTAGGCTGATGGGTAACACTGCCTCAGCAATTACCTGCTACCCACTTAAAACAAGGGTCATGCAGGGCAGGCTGGCAGTGGAAGGAGTTATGGTTATTTCTTATTTTCTCTGCAGGGTGAAACATCTCTCTCTCTCTCTCTCTTTCTCTCTCCCTTCCTCTCTCTTCCTCTGTGCATGTGTGTGTGTGCGCGCAAAAACGTATCTGTGCATGTGTGTGTGTGCAAACACAAAACAAGTCAGAAGCTCAAACGTACAAGGTTAGGGTGCAAAGTCTGGGACAAGATGTGGTTGAGGATATTAAAAAAATCCAACTCTACAAAAGCTCTGAAGCACAGAAATGATGATACCAAAGTTAAGTGCACTTATAAGAATACTATGTTGTTTTGAATATATTTTTTGCTTTAATTATGATGGTTTCCCAATTTTTATGTGGCACTTCTTAACAAAAGTAAGCTATGACTTAAGCTGTATGATTAAATATCTGCTCCTTCACTGTAAAGGCTCTTTTGTGGCAGTAAATAAGTGCCAAACTTGTGATAATCTAGCTGCAAAGAAAAGCTCTGGGCATGTTCTTTCACCCGCCTCCACGACGGGGCCCACTGCAACAAATTGTTGAGATCATAAAATGATAGAACTGCATTTTCATCAAAAACCTTGGTGTATAAATACAACAGTGCAAGCCATGTCTGTAATTTTCTGGTGAATGATAAAAGCCAACCTCTTACATCATTTTTTTCTTTTAGCCAATACATCTCTTTTCACAACTGAGTCAATATTATCTACAAATAAATCCTATACAGTCATACAGTTTAAGGTGCCTGTTTTCAGTTTTGTTACTCTGACAGGAAGGAAAACAGAGGCACAAATGTGCAAATGGACCCTATCACTTCAGTAGATTGCAGCCATCAACAACATAAGCAGATCAAAAGCATCATTATGTAACAAGGCAGCACAGTCATAATCATCATTGTAAGACACAATGACTTTCAATATCTCAATATCATCTCATAACATTTACAGTCGAGACATTTTCTTAATCATCTTTAATCTGCCTGCCCTTTATTGTGCCACCAGCCGTCTACAAACGGTTCCCACATCCGCAGAGACCATAATCACTGTGTTCAGCCTCAGACTTTGAGATGTCAGAGATGGTTTTTCTTGTCATCAAGACTTGATAATAAGCTGTACAGTAACACCTGCATCAAATAATCAAAATATGTGAAATAGCTGGATGCTTCAGAAATGGGTGATCATTGTGGCACACTGCACATTCTGTGGGAATGCTGTCATACTCTTTCTTTTTTTTTAATTTCACACTGGGTAAATCATTCTTATTATAATTGGAAACAAAAAAATACCATGATCAAACCTTACCTGAAGTATCAATCAATCCTTTTTATGGAGCAGAATAGAGCTGTCTGTCTCCAACTAATTCCATACTGTTTATTTAACCACAACGTAAAACATGCAAAAAATATAGCTCTTTGTTATTCCAAATAACATCAATCTAAGGCATCAAAAACAGGAAGAATGTTGACAGAATGTAATTATTCCAAAATTATTATCATAAAACACAAACAGGGTAAAGACAAACTGGCCAGTCTGCTATGACAATAACAAATTGTTGGAAAGGAAGAAATGCTAATTTCTCAATTGTGAAAATTCTAATATTTTGGCTGATTTGGTTGCAAAAGTAAACACTTATTATTGTGCTATTGTTGCTTTTATCCAAATCAATACAGCAACAAAGTAACACAGTGACAAATAACACATTACTGGCCAATGCTGCAACAACACAACACATTATCGTCTCAGACTGCTGTTGGGATTTTTAAAAGAGCCACATCTCCAACACAGCAGACGATTGTTTACTGCACGTTTAAATTGGCCAAAAACAAAACACTCCTCTTGCTGTTTTTAAAGTCTCCACCTGAGATATCCTAGTGAGTGTGCTGCATAATGTATGGCCCATTTCAAAAACAGGCACTCCAGTTGCTTAATGTTAGCATAAAGCCGGCCATGTAGATGTGGTGCCGGCCGTTTCAATGAAGAAATCTGAATGGCTGTAAGCTGCCAGGCAAACCTTTATATCTATTTGTTCCACTTGTCTGGCTCTCAATGAGTTTAATCAGCTGAGAAGAAGCCGTGAGGGGGGTGTTGCCTTACCCGCCCATACATTAGAGAGCCCCCCTGCACCACACACTCACTCTCAAACACACACAAGCCCTCAGCCCCATTCTCAGTGCATCGATGTGAGAGTTGAGGGTCTCCCTCTCCCCTGTTGCCTTACGGATTATCAAGTACACTTCAATTACTGCCGATCGATACACTTCTGGCTGCAAAAGGGAGTGTGAGGGAAATTAGACAGACTTTGGGTATGGCCGTGACTACAAAGCAATGGATTAACACTGATATGCATCTCTTCATTTACATCAGGAATGGGCCCATTCTCCATCAGCATACTGCACTCTCCTCTGCACGGACGTACATTCACATAGGCTTTGAGGGGACTTTTTGAAAGATTGCTTCTTTAAGTGCTGGGCAAGGTGAGGGCAAGCCTGTCATATACTGTAGGAGGATTAAAACCTACTGTAGTCTCCATGGGGAAGGAGCCACTGTCACTGGGCTTTCTCACTGAATACAAAAAAAGAGGTCCTGTGTTAATGTCATCATGATAATAATAACTCTTTGTAGGGTTGTCCTGTGTGTGTTGTGCTCCAAATTGGCCCGTGCTCATTAAATGATTAAAGACATACTAATCCCAGAGTGCTCCAACACTAAGATTTATAATCCAGCCAGGTTCAAATATTCTGCTGTAAAAGAGAGAAAAAAGAGGAGCATTTCCACTCTCAGAAAGTGCGTGTCAGCAGATAACACAATGGCTGGCGCTGGTAGGAAATAATGCCGGAAAACTCGTCCTCCTACAGCGAGAGGAAAGGGAAATGAAAGCAGTACTGTGGAAGAGGATAAAAAAGAAGTAAAAGTGTAGGAAGAGATAAGCAGTGGCTGTATCCCCCTGAGGGAGGCTGTGAAGGTCTCCCAAGCACGGCCCCTGCCTCTGAACCCCCTCCAGGTCATCTGCCCTCGCTCTCCCACCCTTCCTCTCTACAGAGGCAGTAAAAACACTCCAACACCTGGGTTCCCCCCTACGCTCATCTCTGCTACAGTACAACACATCTCTGACCGCATTTCTCATCTGCAGACATTACACACTACACAAGCGCAGATAAAGGAAGAGTGCTTTGTGATTAGACATGAAACAAAATATCATCTCTGATAGCCTATTGTAATAATGACGGCCATTACAGCATCTGTAAAGAGATGATCATTGATTGGCCTTCAGGCATTACTCATTTCATTGATGTTATTTTTCATTTGAAGGCTAAAAAAAACCTAAAGGGATTTAATCAAGACTTTTGGAAAGCACCCACATGTTTTCATTAAATTCAAATTAATTAGTGTAACAATATTTTCATGGGCTCTCTGAAGCCCGTAAATCAAACAGTTTGTTTTGGTCACAATCATTTAGATTTTTCTGCGTTTACAAGGCTCCGCTGAACCACATCCACTCCTCTCATATCAGGGTCAGAGTCACATTACACATTACTACCCAGAGTGGGAGTTCAGTTATGCGTCTAAAATGGCCTCTCCTCTCCAAATAAAGATGCCTCTCTATTGAAAGCTCCTCAGTCCACCATGAATTTGGTTCACCCCCTCCCTCCCCCCATCCCTTCTTCTTCTTCCTTCCCTCCCACTGCAATCTGTCCTGCCAGCTCCCACGGTTTGTCTTTGGAAGTGATCCGTCCCCGAGCGTTGAGCAGAGCCACTTCATGTTCACATCGGCCCCAGAGGCATTCCTGCCTGCCCACTACTCCTGCTTTCTTTTGTCAGCCAAATGGATACCAATTAAATCAACTGTTCTCCAATTAGAATTTGGAAGAATCTATCTTGTTCAGTGTTCTAAATCCCACTGCTTGACTTCTTTCTCTCATGTAGCTCCTTTCCTGGAATCAGTTACAGAGAAAATGAGACTAGTTATTTCCTGCAATAGGATACTCCTGGGTTTCTTTGTTTTTTTCTGTTTGTTCAATATGTTAAAAGTGCATTTAGGCAAATGTTTATAGGACTGCACACAAGGGACACTATTGTGGTGTAAGTTAGGTGGAGGGCAATGGTCAATTGAGGAAAACGAGCAGGACTTTGATACAAAAAAAGAACTCAAGCCAGTGAAATCATTAACAGCAGCTATTTACGTTTTAAACAGGAGATTCAGTCTTTTAAGTGTTCATAAAAACAAGCTTCTTTTTACCTAGCACTAAAAGTTGACTAGGAAAAACACATTTCTTCCCTGGGAACAAGCACAACCACTTTAGAAACATGTACTCATGTACTGCCCTCACTCCGGGCCACTATTTGATTAATACAAGGAGGGGCATCTTACTCTGCAGACACGGACAGCGAATGGCTTGGACCAGAGCCACATCATTATTGCCTAATAGTCCTGTTCAGAAAGTATGCCCCATTGTGTTTCATATGAGCAGGCAACACCCCCTCCTGCCACTCGAAATCACATCCAGCTAAACAAACCAGCCGGCTCGCTTCCTGTGGAGCTGCGATCTAAATCCCAGGCACTAGTTTAGACCTCTGCAGGCTGCAGCAGACACACACGCCACATGTGCACCTCTCACCTCTCTGCTTACTCCTCAGCCATACAAATTAATGTGGCAAAATATTTTAACTGAAAATAAGATTTTATTTTCAAATCCTGAGATGGCTTACATTGTCAGTATTACTTTACTTTAGTCAGTGGCTGGCTTTAGAGTACTGTTAGTAATCAGCCCCCTGTAGCGATTCAGTAATGGAAATACTAATCAAGTCCCCCTAAATGTAAAGACAATAAAGTGAGATACTAAATGAGGTAAATGTGTTCTCCCTGCTTTGCTTGTAATTTATTGAAACATTAATAGTCTGGATGGTACAACAAAAAGCTCAATCAACAAGTTGCAAAGCACACAATGATAATCCACAAATATTCAAAAGCAGGTACTTTATTCCACACATCCCACTATGCCTCCCATGAATATACAGCTCTACTTTTATTAATTCTGTCATTATATCCCTTTGGATTAATATATAATCACTGCTCACTGTGAGTGCCTGTCACACGACTATTTTAATCAATACAACTTATTCAGCTCTTCCCTCCATGCGAATGGCTAATATGTAAATGGTGTGGCTTGGACACTTCTAGTTTTGGATGTTTGACGGCCCCCTACTTTTACTTTGTTATGCTTATCTGCTTAAAGAATGGAGGCTTATTGTGTGTGAACAAAGGAAGCCCTTTTATGTCCATCACTGAACAAAGATGGTAACTGGCATTGTGCGACAACACAGAGAACTGTTTCAAACTGTCTAAAGACTTGAGGTTTGTATTTGAGATTAAACTGCCCTGAGATTACGAGTCTACACTTTCCTAAAATTACACCCTGAAAAGGTGTGAATGTATCCAAGGGATGGTTTGAAAAACAGCTGAACATTTAACAATGTGAGTTTTGCTGAGTGAGTGTCTTATTTTGTTCCAGAATTAAATCACCCAGATTGAAAAAAAAAAAAAAAAATCTGTGTATATTTACACCTACTGTGTTTTCACCTTTGAGTAAACAGGGTTGGGAAATTTTGATTTTGATTTGATTCACTCTATGAGTTAAGAAAACTCTGCATCAATTAAACAAATAAGCTGTGAAAAAAAAAAACCTTTAATAACCTCTTAAAACTTTAGTCCTTAAAGAACAGAAATTTACAGCAGGAATGAGCTTTGTATTTTAATCAACAACATTTTTCATACATTGTTGTTTTGTTCAATGGACAATAAAAAGGATGTTCAATATTGACTGGTCTTTACTTTTAAGACATTATTGGACTTCAAAGTACTTAATTTAAGTTACTTCTAATAAGTTTATGTTTCCATTTATGATTGCTCTGTCTGCCTTTTTCTGCTCAGATTGCTCAATGTATCTGTAATAAATGGTAACAAAGCATTTAAAGGTAGTATGAGGGTAAATATATGAAAATCAAGAGCCCCTAGTTTGTATTTTTTGTCAAACAAAATACAACAATATTGTTATTGGCATTTCTCCCACACTCTGCTCTGACATTGTTGGACAACGTTGTAGAGTGTGGAATATTTTACTCTTTGAAACTCGATCATTTCTAATGACACAATATGTTTTTATGACCCTTTTCTTATCCCTTTCGATCTACACCAGAAATGATCTGAAATCCAAATAAAAACATTGAAGCAGTGGAGCAGACTTGGCAGACAGCAGAGCCATACACCACAGCAGACTAAAATATACTACCAAACACAGATCCTAATCTCATCTGCACTTTAATATGAATCTGCTCAGTCCATCAATATTACTATAGCGTCTAATGCCTGTTAGTGTGATTCAAACAATGCCCTGAATGAGTTGTTGACAAATCTGTGTGTTTCATCCTTCCCAGATGGAAACTGTAGTTTGGTTTATAAATAAATCAGCTCCTTTTTCTGTACTTTCCGACCCGCAACCTCTGAGCTGAACTCTTGAATGCCTGCAGTCGGGAAACCATCTGAGTGAGCTCTTAATGAACGCAAAATACAGCGCTTGTTATTCCAGCTGTTGATACAGGCAGGTTACAGAGTGTATAAACACAGGGAGTACGTAGTTTTCACTCTTTTAAGTAGCTTGATTTATATAATACAAAGCAGAATTAATTTCACATGGAGAACATTAGAAAACATTAACACTAAAGTAACGTTAGAATAGTTTGCTGTTGAGTCGTCTGAGCAGCTCTGCCACCCACATTTTAAGACTGCGCTCACTGTAAGGTAAATAAAGGAACAATCACAGATTTTTTTTCCACAGCCTAATTCCAGAGGAAGAAAAAAAGAAAAACAATTAAAAAGTCCCTTCCCCTTCCCTTCCAAACTATTCCCACGCATTTTTTGGCAGAGCTCCTGTGATGATCTCCAGAGGCTTTGCTTCTCGAGGAACTTGTCAGGAAAAGATCTACATTTCCCAGGGATGAGTGTGGGTGAAAGTGAGAAGGAAACTGTAAGAGCGAGGAGAAGTTTGAGCATAAGCCAAAAGAGAGAGAATTTAAAGTGAAAAGAAGAGTTCATGTATTGACAGGGGGGGAGACAGGGGGTTAAGCATTTTAGGACTGGGCTCAGGGTGCAGGGGGATTTGGGGTATCGACAGACAGAAGGAAAGAAAAGGTTAAACCGAAAAGAAAAAAAATGGCACCTATCTGTCAGGGATGTCGAGCCGACTTTTGTGTGTTAGAAGAAGTGGTGGCATTAAGGAACCCGGGGAGAGATACAGATCCTTTAATATCACTTTTGTTCTTCAAACTGTGACCCACTAAACACAAGTGCATTGCTAATCAGTTTAACCCTGTTACACCAATTCAACTCAGGAGTTTCACATGATATGCAGCTGACACAAGTGCCAGGCCCACTCTAGAGGGAGTGTGGCCTGTAGCCCAGGCCAGGGCAAAAGCCCCGACCTCAGAGCCATACTGACCTGGCAGGGGGACACCTCTCATGGCATTTTGACATCAGGTTCAGAGACAATAGAAATCTTTCCAACAGCATCTTATAGACTCCTCAACCTGCCACTATTATGATATTATCCTTATTCAAATGAGGGCTCATTGCTTTTGTTTTTTGATTTGTCCTTGCTGACATTTCGTTGATGGACTGGGTCAGAGCTATGAGTGGTGGGTCACAAGCTGACAAACATGTCAAAACTGGTTTCCTTGGCTTTTCAAACACACACACACACACATACTGAGACACACACCATGCCTGTTCGCTTTATCTCTTGAAATAAGGCTGCAAAGTGACAGATGAGTGACCTAACTAAAACATGCACTTAACGTGGTTGGATTAAACAATTCAAAACAAAAACACCATTACTATCACATATTTTAGAAATAAAGATTTTAAATTGAACTTTATTTCTCCATTGTTGTATGATAATCCCAGCCTTCTTTAAAGCACCACTTCAGGCTCATTCCTTATGACTTTTAACAGAACTCAAGGATTACTATCTTGTTTTCTTTTAGTCAGTGTGGGACATGTTCATCTCAGGGGATTGCAAAACTTCACAAGCCCAACAGGAAGTCACTGTCGTCACGCCTGTAAGGTCAATAAGCATAAGTGCATCAGAGGGGGCCCTACTCTCAGCTGTGGACATATTTATATAACATAGACATGATTTTATCTCCTACTCATTGTGTTTTTCTTTTTATCCCATTTAATGCTTCGTAACAACAAAGTTTTAAAAGACTTATGTGCTTTTGTGAGAATCTTTAGAGGGCTTTACTGAAACAGGATTTGTTTGTGTTTGTTTTGAGCTTTTTGTGCTCATCATACAGCACCAACTCCAAACAAGTACTGCCTTAGTTTTGGTTTCAGATACCAAGGCTTGGGAAAAAATAGTTAGTAAAAGGTGCTGGTTTGCCTCAGTTGTTCAGTCATTGTGCCCAGGTACAGAGGATAACGTTGTGTACATGGGAAGCCCAAGGTTCAGAACCAAATTGTGGCCCTTTATCACATTTCATATTCTATTCTAAATTCATAGATCCATTGTCTCTGACATACTCCTATTAGTGGTTTTTGAAAATGTAAACCTGGACCAAGTACACAACAAAAATCTAATATCCTGTTGAAGGACACAATAAGTTGTTGAAATCTGAATCTTTTAACCTCTTTCCTGCTATAGCGACTGCTGTCTCATCTGAATAAAATCGAGGGAGAAATAATAAAACTATTTGAAAAAGTGAGACTAGATTTACCTCTATTATTATTTTGGGGGAAATTATTTAAAACAAGATGATCGGTTATTGCCTAAAGAAATTTAAATTTCATTACTCTAAGGAATAGACTGTCAAAGCACAGCCCGCGAGCCAATGGCTGCCCGCAAAAACATCCCTTGCTGCCCGCCAGAAACTATGTAAAATAATCGGTTATTTTTAATCCAACTGTACATTGCTTTGAAATTTGAAAGTTTCCTGAAGTATTGTCAGGTTTAGCCTCATTTAATAAGAGATGAGAGACAATGATGTGGAGTTAAGGTTTGTCACTTACAGCTACAATGAGCCCTTTTGTCAATCAAGTCAGCTGTAAATTTATTTTTGAACCAGGTGCGAAAATATGTTCAACTCTGTGTTAAAGATGGACTTTTTAAGAATGAAGGATGGGGCCCCTGGTTCTTCTGGAGCCCACCTCTAGTGGACACACTGCAGAACTGCAGTTATTTCCACTAATGTATTAGCTTCATATTTTAAGACCAGAGGTTGCTTTGGTTGAAAAGTGCACTATATACTGAGCATAATAAGACACATAAGAAGAGTATTTGATCTAGAAAAGAAATACAAAGTTGTATGTGGACTGTTAAGCGTAAAACCACTTAACAACAGCAATTATTGACCAGCATCTTTTGTTTGGAGAAAAATAAAACACAACAAAATTCAAAATTTTAATTTTATTTTCTCTTGGAAGTTGTGAATTTTTTAGATTGACGCAAATACATCAAAGGAATTTCACTGAAACTTGCTTTTGACTCTGTAGAACACAAACCACATGAGAAATGCTGATATCTCATTGTTTTACACGTATGTCTTACATCTCTACTTGGTCACAGGCTACTAAAGTGTAGTGCATGTCAGTTTGTCTTTATTAAGCAACAAGCAAGTTTAATCAATACTGGGGAAACTGTATGCTTTCTTCCCTCTAATGTGCCATTAAGAGCCATTCAGAGTGACTGAACAGTTGTCACAGAAAGTGGAGAAACACTGAGGAATCAATGATAGTTAAGAACTGTAATTTATCACCTTGCCACAACTGAGACTTTGCAAAATGAGCCCTCCTGCTTGTAGGAGAGAGTGTGTTGGGGAAGCTCGGGTGATATGGTGGCTGTGGCACACTGAGGTCAGGGCCCAATTACTCTTCATCTACTGCTCCTCATCACCACTGGCAGAAGCACAGTTCAATTGCAGCATTATCTAAGCATATCAATAGTGCGGAATTAAAAGTCATTGATTTCTTGAAGGATTTTTTTTCCTCTTTTTGGGTAAGAGAGGGTACAACGAGCTGTTACACTGAGCAGATCTCTTTGAATAAGTCGGTGCAGCAAAAATTAGAACTAGCAAGTTGTGTTGATCTTTTTAAAATAAGTACATAGCCAGTGTCATCAGAGCTATCAGTATGAGTAGAGGTAGGGGTAACAATTTATTTGTTTGCTTTCAATTGTTTGTTTTCTTTCTACAGAGTAGGAAGCAAGACTGCACCTAAAGGTGGTGTGTGTGTGACCAAGACACACCTCTCTGTGAAAATGCCTCAATAGACATAAATAAAGATGGAAGCCAACACACATCAATCATATAGTGCATGAACAGTCAGAATGACCGTATCAGGAAAGGGTTGAAAGGGCCAAAAAAGAAGAGAGAAAAATTTCAATTTCAAGAGCATTATTATTTTCATTAATCATAGCCCTGCCATCAACCTATCCTTATGCCTTAGTGAGAGATCTATTATATGCTCCATTTAGCCGCAGCCATATTACCTCATATGTTTTCCTGGCTGCCCAAATAAGACTTAAGAGATAAAACAATTTACTGTTCATTATGAGCCATGTCACTGGAATCAATCTATTAACCTGTGTTAACTGGGATGGCTGGCAAGATCTCATGACTGTATCGAAGGAAGGGAAATGGATATTTATGCTTTGTATGTCTTTGCTCGTAAAATGACTGGGCATTTAATTTGCCCTCTCCCACTCGCTGGATGGCTTTATTTTTCCACTGGCCGTGGCGCCCTCCTCGCCTTTAAGCAGCCCCTGACCTGTGAAAGATTCTAACAAATTAGCTTCTATTGTGGAGCCAAAGGTGCCATCAATGAGGAGACGCTCCGCTGCCCCTAAAGTATGATGGTAGAGGCAAGCAACAGAGCAGGGAACCCTGACATGATTGAATTAACCCTTTGTAGGAAACGTGCTGATAAGGATGGTGGTAGAAGGTGGGTGAAAGGGCTGAACTGGATGCCTTGTATGACAAGAAACAGGTGCCACGTCTGAGTCTTACTCAAAAAAATGCAATGACTCCAACTTCAAGTGATATTCTAATTTTTTTTTTGTCCTCATGCTTTTTATGTTGATGTTTGGCTGATCATTTCGCTTTTGCAAAGTCAGCATGTACACTTCAGCTATAGGAGTAGGAGTATCATAGTCCTCTGGGGACCAAGAATGTCTGTACCAGATTGTAGGGTAATCAGTCCAGTGGTTTAAATATAAGTAAGCATGTCAAATGAAAATGACCATAGCCACTTTCAGAGGCTACAGTCCCAAAAACTAATACGAAATGACAAAATATTGAAAATGAGAGTTGTATTCTTTCCCTCCATTCTAATAATTGTTCTGCACTAATTTTAGTTCAATGAAGTATCCCACTAACCAGTACGATGTCCGAAGCTGTGTGATAAAGATAAAACAAGATTTTTTTGCATCTCTGTGACAAATGTAGATGACTTTGATGATAAACTGTGTGCACTTAATATGTGACAAAGATGTATTAGAAAGCCTTTCACACTTTTGATCACCAAAAACATGCCCTGCCTTGAACGTGTGGAGCATGAACGACTGTCTCTAAAGTTCGCCATGCAGGTTTGAAACCCAAAAAAGCAATCCCTGTACTCAAACAGACAAACAAACAAAAAACTTTAAGCTGCATTTAAACAGTTACATGTTGATATATTTCCAGCTTTAAATATTCTTACAGTAACATAAAAGGCAACTCTCTAACAGGGGCATAGTCCTTTAGTGGCTCCAGAAGCACCAAAAACCCATTACCCATCGATTCAAAGAAGACAGTTTTTTCCAACAAAAATAAGCACGTTTACAACTTGGTACAAAACAATAACTAATTATGTTACAGAAAAAAAGTCCTTTTATCTTACAGTCCATCTGTTATGTCTTTTTACATCTGGTTAGAGGAGCATTATTGCAGGATGGCCTAGTGTCCAGTCATTGTGGGCAGACTACAAGGGCTGGGAAAATTTCACTGTTTAGATGACTCAAATGGCAGATCCTTAGACAGTCATTATACTGTACAGTAAGGCTATTCAATAGAAAAAAAAGAGTTAAAGAGGTTCATTCATTCCTTATGAATTTTTCACAAATACATTTGATTCAGTTTAGAATTTTTTATTTCATCCAATTTTCAAAAGACACAATATTAACATTTTCATTTTTTTTAAAATAAGACTTTCACATCTGTGACACCTTGTTTTATAAAAGAGATAGTATGCCATCTTAGGACATTTGTTTAGATAGAAAATTAAGTTCAAAGGTCACTGCATGATGTGCAGGCAAACAGGCACAGCTTATTTGTTTTAAACTAGACTGATTCCATTATGACTGAAAGGTTGCCATGGCATAGAAAGGAGATTCAGATGTGGACTGTGCATTGGGATCAAAAACGCAGGTCTGACTGAGCCATTGTGCCTGAGGATGATGGGTTGTTCTGCCTGACATGAGGTTAGAATTGACAACATGGACAATTTTCAAGAAAATTCTATTTGAATATTGTTTAACTATTGGTAAATCCGTTATTTTTCTAGGCCTCAGGAAAAAATAGTGGTGCTGTTTTGAAAATCAGAAATTTGTGCTCATTAATATGGTAACTCAAGTCTACCAGCCCAGTGCGTTATTTGCTTATTACAGCTGGTAAACACCATTTAAAATCAAAATGGTGGCTGACTCTGAGATTGAACATCAGAGAATTAACCCAAGAAAATGTATGTACCCTATGGCTTTAGCAACAGCCATACAAAAGGAAAAATAAATAAATAAAGGGGAAGAAAAGATCCCATACCACAGTGTTGCCTTCAGGGCACAAGGAGTGTGGAGAGGACAATGGGGTCAAAGCAACTTGATTTGTATCTTCTGTCCTGCGGGACAGGAGAATACACCAGTCAAATCCAAGTTACCTGGCCTTTGGCTACCTCTTTGCTCCTAAACAATAAGCCAGGATACTACTAGATGTCTACTCGACCGGGGGAGAAGAGGAAAGGAGTAAAATGGTAAGTGTAAAAGAAAAACGAGAGGGGGCAGAATTAAGGTCAGGAAGTATATGACTAATTGCAATACAGTTTGGTGATAAGATAAAATGTTCTATAGTCTAGTTCCCCTATTCTCAACTACGAAATAATGTAAAACTGAAAAAAATTCAAATCAGTGTAAATAAATAAATAAATAAATATTTTCAGCTATTCAAAAACAGAAGGAAATCTGAGTGTAAATATGTAACATTCTTTTAATTTCAGATAGTTGCAGCTGCAATCTATAGCTGCATAAATTTGGGGAAGTAATATCACTCTAAACATACCTCTAACTCTAGAACAATTCAGCAAGAAAATTTTTGTAACTATGAAAATATTGGGTAGGAAGGAGGACTCAGGCCAAAAATTAAGCCTGTACCGTGCACCCTACTGTACACAACAGACCATGGTTTGCTGTCAGTAGACTACAGTAAAAGGGTGGTATTCTTACTTTAAGTTCATCTCATGATCTGCCAGAATGGTGCACAATATCCTTGTACTGATATTTTGTGCATTGTGCCACAGCCACGTCTTTTGCTTCTTGTTCAATGCTTGCCTTGCCTATTAAAAGGTTTTGTGCAGGAGAGGCTCAGGTTGGGTGGCTTTTATACGGAAAACTTTGTTTTGTTCAGATTTTTATGTGGTAATCAGGCTACCCTCAACATCATGGTAAATTATCAATAATAGGGTTACCATAGTAAAACTGTCAAAGATTTGTTTGATAAATCATAGAAAGTTTGTTAAAGCACCAAAGCCCCATCAGTGGCGGCTGACCAATAGAGGGTGCAAGGGTGCAGCCCTTCTTAGTGGAAAGTGTTTTTATTTAATTTATTTTAAAAACTAATAATAATAAAATTAGCAATTTAAATAAATAAAATACACAAAGATATAGATTTTTTTTTATACATTGAGCAATGTTAATTGGAAATGTGGGAAACAAGGGGAGCTGGACGAAGCACCCCTAAAGCAGAGACAAATAGCCAGTCAGGGACAGTTGCTGGGGCAAGGTACAAATATATTAAAGTAAATTTGGCCAATCGGCACTGTGGAAAATGATTCCCGAAGGGCGATTCTGAATTCGTCCTTCGGGTAAATTCGGTTAGTCTTGGGGTGATGGATGCCAACACTGTCAACAACACTGTGGGCTCTCTTCTCCAAAATCCATTCAAGGGGAGAAGTTAAAGTAAAGAACTATGGCAAAAGAAACTGGACCAGGTCTGCAAGACATCAAAATCGTAGAGTAAAAGAGGTAAAACCAGAGCGACGGAAGGGCAGAATCCCTGTATAAGATGAAAGAGACACATGCACATGCCCTTATCCATTTCTTTCTACATGAGTATAGCACAACACAGTCCTTTCTAAAATATTTTTCACCAGCTAGCACTAAGGTTTGCCACTTAACTCTGCACTGTAACAATAGTTGTAGATCTAATTTGCTGTCTAACAGTTTTTTTGTGATATATTGAAAATGCAGTGCCAAAAAAAAAAGGATTACAAACAGAATATTGCCTCCGTTCTGTTTTTAAAGGATCTCAAACACGCACACCCTAAAAAGAAATCAGTGTATACTCTTTTTTCTTTATAATCCTTGTTCAACAGATACACAAAGATGAACAGATGAAGACTAAGATACCCTTTTTTTTTTAAACACAGGGAGCAAATCTAGGCCAAGCACAGGAGGAATGAATTGGCACATAAAGTCCTTGTAAGACACGCTCCAAAATATCCCACCAGATATCTCATCAACGCTATTTCATCATCATCATTATCAGGTACAGAGATCACATGCAATACAATACTGACCTTCACCTCCCTATGCTCTAAATCTTGACACAGCACAAAAATATCAGTTATACAGACACTCAAGCCATTAAATCACCCTTCTGATGCCCAGATGTTTACTTCTAAAGTTAAAAAAATCTATTCATGGAATCGTTATGACAGTTGCAACAAGACAGGTTTACTGTTGCATATTTTAATTACAACATGCCCCTTTTCAATTAAAAGAAGAAGTTATTTTAGGATTTTCATAGCGAAGAGAGACCACATGTGTAACATGCAATACGCAGTTCTGCCCCTTAATACAAATTAAATTAGATTGAAACAGCTCAAAGAACAATAAATGATTTTATTGCTCAATGTTGTTGGGTTGGCAGGAAAAGCCTGAACCACCTTTTTTCAACTTTTGAGAAGCCGGTTATCTAATGGAAACTTAATGAACTGTTGAACAGTGTGCCATTTGAAGTGGACATTTTTACTTTTATGGATAATTCTGCTGATAGACGGCTGGGATATTTCGAGTTCATCAGTACTGCATGGCTGCATTCTCTATTGGCCAAGCAAAGAGTTGTACAAACCTTGATCTCCAGAGCTATTGGATCAATTGCATTTCTTATGTGCTCTACTAAAATACAAATAGCCTTGATTGATTTGATTAATTGATACTTGTGTATTACTATTTGTTACATTTTTATTTGTACATATATATGTTCATGTTGCTCAGTGTCTTCTTGCTGCTAACATGTTGAACCTTGCAGGTGAGTAAGTTGATGACATTGTGTTTTGCAGCATTCAATTCAATGAAATAAAACTTGTTTTTCAGAGCTGCTCGACTCAAAAACCTTTGTTTCTTTGAAACTCATTTTCAACGGACACAGGTGTAACAGCAAATTGGTAACACGGCTGGTCAGTTTAGCTAAACCAAAGAGGTAATTAAATGTTGAGGTTCTCTTTACACCTCTGTAACCCACAGGGTGGAAATGGCTCGGTCGCCTATTATCAAGCTGTAATATGACATGACTCCCATAAATAACAACTGCAGCTTATGTTTTTCTTTGCTTTCATCCGCCGCAAGAGTTCATCAGTTGCGTATTGACATGTTTTGGCTCCCAATTAAAGCATAATTGAAGGCATGGTGGAAAATCAATACGAAAAATATTACCTGTTTTAGATGAGGTTGTAAGGTGACTGCAATAAGATCAGAGAGCAACAAACCATCTCATGGTTCACATCATCCAAGGGATAGAGAATCAGCAAAGAAAGAGAATAACAAGACAACATATCTGAGGTACTCCTGATGTATTCTAAAAGAAGATGTTAGAAAGCATTATATGTTTATATTATAGGTTTATACATCTAATTCTAGGAAATCTGCAACAAATTCAAACACAGCTTGTTTTTGATATTTAACTAAAACACTAAATGAGCTCTTTAATAAGAAAAACACTTTCCTTTTTTTGGTTTTCTCGCAGTAGAAATTCTCCCTTAAACTAAATCCCCTTGAACAGCGAAGGTATTTTTGTCAAATTGAATTATACTCAAATTAGTTTAATTCCTACCTGATGGGTTTCATCACAACATTACTGCCTGACATTCTACCACAGTGTATTTCCTTGAATATCTACTGAATTGCAGCACAGTACATTTTCTTCCCTTTCTGCCTCTGAATCGCTCCTCTCCCCTCTACTTCAGCTGGTCATTCAATGGCTGACTTTCCATTTTTGCTTGGGTTTATTCAAAAGTAAATTACTAGGGCAGTAACCAATGCTGGACTCACCTATTTGTGTGTTTAATTGGCCATGTTGTCGCTGGAGTTAATTGGTTCTCTGAGTCCAGGTAGTTACTAAATGTTTGGCAGCATTAGAACCTCAGCACTATTCCATTAATGGTGCGTGAAATGAAATGTTTGATACTGCAAATAAAATCAGTGATATTCAAGGATGTTATGGTTGGTAATGTGTTGAAACTGCCATTTAATGGGTCCTGGAAGATTGGGGTAGTGTCAGCCGGAACCGCCTGGGCCCTCTCCTGACATTGCTAGTTGCCTCTCCATTCCCTTAACGACTGTCTACACTGATTACACAGACCCCCCGAAAGCTTAAAGCTGGGGAAACAGTCTCTATTAGGAGTCCAATTAGAGTCATTAGCATATTCTACTTCATTTTGATGCAACGATTATGCTGCACAAAATATAAACCTTATATAGAGGAAAATTACAGTCAATAAGAAGATCAGAGGGGGTAAAAGGTCTGATGAGGAGAGGAAAGAAACACTGCAACATTTCATTATGACTCTTTTTTATGTACTGTACTGTAAATGTTTGAAAACAAAAAAATTCCTCCTAAGAATGACTGACAGGTGTAAATGTTACAGTGACATGCGTGAAATCCTAATTCTGAGAGTCCAGTATGCATAATATCCAGTTAGCACATACTTTCTGATGAATATTACACCAGAAGCTCTGAAGGTCTTGATTCCATCTGTAAATAATCAATCCGTAAGAGAAAAACCCCAGGAATACAACTGTAAACCTGAAAACAGGTGTTTCTTCATTGTTTACAAACACACCTGATCAAAATCTTAAGACCAGTTGAACATTTGCACACATTTAAACAAAAAAATATACTTAAACAGAAAAAGGCTGTTCATCAGCTGATCAGAAGTTTAAGACCTTCCACAAAAAAATTGAAAACCCCCTTAAAGGTAGAAATAAAAGTATAAAAAGGACTCAGTGTTGAGGAGCTTCACTGTTCTTGCTGAACACTTCAAAAATTCGTTTCAGCATGCTTGATGCAAGTGTTTCCAGGGGCTGGTGGGGACATTGCTCCAATTGATGATGACGGCTTCATTGAGGGCATCCACTGTTTGTGACTGATGTCTATTTTTGTAAACTTAACTTGCCATCTATCCCTGAATGTTCACAATGTGATTTATATCAGGAACACACAGGATGGTCCAAAAGATCTAGGTTTAGTCCTCTGGAAGGAGTCTTTTGTTGGGTGAGCGCTGTGATCTGCCACATTGTCCTGTTTAATATCTGAGTCATGAGCACATGGACCAGGGTCCTCAGTCATGAAGGATGCTTCTGCAACATCTCCACACAGCCAGTCTTTTGATGCCCCTGCACAACCTAAACCATTGTACCATTGAAGGAGAGGATCTTTGCCATCAGAAGGTCATGAATCCACATTTTTGTGCAGGTTTTGTCTTTTAGAGGCTGTGGTCTTAATCCTTTGATCAGCTGATGAACAGACCATTTCACTTTCATTGTTGTTTTGATACATTGATTACCCCTTTTTTTTGTCTCACTTCAATTTTTTGTTTTTCAAACTCTACTTAGAACTTTCTTCAGATCCAAAAGAGAAAAATGTTAAGGATTACAATTTTTCAATTGGTCTTAAGATTTTGATCAGTGGTGTATATCTGTAGTAGTTCATATGAGGCCATGGAAAACTGTGCTAATGGGGATATTTCAGATGCTGCTCTAAGATCACAGTGCTTTTTTTTCTGATAAAGTGTCGGAAGGAGTGAGTAAAACAAAACATGTTGCTTGCTCCACTTATTTCTTTACATTGTGTTCGAACATTTAATAATATCATTCCATTTTAGTCCACAACTTTATACCAACATTCTCCTCTCATTGATTTCTCTGATTAAATAAAAAGGTAAAGATCACAAAAATCCTGGTTATCCTGATGAAAAAAAACTGAGTTATAAAAAGCTACTTATAAAGAACTCACTAAACATATGTTAAACCATGGGATCATCTAAACCAGTGTTTGACAACTTGGATAAGGTTGGAGAACAAATGCTGTTGTTTCTGATCTGATATGACACCTGGAAATCATCTGTATCATCATAGCACGGTTGTGTATATATCAGTTTATGAGTCTCCACCCTGGCTTGCATCAGTTAAATGAATCAACAACTCAGATCAACCTTTCTTTGATGAAACTGTAATCAACTGGTCAAATTTTGTCAAAATAATAACATTACAAAAAACAGGTGATATCTGAAGATGCATGCTTTGCCCAGACAACGGTTATTGTTAAATCAGGTTTGATAGGTCATTTCTAGTATATCTCAAAATGACTGTGAAATGTCAGAACTGAATGGTTTTGGCAATACAAGGTCAAGCAAATTTGTTGCTGAAGCTGAAATTTATTTACAAATGATGGAAATTTGTTTGCATGTGTGAAATGGTATTTGAAACAAACTAGACTCATCAAATTGTAATCAGCTAACATAATAAGTAAAAGGTGGGGGAAAAGGGGGAGCAAGGAGTGAATGAGGCAATATTTTCTCTGGTGTATCAAAAATTGACTAATGCAGCTCATCAGTGTGTCTTAAATTCTGTCAGTGTCATCCAAACGGTACAGAGAAATAATCCCACGATTAATAACATCGCCAACAATCACAGTGTAATGTACAGATTTGAGTCAGTTGGTTTCTCGTGACAACTCTGACAATGATAAATGGTGAAAACAAAGCAGGGCTGTTTGTGAGCGAGAGGGATGACAGACAGGTCTTAATGAGCACAGCAGTGTGACAGTATCAGGTGAGAATTGAAATGAGGCCTCAATCTATCTTTGCAAAGGTTATGTCTCTATTTCATAAGAACATACACCAAGGCGCTCTTTTGCTCCGTAATTGATTTCCTCATTTTTGTGCCTCTAAATGGACACACTGAAAAGAAATCAGCCTCTTTTAAGTGAAATTAAAGTCTAGAGCTCTTCATCAGGAATCTCAATTACTGTTCTTTTGGCTCTTTATAACAAGCTTCAATATGGTAATGAAGATACAACATTACGTGTTCATAACTGTCCTTAAATGGTATGCTATACCAAATTCTTTCAACACATGCATTAACACTGGTGAATGCATATATCTTTCCCTATTTTTTTTCATCTCACTTACAGCTATGCATGTGTGTGTATGAGTGCAGTGAGCTATGGGGAATTTGTTCGTTGTTTTAGGTACAATTTTTTGCTGAAATGTGCAATGACCTTAAAGGCATTCTTGTCCAGATTTCTAGAAAATATTTCTAAATGTAAAACTTTATGGTAGTTATTCACACATGATCAACCATAACAACAGCACTAACCTTGAAAAAATCCACCCAAGAGGCATTGCTACCACACACCATACCTGATGAGTCAGAGGGATGACTCATGTGGCATAAAGAATATGTAAAAATTAAAGGTCCTTAAATTTATTTTCATGGTTGTTTCTGATACTGATTTTTTTGTTTTTGGTGAAACCAAATGAGCAATGTATGGAGACAAATGCATTTGTTAACCCCAGGACTTTGGTTTAGCAAATGTTTAATCATTCTAAAACTCTTCGCATCATATACAGAGGTTAACAGTTAGTGTAGTTATGTCACTTAATCATATGATGTGTCACTATTCAGATCATGTTGTAAGGCAATGCAAAATGTCAGTGTCCATAATGAGTTTACAAATCAGCAGACAAACTCAACACCATTTGATGTTTAACTGTACTTTTGGCTAAAACTTAGAGGTGAAGACAACCCACACTAAAATACTAAAACCAACAATTTTCAATAAATCAAACTGTTCTCAAATCTAATCTTTTATTTGTATGTGAGGAGGTGAGGAGATTTACATGCTCCTGATTTTTATATCAGCTGTTTTTCTTGGGAAAAACAAGACCCCTTATTTGTGTATAAAGTGGTAAACACGCAGCCAGGAACACGGGTCTGTTCTTTGCGATAAATATTCAGTTGCTGATGACTGGACAAGATAACCAATGTGTCTTCAAAGGTTATCAGGGAGGCTGCCACATTTGGATATATTTTATCAGAGTTTATCTGTTATCTGTTTAGCTAGTGGCTACCACTGGCATCAAAACAGGGGGAGATGTTGAATCAAAATGAGATTGCACTTAGTGAAATCAATATTTCCCTCTCAACTTTACCTCCTGTGTAATGTATGGGCCATGATGCTACATTTTGCTCTGCTTTTAAATGTTAATTGAGCATTTTGTAAATGGCTCAAAAGAGGTAAGCAGTGTTCATCTTCTCTAAATGGCTTATTTGTATCAAAGAAATGTCAATTATGCCATAGACCAAATAGTGTCATCAACATCAATATGTGGCATTATATATCAATAAAATACATACACAAGGTCTTAAAGGTTGAAAGCTGAAGAATATGAGATTATCTACATTATATTTAATAAAAGCCATTTGTATTTCCAGGCTGATTTTCTCGATGAAAAATTGCAGCCACTCTGTTTAGTTGAGTGAATGAAGTGGGTTCAAATTCTATTTTCCATCACCTACACTTGGTGAGAAAATAAAATTGTAATTAATAAAACACCCATGAGCCAGCATGTGAGATTTATTCTATACCTTTTTGCCAATTAGGCCTTTGAAGGTGGGAGCTCTTTTGAAAGAGGCTTTTAGATTAATCATATTATCTGCAGGTTCTGAAACAAGAATGGTTCCTGACCTCCTCTTCCATAAGAATCCATTATCTTAAACTATCACAGTAATCCTGGCTTTGGGAGGGGAGAGGAGGAAGCAAGAATCAAGCCTAATAGATAGCAAATAAGATTAATCTATGATCTAAGTGCCGATTACACTTGGACCTGCCCTTGAACACTCAGGTGTAACCTTGAGATCTGCATCCACTCTGAGCAGGCAATTGGATTGAAAGTCCCTTAAGGGCCTCCGGCGGTGGAGGGGGGCACTTTGCCAGGACCTTACCCCTGAGAGATCAAAGGCCAAGCAGCTTAACCCTTACAAAACCGAAGGTGTTAAATATCATAGGTAATGGCTGGTTATAACAAATCTATGGAAACCTTTTATTGGTGTGCCCCCTCCTTTTTGCTACCATGGGCCACTTAAAGCACATTTTCAATGCCATTATGTATCTATTTAGCCTACATTAAGCGGGGAATAAACAGGATAAGCCCTGTATGAATTTTATGACTGCTATAGCTGTAAGCAGAATCACAACATATTAACATATTAACAGTGATCCTAAAGACATTTTAATAAATCTCCACAATGCTGCCTGGATAGAGCTTCAAATTAGCACATAGAGAGAACTGGTAGTAGTAGACAGACATTTGCCTCTACTCCGAATAATTGTTTTGTGATGGACTCTACATGTTTAACATATGGAGATCAATATGTAAGACTTTCACTCAAGGTTCAGATCAGCAGCTTGGACGAAGCGTAGACAAACACAGACATGCGGATCGATGCTCCTCTCAGTTTGACTCTGAGGCTGACTATTTGATTAATCTGCTGGGGCAGGCGGGGGAAGAGAGAGCAGGCATACAACAGCTGATAGTTTCATGCCATTAGGATGGCTAGAGTAATGAAATTTCATTTAATTTGTCAGGAAGAGAGTGCTAATGTTAAAAAGCTTTTGGGTAATAAAAAAAGTCTTGAGAGATGTGAAGGAAAGCCTTAAGTAATTACTCTGTGTATCTTGGGTCCTCATGATGGAATATTTACATTACTGTCATGGAGGTCCTGAGAGTAATTAAATTAGCGAGGTGGGTAAGCTCTTTATTCCCACAGTTTCGCAGCCTTTTTGTGAAAGAAAAGACTAATATGTGGACAAAGCCACTTTTCTTTGTGATGGAATTGCTTTGCAGTTGAGCCATGGCATGCAGGCTTAGTGAATGACTGTTATTTTATCGCATAGAAAGTGAATATCACCTTTACCCTGGTGAACTTGAGTGTGTGCAGTAGTCTACACCTTTGACCGTGGAAAGAAAAGCTTCACTTAAGGATTCGCCCTGCATATGAGACTGGGATTGTGCTTCTATATACAAATTTTCAGTTTTTTAATATCATAGAAGTGCAAAATGATCATCTGATCAGTCTCAACATTAAGACATGAACTGCTGTCATCTCTAGCATTTTGCAGCTGACAACCTCAGACATAAAGATAATTAATTGTATGATGAAATAATGAGTGAAATGTATTAAAGCGGCTACAAGGTTAAGAGCAATGCTTTACTAGTTTACACTCCAAGGGTACAGGCTCCGTGATGGTGTGAAAAAAGGTCTTCAGAACAAAATAACCATAAATCCAGCTGGCTGTGTGTTGCGTCTGACATCTCTATCAGGGTATATCAGCATCCTTTCTCATTCTATTCCAGTCTTACCAAGACAGATGTGTGAAAGGGCCTGGAAATGTATCTGACCGCTGGCTTGCTCTAATGAATAACTTCCACTTTAGGTCTTGCAATGTAAGCAGAAAATCCACCTTGCAGACGCTGGAGCCCCGTCATGAATCTAACCCGACAGCCGACATAATATAAAGGCGACAACACTTGTATGACTTCCATTTTCTTTGCTATCTATTGATTTTCAGTTAATAACGGAGGGAAATACTAAACGTCCGTGCTGAGTACCTAATAAATCCTGTCTGAGCTTTTTTATTGAGGCGAATTTAATAAAAGCAGTGGGCTAGGCTCAGGGATTTGTCTCAGTGAGAGCAGACCAAAAATAGGGATGAGTGGGGAAGGGTAAATCCAGATACTAAACACTCATTCACATCTGATAACCGTGGTAATTTATCCATACATTTTATGACTCTACGTTCTCTTTACATGTTTCAGCAAAGCTTACAAAAAAAAGTATGATTTTAAAAAATACACAATTCAGGCATTTTGATAGTGCTGTAATAGCTTTCCGAGGAAGTTCATGTAAAGTTTAAAGGCTGTGGCCTGATTCTCACAAATGTATGCAGCCAGAGACAACACAATGTGTAGTCAAATTCCTGGGGGCCTGAGGAAAAGCATTTAATTCATTTACAATAAATAACTAATGACATGACTGCAAATAGTAACCAAATGGTGAAAACTATCTTCCCTCAGGGGGAAACATGTCAACCAACGCATAATTTGTCCTTCACAAGCATCAAAACATTTCATTAACTCAGATATCTGTGTGTTTAAAATGAAAAGCACAGAGAAAATGTCTACTTAATTCATATTAGGGTAAAGACGATTTCCCCACTACCTCTTCATTCACCCTCAGGTAAAAAGAAACAGGCAGCACAGATAGGTCCTGTGAAGGTAAAACATCAGCTATAGCTATGATGTCAGTGTGTTAAGGCAGGGGTTCATTGAGCCGAAGGTCTCTCTGAGGACTAATTATGTGCCTTTGAGGAATAATTTACAGTAAAACACGGAACAAAAATGACATGAAGTGGAGGGTTAGAATATTTTGTGGCTTCACAATCAGGTTCATTACTAGTGCTCATGTCAATGTCAATGACTTCTTGACCGTTTAATGTTACTTTATTACATTTTAAAAAAGCAATAACTGCCTCTGCGCACAATACCATGATCTAATCTGAATCAGTATGAGTATGATAATTAAACTATGGGAGTGGAGGTAGAGCTGAGAAAGCAAATAAACCTTGTGGCAAACGAAAGCCCTTAAAACTATGAGTACAAAAATCAGCACTGATAAAGACAACTTGGCTGTGATCACTATAGCATCAAGAGTTAGTGAAAGCTACTACACAGGACTTATCTGAAATGTGGATCCTCAATTATAAGGGTTTTAGTGCTCCATTTGGCCTTGAACGGAAAGCTTTATTCCATCTTGAACAGTACCATCAACATTCACTTTATTGTTTACACAAACTGAAATAAGTTTTACCATGCGTAGACCTGTGAATGTGTTTATACTAACTCCTAGAACTACAGTGATCTGAGGTCAATGGGAAAGAGAAGACCCCCACTATTTCCACCTGAATATTTAAGCTAATGCAGATATCTGAGTTTAAGTGAGCAATGCTAAAAAGAGATGGCTGGATCTGAGAGGTACAGTTCAATGTTTTCAAACTCATGCTACACAGAAGAACAAGATGGGGAAGTCAGATTGCATCTGTAACATGCCGTCTGTTTTGGGGAGGCTCTGGTGGAGCTCTGGGACTGTATGACCTATACTGCAGCCAATCAGTAGGGAGAGCTCTACATGTTTTTGCTTCACAGTCTGTGAACACTTGTGGCATCTATTTTGAAATACAGAGAATGACAAGAGAAAATAAATTGAGTAAACAGTAACTGAAAGGGGAAGTGTTTAAAATATTTCAAGCACATGAAGTAAAAGCATCCACCATGTCTTTTGAGTGTCTTTTTCAAAGTGGTTAAATTGTGCTGAAGCAGTGGATGGCTTCACTTTGAGTCAAAATTGCAGATGGTTTATCCAATTATAGAACAACGCTTCTATACAGAAAAGAGGGTAATGAAATATAAAGTATCACTTTCAATTTGCATTGCCTAATTTTCTGTGAACACTGAAGAGAAAATGTTGAGAGCATCTTAATTCCTCAAGTAAAGGAAGAACTATCTAACGAAAATAAATCAAACAGATATCTGCAGGGGATGAGTCTTGAAAATTTCATGCTGAATATTCAGCTGAAGCACAAACTCAAAAGTGTTGGGCGGATTCATTCATTCAAATCAATGAGCACACAGATTTTATATGTGAACAAATATCAATCGATCAATCAGTTGACTAACCTATATTTATATGGCCCACAATCTTAACAAACATTATCTTAAGACACTTTCAAAACATTATGAGGTCCAGACCTGTTAATATTTTTTAACAGAGACCCAACATCAAGATAAGAAATCTTATCTCATTTTATCCTACCCCACCATGAGTGCAGTACAACGCAGCATTTAGCAAGTTACATTGGCTAGAAAAACTTCCCTTTCACAAGCAGAACCAGACACATGTTAGACAGACATCTGCCTCAACTGTGTTGGGGTCTGAGAGAGACAGAGGAAGCAATGAGGGAGAAGGAGAGGAGGAGAAAAGTTGAGAGAGAGATGCATACAGAAGTAGAGATACAGACAGAGTCCATAGTTCGGTATTGGAGTGATGATCAGAGGGAAATTCTAGAAAGTCACAGCAGCAGACAGTCAAAGGTAACAATCCAAAGCCTACGAGACCCCCCCAGTCTAAGCCTATAGCAGCATAACTAAGAGCTGAATCAGACCTGAGCCAGCTCTTACTATAGACAGATAATACAGCATGATGAGCTCTTTGAGAAAGGGTGATCTAGAGCCATTTAGAGTTTTCTAAGTTAGAGGAAGAAAGTTAAATTCAGCAAATCGGCAGCTAATGTAGAGACACCAACACCTCTGGAGGTGCGCTCTCCTCCTGGTCCCAGCCAGAACTTGAGCTGCAGTGTTCGAAACCAGCTTAATAGACTTCTTGAGAAAGCCCGATAAAAGAGAGTTGCAATAATCCAACCTGGAGGAAACAAAAGCATGGACTAGTTTCTCTGCATCACTCAGAGACAGGATGCGTCTGATTTTTCTGATATGATGAAGAAGAAAATACACTGTCCTTGAGATCTGTTGAATGTGAGGGTTAAAGGACAAGCCTTTGTTGAAAAAGAACTCCCAGGTTCCAAACAGTACTGAATGTAAGGCTTATGCCATCCAAGGCAGTTAAAAGACTTATATTTTGTGTGCAATATCTCATCACCGGACAAAATATAAGCCTGGAATCCAAGTCTCTTTCCCTTTTTTTTTGCATTACTGATTCCCACAATAAAAACTTGCATAAGTCACTCATGTCGCAGCATTCCTTTCAACCACTGATTAACCATAACTGGTCAATTGTAATGAAAGGATTTGTACAAAGTTGTGTTATTATTTTTGGGCTTTCCTGAAGCAGAGAAAACTGTGAAGTTCTTCCAAAGAGGGGAGAGGACAGCCCATGATTTCTTGGGCAGACCTTCATAACCCTGCAGAGTACTGTCCTGTGTGCCAATGTGCAGCTGGAAAACCATACGCAAAGATAGTGGGTAAGGACTCTAACTACTGGGCAGTAATGGAAGGACACCACCAGCTTTTTGGGGATGTTGTTCTTCCTGAGGACTCTCTAGGTCTTCTTTGCCAGCTCAACAGTGCTCATGGGATGAATGCAGCTAGTCTGCTTCAATGCATCTTCCATCAATAAGCGAGTAAGAATGTCTAACATGACCTTTCTGATAGTTACAGTGGGATAGTGATGGACCAAATCATGAAATCCACAAATGATCCATCCCTTTTTTTAACTTCTTATTCATAGACAGACAACTTAAAAAGGCATTTCAGCAGGTAAGTGAAAACTGTGACCCTCTGGTAGTATGAAAAGGGGGGTCAGGGGATCACATAGTCCTGTTCAACCCATACACCTCAACAATGTGAGACACTTCACAAAAGAGCTATCTTTGAAAAAGAAAACATCTGTAGAAGTGAACAGGACCCTAAACAGACTACACATTTAATGTTCACATAAGCTGACCTGAATGGAGCAGATATTTTCCAGAAGCATCATAGCAGAAACTGCAGATCAATTTTCTACTTGCCTTATATTACGTTATGTTGTATTGTGAATAGGTTTAAAAGCACATCACCTATCTCATCAGGTGAGTTCTCCTCACCCTTCATGTTTTGACAAAGCTTTACTCCTTGGTAGTTGACACTAACTGAAAACATGCTTAATATCAATTTGTTTGGTGTACTTTTACTCTTTTGACTGTTTTTTTTACTTCCTTAAATAACATATTCAACTATGACATAAGCTTTTGAAGGTTGTCTGCAGTTACACTTTCAGTTGGTCTACCTTTTCCATGCCCTGCTCCAAAGGTTCTCAACATTTACGGCTCCTCTCTTTGATTTCCTTACTGCCCTTTTGTCTGCATGAGAAAAAGCCACTCAGGGTCAAGCCATTAAAGAAGCCCCTGTGCAGTGGCAACATTTTCTCACAATTGAAAGCTAGAGTAAAAGATTACCCAGACAATTGATTCAGAGGAAGAGGAAAACCAGGTACACAGACATGATAACCTGTACAGGTCAAGTATCAGCATCAGCAACTATCACGATTATCAGAAGTTACAATTGCATGCCAAGTGAGAAGGAATGAGAAAGTGGTGTTTAGACTAAAACAATTACAAAGCAACACAAATGGCTGTGCTCTTTGACTTTTTTCCCTAAATAACTCTCAGACGGTGATAACGTTGTCTACATCCGTGGTTACTGAACCCTGGGGCTAAGGAACTGGAGCACACCTGTGAAAATAAAACATTAAAAATTATACATGAACCAAGTTATTGCTGGCTAAAAGTGCTGTGAAGAGAAGGGAGAGGGTGGTGGAAGCCTTTCTGTGCATGCACTTAAGGACAAGCTCTGCGCAGTTAACATTTTACATTGCTCAAAAAAAAGAAAAAAATCATACAGGCAAGTTTCCATTTATAATTGAAAGGTTATATTTATTTGTTTACTTTTGACGATCGAAGCAAACTAATAAAAACCTTAGTAAATTCCTGGAACGGATCAGCTGTAACTTTTAATCTGCAGGCCTCATTTAAAGAACTATAATTATATTATAGCAAATTAAAAAGGATGCAGATTCTTAGTTTGTGTGGTTTGGCATTGTTTCTGCACACAATCTGAGGATACACAACAGGTCAAGTCTTGATCTGCACACAGAGCACAGTCTCCAGTAATTGAGTGGAGACATTTTAATAATCCAAGTTATAAACATCAAGTACATCAGCTTACAGGACTCACAAACATATGGTAATTAACATTTACTGCACTGATATAATAAATCCAGCCCCCTCCTGAATACACACATGTACATGCACATTCACATACACACACAGCCATTACCATATTGGATGAGAGGAATCATTTGCTTGATTGGACATAGCTTTTAAATACTGAAGAGGTCCAGGAACCCGGTGGAGGTCTTTTAATTTCCTCCATCATAATTAGTATCTGTGAATTATTCACAACATGTCTTCCAATGAAGTAGCAGAAGTGCCGACTTTAAGAACCAGAATACAGCAAAAGACCGGATGTAATTTCCACAATGTAGACCCATGTTATAACTATGTGTCAATTAATCATTGTCCTTCTCCTTAAATCCTGTGCTTAAATCATGCAGTCTTCACAAAACCAAATGGCATTTTTCATTTTTATTTCTTAATCATTAATTAGAAAACAGGTCTTTTTGTCACAGTGTTGTCTAACCCCTTACTTTTTTTTTCATCAATTTTTGAACCCCCCCCAAAAAAAAAAAAAAAAGACTGACATTTACACTCTGTATTTGACCCTCTAGTAAGCTTACTGATAGTCATTCTCCCGTATTCAACCTTAGCCAGAGGTACAGCAACTAATAACCAATGATGCTCCCTACCAAAATAAAAGCATTACTAAAAGTGGACTGGAATAAGCATGTATCAGAAAAATTGAAAATCCTGATCCACGTTGTTACATGGAATGCCAAAGAAGCAAAATACTAATGTGCACAGGTTCATAAACTGACTACCAATATTCATCTTCCTTTAACTCTTAATCTGGTCTCCACCAACTTCAAAAGTTAATATTAAGCTTTGGGCTGCATGATATGGCCTAAACCCAATATTTCAATATTTTTAGGATTTATTGCGATACGCAGTATACATCTGGATATTCTGATCACTCCCCTAAATAAGTATATTGAAGTTCAATTCAACTCTTTGACACATTAAGTAAAACCAGTATAATGATTCAAGCAGACCCTTCAGTTGTATTTTTAACATTTGCATGCAAAAAAGAGAAAATCACAATATGGCTAAGTTCAGCGAACCTTTTATTTCAAACATTTATTCAGATTCATTCATCAAGCTGAATGTATTATATGAGTGTCTCAATACTTTTTTCTAAAATTACAACCATTAAGACCGATTACACTTTGGATATGACAAACTAAATTTGGAGATCACTTGATGTTACTTTCACCTCCATGAATCATCTACCTAGACATGGTTGGTGGTGCTGAACGGACTCTGTAAGTGACTTCTGTCTCTGTGCTTGGGGTTCGGCTGTAATTGGGGGATTCTCCTCTTCTCTCTGTGTAAACTGCAGCTCAGAGTTCCCTTGTTGGTGTGTTATTGGTTTTTTGAATACTTCTCTAGTGATGCCGCAGAACCTTGTTTTGCGATAACTGTGCAGCTTACAGTATTTTGGTATTCAGCAATCAAATAACAAACAAAGCTCCTCTTGGGGGGGGGGTCTCAGTATTTGAATCTTAAAGTTTTAGCCTTTTGTTAAAAATTTTTGTCAGTGAACAAATAAGGGGTGCACAACTACTTTCACTCTTACTTTGCAGTTGCTAGTCGTCTAAATGTTCTGATATTCCACAATTTCTTTGAAGAAAATTGTATTATGGAGGCAGGTTGATAGAATCCTGCTGCTTTAATGTCTCATCAATTTTGTGCAATTTCTTGTTTCAAATAAACTCTACTACTATATGCAAGGTGGGTTATGTCCTCATATTATTGGTGCTCAAAAGTACCATTGCAAATTTAAATGAACAAATCTTACTTTTTTTCCCAAAAGTTTGAGGAAAATATCTTTTAAAACAACCTTTAACAGTCTTTAAAACACTCGTGAGAGATATCAATTAAACAGAACCTTGCCTTTGTTTGGTGAGTGTGTCTGTTAACTTTTAATAGTTTGAGCAGGCGGCACAACAGTTTCCTGTGTTTTAGAGCCACTGGTGCAGGACCTTCTCCATCTACTCAGCTGCTATTATTCTGTCAAGAGCTGCTGTGTTTTCCCGAGAAAAGGAAGTTATTTCATTTCCACCTTTTGTCTGATTCTGAATGCGAGCGTCGCTCTTTCAGCAATATTCACTTGTTTTAACTCCCCTCTCCATCCTAACCAAAATATACAACCCGTCTTTGCCCTATAACTCTCATTGGTCACAGAAAAATAGGAATTTCCTCAATTGGTGTAATTCTCCACACCAGATTTCAGCAGTTTTTTCTCCTAGATTCAGCAGATTCCTGTCCCTCAAGCCTCTCCACAGACAGCCTGTGGTGTGACTCAGATGTGAGGAAAGAAACAAAATAGATGCCAAAATAATATTTGTTAACTATGACATGAAACACTGTGAAAGGTCAGTCTTCAAGTTTTAAAAACATTGTTCCAAATATGCCTGCAAAACAGAGATACTTCCTGGACAACAACATCAGTAAGTGCGACTTATTGATAGCATATTTGGCCTTTTGGCCACTGGCTTTAGCTAAACAAAACACAGGGTTAAACACAAGCACAGGGCAGATTCACAACTTTTCAAATTTGGAAATCCTAGGCTTAAAAGCAACCTAAGGCAGAGCAGTGTGATCTGGAAAAGACGCTGGCGCAGAATTAAAATATTATTAGTAGGATGAAACAGCAGGTAGAGTGTAGGCGGAATAATCATGGCTCCCTTCAGCTGCTGTAAAAGCTGTCCTGAAATGATGAAAAATTTCCTCATGGGTTAGAAGCAATGCCCAAGATGTAAACTTTAGCTTGTCACAGTGATACAGGGTTTAAAGATTGTCAACTGATTATCAGTGTTTCCCATAATCTGGCAGCTATTAAGCATTAGGCCAAGCAACTGAATTGGTATTATATATCACCAATTGCTAAAAAAAAATGAATCAATCAAGTACTGTGCTATAGTACTTTGACTCATCCTGTGTCCCACCCATATTACTCAACAACTGTGACTGGTAAACTGTTAAGTCCTGCACATGACACTGAACTGTTGAGTTTTGACTTGACGGAACATTTGCTTTTTAACTGTAAATGTAAATCAGTTTCAAATATCAGATACCTGTCTCATGAACCACTTATAATCTGAATCAGTATCAGCCCCCGAAAAACCACTTTACCCCTTACACAGTTTACATTCACTGGGGGCATTTTAACTTTTCGACCAAGTTAAATTTAATCTGCTAGACAAACTTAACCAGTGCGATTAATTTTTTTGCCCAACTATCTTTGAGCTTTGGGATTTTGAGGACTTAAGGAGTCATTTAGTACGCCACTAAACTTTTCATTAAAAGCAGGAGTGGGTTGAGTTTCTTGAGAGCACAAGTACCTTGTATTACTAAAATAATGTAGGTATTTAATATGTTCAAGTTGCATCTTGGAAGAAAGTGGCTGGAGTTAAAGATGGCAGAGTTGTTGGCAGAGTATTAGAAGGTTGTGTGGGAAGCTGTCATTCATTTGAAAGGAGATTCACTTGATGTGTAAAGTTTCAACAGGTTATGTTGATGTTCTAATGTCATTCTGTGTGTATAATACAAACAAGCTGTGAGATCGCTAAGCAGTATAATAGCCATGGTAAAAATCTAATTCTATGCCCTTGTATCTACAAAGCTAAAAAGACTCAGTTGCCTGAGAGATTATTAGGGAAAGTCTTGGACGATGCTTGATGACCAACCCTACAAAACCTGGTAGAGTCTTGAACCAGGCAAGGCAAGATGATGCAAAATATGCCACTCAGTAGCAGAGACATGTGCTGGCATTCTCTACAGAAATGAAATGATTCAGCTTCAAATTTGGCCTTTTAGTGATAGAATAAGCACAAAACACCAGAATGCCTTTCACTGGATGCTTTGATCATGATCTGATCAGGCAGGTGGCTCACAGGCAACAACTGCCACCACCAATTGTTGTTTGCATCTGAAGTGGACCCCCCATTATAAAACATCTATTTTCCCAGCAGCTTTACGTCCCTTATTTTACTGCCACAACTGCCACTGCCTTTTACACTATATTTCAGTGAGATATACTACTTGTGCAGTCTACAAAGATTTATAAACTAAAAGTCATAGTTGCAGTTCACATCCCACCATTTCTGGATCATTGCTTCATCAGCGAGAACCTCTCCAAAACAAAGAGATCAGCCTTCACAAACTTCTTTAATACTTTAAGGAGTCGTGAGTCCCTCTTTAATCTAGAAAGACTGATGCCCTTCAAAGCCACATGCCTAATTTACAATCCAACATGTTATTTAAGTTTACTAATTGGTGTCTTATTACAACATGATTGCTTATTCCCGTATAGCATTTTTCTTTCCCTTTTTATAGTGACAAAGCATTTATCCACTTATCCCCCATGCCTCCAGTTTTTCTCCACTGATGTGCAAAATATATGACCTGTCTCTGTCCTGTTGGGGGCAGAGACACATTAGGAGCAATGACGCTAAGAGCACTCTATAGAGCACATTATTGCACAGGGATGACAAACCTGTCAGAGCCCATAATGTAAGAGGAGGTTGTAACATTCTCAGAAAGCTGTACTGATTTGCACCTCTTTTTCAACAATACTATCATAATTGCACCCAAATAATTTCCCTACCCGCCAACAGGAAGTCAGTTCATAAGTAACTTTCAATGGCATGAAGAGATTTGAAAGAAAAACGGTTCTTTGGAAGGCACTTGGTAATTTGTCAGTCTTCATTTTCAAGGATGGCCTGAGTCTCTTGATGACTGGCTTGGCGATTCCTCTTTTTTACTCTTTACACTAATAAAGTCTCTACATGTCTGTGCCTAAATCAACAGAATGGTATTTTCTAGCTTGTTGGTCAAACCAATGTGTTAACATGATAAAAAGGTTTTCAGTCCAGTTTCAGGAAAAAGCACTGTACAACAAAAGCAGCTTTTTTTCAATTTAACAATTTTTATATTTCATTGTACTTCCAAAAAGCACCACTGCACAACAACGAACCAAAGGAGCGCAGTAAGTGAAATGCTGTAGTCGACAACATTTAAACACCACATCAAGCTAACAATAATGTATTTCCTTTAAAATCATTACTTATCATTTTCAAACATTCCTGTTTTCCTGCAAACACATTGGGTGAAAAACAGGATTTTTATAGCACCAGTATCTTGAAACACTTACAGTTTATTTTGGTCTAGGAAAAAGCTCCTTGTCTGCTGACAAAATGAAAGACGAATCTGCTCTTTCTTATCGTTCCTTTTGGTAAGAAATGTGCTTTGACAAGATGAATATATTTGGATCAGGTGAAAGAAAAGGGATGTTTTTCCAACCCGACATAGGTTGGATGTCAGAGATAATAGAAAAGATTGGTGAATAGGTCTGAGTTCTGAAACGTACCTGTGTTAATCCTGCTCTAGATTGCTGTGCTGAGACTGCTTGTATTTACATATGCAGAGGATCCCGCTGTTTTGAGCACACCATTGACAAGACAGAGCAATTAATCATCCCCAAATACTCCCGCCGAGCAACAGACGACCCTTGCAGAACATGCCGCCATGAGGAGTGTGCAGGTGCGAATCAAGCTGCAAGAGAAATATTCAGAGCAAGCCTCTTCCTCAATCCTGTTTGTCATTACTACGTCTATATCCAACAGAAAAGATATGTCTCTTTTTTGTTCCTGCAATACTATTGTTTTCTTTTTTGTTTTGTTGTCTTTTAGAGCGAAATTATATTTTCTGGCACTAAATAAGTATAATTTTCATAGAAACTGAGTTACACATGCAGAGTGATGTTATGAGAAGATAGGTACTGTTACTACATGGAATTTGACCGTTTACTGGTTGAGGCAATGAGTATGAGATCAAACCATCATGGCTCCACCGTATGTTAAATCTGACAGTTATATAACAAAGGCAGTTTTAAAAAAGTGTTGTAAATAAGGAAAAATCCTAAATATCTCAACTATCTAATCCTGATCCATACCACACTCCTCCAAAAACGTTTTTCTCCATTAATATTAGCTCATAATTTTGCTTGAACAATAAATAATGAGGATTAAAGTGTATGAAAATAATTTTTATTTTTCATACAAATCAATGACTATCTTTGCTACACCATTTACCAATAAAAATATAAGCCTTATATCATTCTGTAGCTTCTAAATGTCCATGTCAGAAAATCAGATAGAAGGTTGCCTTATTTTATAAGAGACATATCAAGAGACAACGACTCCCAATCGTTTTCAAACCCCTGGAGCAAGGAAACATTGTTGAATTTTGCTGAAAACCATCTGCTTGTTCTGAACAACAGGGGATAAGAAACATGCTGAGGAGGAAGCTCTCCTGATAGCTAGCTTTGGCTTCTGATTCTCTTGCCTTTAACGTTCCTTCTGGCACCCTGTCTTCAGAGGAACCACATCCACAAGCCTCTGGGGGTTCAGACTTGTTGATGAGTTGATACATCCTCTGTGCATACTTTGTAATCTAATCTGAACCATCATGTATCAATTGTGTTTCTCTTTTTTTCAATAAATAAAATCTCTGCGAATCATTATGTTCATTTTCATGGTTATAATTTTTTCCCATGTACTACACAGTCAAGGCCTGGTCAAGCTAGACAAATGACACACCTTTCTTAAATACTGCCCCTACAGCCAGGAGCGATCCAGAGTACAGAAAATAACACCATTGGTTGTACGAACATCTGCTCCCTGGGTATTTGATTTCCCAGGCAGATGTTAGACCCCAGCTGCTATCACGAGATAATTTGTATGTTTGTGAAGAGAGCTCCCATTTGGCTGCTCTGTTGATAGTTATGTCTTCCTTTTGTGAATGGGCCAGCATGATGGTTAAGTATGTTTTACAGGCTCTGACAACCTAATGCCCTTTCTGGCCCAACTGTAGGAATCAAAGTAAACATTTTTAAATATTTTGCAAACTAACGCCAATTTCTCACTTTTGATAAAGAAATGATACTGCTTGCGTTTTTTTGTGAAGTCACTGTGCCCTCTAGCTCTGATTTGAGTAAAGTAAAGCTAGATTAGATAATGTGATGGGCCAATATGTTGGCAGATATTCAAATATTTCAGATGGTCCCAATAAAAAGTAAAGAATATTTCAGTCAGAGCTCCTCTGAATATACTGAGTTCATCTCAAAGGTGCATGTTGCATCATTATTAGCAAAGCTTCTGACAAATTTGAGGTTTTATATTTGCTTTTTTTTTGTTACGTGGTAACTCTGGATTGGATAGATGAATTCTTGACACATCAACATGTAATTTGATGGGATATGAGGAGGAGGAAGAAAACATTTTGGCCTTGCCGTTGATGTATTTGATGGAGGGAAAATGGGTAAGGGTGAAGATGTGAATGACTTACACAACAGCAAAATTGAGACGGTAGACAACTGGGTCAGAGCATCTCTCGAACAGCAGGTCTTGAAGGGAGTTCCAGTCTGGAGAGGTCAGTACCCAACCAAAGAGGTAAAAGAGGAGAAACTAGTGAACGTTTGAAGCCAGACTCGTCAATGTGTATGGTGAGTGAAGCTACAAGAGTTCATTTGATCAGAAAACTTAATTTTTGCTCAAAAAAAGAGGCTGCAGTTCATTTTCAGTTCAACATTTTTTTTGGGTAAGGAGCTGGTGTTTCAGACCAGGGAGACCAGTCAGTCTATGCTGGCCTCTGTCCAAAACTGAGGGCTTTTAAAAATGGCACTTGAGACTCAAAACTGGACCACTGACCATTGACAGAAGCTTACTTCTTAAAAAATACAAGAATCTGTTGCTAAAATCTAAGTACTACAGTCCATGCCTTATTTGGTCAGGGCCATTTGGACCCTTACTGAATTGAATTACCACTCAGTATATGTCCAGTGTTTTGTCGTCAGTGGGGTTTGCCTCAAGACACTCGTTTGTTAGCAGACTCCCTGTCAAGAACTCTGATGGTAACACCGATGCCTTCACTTTAAGCATTAGGCCAAACCTACACCGATGTACCAATTAAAAAGACTATGATACTGCTCACTCCCCTTACCGAAACACCACAGTGAGAGTGTGGACAATGCTTATAAACCTTTTAAGTCTCAAAATACAAGCAGGGCTGTAAAATGAGTACATTTAAGTCACAAATCAGAAATGGTGGTTCATGTCACTTAACCTGACTGACTCCTCATTAAAGTGAAGTGATTAACCTGTTTTGTTCAGTGTCAGTTTTTGAAAAAACTAAATCTGAAAGCAATATCAAAGATGTAACTTTTTGTTGGAGCAGTTCGTGGAAAGTCTTTTTTTTTAGATGCATAGAGGCGTTGTGATTTGTTTTGCCTGTAAAATGCAGCTAGAGTCAAAGCAGACTGCGACCCTTAATCTTTGACCACTATGAATGAAGAGACACGTGGTTCTTTGCACTCCTACGGATGGGTGCATGTTGTTGACCAGTGGCTAATGCATTTTTACTATGTTTTTCAGACTTGGTATCACTAGATACTTTCAACTTGTACAAATGTTGGCATTTTCTATGGACAGACCTTCTTGTCTTATCTCATTGGTGTTTTCTTCTTCTGTGCTTTGTGCAAATAACGTCTTTAAACCTATCAACCACTTTGAATCTTCAACACGTAAAATATAACCAAAGCCGTTTTGTGGTTTCTTGTCATCTAACACATTCTTGTCAACAGCAATAAAAGCCATTAAAATTCAGGCATAAAAGCAGCCAATCTTCTCTAAAACAGTGTGATTTGGTTTTGCAAGTCCCATAGCGGTATAAGTATTACTTTTAACTGTTTTGTAATTATTAAAAACTCCTCACTGGAGCTTTAAAATTACACTAAAATTTATTGACCTATGCAGCTGTGTGACAGGTGGAATTAAACACCTGAACTAGGGCATTTACTGACCTTGTCTCAGTTATGACGACAACTCTGGAGGGAAAATGATACTCCCAGAGAAACCAAAATCAAAAAGAGGTCCTCATTGATCTTGTCATGTTTAAAAATCGCTGAAGGTTGTAACTTACCCTCTCTGAGTACTGGATGTGTAACATTAGACATGTAAGCCTCTGTTTGTCGACATAACGCAGAAGATACACAGCAGGGTTTTTAAAGATGAAGTAAAGAAATACAGCAAAGAGAAATAAAAAAAATAGGGCTGTCTTTTCACAAAATGGCACACTTTACATACTTATTGCACTAAGATGAAAGTAAATTTAAAAAGTATCTATGAGAATTTAAATCTAACATCAGCAATAGTGGCAGAATCTTTAGAGGATTCATTTTCACTACATTGTAAAAAATAAATAAGATCTGCACCTCTGCCTCTATTTTTATCACCTGTGAAAATAATACAAACACATTACATCATTGTGACATCAGAATCACCCTAAATGTATGACTCTGTCCTTCACAGTGTTGCTGAACTCTATCCTCACACCGTGACCAGTTCAGCTGCAGGTAATGTCATCATCTGTGACATGTGAGAGAGGAGGCAGTGTACCAAAAGATAACTCAAAGGAGATTAATCCCATTCCTGACCCAGGAAGAAAAATGTAGCATTATCTGCTCGAGGAGAAGCTCGTCAGAGTTTCACAGGTCTATAGTGACCCCACCACTCCCCACTTTTGTTGAAGGCTTTAAATTCTCCCCTCCCAAGTTCAGAGTCGATTTGTTATCAAATCAAGCGTCGAGTGTCTGATTCATTGCTATTCAGCACTGCGGCTGATTTATATGCAGAATGTAAAACAGATGCCTTATGTGATACATATTTATGGTGAGCCCTGCTCTGGCAAGATTTATTATGGGTTCTTTCATCGGGGTGTGCAGGAGCTGTGCTATGATGACTTGTATTTCCTCTCAGCTGCCAATGCCAAACTCATTAAAAAGAGGTGTGACTATTAATATACATTGTAATACTGACAGCCCCTAATTTATAACCCAAGTGCATGTTTGGGGTTTCTTCCATCTTTGCCTCTCATTGTTGGGGTGGGAGTAGTGATCTCTTTGTATCTTCATTCAAGTGTACATCGTCACAAATGTTTGTGTGGCTCATGTGTGGACAGCTATACAACACGTGCAATTCATATGCAGACAATTTTTCAGATGACACTTTCTCTCTCTTTTGTTTCATATTTTGATAAGTAGTCCACTGATGCTTATCAACTCAACCCCGGTTTGTTTGAAGACTAACTCTCAGTAAAGTAATTTTCAGCTGCTGCTGTATACGTCCCTGCAAATCAGTATCAAGGATGACGTTAAAGCCATTAAAAACATAAATGAGGAAATTGAAAGTTGTGTTGTTGATGGTCTTGTTTGCTTTTGTGGATCAAAAAGTTTTCATACTTAATTTCTCTCTGTTTCACAAACATTTAAAAACTTCTCACAGGAGCTTTAACACTTTTTTAGGTGTTCCTGGGTGTCTTCATCTAAGGTTGTAAACATGACAATGAAGGCTTGTCTTTTTCAAACGCTTTGTCTCTTCTTTTGTTAAATGTTTTAAATTGAATTTTGCCTTTTTGAATTAATGTTTGTCATATCACATTCAGAGCACAAAGTCATAAATGCATGCACACATGCAAACAAACACACAGCCACATGAGCTGGTTATGTGTAGTCCTTATTACTGGTACTCCCTTAGCAAGATTCAAAGAACAAGTGCACATCAAAAACATGTGACAACAGTTGCAATGAAACTAGCTCAGAGCATAGTTGAGGTACTTTTTCTAAAAAGTATATTTTGAATCTGAACCCAGAATTTCCCCTCTTTTCATGAATTCAGACCGTCACAAGTCTCAGAAGTGTCCGAAAGCATCTCAATCCCTCAATAGCTTACAGCCCAGTCTATGGTCAAGTCTATTTCAGGATTAAGATTAAGACAACAAGATAAAATTTAAAAAGTTACAGGAAATTATTTAAATTGTAATATTTTAATGGTTTTCTCATTGGATTATAAATTAATCAAATTAACAAAATGATCCTTAGAAAGAAGAAAAATGGCAGAGGAAGAAGCATTATACTAAATAAAAGTCCCTGTTTTTCTTTTGTGGAAGGACTGTTCTCTGGGACAGTAATTCTGGCCTGCCTTACCAAAACAAACATGTCAAAACTGAACATTAAAAAGCCTGTTGGGTCATATTTCTGTGTAGTATGGTAGCAAACCCCAAGGTACTCTTACTTGATGTATGTGGAAACTTGAAATCATAAGAGCAAAATGGAATTTATTGTTTATGCCAAGTCTGTGTCAAGAGGGAGCTGCAGTAATTACCAGTTTCCTATTTATAAACACTGTTCATGTCAGCAACCAGGTCATAATTATGACATTGGAACTCAGATTTTTCCGAGTTGCTGATAAATCAGACTTGGCGCTGAATAAAAAAACTAAAGGTATGAACTGAACTTAAAGGACAGCTTGACTGACCACAATGTTTCAAACTGTCACAGTGCTAACTTTTATTTTTCTATCCCATAGCTTGTCTCTTATCAGCCTTAGTGTGTGAATCGTAGCTGATTGAGCCCTGACGCTTCTCATCCTCTTAGTTTGTGTGATTAGCTCATTTGCTAATCTAGCAAGATAAAGCTGGATGGATTTTTGTGATAGCAAGCTAAATATGTAATAATAGTCCATAGTTAGCTTGGCTTAGCACAAAAAAAAAAGAAAAAAAGAAAATTGCTTGAGCCAGGCTATGCCCACCAACTGAAGCTGGCTTGTTTCTACACAACACACGTTAACTCTGTACAAAGATATAACTTTCTAAAAGTTAAGTTGTGGTGTTGAGATAAGTTACGTGCTGGAATATGTTGTAACATCTGCTGTTGCCTGACAACTTCAGAAATGATAACCTGACTATTAGCTGAAAAGGGATTACACAATACAGTTGTCGCCATGAATCAATGGACTGTTAGACTGTTATTTATTGGAGTTTTGGTCAAATCAAAATTCTTAACCAAAGAGGACATTAGGATGAAGTTCAAAGATTGGCTTCAAATTAGAAGTATCTGAGTAACCATTGAAGGGGAAGTGGGATGGCATCATTTTATTCATTTTCACATTTCATTGTATAATGCAGTTGTTTGCTTCCCATGCCTCTTGGCAAAATGGTCTCTTGTCTGAGGATATGAACTGCAACACACATGACTGGACAGAATAGTGGACTTAACTCCAATTTTCTGGATTTTTTCCACATTTCTGTAAAATCATATTCTTGAGAAAGGAGAAAATGAGACAAGATTCAAAATATAAACTCGGCTAAAGTGCTTGCCTCTTGTATAGAAAGTCAATAAAGTCAAGGTGTTTCGTTTTCAGTCTACCAATGTTTGTTTCTGACATAGAATATATAAATTTTTCTGATATTTTTTCTGAAATTCTTGGAGTAAATCTGGCATTCTGTATAATGATTCCAATTATAGTTTCAAAATTCACTCCAAGGTTAATGTGACAGCATTGAAAATGTAAAAATGACTTGACTGGGCACTTCACGGAGGCCCCATCTTTTGATCAAGCTTTAAGTAGCAGAACCTTGTTAAGATCAAATTTAATGTGGAATTGAAATTCGTTTTCAAAAATGTGTTTTTTTTTAATCTAGGTTAGAGTTATTATAAATGACTTCATTCACTTAAAAGATCAGTATAACAGGTGTATTGCTTTTGTGTACCATCATAAACAATATCTCACCTGCTGAGACAACACAAAATAGTGCTGAAAACAGTCAAAAGATTTTGTGCACTTCACATTCCAAATCCATCCCAGCCATCTATTCCCATTTCTGTCTGTGTGTCTCTGCCTCAGCCCACTCTTGAGGTGCTTTTATGTTACACGACCACTCGAATCGAAGCCCAGGGGGACTCCACGGGTCCCTGAGCAAAGAAAGCCCCCCAAAAAATCTATAGACCAGATGTATGATGTTATATGGTCAGACTGGCAAACACAAAAGGTCTAAAAACAAAAGGCATGAATTAACTGAAGGCTTTCAACAGTGTGTTTTCAAAACAGCCCAGCTGAGCGCTCAGATGCCTCTCCTCCCTCTCAGTCACTCCCTCGTTCCAATCTTGCTCTCAGCATTACCCCTCTCTCCTTTCTCCCTCACTCTCCCCCTTCTCTCGTCTCCTCCTCTCTGTCTTATTCTCTCTGCCACCCCCCGAGACTAAATGCTTAAAAAGAAAAGAAAGGACACCATTTTTGCTAATTAGTTGAGGACTTAACAGGCGCAGGATATGCTGCCTTAGTTTTTCATCTGCTGTCCACGGGCTGTCGACCGTCCTGTGAAGTTGAGCCTGTGTGGCTAAGAGCAGAAGAAAGGAGCGCTGTAGACACACACACACACACACACAGTCTAATACCCCAGTAGAGATCCTGAACAGGCCTCCATTGGGGGTTGAGCTCAAAATGGGGTCCAATCATTAGTATTTAACATTTGAGAATAAAGAAGCCTTAAATAAGAAGTGTAAATGGCTCTGAGCCCCACCTCCATCTTTAGAAATGTTCACAGGCTTTTCCAAATCACAGGGTTTTTATGTTTTTTTCTTTTCCTTTTTCTTTCTTGGCATGTTTGTGTGTGTGGACTCAGCATGTGTGGTAACATGTACCTTAGATAGATAGAAATCAACCTAAATACTCATTCACCCTGAAGATTTTTTGGAAATAATTATAGATTTGAAGGATCATTAACATTAATCAACTTTTCCTTTGAAATAAATGAGAGATGAGAAATGCATATCGTAGTTTTGAGAAAAAAACTTTTCAGTGTTGTGCTACAAATGTTAAGCATATAATACATGATATGACTGGAGTTAGAATATGTAAAAGTTAATCTATACATGTAATTCAATTCAAAAAGTGAAACTCACACATTTTAAAAACAATTGTTTTGGCTTACACTTGATGCAAAACAGAAATTCAGTGTCTCAAAACAATTTTTTGAAGTCCAAAGTTAACACAGCTGTTTACCAGAGATTTTTAACACTCTTTGGGCTGTTTTCATTTCCGGGTTAGACTTGGCACCTGCCCACACTGCCAAAGCACCCAAAGGCTTGTGAAATGACCATCATACTGTACTGTGCTTGGTTGGCCGAAACCCTTTACCAGACCTGAACCCTGCAGAGAGTTTATGGGTTTTTGGCCAAAGGAAGGTGAGAGAGTAACACTGAGCTGAGGGCCACTACCAAAGCAACCTGAACTTCTTTAACAGCCCAGAAGTGACAGGATGATAGCCTCTATGCTACACTGCATTGATGCAGTATTTCATGCAAAAGGAGTCCAAGTAACATACTTTTCAGAGGGCCAACATTTCAGGATTAAAACTCACATTTTTTAACTACTTTTATGAAATACTCCAATTTAAAGGGATACTTAATTTGGGTTTCCATAAACTGTAACCTGCAATGATACCAAACAATATTCTAAAAATGCCTTTAATATTTATGTATCTTATCCAAGTTTCACTTTTTGAATTTTGGTAATGAAATATATTAACTTATTATGCAATATTCTCATTAATTAAGATGCACCTGTAAATGTGCCTTTTAGCTCTGGTTGTATAAATTCAGTTCTGAGAAATACTCAGTGGGATTATGGGGTTGTATGAAGGTCCATATTTACGGGCATGACTCCCTGCAACTCAATCAGTGCATTATTGAGTAAGACATACTGCAGGACCTCTCTCTTTCTCAATCACTTGCAGCAGAATACGGGTGAGGATTGTAGATTATCAAGGGGGGGCAGTGAGTGACGTCAGATTGTCTGATACCAAATTTTAAAGATTTCTTTTTAAAAAAGAGAAAAAAGGGAAATGTAAGTTATGTATATGTAAATTGTAAATATAAGCAGCCCACTCAGGTAGCATCTGTTTGGGGAATTTACCCTTCAAAATGAGTTGATCTTAGTGCAGAAAAAAATTCAAAACGGCACAATGATTTGCAAGTGTAAACCTTCAATAAAAAAACAACATAACTTATGGCATCGAATCGAAGAAGCAAGGTCTAATGAGTAATCCTGGACTTCTGAAGTTTGAAGAACAACAAAGTGGAAAATTAACAGAGTGGAAACTTAATAAACAGTTGTTTCACTGCAGCACAACTCAGGGTTATTCCCGCAGGAAGAGAAAGGCCAAGAGCAGAGGAATGGCAATGAGACTCTTTGCAGAGTCAAGACAGGAAGTCAGGGGTGAGGAGAGGGAATCTGGGGGTCAGGGATCAGCAATCACTATTAAAGAGGGCCAGAGTGTCTCTGGCTTTTAACAGCGTTTCTGCCTGACAAGAGATTTTACAAACACTACCTTTTCCCCTGATAACTGAATCAGATAAGGCATCCATCAGAGGTAGAAATGGTGGTTTTGTTGTCATGTCCTAAAACACTTGTATCAAGATCTCTAAGTGGCTGTTATATTGCTGGCTGAAAGGAGCAGGATAAAACTGTATGGGCTGCTAGCATTGGCTGCTACTTTGCTCAAATGGGTGTATTTATCAGAGATGTAAGACACACATCCTATAAAACCAAGGGCACCAGAGAAATTCCTCACATGATCACCGTGGCCCCATAACTGTCTGGGACAAAAATGGAGGCTGCGCCGTATGTCAGTTATATGGAGCAATAACCAACTTAAAGAAGTGTGGTAATAGAGCCATTTACCTGATCCTGAGGAATGAGGAGAGAGGACCCCCCACGCCCCCCAGCGCGCATGTGCATTCACACACTCACACACACACACACACACACACACACACACACACACACCAACAACAAGGCCCTATCCCCTCCCCACCCTCCCACACATACAGCTGCAGTAGATCTATTCAAAGTTTGTGTCTTTTCTACGTTTCAACATGATTTCCTGAAATGTAACATTATCTTAACATTTAAACAAACAACGGGATGAAAAGATTTCCAAGCATGATGAAAATTGTTCTTTTTTTATTCAAGGATTATTTTTCATGAGTTGTTGATGATATTGTTGTCATAATCTACTACATTTTAATCTTATATATGTGTGTTTTGAGAATGAAAATGATGTTTCTTAAATTATGAGTTTCGTGTCTAATGAGGACCTGCTAAAATGACTCACTTTCTTGAGAGTTCAAACTTTTATTTTTATAATTCCTTTTTACTTGTTAACCATTAGACAACACTGAAAATCTACACCTGGCTAGAGCATTTATATAACAATAATACAGCAAAGGATCATAGGGTAATTTATTAATTTAAGAGCAGAATTAAACATTTTTTAAATATCTTCCCCTTTATTTTGGCAAGAAAACAAGGCAACTGTGATGAACAAGGGTAAATGAAATAATTGCTTCCTCTGATATTATACTGCTTTTCAGGTTTTAACTCAAGCAAATTCATTAAGTCAGCACACAGTGTTTTGTACAGTGAAGTTCATGTACAGTAACTTCTAATAAAAAAAGATGTTGCAACTGTGATCACTGACATAACTGCCTGTCATGATGTATTGCTACTGTGCGGATAAATGTTTTGTTGTTGGTGTTGTGGTTTGTCTTGTTATCGTGAAGGCCAGTCTTGTCAAACACAAATGCATATCGACTCAGCAGACGTGTTCTTGAAATTGTGAAAATGGTAGCGGCGGGGAAGTGAACGTAGAGCAGCTTAGCTCACTGGGCTGTTTTCTTTTTCCTGACATGCAGTGTGGATATACTGAATGATGTAAAAGTAATAAGATATTGTAGACACTATAATATTAGGACTACTAAAAAAACGTGGGGGGAAATTACAGAATGAATTTCTTTTATTGTTGTAGAAAGAGCTTTTCATTCATTTATGACTATTAGGAGCAAGGGAGCAGAATTACTTACAGGATTACTTATGGGAGAGTCATCCTGGCATGATGTATTTGGTTTCCATCATGTTCGATTGTAGCCACAGACACAGAGCACAGTTTCCCAGCAGTGTAGGGTGGGGGAGAGTGTGAACGAGCATGTTCTTCAGGAGTCAGGCAGGATTACACTCTGAAATCCTCTGAAACGGGAGCAGCAGGGGCCACTTGAGGCAGGGCAATTGGGTAGACTGTGAAGCAGGTCTTGAGCAGAAACATGCTTATTTATGTAATCATGCAAGAAATACCTCCTCTGCTGCTTGTGGAAGCTTCGAAGACGCTTTTCTTTGCTCTGATTCATGATCAAAATAGCAGTATAACTGCTCCCCCTGGTGTGCTTATCACTGCATTGCCTGGGAGAATAATCTATGATGTAATTAGTATGCACTCTCAGGTCAAACAAGTCACTTGGTAGGGAAGTGTTTTCAGGTAATGCTCCAGCTTGCCTGATAAACAGAAGAACATCATATTTCTGCTCCGTCCTGAATAACATTATCACAGAAATTTCACTAAAGTTACTTGGCTTAGTTCAAAAATCTGATATCACAGACAAAACATCAGTGTACTGACTCTTGAGCTAATTTTAAAGTCTTACATTTGAAACTTTCAAGATGTAAAATGAAGGTTTAAATCAGAGGTTTTGATACAAAAAAAGGAAAAAGACACACAGACACATACACAAAGTCTTGTAAAGACAAAATGTACTCCTCATAATTCACTAAGCTCATAAATCACAGCAGGTTAATGCTCCACAAAACCCCTCCAACATCCTTTAAGTGTTAAATCATCACTTTGTGACGGTATGGGGGAGAAGAGACAGGGAGGGAGGCATGCAAGCAAAAAGAGATAGTGCAGAACTTTTTTTTAAAGTCTGAAGTCTGGAAGTGTGAGGATCCAGCCCTTCAGTCAAATATGTTACCAGGCAAGGGATTAGAGGTCTGTGAAGCACTATGGGTCTTGACCTGCAAGCCTCGGAGCCTGGCTGTAACCTGACCCAGTACCAGGTGTGTGCCTGTGGGTCAAAGGTTTGGAAAGCACGCAACAAAAGACAGCTCTGCAATAAAACCCTCACTGCTCCAATTAACCATTTTAAACCTTGTTTTTTCCCAGTGTACAAGCACGGATTTGCTAAGTGTTGTGAAAAGCCTCATATTTCCTTAATTGTAGAAGCCCACACAAATGTCAGCTAAATGAAATGTGTAGCGTGTAGATCCTAATAGAGAGAATGTTAATGGCATGCTTACTCCCTGCACCCGCCCGGCTTTGCTTTTACTTTCAAAATAATTTACTGCACCTTTAAAGCAGCCCGTCATCTGCAGCCAGAGACCCATAACTGTCATGTGAGTCGATCATTTACCCAGCGATCTCCTAAGTGTTACGTGTTAATGGGTGGAAGCGGTAGAAAACATAGGGAAATAACTAACACCTACAGAACCAACAGATCATCTCCACAGAGGGTAAAGCTGTATCATTTCATAACACATTCAGGACCGCAGCGGTTAATCAAACTTCCTGCCAAGAGGACGGCCATATCTCAGGAACATGTCAGAGGAGAAGTCTTTAAGTACCCTCATATGGGACTGTCGAACCGAGCGAGATTCTTCTTTCACTTACATTAGATGTTGACACCAGGGGATTGGGAACATTATATTCTGTGGTGACAAGGTTAATGAAACATAATGTAAGCTTTTAATATTCTGTGCTTTTTTTGTCCATAAAAGAAAGCTAGAGCTATATTTATTTATACGCAGTTGTTGACGATTAAATACTGCATGTGCACACATATTGAACCATTTCCACACATGACACGTTTTATGCTGTACTCATGTTCTAAGATCTAAAATAACAAAAGAAACCCCTGTAATTGTAGAGCTGAGTTGTTCAATATTTAGTAAGAATTCCAACTTGGGTTGACCCACCGCCTGAAACTGACTTCATCTGAACAAGCCTTTGACTGACCGGCCTCAGAGGGTTATTAATTGCTCCAGCATGCCCTTGCACATTGTGTTTGGATAGGTGTTTCTTATAGCTAACAGAAAAGCCTTTGTATCGCTTCACTTTAGTCTCTGACTCTATTAGGGAAGGAAATGAGAGTAAATACAAAAAGCCATTGTTTTTTTTCTCCCCAAGCAGCTTGAGCTGAAGATGTTGTATGACCTTAAAGTATCTTGTCTGTTTTAGATATTATGGTTTTCAGCTGAAGTGGAGGAGAAATATAAAGACAGAGAGGTGGAGAAGATGATGATGCAACAGTAGTGTTGGAGGAAGAAACCAAGCAGCATTGTTGAAACAACACAAGCAGCTTGTTATTGCGAGTTTCTTGTGGAGAGCATTGCAAATTCTGCATTAAGCAAAAGAGAAAGTGAGTTTCAATTCAATTATATACAAAACTTTAAACAAATCAGTGAGGTTGACTCACTACAATCTAAATATGTAAATTGATGAGAAGATATAAAGCTGCAGCTACCCCTTGTTTTCACCATAATATGTAATTTTTCTGATTCTCTCTTTTTGTCAGGTTTCCCCAAAGAGGAAAAGGTGTGATATCTGAGACTTGTGTTGCGTTTCACAAAGTCCTAAACATGCTGTCAGTGGTTGTCAGGTATAAATTGACCCACTATCTTAACCTATTCACTGAGTCTTGCAGCACCCATCTCTGCTGGTCACTTCTTGTTTTAAACTGCAATTCAATCAAATGGACACAAAAAAAAACGCTAATTTACTTACTAGTGTACTGCAATTTTATTCGAATGCAGCATTGGAACAAAATGAGAGAGGAAAGCTTTGAAAATGTGTGCTGCCGACTGGCTTGTCTCACTATGTATCCGGCATACTTTGTGTCTTCTGGGTCAAATTGAGTAACTTAAAAAGTTGATATTTTAGCTGTATCTTATACACACGCTTTTATGGTAAATAACATAAATGATTAATTGAACCGTCTGAAGTGAGAATAGGACAAAAGTTACTGCCTATTTCATCCTCCTGGGTATAGGTTATAAAGTGTAATTTTAAGCTTGGTATATCAGGGGCTGATAAAACACAGACTCAACTAATTTGAGAAGCTTTGTAGAATATGTTAAAAAAAAGGACCTGACAATTGGCCAATTTTACAAAGCTGTTTATTTTTACCCCGCCTGGTTAACTGGTTTGATATTGAGTTTTCACAAAGCAGCAGCTTGTAAGCTACTGCAAAAACTATGTGATTTGATATTTAGGGACATATCCGAATTACTGCTTGAGCGATGTAATTGATGTTGTGACCGTTTCTGTCAACATGAGGAACTTCAACATTAAGTCTTGATAACATTCTTTCAGACAGCCATTCCTTCATTAAACTGCAGTTTGCTTTGTGTCTGCCGTTCACCTGCATCTTTCTCTGTCCAGCTCCTCTCTTTCACCCCACTCGACATAGAGAGGGGTTTCCTAGAGAGGCGAAATCCAGCATGCACTTGCCAGGTGACCCGTGACCGTGAGCGGACAAGGTTACCAGTCATGACTTTTACAGCCATGTCTGCCTCCACACTGGCCTCTGTGTCGCCCTGCCTGAAATAGTAAGTCGAATAGTGTCGTAATGAAAAGCACAGAAGTGAGAGGCTCAGGACAGACCTGCTGCTCTGATGCCCTCCAGGCTGGAGCTGACAAGAACATCAAGACAATGACAGCAAAGTATGAGAGGTGAACAAAACCCCAAAGGATGTTAGAGAGAAAGGGGAGCAAAAGGTGACAGCACAGTGGAATCTACACACTAAATAAAAGTGCAGTCAAGCACCTTTATGGCTTCTTTCTTTTTACTGTACACCTGGGTAGCTGAGAACTGATCATTTCAGTACTGAACTTTTTTCTTTTATCCAAACTCTCAGGATAAACATAGGACTTAATGAAAACCTCGGGTTGTCAATCTCCTTTTTAGCGTGCTTGTGATCTTATGGCTTTTAGAAAAATGTGGGACCTAATTAATGTCTTTCAACTAAATTGGAAAAGGATTCACACATTAACATGAAGTTGCAACTGAGGGCATCAGAATTTTATTCACTAAATACTGAGTTTAATTGAGCAAAACATCATGTTACTTTTAGAGACAAGCAATTCTTAAAAACAGGAAATGGTTTGCATTTACGATATCAAGCGAGAGTGCTTAAATCTGATCAGGATCACACTGAGTGCACTTTTTTCCATCTTTTTCCTTAAATGAAGTTAGAAAAAGTGAGCTAACTCCCCAGTGTTACTGCACACAGAAGAAAATATGTCCTCTCCATTGTTTACTACAAGAAAAATAATCTGGAAGAACAAAGAGATGTCCCCTGTTGACATGCAGTGTACTCTGAAATCTTTGTTTGAGTAACACAGTTTGACAGTACGGTCAGTAAAGGCTGATGTGAACTTCAGTCATGCAGGACACTGCTAACTGTGCAGGAGATATACAGCCCCGTAAAATAATCCCATCTAGTGTGATAACTTGTGCTTTAAAACATTATAGGTAATACTGGTATACTCTGTATGGCAGAAAGACTGGGGCATGGGGTGCATAACAATTTTATGACACAGTATTAAAATCTTATATCATCAGTATGAGTTAAATACTCAGTGTTTTCAGTGCTACTGCAGGTTCCTCAAGGCGAGGATTTTGGGACAACTCACCATTCATGCATTTCATAAAGATACACAAGATATAGCATTTCTGCATTCATTACAAGACAATAATATAAGAATACATTGCAATATCTGAATAAGTAAAGAACACAAAATTCCCCTAAAGTGTAAAATACTGGTTTAATATCAACAGCACCTCCCTGAGTAGTCATTTGGTAGTGACACGATGAGTCAAATTCGAAAAGAAATCCGTTTGAGCGCCATATGACAAGTCAGGAAGATGAAATGCTGCCATATTAACATTTAGTAGCACCCAAATGAACACAAGTTTTCAAAATATATGCATTAAGTTTACAGCATTTGGAGTTATATGAGGTGTTTTTACAAAGGGATGTTTCATTTCTTTTTCAGCAGGGTTGTATGATTTGAGTATCACTAGTAATTGTATGAGAAACAACAGATACAGGTCAGCTCGGCTGCTTGAAAGAGAAACTGCCAGAAGAAAGAGTATGCAAGCTAGGCAACAGTTCTCTGTGGGGGCAGTTCTGACCAATAATCAGGCAAACTTTGGGAGACTCAAGTGCTCATCTTGGTTTAAGTCTAGCTTCTACTTTATGTTTTTAAGCACTTCTTTTTGCCATCAGGAAGCCTACCACAGTTCATCTGTTGGTAACAAGAGTATTTCTAGGCCTTGGGAATCGATTATACCATCATTTCAAAACTAGCTACAGTCTGTGACACTCAGAGACCAGAGTGCAGCGCACTCAACACAGAAGTTTGTTACAGACTTCTGTCAACTGTCTGATTGGTGTGCTGTAGGTGGGAAAGCATGTCTGCAATGTATCTGCAAATGGTGCAAAAACAAACATGTTTTCTGATGACACAGAATAGATTTTTGATAGTAACCAAGTGAGGGTTTGGGTTGGATTCTCTACGAATTTGCTAAACTATGTGGCAGAAGTGGTGCTGTCTATAGAGAACCATAGCCTAGCTTGGAGGGGCAAAGCTGACCAGTATTTGGTCTTGCTCATACAATTACTAGTAATATTCAATTCATACAACCCTTCTCCAAAAAACTAGATCCCCTTTCAATAGATAAGGCGGGAAAATTTGGAGGGGTTATGGTACACTTTAAGCCAGGCCTTGTTGACCTAACAAAAACAGAATAAAGAGGTAATGCTGATCTTGGAAAGACGAACATTGTTTCACTTCACCATCAATGGGCACCAATGTCAACTATTCTTACTTTGAATTTAATGGACTGCAGTAACTTGATGTTCAGATAAACAGACTATTTTTTGGGGGGTCTGATAATTGACATCTGTAACAGCCTTAGCAGTCACTAAGTACAAAGATTTTAAAAAATCCCTGCTGTTTCACTAACTACCCTTCGGGTTTGTGAGGCAAGATGTCATTACAAATGCACATACACAGGTTGAAATCAGACCACACAGGATGTCAAACTTTTGCCATGTCATTCACGTCACTTATCTGCTGCCTGAAAAGGGGCTGTAAGGGCAGGTACTTTGCAACCCCCCCCCCCCTTCATTTTTTGTCGAAGTGATTCCCCTGGGATATTTTGCAACAAAACCTTAGATTCTGTCCGAGGCATGTCTTTCAGCAAGAGAAAGGTACTGTTATAACACTGTGTTATACCCAAAAATAACACAGGTTTGTCTGTTCAGTTTCTGACTATCTTAAATGTGAACAGTGAGTTACTCATCATCTCAAGTGTTTCTTGGATTGTTGTGTATGGTTGTGCAGTGCTCAATATGGCAAACAACTTCTGTCATATTTTAAACAAAGTACATCTATATGCATTTAAAAAAACAACAGTAAAAAACATAAAAGATTAGATAAATCAACTAAAACACAATGAATATGCCCACATGGACTCATTCAGTCTTTGGGTTTGGTATATTTATTTGTCTGTGATGTTTGTGTCAAGTGCAAGACAGAGGACCTGAGGGGAACAGGGCTTTTTTTTAAGGAATCAGATGAGCAGTGACCAAGGAAATGTGTGTGTGTGTGTGTGTGTGTGTGTGTGTGTGTGTGTGTGTGTGTGTGTGTGTGTGTGTGTGTGGGGGGGGGGGGGGGGGGGGGGTAAAGCATGCATGAATGGCAGCCGGTGCAGAGACTGCATAGTCTGCTCTTTGACTCTGTCTGTCTGTGTGTTTGTGCGTGTCTGTGTGTGTTCATGTGGGTATGAGTCCCCCAGGGTGCACACCCTGTCAGAGAGATCATAATAAACTGTCATCTGTACAGCCAGGGGCTAAAGTTCTATGCTGGTGCTGAGACCACAGGAAGACTGAAATACTAGCTGATGCCAGGCCTCAGAAGCTCTCTGAGCTGTGAACACACACGCCTAAAGATAAGTGGAAACCAGAGCTGCATGATTGGGACCAAACAAAATGACTATCACAATCACTTTTTTAATGCTGAAATCAGAGTTATTGATTACAATAAATTATAAAAATTTTTTGGAAGAGTTTTTTTATAGTTTCTATTTAAAAAAAAACAACTCTTAAAATATGTTTAAAGACATGTATTCTACCACCATGAGGATTATCACATCACTACAGTCAACTGAAGTTGTACTTAGGCCTTTTTTCAAAATGGCAGTTCTCAAAATATCATCCACTCCCCTTTTTTTTCAGAAAAGTCATTGCTAATTTTCAAGATGTTCTAGTAAGTTTTAAATCCAACAAATTAATTATTTTTTGTGAATAATTATTTTCTGCATCAAGACAATGATATTTACTACAAACCATGACCAAAAAAGTTGCCTAAACTGCCTGATGTGTCAAATGTCATACTGGAAATATGAATAAAACGATAAAGCTTTATCTATTTGTGGTTAAAGAGTACATGGTGAAAGAGTTGAAAAAGCATCTCAGTTAAAAAAACAACAACAAAAAAACCCCATTTTTTTCTGAATTTTTTCAATGGGTCAGGCACAACAGGGTCAGTGTTGAGCCTTTTTCTTAAATCATGTAAAATATAAATATTGTGTTTGTATTGTATTGAAATTCTACAGTCCTTTTAATAAAAATATGCTTAAAAGCATTTAAACAAAGTTAATTGCTAGAGTTTATAATATCCTAAATTTTGATGCCAGTACATTCACTTGTACTGCACATGAATAATCGGCTCCAAATACCAATTATTGGCCTAATTGACTACTAATAATCGGTATCGATATCGGCCCTGGAAAAAAAAACATATTGGTCTATCACTATTCATAACTACAGTTATTCATAATTTCTTATGGATCATTTATGTATGCCCCGCCTTGACATCTCGTTCAGAGTTCCAGAGAACAGTGCTAACCTTTAGGACTACAGAGCCAGCAATGGTGACAGTTAAGGGATCATCCCTACACAACAAAGTAATTTCTTACCGTGGATGTTATTTTCATCAAGAATATAAATTAACTTCATTAGTGTTCTATATTTTGTACTATGATACAAATAAAACATAAATCTGAATATTGCTTCTTATAACAATGTTGATGAAAAAAATGAAAGTCAATCAGACTTCAGAAACATGACTTAGATAAACCAGTGAAAAGAAAATCGTTGGAAAAAAACACTTGCATTCTTTTTTTTAATTTTTTTACTGTGAATCTTTTCTGTGTCATTGTAAACAAAAGCTTTTCTTGTTTGTGTGCTGTGAAATCCTCAGTCAAACAACAACCGGTGGCAGTGGTGACAGGCAGAAAAATAACTGAACAGAAAAAGTTGATTTCCTGGAGGTCTGCTTTACTTTTGTATATCAGACAAAAACATTAGCATCCATATTAGTATGTATCTTAAAGGCACTGTGTGGACGTTTTAAGTGATCTTGAAAACAAAGTCTCACCTTTATGCCTAATTGCAATTCCACAATCTAAAATGAGAGTAACAGCAACAAAGTGGGTTACATCTTAATGGTTTTTCTGTTTCCCTGCCCAGGTCGTCCAGGACAGAAATGATTAGCAGAGATAGAGTTTAGCAGTAAGAAGAAAGAGCTGACATCATTTTTCTGCTGAAAAGGATTTCTTAGATTGAGCACGAGTGGCAGAAAATGGAACTGGACTGTTTGACAGAAAGAGGACAGAAGAGTAGAAGGAAGCTTATCCGGAGAGTGATAGAGCACAGGCTACAACGGGGCTAAGCTGTTTGTGATAATGTTCATTCCAACCAACTTGCAGCAGTTACACTGCAGTGGTCTGTTCAAACTTGAGTCTATCAATGAAATGAAAATCGAGGTTATGTTTGCCCTGCCTGGTGGGGTTGTAGTTGGTAGATGAGTACTGGTAGGACAAAACCAAGATTCACTCACATCATAAGTTACGGACATATCTCACAGGAGCAGGCTGTGAGTAGTGTCTGATACTGAACTACGCTACACAAAGTTTGCTTGTAGTCAAGTTCCAAACAAACAAAACTGTTAATAAATCCATTACCTTTTGACTTTGTATCTGATTAAAAAGTTGTCTTGAACAAAGACAAATAGTGTTCAAAAGAGGATGTGCTATCCATGTGTCTCAAGACAAATGCACACCTTATTAACTGTCATGTCTTCATGATAGTCGATGCCTGCTCTCATGGGACATGAAAAAAAACACCAGCTTTTCAGGATTGTCCTTTCAGACCCTATACAAAGCTAAAAAAAAAGAGAGAAAAAAGAAGAAACATCATGGAATGCCTTGACCAAAAGAATCAACAACCAAATTCAGAATTCCCCCAGTGTGAATAACTTAAGAGGGGAATTCCCTAATTTTAAGAAGCAAAATACAGGGCACTGCTTTGGGTTTTTTTATTAATAACTTTTCAAATGTTTGATGAGTGTGACCCATAAAAGTACCCAGGATCAACATAAACATACAAATGCTGCTAGATTCAGGGAGTGTTTTGGGAGTATAAGGGTCACTTATGGTTGCTAAACTCCTGTGAGGTTTGACCTCTTGGTCACAGTCTCTCTTGTCCTAGAGCTTGGTGAAGAGACTGTATGTAGTATCACAGTCACATAAGCTCTCTAATAATACACAAAACCTTTACATGGATTAAGTGAGACTGACATATGAGCTCCCACAGCCCACCCACTCACATTCTATAACAAAATCTAGGAATGTGACTAGCAGACATGGGGGTCAATTGTACATGCTCACTCACTGCAGCGTCATGTGAGGAATCCTTCACCAACCAGCTCCCAATTTCATGGCAAATTTTCACCACGGACTACATCTGTTTGGGGAATGTAAAGTAAAGCGGCAGGGGGCAGTTCTCCTGGATTAAGTCTGCTCATCAGTTTATCATTCATCAGACAGCGGGAGATTCACTACAGAGGGGAAAAAAGGAGGAGGAAAAATCCCTAATTTTCTACAGCCATACCTTCCTTTGTACTCGAGGATTAACGACAGGGCTGAGAGGACCTGATGAGTTTAAAGCTTCAGAGGAGAGCAGGGTGAAAGAAAGCCAGATCAGAACAGAGATACCATTAGAGAATCTCATAAATCAAAAGTGCTTATGGTGGAGGAACACACTCTTAAACACCATCTGGACTTTCCGACCTTAACATTTATTTTGAGTTCTCTTCATTGGGGATTTGCTTTAAAGACAGATTTTTTTTCCAGTACCATTACAGTTAGAGAGGCTCACTTTTTGTTGTCTTCACTTGGTCCACTTCCTGTCAGTGGTTAAGGAGGACTTGTCATTTTTTTATGATCCACAAACCTCAAAATACTTTTCCAACAAATCAGTGCATTTCTGAAGAGTACGTAAAATTAAACTGGTAAGAATCTTGCAGAAGCTGTAATGTACTTCACGTGTTCTTAAATGATGAAAGCTAATGAAAATGTCCGTGTCACTCATTCTCCATGGATTTCATGTAAGTCAGGGAGACCCAGGCTTTTCCAAGTGTGATAAGTGTGATTCTTTGCGAGGCCTTCACAGGCCTGCCAGCTTCCTGCAGACACCTCTTCCTTTTGCGCTTCCTGATGTTATCATAATCCGGGACCCTGAGTGGACCTTTGTGGCTCATGGCCTCGTCTTCCGTTAGCACACGTGTGCGTCACATTATCTGCTGAGAGGCCAGACTTTGCATCCTGTCAGGTGGGGGAGGGGTTGTACAGCAATGTCGGGAACAGGAAAAGGAAGTGGACAGGACCAGGATTAGGTGAGAGAATGGAAGGAACAGAGCACAATATCTATCCCCGTCTCCCTTCAATAATTTATAAACAACAGTGCTAGATTTTCAAAACTGTAAAAAAAAAAAAAAAATTGGAGGAGGGAGGTTTGAAAGCATCTGTCGAGAATCAAACTGAATGACCCCAAGTCAAACAGTTTCAGCATTTATTTGCATTCAAACCAGCTTTGTTAGTCTGCTGTTGAAGTCTGACAAAGCTGGTTCTGAGGATTGAGACATTCAGGAAATGAAGAAGAGAAACGTGTCCTTTTGTGTGTGCATTCATGCACATGCTTTGGCCAAGTTGGCTGGTGTGAGAGAAAGCCATGAGTTTGCCCCGACTCTACACACTCAACTGGGTTTGGAGCTCTTATTTCAATGGAAGCCTAAGTAGAGTTTGACTTTGAAGGCTTTGATCCGGAGGCAATGCTATGGCATTTGACTTCTAGCTAAAAAAAAAGCAGTGTGTCAGACCTCTGGGGTCAGTGAGATCACTTATCGCGGCTGAAATAACCAGTGGCAAGCCACGATTTGGGGAATCTAAAAGAGGCCTGACATTAGCAGGTGCCCTGAGGTGGAATAGAGACAGCTACAGAGCAGGTCACTGACCTTGGACCACAGAGAACTTCTTTTTTTTTTTTTTTTTTTTTTTTTCTTTTTTCTTTTTTTTCCTTAAACCCCAGGGCCTGGTTTCACTTAGCACAGAGGTTCTTTAGCTGAAACTGCTGAACAACAGCAGCACTTCTTTACCAAGTGTGGAAACCACAGAAATCTAGGGGTGGGGCCAAATACAACAGAAACACACAAAGGTTTCAAATCCTAAGAGCCATTGTTATACTTTCATTCAGATTATTGCGATACAGTCCATGATCAGAAACAGATAAATTGTTTTTGTGTTCACAACAATACACAAAGCACATTACAGATTCTGAAATGTTACAATGTCATGAGAGCTAGCGTTTTGATATCATTGCCGACCTGTCACAGGGCTTATGAGCAAAATGCAGTTTTGTTTTGGACCCCAGTAAAGCAAAACATGGCGTAAAGCGTAAGTACTGATAGGAAATAGTTGTAAGATATGGTACTGCTTAATACTTATAATAAAATGTCACAAAACCGACAGTGATGAGACAGAAAAAAAACATCAAGTGCAGCAATCCAGTTACCTTAATTTTCCATCAGTATTTTTTCATTTCTATCTATAACATCTTGCTCACAATATATTATAATTGTTTTTTACTTGTTCATCTTTTGGCTGTGCAATATTCTTACTTCTGATTGGTCAAAACCTCATGACAACCCCTTGACACTTGGTTGTCAAAATTCACTGACACATGCAATGCTAGCCGCAAACTGATCACATTTTGTGTTCAATCAATTTGCAGAAAGGATAAAACAGTTTGTTGCATTAGCATCATATTTGTAAACATTGTCGCTATGTCAGTGGTTTCTAAAGTCTCTGAGTTTATCGTATCTGTACAAATAAACCACTCCTGGTCCCTCACTCCAAAAGTCCAGGGGTCAGTTTTATGGTATTATTCATATTGAAACATAGATTCGACATGTATGAAATGTTTGCTTTCCTGTGCTGACAGATATGTTGAGACATTACAATCGATCAGATCACCATAACTGCAAAGCATGCAGACAAACACTGTGCTTGCAATACTACATTTGCTGATCCAGAGACGATAGTCTATTCAAATTAAGTGTTCATCGATTTTTACTTTGGTGGTCAGTCTGCTCACACTCACATGGAAGAGAGGGATGACTTATTTAACAGCAATGCCAGGAGAGGAAGAAAAAGATGGTATTCTGTCAGGAAATGTTGATTTAGGAGCAAGCTACAATTTTTAAAGGAAAATATGTTTTTATTAAATACTATAGAAAACTCCAAGAGCTATAGATAAAGAATAAAGTTTCAAAATGTGTGATTTTTTTTTTGGTCCAGACAACCATTTTACTCCTTTAAAGAAGACCTAAAAATGCAGTGATGTCTTTCTAAATATGTCTGTGGTTGTTCGTGGCCCAGATAGATGTTTTATTTTGTCTTTAACATCTCTAGAACGCCTTTGCCAGCTTAATACAGTCTATGGTTTTAATAACCAGGGTCACAGGGAAAACCAACAGGACAAACCATTTCCATTTAAATGACCCTCGCCCTTTTCTCATTTTTCACCATCAGGACAATACCACAACAAAAAAGCTCAAAGAACAGCAAAATGGCCAGAATGTTGTTTGTTTAGTCAGAGGCCATTGTAATACTCAGTGTGATGAACATTGGGGGCTGCTAAAAAAGGTTTTATACTTTAGCCTTGTTAATCCTTGAACCACACACTACCCCTGACTCAGCTGCTGCTTGCACAAATAAGAATAGAGTCCTAATAACAGCAATAATGGTGCCATTGAAGTCCTTGGAGCTCTGTTGAGACGCCCTGTCCCATTAGCTTTAACACAGGGAAATTGACGATTGGAATAAATCTCCTGCAATTTTTATTAGGTTCTCTGTTATTAAATCATTTTTTTTGTCTTTTGTTTCTTATTATTGTGCTTGTTGTTAGACTGAACAGTTGTTGGTCAAAAGATATCTATAAGAAATACCCTCTTAAAAAATTCAAAGTTTTTGTGTTCTAACTTGTTTTGTCTCTACAAATGTCAAACATCAATGGTTCATGATTTTCAGTTGTGTACAGGTGGTAAACTTATATATTGGAGGTTAAAACTAACTTTTCATTATAAATGATCGAAAATGTTGACAGGAGAATAGCATTAAAATTGTCATTAGCATGAGCATTAAAAACTCTACGACCACTGACATAAATATCTAACTTATGTGTTCAAAACCAAAGACTGGAACTGAACATGAACTAAATGTAAAGTTGTCAGTAGACACTCTGGCAACACAGGCACTGCAAATTTGGTGGTTAGGGTTAGAGGAGTTTAAGACGTGAAATGCACAAACTCAAGACACATCCAACACTCTGCTTGCTTCATTGGCTTATTCACAAGAGTTAAAAAATCCAATCTTAATGAATTTTGGTGCCTAAAAGCATGAAGATCCTCTGGTGACACACGGATAAACTGACCAGCCAATGGAAAAGTAAAATTGAATATAAGTAAGAATTGACTGAATCTGTGTTGAACCCTGAATTATGGGGCAACAGTTATTTTTTTGGAACAGATATAAAAATGAACTAGTTTGTAGGAAAGTGAGGGAGGAAGTCAGATTATGTGGTAACTTGCGTAAACCTTTGCCTCTCACTTGTTTCCATCTGTTGGTTGAACTAGCAAGTGAGACCTGTGTTCATTATTTTAAGCTATCCCATATATTAAATAGATGACTCCCAATCTGGTGGGCCATGAATGTTCAAATCTCCTTTTCAGTATTTTCTTTTGATTTTTATTCAAGTAAAAATAAGTAAAATGCACGTGAAAAACCTTGGAAATTGTAATCACAAAGGTGTTGCAGCATGTTACTGATACTGTGTAAGCAACTGAGGAGCTTTCACCATGTTTCTTCTGTATACAGAACAGTCCCTTGTGTTCAATATTCAATCAAAAAATGACTCTGAGAAAAAAATTATATGGCCTCTGTACTTATGGGGTCATAGGTAAGCTGTGAACATTTTTGAGACTTAAAAGTGGCCCCTGAGTTGGCAAGGGAAGAGTACTGCTGTCGAAAGCAACAACGCTGGATGTTGATACAAAACATACTGATTTTCAAATTACTGCATATTAGCATGTAATAGAGATCCACGAATCTGTCTGTAAAGTACTCAAAACAGTACTAAAAAAAAATCCCACATCTTCCAGAAATCCTTAAATGTTCTTCATGAGACTTGCTGAAATGATGAGGTCATCACATCAGGATGTCCTCACAGGTTCATGGCACATTTGAGAGGCAGGCCACAAACACAAAGGTCTGCCCAAAGCTATGTCCCAGACAGGGCCTCCAGAGGGTTTGCAAATCAGAGAGAAGAGGGTTTGTTGAGCCGGGAGTCTTAAAAATACAGCAGCTAAAGTAAAACATTTCAGACATGGACTTATTCAAGAGTTTTCTACATCAGTGTGAGAAAAACAGGGATTTTTTTTGGCTGTAAATCATGTAAAGATACTACAGGGGCACCAGAGGAACAGCATAGGACCTCAAGAAAAATCACAATACCCCTCTTTAAACTTTTGTCTTTTCTATCACATATTTTGTGTAGTTTGAGTGATTGTGAGTATGCATGTTTGTGTGTGTGTGTGGGGGGGGGGGTGTCCTGTGTTTAAATGTTTACCTTTAATTATGATCTTGTATCACTGATGAGTATTTTATGTTTTGGGACCCCCCACAAAATGAGATGATGAATCTTCAGGGGCTACTCTTGAAATAAATAAATATCAACTGGCATGATTGTTAATTGATTTACACAGGTGCTGTATTTTATTTGATTATTTTATTTTGATTTGTTGTTAAGAGCTCCTCATAGGCCACTTAATTTGTTTCTTCTTTTCATTTAAAAATACATGGAACAAAGACATTTACCTCCTTAAGCAAGGTCATTGAATAAGCTGTCAGAAAGCCATATTATTTTTGAGCTCTACTATGACACAAACAAGTCTGAGGGAAAATAACATGAAGCTAATAATGAAAAAGCTTGAACTGTTAACGTCATACTGAAAGTCTTAAAATATGTTTGAGTGGAAGAGATATGGAGTGGAGGGTGAGAAGGTATGAGAAGACACAGGGTGCAGAACACAGGCGGGAGGGGAGAGACAGATCTATACATGCCAGGAAATAAGGTAGAGAAGGTTATTTACTTGACATTGATCTGTAGGAGCAGAAGCGTGAGCTTGGCCTTGTTTTGTTAACCTTTAAGCTCCAGTTTGCTCACAAATGACGGTGGAGTCAACTAAAAGGTGTAAATTATAGATCTATGGAGTTCTTACTAGTTCTGTCAATGACAGCAGCTGATGTTGTTGCAGCCATAAAGATATTTAGACCTCAATAAGGGTGATAAGAGGTTTTCACATTGAACTGAGAACTGACTTTCTCTTATGACACAGGATAGTAAGGGTTAGGAAAGAAAAAAATAAGGTGAAATTATCTTCCTTTGGTGAACTGTAGCTACAGTCCTGTTTATGTAGGCATCCTAAGTGGGCTATAGACAAACAGTACTACACTTGTTACCATTCAGATTTATTTACCCTTGAAAACTCCAGTTAGCTGTGTTTAATAAACACATCCAATTATTCACCCATTTATCTCTGAATTTTGAAGCCCATGGTCAACAAGGGCTGTATTTAAGTTGCTGGCCAACTTTGTTTTGTTCAAGATTGGTTGAGGTAAAGAGTCCCATGCAGACAGTTCCAGGGTGCCTGCCTGTCAGTGAAGTTATCCATGCCCTTAAATAGGCAAAACTCGTACCTTCAAAAATGCCATATTATAAAACAAAAATTTTCCCTTGTAAATAGTGTGCTGATAGAAAAATTAGTTTTTTGACCCAAGGTGAATTTTGAATCAGGTCGTGAACATGTTTATGCTTCTGCATGGGCTTCATACATACGTATTTACAATGTTTAAGAAGAGCATGGCTGGCCTAGCAGTTCAAGCATCAACCCAACATATAGAGGTTATGTTGCAGCAGCCAATGATCCAAAGATTTTGTAAATAAGCTAAAAGCTGTCATGGCCCACCACTGTCCATAGAAAAGCTACAAGTTGGTTTCGAACTCTATGAATACAGATAAGAATAAATTCATTTTACATTGCAGTCGTCATAGATCCTAAAATGTTCCTTGTTTTCAAACTAATGGACCCCATTTCTTTTTAATGTCTGAGGACAGCTATGATTCATGTAGGTCGCTGCTCTTGGTCAAAGAAAATTTAAATTCCAGATAAATCTGAAGGATTCACATCCATGGGATTAACAGACTTAACAACATTAGCAGTGTAAAAATGGTTACAGGTGTTGAAAGTATTTTTTTTTATTTCTGGATGAACTGTCCAGCCTTATTCTCTTCATAATTATTTTACATCCATTTACTACATCCTCCAATTACAATACTTAAATGTATGAATTAAGAGTCTCACTGTAAGTGAGAGCTCAGCTGCACGCATCATCATGGAACGGACAATATAGACGCCCCAGTGCAAGTTCTAATTATTTACACTTGGACACCTAAAGAAAATAGAAGCAAAACCACAAGCTAATACTGTTCAAGCTAAAAGGGTAATTTCACCAAGTGCAGAAGGGTCATGCTGTACTCTTTGCTGGACACCAACAGAGGCTGGCTCCAGCCCAGTGCACACTTCTACACATCCATCATGTCTCTGTTTTAGCCCGTGAAGATGGCACAGACCTGATGCACTGAATGAGGAACTATTTGTTCCTCCATATGCCAGCACTTGTAATAGCTTTCTCAGGATCTTGCCAAATTTTGCCCTTTGCCAACTAGGGCCACATGTTTCCACAAAGGAAAGTCTGGCAAAGGGTTCCCCATGATTTTGTATTTTGGGCTCCAGTAAGCAAAATCCTGATGCCATCATAACTGGTAGAAGCATTGCAATATATAACCTTATTTTATTTCTGGGATTCTCGCAATGAGAAATTAACAGCAGAACTCCAATCAAAAAGAAGCGCACAACAGAGTTTAATGCCAGTTAAATAAGGTTCATATACATTTATTCAGGTACAAGCTCATATTACATTCTTGATGCTAAATAGTTAATAGATCCCCATACCAACAATCTTGTAGAACATGTCGCTTTGTTATTTCAACGCGTCAGATTTTTCCTCGGTCAAACTAAAAGACTGAAACTTAACCAGTCTCCCAGAGTTGGCAGGGCTGCTAAATAAACATGCATTGGTTGTTCAGGTTCATAACCTTTCCACAAGGCACAACCAGCAGCTCTAATGGAAACATTCAATGTTTTGCACTAAAGGCAGCTTTTTTCTCTCTCCTTTTGTCACACTCCTGAATTTCATTTAGAAAGACAAAAGGGGGCTGCATACAGAAACCAAATGCAGGTAAACATTTATGGTAAACTATGAATACTTGAGTAAATTCACACCTCGACTTGTCAGGAGGGTCATGCAATCCCATGAAAAAAGAAGAGTAGAAAATCTATACATATTTTAATGTCCTTATACAGGTGCATAGAGGCACTTCTCAGAAATCAGTCCATTGTGTATTCTGGTGACTCATTTTCACAGAGGAAGTAAACCCAAGGGGTGAGTTGACCCCAAAGCAGCAGGAAATTTGTTTTTTTTTTCACCTGAACTTGGCTATATCTCACTTTCTAGAGGTGCCTGTCCCACTCACTCACTCTCAAGGACCAAGCCAATCTCCCTTTGTAAATAGAACTATGTTTTATAATTCCCCCTCGCTCTCAGATGACCATATCAATAATGCAGAGGAACCACATCTGTCCAAGGCCATGAGATTATTTCTCTGATTTGGGCTGACAGTTATGGTAATAGTTTGGCAAACAATCTACTCGAGCAACAATGACCACAGATTACAGCTGTTTTCAGATCAGAGAGACTGCAAAGAGGCCCATGATTGATTGCTCACCAAGAGACAGAGTCAGCCAGTTCAGCCCCTTGCATCTCACTTTAGCCTCTGTGCTCTGATAAAGGAAAAATTCCTTTATATTTAACCTGACTAAGAATTCTGAAATATGTATGCTAAAGGAGGCACAATTTGAGCACTTTTAGGTTTACATACAGAAATTTGAAGGCTGTAATATTTCATGTGTCTTAGCAAAAAATAATTTATGGGTACATGTCAGCAAAATTGACGAATACCACATGTACTTTTTATAATAATAACCTGATTCATTTCGAAAAGAGCTGGATATGGAAGTAACGACATACCCTACTTTACATGCTGAACTCCAGTTGATGCTGTGTATGTTGAGGAAAGTGTGATGTTGGCATGAATGTGTTTAAAAAGGTCTAAATCATTCACTGTACTATACATGGACATAGAGTCCTTGAAATCACCAATACTTTTCTGATACAGACTTTTGAAGTCTCATGATGAAAGTTTTGTTTCAACCAGGGGGTTGAAATGTGAGACATTCCCAGAGACATTGTGGTTCCCATGGCTCATTGTTAATCTACATTTTCACCATGGGTCCAAGACCAGGATAGAATGTGTAAACAGGCTAGCATGGAGAAAGGAAATAATAGGAAACAATAATTGCAACACACTGCCAGACCAGGGGCAGCAAGACAAGGACGAAGGCCAATCAGCAGAAATGGCACCTCAGAAGACGACTGACAAGCTATTATGTGTTGCACTGCAGTTAGCCGGTTAGCATCATAAACTGTAAAATACATGGACATAGTCTCCGTGATGTCAACTGTCTGTTTCTGAAGCAGAAGTTTGAAGCAAAAGAGTTGGTGTGGCCATAGTTGATATGGGACAGGTAATGAGTTTCCACACTAACAGCTATTGGGCACCTGTCAGTCACATGAGCTGAACTGTGCCTCTGACTGGTCAAACTTGCAATCTTAAGATCCCCTAAACTGCAGAGTTGAAAAAAAAAATCACCCCCCCCCATGCAGAGTGTGCCGTTAACAAAATTAGAGTTTCAGATAGAAGATGTTTGTACCAGGTTTTAAACATGCTTTGATCTGCTGTGAAAGCAACTTTTTTTTGGCGTGTGCGTATGTGACTTCAGTTAACCCTCCTATCGCGTTCCCGGGTCATATTGACCCGGGTTGAATTGAGGCTATCAAGAAATTAGTGAATACTATTTTTTTCGGTATGAAACTTTCTCTGCTTGACTTATTTAGTGCTATAACATATTTAAAAAAAATACAGTCCATCTCAAAAAATGTTCAACTACCCCCCACATTTATATCACAAAGATACGGTATGGGTCAATTTGACCCAGGAACATGATAGATGTCCCTAAAAAAAGGAACATAATAGGATTAATTCTGGAGCCAGCCTCAAGAGGACTAGCACTTTTGCGTTGACTCATTTTTTCAAACCAGAGGTTGCTGCATTGAGGATATTCAGTCTGTTCCGGTTTCAGTTGTGCTTTGATGCACTGCAGATGGATTTGTCATCAGGCAGGAGACAGCCTCGCGACACAAAGCTTTTTTTAGTCAAGGTATATTTAATAACACAGACCAAAATTTAATAAAGCTTAAATTGAAGTTTCTAAGCCAAAAAAGCATGTAGTTATGGGGAAAAGTCCCTACTTTGAGAGTCAAGTTCCTGCAGTTGAAAAACACTCTGGGCCCTGTTGGGAACAGTGAACTCAGCCTCGCTTTACTCAAGTTTGGATGGGGCAAAAAGGCAGACCTTTGTCCTCTCTGAATTCAGCTACTGCTTGCGTGCTGGTCAATTCAGTTAGCCATGCCCCTAGATGGTCAAAGCTTCTGAGTTTATTAACATCAAAAACAACAAGTTGTAAAAGAAATCACTTCTTGTACAATGTGTGCTGTATGAGAATTTAGCTATTCAGACCTGAATTGCCTTTTGAATTTGGCTGTAAACATTTTTTGTCTGATTTTTTTCTTTTTACAATGGTGTGTATGTGGTTTCTGCAGATATCCTAGGTGGACACTCAAAAAAAAATCAGGTTTCATAACCCTTAGACAGGCAGTTACCACTTGGTTCAAATCTGTGTTTAGCACACCACATTATTAGACATGGCTCAAACTTATAACTGGCTTGTTATAATTGGAATTTTTTGCTTTATCAGTAAAATAAAATGTTCCCCTCTTACCTCTCACATATGCATTTATCCATTTAGATGCCTGTATGAAAACTGCACTGTTGAAACTGCTTTTTATTGCTTAGAATGAGCCTAAGAATTCAGGTGTCTCTGTGTGCGTACAACATAGCTATATGACAAGATAGCGCCTTTCTATAGATGCACACATTTGGTTCCATCCTTGTTTGCTAGTGAGAAGAGTTTGTAACTAAACACCTCAGATATCCGACAAAGAAGCTCATTATTTATTAATGACACAGAGGCTGTAACACCATTTGGCTAATATAAATTTGCATATCTATTAAAAAGGAGACATTTGTGATTAATGGCATCCAGCCATGTCACATGTGGATGAGGAGAAAAACCATGGATTACTGATCAGTACCAACACTGTTACTTCTAACACTCTTCTCTACCAAGAGGTGCTGCATTTTTTGAGTACTGTAAACACAAAACAGCTTTACACAACAGTGTTGCATTACATTGTTTCTTGTTCAAATACAGCATAGTTGCATCAAGCTGGCACATTGTTTAAACACTACATCAGCACACTAATAACAAGTTAGTGGACTGTGTTGAACTGTAAAATACTAGGTGGAAAAACTGGCTTGTCTACCCTTGATTCAAAGGGGAAAAATAAAAAAGGGAATAAAAAATTGCCTTGACGACAAGGACATTGTCAGATAAGTGGAGAAGGGCAGTCAGAGAGCTATTTAGAGTGACGGTAAATGGCCTTTTTACCATTCCGGCTACCCCTACCCCCCTTCCCCCGTTTAGGGATGGCATTAGAGACTGCAGACTGACATACATTTTTTATAGCTTCATAAAGTCGTCCAATGACCAGGTCACCCTTCTCATAACTAGGGAGCAGAACGCTTGAAAAAAGCCATTCATCACCATGAAAGGCCCTGCTTGTCCAAACGTCTTCAAACATGCACACAGTCTGGCAAGAGACGCTCAGCACAAATGCTAACGTACTTCTGCCGCTAATGCCAGATGACCTTCTCACATCTATTAGCGGGCTGGCTGACGCAGAGGGCAGACACGAGCCCCTCTTGTCTCCTGCAAAGATTTCAATGACAAGGAAAAGAAAATATCATGCATGATAATGGCTGTTGCCACCAACAAAGCAATCTTTGGCGTTTTTTTGAAACAATACAGGGAATGTCAGGTGTATATTAAATAACCTGTGATTAATTACACGCACAGGAAATCTCTGTCTCCAAATATATTGCCCTGTAAATTAGTTGTTATTGTAGAGGTGCAGCTTGAGGTAACATAACAGAATAACATGACATGCTTTTTTAAATGTGTCCCCTTTGATTTGGCGAGCCAGAAGGACCTCCGGTGTAGATTTGGAACGCCCCTCACAGACAAACCATCAGACCACCAAACCCCATTAGTGGGCAATTAGTGACAGCTGGTGGGTTGTCAGCTTGGTAATGGCCTCAAAAGGAGTACCCATGGAATACAAACACTAGCAACGATTCGACGGTTCACACCTTGGCCACAAAACTCTGAACAAAAAGCTTGTAGTATGGGTGCTCATGTCTACTGATTCTCATTTATAGATCTGTATAAAGTAGAATGCTGTTCTAAAGCATTGGATACTACCAGTTATTCCTGTTTTTGAATGCATGGCATTATTACAAGGGAAAAAAAACATAGGATGCTAGCTTTAAACCCTGTGCCCTGGGGAAATGTAGATATATTCAGGTAATCTCATTTCAGCCAAAGGTGTGCTATTTTAGTGCTCTACCAGTTCCCCCTATTGCTGGCCTTTCATTTCAAAAGCAAGGGCTAAGCTGTGAGAGGCACAAGAGGTGGATGGGCAGAGAAGGAGGAGGAGGAGAAGGAGGAGGAGGTGGAGGGGGATGAAGTAGTTTAATAATTTATTTAAGAGGGAAAGAAAGCAGCCAAGGGGAACAAATAGTGTTTCTCCCAGAACCAAGCCCTTCTGACCCCGGCCCTGCGTACCTGAAGCCCAAGCCCCATCGCATTAGTGAAATTCTTATTTGATGGCATTTTAATATTCTGCCTTGATGACTTTTTAGCAACATTTACTTTCGGAGGTCTCGAGCGCTTCCCCCAGAGGAAATGAAACATGTCAAAACCCATTACGAAAAAATCAAAATTTAAATACCTCAGCCGTGTTAGCGGTAATACACACAATCCCCACCGCTCAGAGGCAAGGCTCACAAACACTCATCTGCTTGCCGGCTCGTAATGAGTCTGTTTGATGGGTAAGCGATTTGTGGGTCACCGAGCATACGTTACAGATCCAATTTAACCCTTGATTGCTTGTACTCTGGAGGACCTGGGAAAACGTGTTATTGAAATTTAATACCAGATCATTTCTTCTTCCTCCCATGCAGGGACAAAGGTATGCTTACATGACTCCTTCCATGGCCTGTGCAGACGGGGGAGGCAGAGGAAAAAGCAACCAGGGAGGACACGGGAGAGACAAGACAACAGAGAAAAACAAAGACAATTTTATGCATGAGGGTTATCTTTGCCTCATCTGCAGGTCTTGCTAAACACCAATCCAATTAGCCCCTGAAGGCACTAAACTGAGCATTGACTCAATTGACTATGGGTTCTCCATCATGTGATATATCACTTTTATAATAATGTTTACTGCACTCTGCTGTTAACTGTTTGAGTTGACACTCAAAAAAGATGATGACTGATTCAATGAAGAGTTTCTACTCCTCTGCAAGGACATGAGGTGATTAACACAGGTAGCCTGTGCAGATTTTTGTAAACAAGCATTTTTGTCAACACTCCAAATATTAAACCAAAAGCTTTCTGTGTGTCCTTGGCACCAAACAAACATGCTGAATGTGGTTCCTTTCCTTCGCAGGGCCATACTTTTCAAGTGAAACAAGGCATTAAGATGGGAAACACAATACTTGGTCCACACTAATGATAATATCATGAAAGTGCAAAACTGGGATAACCAATTTAACTAGACAGCCATATGATACATCTGGAGGAAAACACACTTATGGACATTTTTTCATGACAGCACTGAATTCAAAGTTCATGATAATTGACGCATTGGCATTATTTCAATTTTCTAGCGCTGTAGTAGTAAGACAGAAGTCGCGTGTCCCTCACCAGTATCTCTAGGCGAGACACTGAGCTTGTAAATTATGAGTCGTTATTAGTCACTCTGAATAACAGCGTCAGCCAACAGCTTAAAATGTAAATTGACAGTCACAAAAACACTTCAGGCAGCACCAAACTCACTGAGTGTTTAGAGCTGGAGCTGTTCTTTGGGTGCATTAGGTCACTTAGAGAAATTTTGAATTTGGAAGTCTGGACCTCACTTCCTAACTAATGCTGACTAAATCCTTTTTGCTGTATAATTTTGGAAATCTGAATAATACTAGAGCTCTGGATGGTCTGGGGACTCACTGGTGAGGGGGCTAATTGAGAGCTCAAGTGAGCAGTGGCAGGCTGGCACGGCTCATTCACAGTGTTTGTCATTAGACTCGACTGCAGGGAGAGAATGGAGTGCACTGCACCATTGGTGTGTAACCAAGATTTATGCTAATGTCTCACTGCATATGCTTATTCTACATATCTATATTAAACTTAATAGACTGTTACATTGCTTCTTAACCCCTGCCTCCATACATGATTAACTTTTCTGATTTCTTTGCAAAATGGCATATAAACACGGGGCAGGGATTTTATCAGCGTGTCAGTGAGTTTGTTTCCAGTGGCAGACCATGGCTCCCATAATCAGTTTGATACTTCAGTGACTCCACTGAGAATGCTTGCCTAAGAGGCCACAGTTAATATGTCACTCTGAACATTTTAAAAGGCATCTCAGGAGAGCTCATGATTTCTTACTCAGTTTGTACCAAGACCTGTTGTTGATTACATGAATTTGACTGTTTTAAAAACAAGTGGTTAAAATACAATTTGAAATGAAAAGGGGTGTTGCTCAGATTAATTCCATGAAATTTGAAATTGTTTAAATAGTTTTCTAATGCTGCAAAAAAATCATGTATAATTGTGTCAATATATGAACCTGTGACTAAATCTTCAAAATACTATCTAAAGAAGAAAACTGTTCTTTAGGATCAGCCCTTGTTTTAGGAACTGATAGAAAGATGGCAAAACTAAATCTGCTTTGGGACAATGGTTCAAAATTTGGCAGAACAATAGTTTGGTTTTGTAGACACCAAATGGGGTAAAAATTGAAAAATTTTCTAAAAATGATGGTTTCTGAAAGTAATATTTTAATATCTTGTTGTGCTGCTGCCAAGTATGTTTAATTTGTTTCTTCAAACCTTTTTCTTTGCTCACAGCAGCTGCTGTCCTCCACAAAAAAAGTAAGCTGCAAACTGTTCAGTGCCTCTGTTCTACTAACTATCATAGCGCATCCACATCTAAAACCACAAGATCTTTTTTCTTTTAATGTAAATCTGTCAGTCTGAAGGTTCAGACTTATTTATTCTCAGTGTATTTTGGGAGCACAGTGCTGGTGAAGTGACATTTTATTCATCATGTGCGCCCATTTGGCATTTTGGTGCCTGGCCCTCCACCTAAGTTGGAGGAGAGCCGCAGCAGGGGAGTACCTTTGGTGAGCCAGCTCTGCAATTTTGGTGTCAAGGATGACAATGTTAAGCTCTGTTCTATGTCTGCCAATTAGACAGCTCCACAGCTTGAAAGATTTTCTGTAGGAAACACAAGTCAATCAGGGCTCAGCTTGTGAGAAGATAAATTAACCATTTTTTACTCAGTACGTGACATAATACTGAGAACTCAAGTCAATATGAATATGTATTTAATTTTGTATAACCAAGTGATATTCTTCTCTAAATCAATATTTCAGTTTTTTGTTTTTTTTTAAGTGGGGTTGCATGACTTTTATAGCAGTAGTAATTGCAGTAGTATCAACTGACACCAGTGAGCTTCGCCCCCTTTAATAAGAAACTGGGTTTAGAACCAACATGCAAGCTAGGTTACAGTTATTTGCAGACAAGGTCAGTTCTGCAACACATTTTAGCTCATTTTAAGAGTCTCTCACCCAAGCATTCATTTCAGTTTGAGTCACAGAGTTTTCCAGCTCTTGCGTTTGCCACCAGTAAGTTTCTTTGTCTTGGGAGACTGTAAATTTTGGTTATTCATCAATTATCACTTTTTAAATAACATCTAAGGGGATGCATATGTTTTGTTGACAAAACAATGCAAATGTTATCAGTATTGCTCGATGTCACCAGAATTACCAGCTGGTCAAATTATTTCTTAATATTTTAGTGATGCAGGCCCTAAAATTGGGGTGTGTGCTGTCTCTGAGCTAATTTGGACATTAGAGGTGACTTTGTGTAAGGGTTGTGTCTGGTGAGGCGACCAAAGCAATGCGCAAAAAAATCACAAACGTCTAAGCTATTGTCCAGGGAGGATCAAAGGCTGGGGCTTCCAGTTAAGCTAAACATTAGCCACATTCTGAAGACCTGCCGTCACAATTCACTTGCAAAGTGTGTGATCCTGTGTCAACCTGTGTTATATAGAGCACATTAAGTTCATTTTGATATTTTTCCCTGAAATTTAGACTAGTCAGCGAGTCAACTCAGTCGCAATAGCACATGTGTAATTTTAACACTTATTATTGAAATATTCTGCTTTCACCACTTGCAATATAACATGAGTAGATATATCAGTAACTGATGAAGATGGGGATTAAAAACGTGTGTTGTTGGTGTCTTGACTGGAAGCCCCAGGAAACCACTTCAGTGGCATATGAAGCTGACCAGAGCTCCACTTGCCCTAAACAGACCCTCAGCTCTCACTTTACACACCATACACTTTCAACTCCCTTTACCCCCACACTCACCATTTTTCCAGGCTCTTGACTTACAAATTGCTGCTTTAGACTTGGATTCATTGTACTGGCCTTAAAGGGAGAAGGGAAGAAACATTTAAAAAAGCCCTCTCAGGACACTCATGATCCCATGCAATACAGCAAAGCTGGTCCTTGGCTAACAGTCAGCACATTGTTTCCACTTGTCCCTCAAAGTACTAACCTCAGCGCTGTCAATAACCTCTCTATCCATTCTCTAACCTTCCCATCTTTTCAATCTACTTGGACAACTTCCAAGAAGCGTGGAAAAAAAAAAGTTGAAATGCCCTGGACATAAGCCCTCAATAGCTCAGCGTAATTCCCTATTTAAAAGTAAGACACAAATATCAGAGCTGTTTAGCATGCCAAAGAGACTGCACAGAAAGCAGTGTTCCCAGTGGATGGTTGACAGGAAGAAGGACAAGTCCTCCCCTTGGCATAAAGAGGCACTGTGTAGGGAAAAGACATTGAGCAAAGGAACCACTCGAGGTGATACACACGCTCACAATGACCCACACGCTATGCTAATACACATATTGAAACTTTATACACAAAAATTCACTGAAACCTGATGTGTTCATTCTGCAACACAAAATGTCCAGTACTGAATAATATGCTTCATCATATAACATATCTTTGCAACTGGAGTCAAGGTCTCATCTTGTAAATGTTTTAATCACCTGCACAACATTTACCCTTTGCTTCAGATTTACTGTCCTAACAGCGAGCTTTTAAAACTCCAATCTCACTGAAAGCAGCACAGGATTTTTTTTTTTTGTTCAACCTAAAATACCACTCAACTCAACAGCCTCACACATTCCATCACACTCACCACTGAGAAGAATTAAAGTAGTAATCCAATGAAATATTAATTAAATTATTGTGGGGTTTTCACTTAAGCGCACCATTTTCATAATTGTTCCATAAATTATATTTTCCAGTACATTTGCTGTAGATGGATAATTAATTTCTGGCTTTACCCATTTCAATTTGATTTTGTTTATGGAAACAGCAGAATGCAATTGTGTGTGTGTAAGTGTGTGTGGGGGTGTGGGTATGAGAGAGAGAGAGAGAGAGTGTGTGTTAACTCACAAATTGAACTGAGACTCTGGCAGTGCCAAAATATGATATTTATGTGCTCAACTGTGTGTGTGTGACAACTTTGCAGGCAAGTTCAGTAAATTTAGAGGTCTATGGTCAACCATGTTAACGTAAAATGATCTGAATTTTATGAGCATGTCATTGTTAATACATGCAAAAAAGTATAACCACTGTAGAAGTCTAGCCAAGCTTAAGCAGGGCTATTTGGTCTAAAACAGTCCCAAAACAACCCACTCAGCCACCTGCAAAGCTTGAGAAAGGCTCATTATCAGAATTATTTTTATCAGATTGGCAAAAACAAATACCAACAACACTAAATTGACACTACATTGTTTAATTTTACTCTTCGATTTATGGAGTTTGAATGTGTAAGGAATAAATTGTTCCAAGCTTCTCAAATTTTGGCATGTATTTATCATACATGATGATAGCAGGACTGAAATTAGGTATGCAATGACTCAAAGACCATAGTTTGATGCTGTTTTCACATTAAAATCAAAATACACCAGATAAGCCTCAACCCCATCCGAGCTCAATTACAGCATCTGATCAAAAAAGGTTTGGAGTCAGTCAGCATGTCACATCGGCTTCACTCATGTCTCAGCTCTGGCAGGTTGGAGCTCTCCAGATCAAACATGCAAGCCTTCTATTTTTGCCAGATGCTGTGTCAAAACCAAATTGTGTTTGGTTTGTTGACTTTGACAACAAACCAACGAAATGAGCAGAGGCAGGAGTCAGCTGGTTTGAGACTATACAGCCCAACATGACTAAGGAGATTTTCATCATTTCATCATCCCTCTTCGTGTCGGATTGAACACGCAGCCAGTGGGTGTGTGATGAGGGAGGATCCATTTAAAAAGTGACTGAGCTAAAATAGAACCACAGACTATTTAATAAAGGTACATAATTTTTGTGACGTCACCTGTCTTGGTGATACAGTTTAATGAAGCAAAGGGTATGCAGGGGCCATATTGGAAATGGCATAGTCTTTGAACCTCCTTAGTAACAGCTATAGGGTGTCAGACAAACTCACCATTCTAATATCTTCTAGACTGCTGTTACTAAAAAAGAAAAAAAAAAAACCTCTCATATGGTGTGTTTGCAAAATTAGTGATTCAGACCCAAGTTGTATTTTAAACCAAGCTGTAAATAGTTTTTTTTATGCCTTGTTTTTTTGGCTTGGTGTGTACATGGTTTCTGGTCTTTCTGCAGCCAAGTGGAATATTGAAGAACTGTAACTTTTAGCACTTCTGTATAGGCTTCACATTCCCCTACAGTCAGAATGTGTACAAACCTGGTGTGTTAAGCTGCAATTTTCAACATAAAAGGTATCCCCTCAGTTTTAACCTGGGAAAGTATCCATCAAATATCCAACCTGAAATTAGCTTCTCCACCACGTTTACTGTAGCCACTCTGTAAATTATTTTTCCTTGCAGACTTTTATGTGTTGTCCCAGGATGAAGACTAATTTCCATGTCCGCAACACTGTCCAGCGTCTTTGTACTTCAACTCCTCAGCTGCTTTTAGTACATTGATAATTCTAAATAAATAAAAAGATAAGTAAGAGAACTGTTTCACACCAAGATAGTTAACACAACTAATGGTGTCATAATTCAGGGGTAACCCTCACTGTCAAAGATCCTCAGCTGTCCAAAAACAAAAAGGCATGAATAAAATCTGTTTTGAACTCTACTCTGAACTTAAGTTTCTCTATGATCACGAGTTTTGAAATTACAACAATAATGTAGGAGGCACAGCAGCAGGTAAGCGCAGCTTAAAATACATCCTGACAAACACGTCTGGCCTGTACCACCATATTTGTCCTATGATTTTTTTACTTCTTAAAAAGAAGACTCGGTGTCTCCTGAATCCTGCATGTGAGAGAGCACATTATCATTTCACAAGGCAAAGACAGAAGGCAACATATGCCCAGCGCTGTCCTTTGGTCGCTCAGACTCAGAGTATTCATCAAAAAGCTGTGCTCTCCCATGAGCTTGCTGCCATATGCCGCTGGAAAATGTCACCAGTAAAAGTCATAATAATTCAGCGTCTTCAGAAAGGCATTTGAAATTCCTGTATTTTCAAATATTGGGAACCGCATCTTACGCTTTGGAGATCTATGTTGTCCAGCAGTGAGCACAAAACAATCATCATTATCATTGGCCTTTACACCTGCTGGATGCAATATTGGTGTGTCCATGCTGCTTTACAGTGAAAACTTGGATTGACGTGCATTTTCTGACCTAGGATGGGTCTTTGTTGGACATTGTTGATTTTTGAAACAAAAGGTGTCCACAAGTTAGCATTAGGTAACTTTAGCATCCCAAAAATATTACGACAATTTTTATTCATATATATGTAATCATTTTTCCAATTCCAAAAGACAACAACAGGAATTACTTGTTCAAAAAAAAAGACATTGACACAACCTGCTGGCACCCCAACCCTAATGCCAACAGCACCATTAACTGTGAGGCGATACTGTAACTTAAAAAATATAGATATGATGGCAACTTGGTGAGGTTGGTGAAAACTAACTAAAAAAATAATTTTCTGAATAATATTACACATTTAGATTAAAGCAATCAGCTCAATTATAATTCACCAACACATAACAGGAAATAAATGCACTGTGAGCAGAGCCTTCCACTTGCATTGCAAAGACAAATGGGTCCTCATTTATTCACATGTACCTCACTTATGACATTTCATTGTTGTAGCAACCTTTGAGAGAAAAATATGCCAAAGTTATCATCAGTTATCCTTGAACACTCTGACTACACCACCCCAATAAATGTATTCTGCTGAAGACACCTGTGAGAATCTGATATTCAGTTATGTCACCACTGAGATAGCCGCTACATCCTGCAGCGTCCTTGAAAAATCCCCCTGACATATCAGTGAATGCTTGAATAACCAGAAAATTTTAAATAGAAGTGACACGTAAAGATTATTATTTCGTAATTGATTTTGAATATCAGAACATGAGTCCTTAGTGACCACTCATCTCAGATAGCACTAAAACCAGCTTACATTTAAAAAGAGGGCTACAGTTTCTATGATGGCCCACTGAGGAGTAGGAAATACAAGAGGGAGGATAACAGTCTGTTTTAATTACAAAACTGGCATTCAGAACTATTTAACACAAAAGGTGCAATGATGTACTTTAAGCAGATAGGTTTATACAAGCATGTTCAGTCACATCTGATTTTCTTTTCCTTTTTTTTCTTTTAAAAAAAAAAAGGTGTCTACACATTAAAAAAAAGGGAAAATGGGGTTTTCCAGAGAGAAAACTGTCTGGCAGTCAGGAGGTCTGAATAATGGAATTTTTCAAATAGTTCAAATTGGTGTTTTCCTTATTCATGCAAGGACAGTGGGGCTGAGAGAAGCGGCACTATTCTGCGTGTTAGATGAGGGAGCTGAGCCGTTATCTGCTGATCCCAGAACTTCCCTTGGAGCACCGGAGTGGGTCTGTATCACGTAGCGCACCCTGCACTGGGACCGTGCAGCCTGCTGACAGGAAAGCTCGATTAGCGAGCCACAAAGAGGCCAATATAGAGGAGCACTTCCTCAGCCAAAGGGGGTTCGTCCGGACAACACGCTCCAGGCCTCTTTCCTGACAGGGGACAGTGACAAACACACACACACACACACACACACACACACACACACACACACACACACACACACACACACACACACACACACACACACACACACACACACACACACACACACACACACACACACACCAGCTCGCCCACCTTGGGGATTGCATGATGGATTGGGATTTGGTTTCTCGGACACAGATGTATGCCTGAAATGCAACATACATCAGGATACATAAAAACACAAATAATAGACACTTTGTGAAAGGGCAGATACACCCTTCTTTAGAAAAACCCAGGGACTGTTATCTTTGCTTCATCACTAAAACACAACTGTTAAATGGATTTGGAAAGTAACAAAGTTTACGTTTTTCAAAGAATACTGGCAGTCATCCAGAGAGAGAGATGAGTATGTTTGGACTGGCCCCAGCCCTGCGCGTGCTGCCTGCGCTCAGACAATGGGATGTAGATGTGGAAGTGGGCCTGGGCCAGATGAGGAAAGCGAGATAGCAAGGGTGGGATGAGGGGTGGAGGTGCGCTGAGCGCAGACTGGTAGGCTGTTAGGGGACCCTGTGGCGGAAGGGCATTGTTCAGCAGAGGAAAAACACAACAACAATAAAAAACAACTCTTCCTGAATCTTTTTATATGATTATGTAGAGAACAATTGAGTGGGTGGGATCCGCTACTTTGAGGATATTGAAAGAAGCCTCTCCTTTGAGACTTAGAATGATCCTTTCACACCTTCCCCTGGAACACCAGCAGGAAAATAAAACAATGTGAGCTGCTGAGCAAGAAGCATATTGATCAAGAACAGTGTGTCCATTGAGGGAGATTACAATGGCCTTTGGCCTGTGACACATTAAGCAATGAACCAAAGGTTAATGAGGGGAAAATTGAATGATAATGGATCTATCTTTTCAAAGATACAGCGTTTTATGCTTCATAATTTGGCAAGATGCAAAGATAGTCAGAAATTAATTACATTCATTTGAAGAGTGAGTTAGAATTAAGGTCATATGATGGTGGTACAATTTAAAAGAGTCTTTCACGTCTATATACACCAAAAAAAGAGAGATGCACATTTTTGTCCACCCAGCACTATGTATGTGCATATGTATGTACATCTATCTATCTATCTATCTATCTATCTATCTATCTATCTATCTATCAGCGGTAAGTCTCACAGACCACATATAATCATATGCTGCTTTCATGATGTCTAGCTCTGTGTCCGACTTTTTCCAGCTGATCCTGCCTGGTTGTAGATTTCACCAACCCTAAGGTCATGCACCTGATATACCTTTGAATCCCGCTGTGTGCTGGAGTGTAGAGTCCTCTCAGGGGAAAGACATGTCCACAGATAAGAGTCTAGTGTGATGTTGAGCATCTTGGCCCTCAAGGCCCAGACATTGGTTTTCTCTTCATCTCTTCATCTCTTTTTCGCATTTTTGCAGCTATCCATTGATTTAGCACTAGATCAATTCTGTTCAAGTGAGGGTTGTATTAGCTGGTGTGCTATTGTCTATAGAGACGGTTGGGGATATAAACATTCAAGATACGTCTGAATTTTATCAGTGTAGGTCAGTGCAGACAAAGTCTACGTGTTATCCTTCTCACATACTTGATTTATCAGGATTCTATTTAGATTCTTGAACAATGGTTACACAGTTGGGAGCTCCTACAAGAGTAATTATCACAGGAAACATGATAAGATGCTGGAACACACTGAAACATACATATTTAAGGTATCTTCAGGTGTTACACTCTGGGAAGTTTGTGGTCTTTTCTACAAAGAGCTGACCATAAGACAGATATTTTTCTTCTGAGTATATGTTTAAATGAGAAAAGTCAACAGCTATGACCCCAATGCAATGACAATACATTTAATTTATAGGCCCCTCTCAGGTCACTCAAGGTCACCTTACAAACACAGCAGAAGCATTGGTTAAAATGCTTTTGGGGCATTTGAGTCCAGCTTGATTAAAGCGAATGGCGTAATTTCACTATCATGAGATGCAGACTACTAATGAAAGTCGAGGTCAGAGTGAGAAAGAAGAAGTTCATGTGATGTTCAAAAAGTGGCATAATCCATGATAGGCGGCCCCTTTGCCGAGAAACTGGCCCGAGAACCTTGATGGAAACAAGGCCATTAACCACTGCTGATTGGGCCAAGTAACTTTGTGTTTGAGTAGGACTTATTTTATTTTAGCTTATGTCAAGAATGCACCCTCCATTCAGAAGTTTTAGACACCTCACTTTTCCTTCAGACAGACACTTAGCACTATTTTCAGACATAACACCTTTTTCTGCGGTTGACTGATCAGCTATTTAAGTCTGCAGGCTTTGAGGGAGACAAATAAACGAAAACCAAACCAAATGGTGAAAGGATTGTGATAATGACTATAACATGTCCCATGACAACACCTTTATAAGCTTACAGAGGAAGAACAAGACTCAACAGACCAAAGAAGACAGGAGAATGTTCTCTGCTAACTGGAAATCGGGCGAAATCCAAAGTTACCTGGTACAGCATGTGTTTAGATTATGAGCCATACTTCCAAACAAAATGTGTTGCATGTTGTAAAATATTACTTAACCTTTTGATACCACTGATGAACTTTGAAGACATACTGAACTTCTATAGCACAAGATTACCTTTTGTTGACATCAGTTAAACTATATCTTGTTTCCATTTCCAAGGTTTTCATTCCCCTTTTTTTTAAGTGAATGACTTTGTAATTGCACTCTTTTACTGCTCATTATAGGCCTTGTTCATTGTAAGATAGTGCAATAATCTCTGAGGTTTTTTTCTCTCTCTTGGACCAACATTAGCTCGCCTTCTGGAAGTTCTGACCCGGGCCAGACACCAAGGCTTCGGAACTGGCAACTGTCTCACCACGCCATTAATCAGGCACACAGAGGACTGTCTTCTGTCCAGATGGGGAGCCTCTCTACAAGCGGAGAAAAATAAGCAGGCTAATTAATTCTTATTGTTATAGACAGAGGGAGATTAGATGGAGAGAAATTAAGAAGGGGACAAGGAGAGCGGAGACTGAGTCACCTTTAACAAAGCCCTACACTCCCAATATATTCGCTGTGTTTGGTCATTGTTTCTTCTGCAAAAATGGATCTATGACTTGAAATGCTTCATGAGTGACTGAGAGGTTGAGAGAAGCGACATCACATCTAGAGGTTAATGAATGATAAGGAGCCTCGAGCACTCAGGGACACAGTGTGGCAGTGATTAGACAAGCCCAATAGGATGCAATCAAACTTTGAGTCCACTCTGTGAGGATAAGTGAGATAACAGAGAATATTTCCCTCTGGTAACACCACAATCTAACTGCTCTACATACATAACTTATACTTAACCATTAATGTATTTTACGACTACACATAAAAAAATAAAAATAAATTAAAAAAAAAACCCCGCAGAGTAGCGTCAGATTTGGGTAGTATTGTTTCATCAGAAAAATATGATACAAAAGTTGAAAGTGTACATTGGCTGAATGTTCTTTGGCCTTGTCAAATCAATCAGTGATACTGGAGTAAAGGTTGGTTTACGATAAACCAACAGTCAGGCTTGATTAAACGAGAGGGCAAAAATCTCAAGATATGTGATTCATAGCCGAAACAGCAGAGAAAAGACAAAACAAGGTGGTAACTAGCTCCTTGCTAACTGGGATTGTTTAAAGATGAATAAACAAACAAAAGCTGAGTTAGAGTATACCAAACCACAGGGTTCCAACCAAACTTTGTCTCAGTTCACATGAGGAAGAAGTGAGCAAAAAGGGTCTTTTCAGAAAAGCTACGGGGTGTCTTCCTGTCATTCAAGTCAACCATGGCCTTGTATGGACAAAACCTGTCAGTTTGATAACTTCGAAAATGAATCCACAACCAAAATAATAAATAGTGTCTCTAACTATTCAGACTCAAGTAGTTTTTTTTAACCTTCTTGTAAGTTCTTTTTTGTTTTTTTCTTTGCTATAGAGCTACTATAAAGTAGAGGGGTCTGCATCATGTTGGGGCCTTGTGTTGCAGCTGTTTACCAAATTAACAAACATATGGGACATTTGACTTTTGTGGTCATGCTTTTGTCATGGCATCATACTCCTTTTGTGCCATTCTGCATAGGTGCATTGTAACAAGCCATTACCTACTTCCAGGTTAAGATGTCCATTTATTATTTAAAGTCTCAAATACGAGTGGTAGAAATTCTATATTATGACAATATCTATAAAATATATCAATATATATATCTTACTTTTTTTGGAGAAACAGTACCCCCACACAACATGAGGTGTATTTTACTATTTTTTTACATAAGGGGACACATTTTTTAAACAATTATTAGATATGACACTTTATGTAGTAGCTCTTAATGAGTCTGACGCGCTTGCTAATCTGCCAGTCTTAACACTAAGCAAGGTGCTGTGTGTTTCACAGGTATAAGACCCTCATTGTTTGTGTGCTTCCCCCAGAGTCATGGTGGGATAAAAAACTGGAGATGAAGTCAAGCTTCTCAGAGTTTTCCAGATGGCTCTGTTTACAAGGTGCAACAACTTATTGGTTTTTCCTATCAAATGTGAATTACAGAGAGGATTTTAGTACCTGATTCCTGTAGCTGAGCAGAAGTAAATCTATGAAATCAATTTTGTTAATAAAAATAATTAAAAAAACATTCAGGCATATGAGGGCAATGTAAGTTACCTGAATTAAAATATGTGGTTCTGTTTGGGGTTCAGTTGAGAGGCACAAACAGAGGGTTTAAGAGTGGTAGTTTGACTCAGCCCAATAAAGGAATTCATATCATCATCCAGAAATATTAATTACACAATTTCAGTCGCCAAGCAAGTCACTGATGCTTCATAATTAAACTAACCTGTGCAGCTTTGCAGAAAAGCTTAGGCCAGATGAATCCTGTTTTGATGTTAAACAAGGGGTTTAGGTGAATTTGCCATTCCTGTCATCTGGGGCAAACATATCGCAGTAACAAACAAGTGGAAAATGACGGTGGCTATCCCAAAAGAACGTGAGCAATTATCTCATCTACCCTGATGCTTCCACTGACATCTGTGGCTCCCCACCTTAAAGTGTGACACAAATGAAAAAAAAGGATAAGAATCAAATTTAAGTGACGCAGCAGCCACAGTGTTTCTGGTGTTAAAAGTTCATTACTTAAGTTCTCCCAACTGTTTGCAGGTGTGAGAACTTAAGTAAAAAATGAAGGTAAAAGTGTACATTTTTACAGTCTCTTTCCTAATTTTATTAAAACCGCACCATAGTTTTCATGAACACGCACTCCGTTTAAGACAAAAATATATGTCAGGGGGGCATTTCAAGTGAAAATGATATTTGGTTGTCACTTGGAACTCAACAAATCATCAAATATTGTCACAATCAAAATAAATATTTCATTTTTGGTGGTGACATAATTTGAATAATCTGTTCTATTTATGTTTGTAAATATCCTCTGATGTTGGAAAATATCCATCAACTAAGGCTAACTTGCCTAATGGCCTGTTTTATTCATGCAGCAGTGTTGTCTGGGCCATAGACACTTGCTCTCTTTCTTGTGCAGACATTGTCCCTCATGAACCTGCAAGCATGCTCCTCAACCCCATGTGAGGCTGTGAAGGAATCTATTATTTTTTCAATCCGGAGGGAAGGAGAAAGGTCTCCAGCATCATTATTTTCCTTCAAAATGTAACTGACTTTACTGCACACCCTAATTTGCTTGCCGTAATTATAGGTCATGCACCCCTTTTGTAATTTATAAAACCTTTTGTTCTTATCAATAATGAATGGGCCTTAGCAAATCATGGTGCTATAATATTTTGATATTACGAAAATGCTAATGCATCAGGGACCTTAAGCCTTATCGGCCAGGTCCGATGCTCTATTAAACAGCCGGGAGAAGAAGTTGGACGCAAATTGCTTATGTTAATGCCCCAGTTGTACCCAGACAGCATGAGAAGTCTGCAATTAATTTCATCCAGGCGGTGGATGGACAGGCAAATTTATTTCCCTTCCACAGGATGGTGGTTCACCCCCTCCTTTTTTCAAAAAGGTCTCCATGCGCCGAATGGGAAAGGCTGTGAGAACAAGAGATAGAGGGTAAAGGGAAAGTGAGAGGGGAGCGGTAACTTAGGAGCAATCTGTGACCTAATTGAACGGCAGTAAAAAGGGGAGGGCAGAGTCACAAAGACAAGAGGCAAAATCTTCATTCATTCCACTGACAAGTGTTTTCACAACTTAAACCTGTTTTATTAATTATGTTTGACATTTCCCTAATTACTTTCATTTACATCACATCAGCTCCGAGCAGATAATTAGACTGCATATCAACTCAGAGCACAGAGAGAGGAGTGGATGGTGACGGAGTTATAAAGTGTTATTTTATTACAAGTATTCCGATGTGATAGGATCTCACACACTCAACCACAACCTGCTCTGTTTCTCTGTCAACTCAGTGAAAATCTGTGGTGAGTAAATAAAAAATAAAGTTCCAGCCACTTGGAGGAGTAATAAATGTGCGATTCTGCAGAGTCCACCCGTGTTACAAATAGCCATCTCTGCAGAGAGCCGTAGACTTTGATGTGTTGTTGAGTACAGCCTATAAACACTTGATTAATTGACACCACTGTTTCCAGTTATACAAGCCTCCGCCTTGCAAATGCCATATCATGACAGAGACACACACAAAGTATGTTATTTTTACCCTGCCTTGAGACAGAGAGGCATCTTCTCACAGGAATATGCAGACAGAGATCCTCTATACAAGTGACTGTGGCCACACTGCTCTCCCTGTTAAAAACCCTCATTGGGGCTCTCAGAGAGGCCATCAACATGAGACCCCACACCTTCTATTTCACTGTCCTTTCATTTTAATCGTGCACTCCCTGGTGATTCCTACAGTTGGGCTGACAAGATTTTTAAAAGGAGATCCTCTCTGTAGGTTACAGGACAGGGACTACACATCAGATGCTGCACCACAGATAAACTGGAGCGTCTTTTTTATCAGTTCTGCACAAAGAAATACCCAAGTGCTAAAAGTGGAACCATAAAAAATAATAACAACAATAATGAGATTTAAAAAACAAAACAAAAGGCACAATGCTGTAGTTCATATTTAATCAAAAAGTGGATGCAGACTATTTTTCTTGTTTTAAATTGTTATTTTGGAAATAAAGATTTAAGAACTCCTTTTAATAGTCAAGCTGTTGTTATTTTACAAGCAAATTTTAAAAAATCAACTTGTTTGTAAAAGATGATAAAAGATATTAAAAGTTTTTAATTCATGAGGTTTCACTCTGAAAACAAATAAAGAAAATTGTGCTTTGTTTGAATTATCACTTAAAATCAATTGACAGTTTTCTGTCAATTACCTGTTGAATTTTCCAATTAATTAAGCTCAAAGTAAAGTGCTGAGTTGCACCAGTGCCGGGCTGTACAAGGAAAACTGAGGATTTCTGATGCCACATTCAAACTTTAATCCAGGGTGTAGGATCATTTATTTAATCCAAATATCTGTGATTCTTTCATTTTCAAATACCTAATGGAAATAGATGATGACTCATAAAAATTTATACCTCAATTCTCCATTTTAATTTACGGCCCACCCTCCAGGCACATATTATTCAAACATTAATATAAAAAAGTACTATACATCAAAAAGCGTCAGCTTTCACTCTTACTTACATTCACAGTCATGCATATTATATGTAGACTAGGCTTGACTGCTGCCCGTCTTATAACAATTATACATTAAGTGAAAAGCAGAGTGATGGATTGTTAGATAATGCTCGTATTATGCAGTCAGTGTTCTTAAATTTTAATGACCTTTTCAACACTACTACTATTCTCTTATATGTTTAGAGAATACACTTTATGCAAATTGTACAATTCTATAAATTTTAGATTTGTTTCCATCTGTCGTTCTCCATGTTAGTAAAATGTTCATTGTGACGTGATTACAGTCAAACTTACAAACACACACACACACACACACACGTGTGCGCGCGAACATACACACACAAAGAACTATATATCGATGAAACGAAAGCTTGTGTGGACCCCAAAAACAAATGTCATCCATCCATCAAAATAACTTCGAGTCAAGTACAGTGTAATTCTCCCTTTATCTCTGTAATCAGTATCAATACTATTGAGATCAACCTCTGCTCGGGGATAAATGAGGGAATAGAAGCGGGCTAATCATCCTCTATAATGTATTGATGTGTAAAGTTCTTGTTACATTAGCCATCATTAACGATCTATTCATGTGATGTGATGCCAACAAAGTGTTTGCTTTAGCTACAGGGGGCTGGGTAAATATTCAAATGATTTCTTCCTTTTTTTTCCATTTTTGTCCTCAGCAGTGTCAGTCCCCTATGTTTGGTAATCGGCATTGGTAAGTCAGAAGACATCAGCTTGACTCTATTAATTACCACCTGATCCTTTCTTCCTGGATAATTAGGTACCCATTAGTTCTAATCAAGTAGTTACTTAATTATTGCAGTAATTAGTCTAATGGTCTAGCAAATTGAAGCTTTATCACTTTCGGATACTTAATGTTCTTGGCAGAGTACATCACAAGTGTCAAGGCTTTGGTTTCAGCAATCGGATGCAAGAAAATAAAGTTTATAACATGGCATAAAACAATATTGGTCCGTTCATAAATTTGATATGCTTAAGAATAGTTTCACGGGTTAAATGAAGTCAGCTGTAAGATCTAATATTGTATGTCAAAACCAGAAATTTTCAAAAAGAATTAGACACTTTTTGTTTTCTACCAAGTTTCTATTAGCCAAGACACACAGCCCTGGATTATGGGTTGTGATACATGTGTGAGGAAATTCCTTCAATATCACAGAAAGAGGGCAAGGATGGCAGTGAGGTTAATCTGGTCAGTTTTTTTCTAAGAATGTGTGGTATTTCGTTCATTCATTTTTCCTTGTTCAGACACGCAGTGAAGACATCAGATGTCAAATATATGTTTAAGGGTGGGTGCAAGCAGAGCTCCGACAGCGGTTCTCACTGCGCCACAGAGGGGAAAGTGAATGGGTTGTCTTCAAACTGCAATAAATTGGGCCAGGCTTGTCTGTCATCACCTTCCAATTAGCTGCGGTTTATTGAGTCTGCCAGAGACGGAGCATGCTGGCAGGTGAAGAGAGGTGTCTGAAAGGTGCCTGAGCCAAAATTAGACGGAGCTCACATGTGACCCAGAAATCCTCCAGCACCTTGACCGATAGACTTCACAGGTACAAAGAAATATATACTTCATGTACACACAAACTGCTGTAGAGTGTGAAAAGTGCAGAAGAAGGAGCATGTTTATATCCTTTCGCACACACTCACTTCTCAATCATCCTTTCATACGTGCAAAAGTTAAACTAATGTGATGATGTAGGTCAAGATGAAAAAACATAAAGATGCTAACAATGTCAATCAACTGTTGCGTGACATCCAACTTTAATGAAAGTAATACAACTGTCTTGAAGTCAGGATTTTTTCCAACTTTGTGGATTAGGTCTTTATCAGCATGAGCTGGACTTACCTAACTTACCGTCTGTACGTTGTGCTGTGTGTTCTTTTAACCTTAGGCTTGATGAGAACCCTGCTCTGATGAGTAGCCCTTTCAAAAATGACTTTGATCTACATTAACAGATAAAGTCAATATTTTATTACCAAATTATTGGGAATCTTCAAATTCCTTTCACTACAACATAGACTCACAAAACAAATTTGATGAGTTGTCCAACAACTGAGTGATAAACAACCTGATTTAATACCAAGTGGCAAGTCTTAGGAATATGAGAATGGCAAAAAACTACATGGCTCAGGGAGGCACCCAAAACCACATACACACCAAGTCAAAAAGTCATTGCTAAACGCCAAAAAGTCAAGTGCTTTCCCAAAGATTGGATGTGTTATTTTTTGACACAAAAGCTATTTTTCCACAGTGTTGGACAAGCGGTATAACAAAATAGTCAACTCACGATAAAAGGCTCAGGATACAAAATACTCAGTATCACAGAAAAGATTCACATTAAAAAACAGCAGCTTATTTTCTGATGCTTGCCTTTTCATTACTTTATCTGTGAATTGATTCTTATGTCTGACTGGCATAACTAGAATCATTATCTTTAGAATCAGGAATAATTTTAGGGATTTAACTTATATTTACTGTACTGCACTATACAAAGTGCAGAGTTTACCTGCGAAATTAATGTCCTGTCCTGATGAAACCACTCCCTCAGTAGTTATTCCACAAACAGGGCAGACTGGGTGAATTAATCAAATTTCCCCTTCCCAACACTGCGTGTGAACTGCACGCACTGTATGGGTGGTAAACATGGTAATACAGCAATAAACTTGAGTGAGGCAATTTGTGTTTGGTAAATTATTTCTTTGAAGAAATAATGATTTATGATACTAAATCATTTACAATTTTAAAGCCTGTTTATTCCTTTGAAATGGTGCCACATTTGTGAGGAATGTGCATTTATGGGATCAACAGCAGAACTGACTATGTTGGCTGCACCCATGAAAAGCTTGCCAAATCTCCTCTGCCAATGCCAAACAGCTTATTCTACTGTTTAGCACCTACAGAGTCAACGACATTGACAAGTGAATCTGTTTGTGCCAAACAGCCTGGAGAGATGATTTGATAATAAAATACATAAATTGGATTTGCACATAATTGCAAAACATAATGTCAACAATGTTTTAATTCAAAGGTTGTAAACAATATGCAGTTTGAGTCAAACTCAAAATACTGAAAGCTCACAAGTTATTGATTGGTGTTTTTGCTTTCCGTTTGTTTGTCTCTCTATCCATTTTAATGACATCAAGATTAAGATGTAGTCAACCCACAACAAAACCATATTTGTGTGTTACCCATCAAGTCACTGACTCATAGCACCACTCTATTGTATGTTGTGTTTTTGGGTTTAAACACAAAAAACACAGTGGGATTTGTCAAAAAAATGAGGCCACATATATTTCAACAATGTACTCATAAAACAAAAAGTTTTATGAATGTTAAAAATACACAAACTTGTCATCCTTCTTTGACCTATTTGACTCTAACTGCAAAATGCCCCACAAGATGCCTTCACAGAAAAAAAACGTACAAGGCAAAAATCTGTGGTGCTCTCTGCCATATGACAGGAGTGTGTGAAAACTGACACGCCAGAGTTTTCAAATTGGGGCCCGGGGAGCCAGAGCATAAAATAACTTCAATCTCAGCAGCTCTCCAAGGAATAGAGCAGAAGTGGGACCAACAACAACACAACAACAGAGAGGCAGGAAGGGGTGAAGGTAGGAGTTATTAGAGAATAAAACATGCCTCTCCATCTCACTCCCTTTCCTTTGCAGGAAACCCAGGGATGATCAATGGATTTAGTCAGGGAGATATTCAAGCAGAAAATTGCTGCCTTTTTGCTTTCTTTGAAGTATTTCCAGAATACATACCAAAGCCCCTGTCCACCAAGGTTGAAAATAACAGCACAAGTGCAGTCTCTACCAGTAATCCTGGAAAAAAGAGAAGAAGGTGGGGGAGGGCGGGGGACCAAGCGCCAAATGTGAAAGGACGCAGGGAGGGCCTAGATTGAAACTTTGCAGGTATAAAATTGAAGGCAGCGAACTGAACAGACACAGTAAAACTATGGCTATTTTTCAAAAGGGAACCTCAATGACCAACATGGAAAGTTAAATAAAAAAGGAGCAGTCACGGAGCTGAGACACGGGGCAGAGCTATGCAGATATAGTGCCATGATTTATTACGTCCAGTTTACATCTATTTAGTCTCAAGATGAGGTTTAACTCTGCTGTAAAAATGTTTTCTTTACCACTAAATCAAATTTGTGTATCACACCAAAACAGGACTTCTTACCTCCATGCAAACATTCATTGCCCTAATGACTTCATAAGTGATCCAGTAAAAGGCTGAACTCAAGTGCAGGATGAAGAGGACCTCCCTGGCCCCTGGAGGCCCCAGTGGCAGATGACAGCAGAGGCATGTGGCTTACTCGTGAAATTATGGATAGGACAGAGCGACGGGAGACCAGACTCCTCAGCTCCCCGCTGTGTGGTGTGATGGCCTCATCTGTTTTCCCATTGCTCTAATACATCTGCAGCACATTCGCTGCTAATTAAGATTCCAGCGCTCTATTTGTCATAGGATGGAGAGGATATCACAGAGGGTAGTTTAGCCTTACTTTTTGGATTAATTGCTGGGCAAATCACCACACACAGGAATGCTAAGTGAGCCTGAACAAAAATATTTGCTCTAATATTTTAACAGATGAACTGTCCTGTCCTCTCCTGGCACTATAAATGTGCAAAAGGACTGTGCAAAAATAGCTCTACAGTAAAGCACCCAGTTAGTTCTTTTCACAATAGGAGCAGCTGAAAAAGTGCAAGTAATTCATTCTGTACTCATTACATGAGAACAAAATTTTCCACATCCCTTCCTATGTTGATTTTTCTGACAGTGATAAAGGCTGATTTCAGGACACACCTTCCAAAAGCCTCTCATTTTGTATTCTTGTATTTCATTTTTCTTCTCTATTGATGATTGAAATACAACACAGTGAGAGTGAGAGGAGAGAAGTGGAACTGCAGTTTAATACAAACAGAAATCTTAACACTCTAAGCTCCTTCTAAAGCTTGCATGAAAGACTCGACTGTCTTTGAGTTTGTGGCTCTCCATTACACTGAGAAGTATCATCAACACCCTTCGAAATATACATTTTCAAAAGGCAATCATTTGAATGAATCCAAAATAGGAATGTCCCAATTCAATCTCAACTATTGGACAAGGAACATTTTTTTTAGTTGAGCTGGTGATTGTAATTTGAGCCAATCATCTCACTGCAAATCTGTGGTGAACAGCTGTCACTGCGCACAATCAGCAACTAACTGTAGTTAACAAGGGATCAATATAAATACTTAAGCCACAGCTTTAATTTTGTTTCATGAACCCACATGCAAGAGATTACATCAAAAACAAGCAAACAAACAAACAAAACTTCACAGCACACTACGGCAACTCACCAGGGACATGTGGTTCAAGAAATACAAAAAGACATAACACAGAACAGTCTGTTACATTAGTAATTGCAACCCCTTAGGCTAGCATGTCAGCAACATTTTAAACCAGCCCAACAACTACTTGGCTATGAATTCATTATGAGTAGTTAGCTACGTTTCATACTACCAATACTAACAATTTGATAGACTATCGAGACACATGCAATTATCAGATATGGTAGAAAGAAACTAGGGGCCAATTATGCTAAATGGGACACCCCTAATCTAGAATTGACTTATCAGATAAATAGCAATAAAAGATTGATGAGAAACTGCTTATATTTTAGGTTTCTTCTTGATGAGTTGCTTTTTTGTTACATAGGGAAAATAAACACAGGAAAAAAAGTCAGATCTTCAAGTAAATATGTTTTGTCTAATACAATATAGTCTCAAGTTTTGGGGGACTGCACATCAGTGTTACATTGACATGACCCTTTGGATCTCAGCTAAGTATTCCATCTTTCATACAGTATAAGAAACAGCATTAATCTTTTTCTACCCCGAGAAAACAATAAAAAAATAATACCATACACTTTCATACTTTCTTTTTTTATTCTGACAGAAAAGCAAACACTTGATTGTAAGAAATGTTAGCTTTGGAACAAAGCAAAATATTACAGGTAAATCCTGTGGAGAATAAAAAACTCCCATTCTCAGACTGGCTCCTATCATGTCAAGGGGGAAGGATTTCTTTTTATGGTTTAATTCAACAATAGCATTTGCGATTGGGGTTTTGGGCATCTCAAGGGCATTCCTGGTGAAATTACTGAGACTCTGCACCATTTATCACAGCCTGACATGTGTCATGTTCCAGATTCTGGTGCAGAAAGGTTACAGCTGAAGACAGCTCTCTCTTTGTTGAGCAGCCATCAAAGACAACATCTCGTATTTCTCAAAAAAAGAATCCTGACAAAGGGATAGGAGGGACAGAAATTATGTCATGTGCTCTCTAATATTTTTAGATTCAGACAAATTAATCAGATGCTTTATACAAAAAAATAATCAGAGGGAAAATTGGAAAAATATATAGATTGCTCAAGAAAAAACAGATTTTATAAGCATGTTTACAGTCTTATAAATGATCAGTTTTACATTGTTTGATGTCAAGTCAATAAGTGTTCATGGAGAGAAAAAATCAAAACATTCAGAGAGAAAAACAAATCTTGTTTTGATTCTGGGGATGCTGCTAACAAAAACAGGTTCAGTTAAGTGATTGTTTTCTTTTTTGTGGCATCATTCATTATCACAGGGTTTTTGTTGTGTTGCTATACAAATGACTAGTGACACGTTTTAGTCACTGAAATACTTAACAAACAAAACGATTCAGCAGCGGTATTCCTGGTGGGTTTGATGAGTTAGAAATACTATAATTACTGTAGGACCAAAATGTCTGTAGTAATTTTTTAAAGCTGGAGTGCAGCCATCCACCACTTGCTGGGATTGTGGCTCCAGTAAATGGACACAAATCCTCTAATATTCTGCAAAGTCAAGGTAAAAAAGTATCGATGACGGGTGAAATTTCATAGTGTGGTGTGGCTTGGGAATGGAATTACAGACAGAAAATATATGTGTAACTGTTTTTGGATTGTGTAAACAGCTTATTAGCTCATGTACCGAAGTTTACAACACTACATAGTTATGTGCAACTTCTTAAACCACAATTTTTAAATGCAGCTAAGCTAATGTCTAGTTTATTGGACATCTGACCTCTCCCAGCTTCCACATCACCAATTTTAGAACCAACCTGGGACCAGATGTCAACAACTTGCACACCTCCCATTTACACTGCCTGGCCAAAAAAAAGTCGCCTCTTGGATTAAAATAAGCAAAGTGGCACAAGTCTCCTCTTGGATGATTACTGCATGGGAGATTATCTTTCAGCTGGCAACAAGTTATTTAACCCCAAGTGATGTAATGGATAGCTTCTCATTTCTTCAACAAACATGGTGAAATACACATCCTGTGGTTGTGGAAAAGATGACAGTCTGTTTTAAAAGGGTCTTGTCATTGGCATGCATCAAGCAGAGAAGAAATTTGGTCAGAAAAAAATCCTGAATGATTGTGATCAGCAATCACTCAATATTTGGCCGAATTAAATAAAATAAATAAATAAATAAATAAAAACAGTAGAACTCAGGAGTATGTTGAATAGTGATAGTAAGAGCATTTCCACACACACAATGCAAAGGGAACTCAAGGGACTGGGACTGAACAGCTGTGTAGCCTTAAGAAAACCACCTATCAGTCAGACCAGTGAACCAGGGAAAAAGGCTTCAATTTGCTAGAGAGCATACAGGTTTGACTATGGAGGAATGGATGAAGGTCATGCAGTCTAATGAGTCCAGGTTTACCCTGTTCCAGAGTGATGGGCGCATCAGGGTAAGAAGAGAAGCAGGTGAAGTGATGCACCCATCATGCCTAGTGCCTACTGTACAAGCCTGTGGGGGCAGTGCTATGATCTGGGGTTGCTGCAGTTGGTCAGGTTTAGTTTCAGCAACATTATGTGCCCAAAGAATGAGGTCAGCTGACTACCTGAATATACTGAATGACCAGGTTATTCCATTAATGGATTTTTTCTTCCTTAATGGCACGGGCATATTCCAAGATGACATTGCTAGGATTCATCTGGCTCAAATTGTGAAAGAGTGGTACAGGGAGCATGAGACTTTTGGCCACCACAGAGTCCAAACCTTAACTCCATTGAGAATCTTTGGGATGTGCTGGAGAAGACTTTGTGCCGTGGTCAGACCCTCCCATCATCAATACAAGATCTTGGTGAAAAATTAATGCAACACTGGATGGAAATAAATCTTGTGACACAGCAGAAGTTAATCAAAACAATGCTGCAGCGAATGCATGCTGTAATCAAAGCCAAAGGCAGTCCAACCACATAGTAGAGTGTGTGACCTTTTTTTTGGTCAGGCAGTGTATTATGTTGGCTCACCAAAGTGTTGGGGAAGGAAATAGCAAATTCATTAATTAATTAATTTGAGTTTAAATCTTGACATTTTGTTTAGAATTCATAAAGTACAGAAAAACAAATGTTCTAGCACGTCAGCACCACACTATCAAAAGTACAGTCCGGTACAAGGGTTTGAATCAATAGTGTGAGAAGCTGAGTCAGAGAGAAGAAGAGCACTCCATACTAGATCTGGAACTGCTGTTTATCCTCAGCCATTGAGTTTAACTTCACAAGGTGATCTTTGTTCCTTATTTCAGAACAGGCGGCTGGCTGCTCATCTAATATCACTCTTTATGTGGTTTGAGCCTCTATAGATGAATCATAGCCTGTTCCCTGACATCTGTCTCACAAAATTAAACATCTAATCTAGTAAATTTCTCAATTTAAACTCTGATCTTGAAACAACTTTACAAATATTAGTGTTTTCATAATTGCCTAAAATCTGGACTAACCTTGTAAACCTTGATGTCAAAACATAACTCTTTTAGAAAACCTCTTCTTAGGCCTACTTTGCAAGAATAGTGAGCAATAAAGACCTCTCCATCCTTGTGCACTCTGATCAAGCAAAAGTTGACATTGCATGGGCTATATGAAAACTTCACTTGCTGTTTGTGATAGAAATAGCAAATTAAAAGTTTGGGACGTTAGCTAGATAAATGCATTGGTTTTAAGATCAACCTATGTAAAATACTACTGAAATAGATTTTTTTTTTCAGACTGGCACACATCACAGGATTCTTCAAACCTTCACAGATTTAGAGACCACACACACATTTGATGATAAAAAAGACAGATTGCATAAGATCTCTCTCTTCTGATCTTACAGTGTGTGGTGTACACTACAGAGCATACACCACACAAACCTATTCTTCAGCAGAGTATCAGGTTTTTTACTCTCAATACTCCAAACCATGTGTAGTAAAACATGACTTCGGTGTAAACAAACATGGCGGACTGACAGGTAGATGCAATGATAGTTGTTTTCAGCCTCCTACTTTGTGATAAGAGGCACCAGACTAGTAAAGTCCAAGTTTGATGTCCAGATAATTAATCCTAGATATCTTTTTCATTTAATGCTGGTGATTTTTGTCTGACTAGCCATTTATTGCTGAAGTTGGTTGGAAGTGTTAAGATAAGATAAGATAGACTATTGTTACAGAGCAAGAAATAGTATCCACAACAAAATATCACATAATATGTATCTGATATATGGACTAAATTTTCACAGAGGGGTTGTGGGTAAAATAATGCTCTAAAAAGAGTGAATCTTTAACCAATTCCCTTGGTAAACTCCTTTGGTTATCCACGGATGGTCCGCATCCTTTTTTAAACCAACATCCTCAGCGCCTCACAAAATAGCTCAATTTTAAAGGCATGTAAAATGTCATTGTTTAAAGAGTGCATCAATAACTGCTGACATAGTTAAATGCAAAGTACCATACAAAGGGGGAGGGTTGTGTATGAAATTAATTAATTCTACTGGCACATTATTTATGACTTAATATGATATACTGGTGTGCTTTATAATAACACTGAATGTGCATATTTCTGGAGGAGACAGTGGAGTAATTATGCAGAATGCCTTTTACCATGAACGTACAATATTAATTACAGGCATGGTTGTTTATCAATCGTGAAACACTGTTTAAAAGCTGTTTGGAAGATTGCCATGATGACCCGGGCTTGTCTCCTATCTTTTATTTTCAAATGCTTATAATGTGACACAAGGAGTTCCTCTCAAGAGTGCTGACACTTAGGACAACAGAGGAAGGAATGATGAAGGAGATGACATTGTGTGACGAATGAATCGGATTTCAATCAGAGATTTACGGTTATGATATTCTGACAGTATCAAAGGAACAAATGAGATAAAAAATATTAAAGCATGGACGTCTAACTGAAATTTAGGCACATGATGTAATGTAGCTGTTTGTAAACAATGCACAATGAGAGTAGACTGGCACCACATGTTGACAATCAAACTGTAACTTCATTCTCTGCAGTGGGCAACTTCTATCTGTACCTCTTCAAAAACAGTCAGGTCAGGCAGCAATGTGGACCATTCAAAACCAATGTGCCATTGCACGCATCGCTCGCCTAATCCTCTGCATTATGCTGGATGAGAATCTGCACTCTGATAGCCAAAAGCACCAAGGAGGATTTGATCTGGGTGCCTTCTGTCTACGAGTGGCATGTAATAATCATCTGACATAAGTGACCAAGCACTGTGCCCTGAACAGAACACGGTAGGTTTGTTTGTCCTCATAAGTGGAGTGCCTGCTGAGACCTGATATTTTACAACAGACATAGACTATGAGTTGTGGGGAGTTTAGGGGGTGTGGGCTGAAGAAGAAGAGGAAGAAAAATATTGTTGACAGACAATGCTCTGTGAATCAGATTTTGTTTTTATTTTCTAGGAAAGCATCAATGTGTAGGTTGAGCAGAAAATGAAACAAAACTATTTCTAAATCATACAGTTTGCAAGAATAAACTGAGGGATAATAGCTCAGTCATTTGTCGACGCAATCTGAACATTTTCATTTCAAATAACTTTCAGGCCTTCAATCTCCATATTCTTACAAAGCTGCACTGTATTGAAAAATCTGAGAATTAACTTCACTGTGAGGAGGTAAGACCACTAAAAACTGCTGACTAGAGTGGGGCTGTCAGAGAAAGTAAAAGATTAAATTCTCCATCGTAAAGAGTAACATGATTAAAAAGTACATCACTGGACAATGTAATTGTATTTTATAGTAAAACATAGAGATGCCAAATATTTTATAAATCAAAAAGCCAGATGCAAGGATCACTCGTAATCCGTAGAGATACCTCTAAGTCAGTGGCACAGATTAAACCCTCTTGAGGGAAAACTACACTCAGTGCAGTTTTTGACAGTTAACCATCTAAAATATCACCTAAAGCTGAAGTACTTTGTTGTTCATCTGCACAGGAATCAATGTAATATTGGAGTTGTGTTGTGAATTACTGCTAGTTACACGTAAACATGCAGTGATAAAAAATGTTGTTTGCTGCTTTACAGGGATTTCACTTACTGATCCCTATAAACTCCCAAGGTAAGTCACAGTTCTTAAATTGGCTACACCCTTTAAAAACGGATGGTTTGACATAGATCGGAAAACAAAAAAAAAACCTAACCTGGGATGGTTGTGAATTATTTATGGAATAAACATCTAAACATGGGCTGATGTGTATTTTTCCTTTCAATAGTGGTTTGCTTTTCTTCTTTCTTTGTGTACTTTATTTTTCTGTTTTTCGATTTGTGTATATGTGTTTGTCTTTTGCCTTTAATTTGTGATGTAAATGTTCACAAAAAAAAATCCTAAATAAAATATCATAAAAAATGGATGGTCTTAAGACGGATTTGATCAAGTTGTATTGAAGAATCTGGATGATTTAGTGGTACCAGAACACAGTAACAATATTTCTGATGTTTTCTTCATTTAACTTATTTTATCTCTTGTCAGACCTCCACCACACAGAGGCTAAATCGGCAGTAATAGACTGCATTTACTTGTAAGAATAAAAAATCTGGTTTCAAATCATTTAATGCAAAAATCTAAGACTCAATACCAGGACTTTAACTTTTTACACAGCGTACAAAAACAGAATTTACCTGACTATGTGTACATCTCAGACTTTACCTTTCCAGAGAAAGAATATTCACAAAGTAATGACTTCAAACTGGGCTTTTTTTCCCACCAACTAGCAGGATTATCACTGCCAGTGTTGTGCCTCAGATCAGTGGCTCTTAAAAGGTTCCATTTATTACATGTCACCACAGCATGTAAGTGTTGTGTTGATGTAAGAGATGGCATGCTTGGAGAACATTACATGGACTCTGTGATGTGAGAGGACAGGACAGGACCCAGACTAACACTATGCCATGTGTCTTCACTGCCCTCTACAGGATGAAGAGCACCTTGTGATCTATGTCTTTGCCCCCCTGTCAACAACAAGATCACAACAACTCCAGCAGCACTCATCAGTCTTTTTTTCAACTTCAAACTCATGCATACTTCTACTCTTCAGTGCAAAAATGCTCTATTAACAGGAGTTTCAAATTACCTTTTTTCATGGAATCATGAAGTGTAAAGTTAAACAAGGCAGTTTCATGGATGATATTTCCTTATCATTACCATTTAACAGGTTTGATAGCTTCTTCTTCTCCTTTAGTTGAACAAGTGCATAGAGGGTAGCTGCTGTTGTTGACCACCTGCTGCATTTCTCAGGGTGTAGAGTAGGATAATCCAGGGCTGAGGTCATTGACCATAGTAACAGAGAGCTTAACCAGCAGAATAATTAACTCACAGACAGATCTTTAAGAGGCAGTTGAAGGGGTCAATCAATACAAACCTTGCTTGTCAAATGGGCCAATGTCATGCCTATATTTCTCTCAATCACTGTTCTGTCTTAAAAAGTAATAGTTAGAAAAAGATTGAGGGATCAATGTAAACTCACCTTGGCTGATTTATCATGACTGTCTTTGTTGTGCAGTATCGACAGAAATGTAATCCATGACAGCCAAAAATAGATCATTGTCTCTGCTTAAGGATAATAGAACTGTATCAGACTGGAAGCTACAAAAAAACTTTGCAAGCGCATAAAATGTACAGTAAATTCAGTTACAAAAATTCTAATTAAAAAAGCAAGTGAGCAGCAGATCTCAGAATTTTCACAGCAATGTACGTGGATAGCTTCTTATAACTTATCTTGTCGGCTAGGCTGTTGCTCGTGGCAGAATAGTGCACTTTCTTAAGTTAAAGTAGATAATTCAAAATATTAAAAACTTATATCACAGACCAGGCCATCTAATATGCCCCAACACTTTATTTCATCTATATTCACATTAAGTGTGGCTATGATTGCAGATATCTGATTTTAAAAACAGCTTAAGATGATGTATTAGTGTTAATACAAGGAAGTTACAGGGTGAAATGTATATTTTATGATGCTCAAGTAAGTAAGTAATAGTATGTATCAGCTGAGAGCTATAACTAGAACTTGATAAAAAATGTATAAAGCACCAAAAACCCATTTGATTATTGTTATGAACCAGTAACAGGAATGACTTTGGCCTTGTGCTAGCATGATATACAAAGACTACAGTCTTGACATAGAGGTTGCTGGTTTAATTGTGACCCCCCACCCTTTGCTGAATGTTTTCTTCCCACTTTCTGCTTCCACTTTTTCTGTCTGATCAAAGAGAGGCCCCAAAATTACTCATAAATAGCACTTAGCACAATGTTTGTTGATCCAAGCACATTTATCTGTTCAAATAATTAATCAACGCCAAAATCTATAACTTGTGTCTGCAACATGTAAAAGTCCTGATTACACAAGCTCTTTTTTGTTCAGTTATAGATCTATGAAAAAAAAATGTATGTGACATGCTCCTCCCCGGTATTGATCCACTCTTTATGCTACACAATGGTGTCTCTACTATCAGATGAATTATGATTGGACTCTTTACAATTGAGCACACCCCTCAGCTTCAGACCACATCTGGGTGACAAAGTGAAATGCCTGTGAATGGTTCTAAAAAAGGGCATAATATCAAGCTGAAAACAGCTTCAAATATCAAGGCAGGGGTGCTTTATTTGGGATCTACTTTTTTAAAGCCACATTGTCAAAAATTATCCTCGAGTTACCTCCCTCCACAGCATTCCCCTCACGGGATGCATGTGCGTGCTCTCACACTTTGTTAAGCCCTTTCTCCCTCTCTCTCTCTCTCTCTCTCTCTCTGCTGCTCCTCCAGTCTCAACCTCTCGTCTCCTCTGCACTCTCTTCCCTTCTTCTGCTTGTGTGGGCCAACTGAGGTAAATGTGCCAAACTGCCCTATTTAGGTCACACCAACAACAGCAGTTCACTTGGGATTCAACCCGGCAAACTTTGCCTGCATCACGGCAATAGGGCAATTCAGGTCATGGCATCCGCTGTGTGGATTCATCACCAGGACTCACACGCAAGCTGAACGAGAGAGACAGATGAAAAAAGTGCAAGGCATAAAGTAATGGGTGATTTCTTTTTTTTCCCAAATCCATCGTCACTACTCTTGTCTCATTCATAAAGAAAATGAAAATTTAAAAAAGCAGGTGATCATGTTACCTCTTAGCAGCCTTACTACGGGGGAGCATAAGGACACCTGGCTCTTTAAGGACTGGCAGAGGGAATTACTGATACTGTGCACAAGGACAGACAGAGCAGCTGCTGTCACTTTTAATGGAATCACAGATTGCTTCAGAGGCGCCACCACTGGCTTTAGGTCTGTCTGTGATCGTAAGAGCTGGACACTGTAGTCCGAGCCGCATGCTTTGTTACATTGAACGAGTGAAATAACTAAACAGGATAGGATGTTATTCTCTGGGTCTTAGGAAATCATCACATACTTACACAAAGAAATGATCAGAATTTGATAACTACGAGCTGATTGCCTTTTCTGGAATCTTTCAATCAAGTCGTGGTGGCAGCTTAGCCTGTGTTGCACCACATCAGCCACACGTGTGACCTTAAAGCCTCTGAATGTTTTACTATGTCTGATTTGTGTCAAGTAAAAAAAGATAGCCTCTGAAAATTAGTTATCTCCATGTTCTTGTTGTCACATCACACTCTCATCACAACACTACAGTTTATGACAAGAGCTGTACTGCTTCTCTATCTGTCAAAATAAACTTGCTTCCGAATTAAGAGGGCAGCAGTGACAAGCTGAGTGTGTTTGTGTATGTGTGTGTATGTGTGTATGTGTGTGCAGAGTGGGGGCTTCAACCGCCACAGCAAAACAAGCTGCACTAATCTGGCATGATCTGTGACTCCCACCTCATCATCTCACTGGGTGTGAGGTCTTGGGTGTGGTTATTAAGGACACTGATCTTAAATGGGCCTTCTGCTTGTTCACTGATTATTACTCAGTGGGCAGCTGTGGACAGGATGACTGAGCTCTTAGAGGCTCCTTCAAGTGATGCAAGTTTTAAATAATGCATGGGCTATGTGTGCTTTACACACAGTTTTTATCTGATGCAGTTCATCAGATCATTTGGCAGATTTTTAAAATCATGTTCTTATCTTAATTCTTTCTTTTCATGTGATGATTTCCTGATGGGACTTAATATCTGTTCAGGCAAAAACCTGATTCTTTTTTCCAGACTACATAAAAAAGTTGCTTTTTATTCTTTTTAAAACCTAAACAGAGCGTCAGATCACATCAAAGAAATAGTCTTTGTATCTGGTCAGGTTAGTCTCGAGCCAGATCTAAAGTGAGGATGGGTCACTGTGGGAGGAGAGTACACTAACAGGGTCCGAAGTTGACGCTGGAGGGAAGCAGACAGTTTTCCAGGATCTTGGAATAAGCAGGAGCTGAGTGTCAGGACCTGTTAGAGGTGAGGAGGTGCCTTCCACAGTTTACACCCGTGTCCAGGGGTGCCTGAAGTCCTACCCCCAACATACCCTTCCAAAAACCTTTGCCCTATCCAGTTTAGCTGTCTCTGAGGTTAATTCCGTGCCCTGGAGCTGAAACAACAGGATCACAGCCACAGCACTAATACTCAATAGACACTGACCTACTTTGTTGGATTATACTGGGAAAAAAACTGATCCTCTGCCCTAATGCCAGCAATGAAAACGATCTAATGGTCCTAACTGCTCTGTTAAATCTGAAAGCATGCTCATGTTATTAATTTCTCATTATGGGAATGCAGTTCTGCTGATGGGATTAAATGCCCTGCTCTGGCTCTCTTTCATTCGGTGACCTCCCCTCTGAAAAACAAAGGCTAAAAACCATCTGGCTGGATGCTCCCTCATGTGGCTTGTTTATTTGTTTGTTTGTTTGTGTGTGCGAGAGGCAGTGGGTTAGTCATCCATGCTAAACTTCACAACACAGAGCGTCTCAGACCAAAGAGGGTCTGAATTTTTCAGATTACTTTCCCAAAATAAAACAAGTATGACTGTGTAACAAATCTCTAGGCTCTGGGTCTCCATAACAATTCTGCAAATGAGAATATTCATCTTTTCTCAACCTGGCAGCCACACAAAACATCATCATAACACATTACTTTGTTAGGGGCCTATATAAATGGCTTTACAATTTGTTTCCCTCCGTGCAAATTAATGCTCAAATGGACGGAGAGTGCCCTTGGCTGGTTGTACATCCAATTTCAACAATCAAAATCTATTTTTCTGGTCCATTACATCACCACCAGGGGGCACTTGTTTCCTCAAGCATGCAGTGTTGTGTTTGACAAATTGCCATGGAGGTAACACATGTACACAGTGAGGGAATTAGGGAAAAGGACTGGGTAGGCAACCAGCCTCCCACCCACACACCCACTCCCCGATTTTCTATGAGTATAATCTGCTATATGATGACAGGCAGCAGCTGCAGAGAGAGAGAGAGAGAGAGAGAGAGAGACGCTTAAAGAATATTGGCTTTGCCCTACCAAGTAAGTCAGGGCAACTGACCAAAATACTTTGATATCACTGAAGTAGAGGTGATAAACCTAAGAGGGCTTCACAGATTTGCAATTTACATAAGTGTTGTGTCTTCAGATATGATTAAATATCCCGACGTTGGCTCTTGGAAATGTAAAAGTCTTAACAAGTATGTGAATTTGAGACAACAACTCATCTTGTTTTTGTGATCTTTAATTCTTTTTAAAAGTACACCATAAGGAAAAAGTAAGTTATGATTACATAATGTAAAGAGTTTGCAAATTAAATGTGTTTTAAATGATAAGAGCTGCAGGGGTGATGGTAAGAGTAGTGTTTTTTTTACGGATACATAAAAAAGAATGAACAAAAAAATTAAACATATAAATAAATAATTCTAGATAAGCATATGCGCAGTGGCTGTAGTCTTCCCACTCATCTATCATTGCAAATTTGAATTTGAAAGGTAACAATTCAAATGGCTGAATAAGCATAAAACATGTCTAAACCTGAGGCTTTCAGTATATGTAGTAATGCAAACATGACATGTGATACATCATTTCACCCATTACCAGTTAGGTGGGTGAAATAAGATAAGAATATGCAGGCTGTCCATGCATCAAAAAAGATATTTGCATAACAGGGTGGTATTTTCTCACAGGACTATGGGCTGTATTGTAACATCTAAAGGAGGATGTTTTGGTAAAAAATGTAATCAGGTTGCTTTAGGAGCATCATTTTTAACTGTCATTCAAATATCATAAAGATACTGATTTGGAAATACATTCAGAATTTACATTCTAGCCTCTGATGTTTTTGTGTTCCTTTTTTCTTTCAAGCACAATAAATTAGCCAATTTGTTGAAACAAATTCTAAACGTGACATTTTTAAAAGCGCAGCTATAACGACTGTATTCAAAGCTTGTACCTTTAAGTTCAAAGAGTAACCCCTGGGGGTAGAGGGCTATAAATTATTTGCAAGGGAAAAGGCATGATGCATCTTTTAACATGTGCAGTCATTTCAGAGTGCAAAACCTACAAATGTCATGTCCTCTTAAGATCAAAAGTAATTGGTCAGGCTGCACAACAAGGCACAGGGGTAACGAGGCAGTTTGCCACTGTAACAGACTCAAATGACATACTGTGTAGCATGTCGGTGAGCTAATAGACCTCAACGCACAGGGAGAGAGCACAGTTTCATTCTGTCTTTTCAAATTACACTAAGGAGGGGCCTATCTTTTTTTATATATGAGCTAAATTGTTTCCCACTACAACAAGATTTTCCAGTTCAGTGTATCAAAATTAAATACTAATGTTGTCACACAGTGCCAGATATATAAATATACACTACAGCAGTGTGGCACTGCTTAACATCCTGTAAAAATGCAATCAGACTAAAACTACAACACAACTTCATTAAGCTGAAAAAAAGAGGATGTATGAAATCACATAGAATAATCCAATGACCTAAAGAGACACGTCGTTGCAGTTCAGCGTTGTAGGTGAGCTGATGAGTGACACTGAAGTGTAAAGGCCATTGAGAGGGCAAAGTGGGGGATGGGTAGCATCAGAGCTTGCTCACAGAGCGATGACCAGGCCCAGTGGAGCCTCACTGCTCCGAGGAGGAGGAGGGGGCGGCAAAGACTAGAAGAGCAGGTGATGTGCTCCAAGTGGCCCTCCACCACTTTGCAGTCCACAGTGTGCTCCTTCGTACCCAGAAGACATCAGATGTCAGATGTGATGAATATGGCTCAGAAAACACTGCAAATGATTAAATAAAGTTTTTATCAACTTTAGCAGTGAGGATTAAGTTGAGATGAGAAATAAGGATTTATAAACAAACAATGAGGTGTTCAAATTTGATGCACTGACTAATGTAGAATCAACAGAGAGGTGGAAAAGGTTTTTTTCTTTCGAATACAGTGAATTAGCTTGTTTAATATTTAAAGATCAATATATCAAAAAAAAAGAAGCAAATCAATTCAAAAAAAGTTTTAAAACTTCCATACAAAAATCATAATTTTAATTCTTTTTTTAGTTTAAATTGACAGTGAGAGGAGAAGAAAGAAACTTGGGCACATTGTGACATTTGTGATTATCTCTCAGATTAAGGCAGAGCAGCTGTTTGCTGCAACTACGTACTACAAACTCTTATCTTATCCAGACATTGTGCTGGTTTTCTGAACATTTCGCTGTCATGAGGGGATTGTAAATATATCATTCTTCCCTTAACAACTACACCAGTCATTTTTAAAGAGAACTGGATGTCTCTTAAGTTTCTCTACATCAGTGTGAGGTGGGTATTTTAGTGGTATGTGGACACCACAACAATGAAAAGTATGCTAGGTTTTCTCTCAAAAAAAGGGGGAAAAAATAGCAACTGACATTGTACTCAATGTGGATTCAAAGCCGTACCTATTTTTGGGTAACTAAAATAGCATCTGCCCTGTCTTTCTGTTCTGATTGGACTTGAGGTGACCCCTGCTAACATCTGAACTGCAGTTTGAAGGTGAAGTAGCTGCTGCTTCATAAGAACATGACTGTCACCCTCCCATCAGTTGGTAAGTGGGTCACAGGACTGTACATGACCCAGACATGGGTCTTGCCCCTCAGGGTCATGGGCCAGTCAGGCATGAGGTGCCAACTGAGCGCCTCTGATTTGACTCCCAGTTAGGTGGCCTGAATGGAGCCCCTGAGTTGAGCCCCTGGCTTGCTTTACTGTCACAAGGCTCAGTCTGTGAGGGACCCCAGGGTCCACACAGTCACAGTCACATGTCTCCAGCAGGACTGTGCAACAGCTTGGACTGACACCACTTACCATCAGCTTACTACTTATCAGCCTCTGTCTTTACTGGCTGGAGTCATTTACAGTACAGGTTTGTTTGATGTAACTTTCAAAGCCCTGTGAGGACTTAAAGGTAGAGTATGCAGAATTTTCTTAAGAGGTGAAATGTTAGTTTTTGCAGGAATAATCCTGCCCAATTGTCATCTCTAAGCCTCTATACCTGTGTGTCAGTGCCTGTGTTTACCTCACTCCATTGTAGACCCCCTTGCCTGTTTTGTTGATGACGTTTTGTTTTTTTTTACTCTGGATGCTTCTGGGCAGAGAGTAGGAGTTGCTATGGGTGATGAACAGCCATACACAGCGCGTCCAGTGCGCAAGTGACTTTATGTGTTGATGACAGAGAGTGGGAGATGCTATCCTAAGCAGCTACGTTAGCAGCCGTAACAGAGAAAGAACGATACTATATTTGCAGCGTATCTCATCTACCAGCAGAAAGTCCGGTGTACGGCTCTTGAGTTTCTCTCATGCGATGTTGCAGATGCTCGCAGGGCTGTTTTTTACCATCTATGGTGTGTTTTCAAAGCTACAACTGTAAGCCATGCAACTAGCTATGGTCGGAGGCAGTGAGCATGCGCAGCTGCTGACACTGGGCCATGGAGGAGGAGCCCAGTTTGGATGTTGTGTGTAAATAACCTGCATACGCTGCCTTTAAGTGATTTCAAAGTAGGTTCACTTTTATACGTTTGTCTGCTCATGATCCATTATTTCAAATGAGTTTATAAGCATCAAAATCAGGTCTTTCTGGATTCTATTTCTCAGTATTAGTGGTCAGGTCAACAGCATATGTACCGCAAGTCTCTATGACAGTCCGGCCAAAGGTGTCACTACAATCAAAAACAGGCACCTTTCTGAGAACTTTACTTGAGCTACAATATCAGAGTAGTAAATAAATTTGGGCCACCTTTCTCTCTGATCCTTAAACAGGTTGTAGATATCATAATAAAGTTTAAATCCAAAAAACAGTATCTGATGTTTCATCTTATTTTAGTACTCAGATGCATGTTATCAGAGTAATTGTGTCATAAAACAGTGATGCCATAAATACATTACACGAGTGGAAAGGCACAAGGTCATAAATTAATTGTGAGGTTTTTTTGTGAGTTTTTTGTGAGTATACTTCAGGGTTGAGCTCTTCTGTCTGGTCCAAAAAAGCAAAGAAAAGTCAAAAAAGCAATTTAGTTTTACCTGTCCAGGACCTGCTGATTGAAATCACAGTATTACATATAGGGCAGACATCAGTCTGCTGCCGAGGCCCCCTGCAGTGACAGAAAAGCTTTTTCCAGAGCTGGGAGATGGATGTGATTTATAAAGCTGTTGAAGAAAAAAATAAGCGGGCCAAAATTGACAAGCAGGGATAAATAACCCTAAAAAATACAATAGAGAATCACAAAATATCATGGGCACTATAAAGTGTTTTACTTTAAGCAGTATTAATGAAGATAGATATGTAGAAACCATAACATATTCCTCTCCTTTAAGAAGATTTCCTGCAGAAATAAAATGAAACAGTTCCTCAAAGAGTCGCACACCTAACAAAATGCTGCTTAGTCAAAAAGTTTTGGTGGGGGAAATGAGAACACACATCTAATTAATTCAGCCGACCTGTGTAACCCTGAAACAGTTCATACTTCAGACTGTAGCATCCTTATTGATCCTGAGAATGCTTCAGTGGACTCCCAGTGCTTATCTCGCCATTAAAAGCATCTCATGTGACAAGCTGCGATTTAATTAGATGACAATCACCGTTAACAATGCGCAGCTACCATCACTAAATTTGCACATTAGTGCTGGCAGTGATAAATTTCAGTTTCCCAGCAGGGACAGCTCACACCATCACTGAAGACGCTCTCTGCTGCAGTCTCTCCGCGCCATTATGAGAGATGATGTATTAGAACTTGATCAAAAAATATTATCATGATCTGATATTTTTGCATAGATGTGTTCACAAAATAATGTGTTGGGACACTGCAAATGTGACTTATCAGTGTCAAATAATGAGGTTTCATTTAGAGGAATAACCCTTCACTCACTGCCTCTCAGCCAGGCAATACCAGCAATACATCCAAAAAACCACTAGAGGGCAGGATACAATTTGAGCACCATGAATTTATCTGTAAACACAATATGATAGAAGTGTTAAAAAGGAGAAAAGAAGGATTTCATGATCTGTTAAGTGTCAAAAACACATTCAAGCCAGCCACAGGATTTAAGAAAAATAATAGAGCTAGATTGTAGCTGTATACAAACCACAGTGACAAAATACTGCACTGGATTGAATTTTAGGAATTCATATACAACAATGGCAATGATACAGGAAAAGAAAAGATTATTGCTGAAGCAACAGTTCCATTCATATCTGTTGGATTTTTTTTTTCATCCCTACAATATGGTTTGTGTCACTTCATGAGATTAAAGAGAGTCTGCCCTGAGAAATTAAGACCTAACAGAAGGGTCATCCACACAACAATGGGAAGATAGAGTTTTTTTGGCAAGGGGACGTGGGTTGAGGCCAGGGGCTAATAGCAGTGAGGGATTTGTCAGTCATCCCCATATTTAATAATCCCCAGCTCTCCATTTTCTGCTGTTTGTTTATATTAACCTCTGGTTGAACCCTCTTTAGTGGCAGCCTCTTTTGCCAGAAAGTTCAGTGAACATTCAGCTTCGGAAGCGGAGAGCATGTCATCTCGAATCTATTAGCCCACAGGGGAGATTGCAACATACAGCAGTCTCTCTCCATCGCTCTCTCACTCTCACTCTCACCCTCACTCTCTCTACCCCCACACACTCTTTAGCTCTCAAACATGCACATGCGCACACACACACAATCACACAAACACACTAGGTGAGCTTCTAACCCACACACTTCCCATGCTGACGGTGAATGTAACTGAGATCATTGCTTACAGTGATCTGGTTCTGACCTCGCCTCTTCACTCATGCCTAATAATCTCATCACACCATGCACTACATCACCCCACCACAGAGCTCTGCCAACACCATCAACAAGCTTCAGAAATATAACAGAGCAAGAGAACTTTTAATTATTACTGTTTTCTTCATGTCATTTTATAGCTAGGGGAAGTGAAGATGGATGATGCTACGTGACACACTGTGCAGGGACGAGGTGCACAAGCCAAGTTTAAACACCACATATTGAGCTTTAAAGATGCAACATCACCACCCAATAGTGTAAAAACACTACATAAAACATGTTTACACATTATTGAAACTTTGAAAAGAAGATTTATATCACCACATGTTGAAGGAGTATGAGAGCAATAGGGATTACAAAGTGTAGTGCCGTTTGAAGGTTTAAGCAGTTAAATTGGATGCCCAATTGCTATAGTCTTGAAGTGAGCTGTCCAAATCAAATCAAATCAAACTTGATCTATATAGCACTTTTCACACACTAAAATGTAGCATAGACTTTACATGTTTAAAATATTTGCAAAAACAAAGTCAGTCAATTATTTTGGTTTACAAAGCAACAAAAGCCTGAAGTTGTCAAATAATTCTGCCTCCTCCTCTGCTCAGACAAGATTTGTTTTTACTACATTTACAACTGTAAATTTACATTAATTCACTACATTTACATTTGTAAATGCAGTAGATCAGGCAAAATAACAGACAAAATTACTGAATTTTACTGTGAAAAAATACTGTTAACTATGTTCCACAAAAACGCTGCCAGCATGTCTTTGATCAGCTCTTTAACCGTGTCTAGGTCATGCACTAGCAGTTGAGTCAACTTGATTTTTGGAAAACACAGAGATCATATTTAATTTTGTGTCGAAAAACTTACAGCCACACAAGCTCTCCAAATCTCTGCTTTGTCTTATTTTCTGACCTTTAACTCATAACTCAGTGCCAGCTCCTGCATACATTATCAGAATTAAATATTTTATTTGCCAAAGATAACTTGAGGTCTCTAGTCTTTGAATCTACACTTTTTTAGAATCCATGATTCAGGTAAACTTTATCCACTGTTAAAGGGACTGTGAAGACTTTCCAAGTGATCTTGAAAAGTAAAGTCTCACTCCTAGAGATATGCCTGATCGTAATCCATAACTTAAAGAGAGATTATTGGCAGTAACATAGGTTATTTCTAAAGGCAATTCTTCAGCTTCCTGATCAGGACTGACAGGACCGGATTGATTTAAAGCAAGTTGAAGTCTCTATGATAACATGACACTGGCTGACGAACTTTAGCAGTAAGAAGAGAGATGTGTTCGTCTCTGTTGAAAAGGATTTCTCGTTTTTATTGAGTAGTAATAGTGGACACTGGAGCCAGACTGACAGAGAAATGACAAAAGAGCAGAATAAAGCTTAACAAGAGAGTGATAGAGCATGGGGTAAATGCTATAACACCAGCTAAGGGCTAAAATAAAGGCCAAGCTGTTTGTGATGACGTTCATTCCAAGCCACATGCAGCAATTAATTGCAGGGGTCTGTTCATAACTCTTAAAGAGTCTATTAATAAAACAAAGAGCCAGGTAATGTTGGCTCTGCATGGTAGATGGACACTGGCAGGAGAACGAGGATTTGCCAACGTTACGGGTTACGGATGAGTCTCAGAGCCCCAGGGCTGTGAGTAGCCTTGAATATACACAGCTATCAAACTACCCAATAAGCATACAAAGTTTGCTTGTCCTCACACTTTTAACAACAGCAATACGTAACTAGTGATAAATAGAATACCTTGTTGCGTTACGTCCAAACAAAAGTGATCTTCAACAAAGAAAAATAGAGCTATAAAGACAATCTGGTCTCCGTTCACTTTTTAAGACAAACAAACCTTTTTAAGTGTTGTGTCATCATGACAGTGTGTGCCCAGGTGCTCATGGGAAACAGAGTCTTTGTCTGCTCCCAAAAATGTCACAGTATTCCACTTTGAGCTGATGACCCTAACAGTCCCTTAAAGTTTTTTCATTTGACCATTTCATTTCATTTGTTTGTCACTTTTTGGAAAGTGATGTGAAGCACAAAGCAATTTTGAAAGTACATTTATCATCAATCAGTATGGATGTATAAAAAAATCTGTTGAATATGGAACAATAAGCTCTCTTTAAGATGTTGGAGATATTCTTCTAAAAGCCTGTCACTATTAACACCTTCAAGTCACATGCAACTCCTCAGAGTGTGACTGCCGTTTTTCTGTGCCAGTGCACATTTGAGTAAGTCAAAGAGACAGTTTCTTATCCTGCTAATGTGTTGAAAACATGCAATGACAAGATTTGCGATAAAAACATGTTATTACCTCTTTTTGCAACTAAAACTGCTGTGTGCCTTAAAGAATAAGTTTATTTGGAGTACTAGGATACAAAGTCAAAGTTTAATTAAGATCCAAGCATTAAGTAGAACACCATCCCCATAGAAAAACCGATGAATGGGGCAATGAAATCACCAAACAAAATTTGTGAGAAAGTCAGTTTATTAATAAGATACAAGTAAGAGGAAGTTAAGATAATGGAAACATTTGATAATAAGTCATTAAATCTTGTTACAGGGTCTTAGGCGCTTCCTTAAACTAAATAGGGAGATTCTGTTATTGAGTGGTAACTGCTCTGAAAAGCTACATTTCTCTCACACAAAGTACACACCCTGATTGTGTCTCATTACTTTATCTGCGTAAGACAAGTGGTGAAATAATACAGCTGATGAATCTAAGCCTGGGCAGTGATGAGGAAGAAGAGGGATGCCAGAAACAGCAGTTTGACTGGACGAGTGAAAGAGAACTGTTTTATGACCAATTTTACCGTACCCCATCTTTTTGTCTCACCACCATGTTTGACATAACTTCTTACAAATTCACAAGTTTGTGAGAATAGTCCAGTAAATCTTCTCTGAGGGTGGAGGGGTAAAACTCATTAAGCATGAGTATATCCTTATGGGAAAAGGCGATTTCATCCTCATTAAATACATTTCAGTGTCCCCATTTATCTTCATGGCCCATTTTCCTCAAAAACATGCTGCTTAACCTGGACCAGCTTCTGCACATGAGATAACCCCCAGCAAATACCCTCAGCATCACTGTGCTTGATCATATTTAAACAGCCAATTCCCTCTCTTAATTTCCAGAGGCGTGTTAAGATTAGTATCCCACCAACTGCTTAGGCAGTCACACTCTGGGACACTAGAAATTTAATACAGCACCTTTTATAAGAACAGCATTAAGATTCATGAGGGTAGAGAGGGCTACAGTAGTTTAACATACGCTCAGTTAACATATCCTCAGAGGCTAAAGAAAGTAATTAGAAGAACTTCCTATGCATCTTCAGGTAAAAAGTATGTGTGATATCCAAAGGAGCAGCTTTGAGAAAAGGACTGTGTGAGCAGAATAGTCTGGTGTGTATTTTCCAGCAGCCCACCACGTGACACAAGAACTTTAAAATGCACATACTTGCCATTAAACAGTGTGTTGTAACGTGTGTGCTTGTGTACTGGCACTTACAGGTAATTGTGTAGTCAGGTTTACATATTGCAAAAAAATATTCATTCATCAGTTAGGCCTCACCTGACTGATGCCCCACTCACTTGGACGAAACAATGAACATCCAGTGATGTCAGAGGAATGGCAAACGGCCCACCAGCGGGCCAGTGGAACGTAAGAGGTTAAAAAGACAATAAATGAAGATGATAAACTACCATATGTGCACACACCTGGGCTAAACAGTTGCATCCACAAGCCTAAATGAATTAAATCCAAATATTCTGGGTAAGCACCCTGCATAGCCCAAGGGGGTCTATTTCGTGTTTTGATGCAGCCATACTTGAATGAGGGGTTAAGTGAAGACAGTAAAGGTTTGTTTGCTGCCATATTGCTCCCAGTCGACGTCTGTAAGCAGCTGCAATGTGTCTTGAAAGTCAACTTATAAAACTTTTATGGAACTCAGAGAGCTTAAGTGATCTTCCCAAGCTCTGCAGTAGCCTGCAGCGTGCAGGATGTCTGCTTATATTAATTTCATGGAGTTTAAGAGGTCACCAAACTCATTTGGAGATTCTTACTCATTTATGAACTCTGCAACCCTTCTGTTCTGCAGCGCTCTAAGCTACTGGTCTTGAGATGCTTAAATTTACATGGAATATTGCATAGCTAGGTAGAAAAAGTATGGTGCATTTGGAGTTTAAAGAACATAGGGCTAAATTAAAATGCACTCTGAAATGACATTTACCTGTGTTTTTAAGAAAAGTGAGGTGAGCAAGCTGAAGTTTTATCTGCTTTGTGTACTGGATAATAAGCGACTAAAGCAGAGGAGTGGGTTAGAGAGAGGGACTTTGGGGAAAGTGGTTTATCCAAAATTCAGAAGATTTCCAATAAGACAATGGACTTCTATGAAAGTAGCTTAACCAGAAAGCAAAGAAATCTTGAGATTTAAACTAAGTAATGAGCTCACTCGTGGTCTTTACTCTGTGGGAAGACAAGATGACAATGAAACAAAAAAATATGAGCATTCCTTTCAATTAAAAATGAAGTAAAGGTAATGAAGCAAGACTCTGAGAGGAAGTAGTTAAAGCTCAGTTGAAAGGTTAATCTGATGGTGCTCCCTCACATTGACCCCTGACTCTCATATTGGTGGTGGCTTCACTGTCCACAGAAGCCCTTTAACAAAGCAGTTTGTGGCAGTCTTTCTTCTGCAGCAGATCCCCCGGCAAGAGTGTTTAAAACCAATGAGGCCTCACATCTGTGCGGGGACTGAGCTTGGTCAGAGGGGTGGAGGGTGATTAATTGATGGTCACATCCCGCTGACTGCTGCCCACATGGCTTTGATGAAGAGGGATTAGGTTGTGCACCGCAGTCTCAGCTGATAATAGGAGAACAGAAAGGAAATGCTCATGTCACGCTTCATGGCAAGGATTTCAATCAAAGGACCCCTTCATTCAGAGACAGGAGAATTTTTAAAACAAACAAAAGCCATCCCTTCCTGTAGCCCTCAAATCATGTTTTAAGAAAAACCCTCTTTCTAATTAGCTGAACTACTGAAGAAAATCCATCTTCAAGTAATGTCAAAAAGGTAACTTTTAGGGAAACAGTTAATAATAGTTCACATAAGACTCCCTGCACAAGTCAGTGATGACTTTATAGTAGATCTGCCTCCATCCCAATCTCAAACCATCATATCAGTGCCATAAGCAATTTATAATAGATTAGTGATTATTTCACAAGGTGGTAAAATTAGAGAGCTGTCTTCAATACTACATAATGTGTGACATCTAGAACAAAACATGCAACAGAGGTTACTTAAGGAAACAGGGGAAAGGCTGCTCTGGACTCAAAAAGGACTGGACTCAAATATCCTCCGGAGGCCAAAAATGTTGAAACGAAACACTACATTCTAATGCCTTCTAAAATCAGTACAAACTAACTCAGAAGGAAAAGTTCTATCACAGTTATGCTTGTAGCTGATTTGCTGTGGTCATAGGTCACCTTAGAGTTAGTATGTCAGTAGTTCACAACCTTCGTCAACTCAGAAGCCACTTTTAAGTCTCAAAAATTTTTGCAGCCCACCTCCAGTTCCTTACAAAAGGAAAGCCATATAATCTCTTCTTCTACGGGGCAATTTTTTTTTTCTTTTTTACAAATGACATTTAATGTACTTTTCAATGTAATTGAGTTTTAACAGTTATTCTGTAAATTTTTATGTTTATATAATTACCCACTACAAAAATTGTACGATTTTGGGAGTGATTTGGTGGCCAACTTCTAATACCTTTGCGGCCCACCAAGGAGCTGCAGCCCACAGTTTGGGAACCACTGAGATATGAATTGATGTGGGCAATCGACATATTTTCTTTGGATACAAACATGTCATGCATTAAAAGTTTTGAATGTGAAGTCAATATCAGATGCAACTTTTTGTCAGGCATCAAGACTGACGCATGAATGGTGCAAATTCATGTGAATAAAGTTTACTATCTGCATGAATGGTAAGCTACTGCAGAGGAGTAGGTTGGAGAGCGCACTTGCAAAACACTTCATTTACTTATTCACGCTAGCCAATCATCATACAGATCCTTTGGGGACATATGAGAGGTTAGCCAATGTAGAAAATATGAGACAAATTGAGATACTATGAGATAAATTCTCATAGTAATAACTGCAATGTAGTGGATTAATATTAGGGTTATCTTTTCAGTAGATGATTACATTTCAGATTTCTGTCAGAGCTAAAAGGGATGAAGTAAGACTATATACAACTTCATTATCTTCAATTGTCATCATATTTACCCAATGCTGGCACAAGCTGAATTAATAAAATGATTTTGCTCAGAAGAAAGGAGCATTTCCAAAAGCACCACTGCACCGTTACACATTTGGTGAACATGGACTTCAAAGAAGGTTGGAGGAAATGGTTGTCTTGGGGTTGTAAAGGTTTCGGCACAGGTTCATCTATCTGAGCCTTTATTTAGCCTCCTATCCTGTCTGGATACTCACTGAACTGAGATCAGTCTGCTGTTCTCCCCAGAGACAACACTAATGTCACATACTGACTTGGCACACTAATATTTCACATCCAAACCAAACCTATTAGAGATGACTACTTACCATAGACAAGATATGTCCTTCACAGCAGCAACCTTCACATTCAGTGTTTTCTATATCCACACACACAATAACATACATGTACACATGTATACACACTCAGACTGCTGTGCATATGTTTTTTTTGTGTGATATTTCATGGACTGCCACATATGATGGCGTTGTCCTCCCCACCCTGATCATACCCTTGAAATCTCCAACCTAACATACTGTGCTGAAGCTGCTCCAGGGTTTTCTGCTAACGATGTAGATATAGCACAGGACAAAAGTTAATTCAGTTTGTCCATAGTGAGTGAAAATGTGTAAAGGTATGACCTAAAAGATGCTGACAAATGTCTCTCTTTTTTAATAAAACAGGTTAAAACAAATCACAAGAGAAAGCGTGCAGCACAAATAGTTTTACTCTTTTAAATTTGTTGCTTCTTTGAATTATCACATATTGTCTGTATGATCATTGCTTCAGAGGTGCAATTTCAAGGACTCCTGATAAAAAAAAATATAAATATATATTAGATTAGATGCAGTAATTGAATGACAAAAGTAGTAACTAAAAATATTTGCATGCAGGAATAAAAGTCAATTAGCTTATGTAGCACTTTGCTTGCATTTTTGAAGTTTTATTAGTAGCAACGTCCTGATCAGCATTTTTTGCCACTACCATTTTTTTTGTTTCAAATTTCTGTCAATTATTGTGAAATGTGACGTCAAATCCAGTTTTTAACATTTAATAACTAATGAAAAATATATATTTTTTCAGAATAAAGAGGACTTGAACACAATGCAGTTTATTAATATCTTCATATCACCACAGCATATGGATGAAAGAAACATTTCCACAAGATGTATCAGTGTTTTAAAGTTTGATCACAGCCCCATTAGAATGAATGGTGGAGATGGAATTTTGGACTTATACTGCGGCTAGTCACCGGAGGAGCAGTTTTTTCAGTCTATGGTTTAACAATAATGAGTGGTAAAAATTTTATTGCGTAAACACGTCTTAGGCTTATTAATCCAATTAAACCTACCCAGCTAGAAAGTTTTAGAATGATCGCATTTGATCGCATTTAACGCTTTCTGAAAAGATCATAGTGCATAAGTGGATTCACGTGTGGCTGTTGGACTGATTTCATTCTCTAAGTGGATATATTTTCATACTGCTGAGATTCAAGCTATGGAGATGCTAATTCCAAGGTAACAGACTGTCCCTTGTTTGTTTGGTTTTGCCTTTTATAAACTATGTCCCTGGAGAGTTACCACAGGATGCTGTAAAGCAGATGTTCTTGCTGTAATGTTGTGCACATGTTTTGAAAGAAAAAATAAATGTAGCTGGTGTTCCACATCAATGTGCTTTACGTTATTATTTTCTCATCAACTTTACAAAGTTGGGCAAACTCAGGGTGCTCAGTTACACTGACGCATTAGTGTTCAGCAGCAAATTGTGCTCAATGGCAACCAACGCAAATTATCGGATCATCAATTAAACAATGCCAATTGTTGCCCCAATTTGATACTTGAGATCAGGACTTCCCTCTTTATTAGCAACCTCTTTTATTGTTTCATCCATGATTACTGATTTTAGCTCCAACAATGCAGATTTATTCCACTCCTTTAAACAGACAGTTATGACAATTAATGATTGAGAAATTAAACACTACTGTGAAAATGTTTCCTGAGGGGAGAAACAGAAGACTTTGATTAATGATCTCTCTATTCTATTGAACTATACAAAGGAGCTCTCCACCTTGACCGCTCTATTAAAGTTAAGAAGCCAAAGCTATCAATCGAGGGGTGAAAGGAAGAGAAGTCTTCTCAACAAGCCATGCTTTCTCCGCCTAATGGATCACGCTACACTGCAGAGAGCAAAAGAGAGAGACAGAGACTGAGTGAGTGAGACGCAGAGAGCAAGATGTTGCTTCTACTGTATGCTTTTGACTGATTATGCATTTTTTTCTTAAGCTATTCATAGAAGATAGATTCATCATTCCAATTTGTCAAGCTAGCAAAGATTTCAATTAATTATGTGCAGCCAAAGACTGGGTGTATTAGGCCTCTCTGTCAGCACGAGTCTGAGTCCCCATTTACTGGACTCAAAATAAAGAGGTATCAGAGAGGTGCTTGGATCCACCAGTAATTAATTTGATGAATGCCTTAGCGGCACAAATAGTGGCAGCCGTGCATCTTTTCATCAGACACCAGCAGCAGTCTCTGTGCTTGGTGCTAATTTGAAGGGGGCAGCTCATCTGTATAGTGGATGTGTTTGTGGCTAGGTCTATTCTTCAACCCGTGTGCTCACAGCTTCCTGCTGTCCAAGCAGTGTGTGGGGGCCTTATGTTTTCTGTCAACTCTGTCCTTGTGCCAAGCAACTTGCTCCACTTAGTGCCCAGTTTTCTGACTTTGTGGCCTGAACTTGGTAATGGGAGTCCTCTTGGATTAATGGAAGTTGCAGTCATGATACTGCTCCTGAATTTCAAGACAGTTTTGCATTAATAAACATCAAATCACACACTGCATGACGCATTGATAAACACAGCGGTGAAAGCTCAAATTTGATGAATCACGAAATTCATTAAAAGAAAAAGTAATGACAGTCTTAAGGATAAAGATTCGGGGAGTGGGGTGCATCAACCCACTGATAGATGAAGTAGGTAACATGGTGTAAGGTGTGATTGGGCCAATCTAAAATGATGGATCATATTATTGTTATTAGGTGAAAGCCTCAATGGCAACTATCTGTGATACACACCGTCAATGTCGACAGGAGGCTCAGCTGAACAAAGAAATAATTGGACTGGTGCCACATAATTCAGGTTCATATTTTCACAAGTGGGGGAACCTCATTATAAATCAGGTCAGCAACTGATACAAGACCATAAATCAAAGACAGACATAGCTCGAACAATTAGATAATTACTGGACCACCGTGTCACCGCTGCTGAGATGTTTTGCTGTGCCACTGGGAGAGGAAAAGGGAGTAACAACTCGTACTTAAAATGCACAACAACATTTTCACATCAAACAAGAAAGCAGAGAAAAGAGGAAAACTTAAGGCACATTTAAAAATAGTGAATTGTGGGTTAATAATTATTCTTTTGCAATTCAAATCATCACTTGAGTTTCTCTTTGTTGAATTAATGGTGGCCTTCTGTCAGCAGCAAGATAAGTCGTTCCTCTGATCACATGTAGAAGATGATGAACAAGTCGTTAAAGGTCTCTTCACAGCATGATTGCATGGACTGCCACTGACCCCTAGTGTTGCTCAAACGTTTACTTGCACTGGTTAAACTGTAATATGGAAGCCTGTTACTCTAATTATATCTGCAGCCAGCTCTTGATTACCCCCAGGCAGAGAAGCAGCCTGAAATCTAGAGGCAGGGGTCCAATTGACCCCAATTGAAAGTGTCATTTAACAGGAATGCCAAGTTGGAGATGCACTTGCAGACTTGGATGAATGTACATTAATTCAATGTTCGTCCTCGCTTTCATTGTTTGATATCAGAGCACCTCTTCCACTCGACCTCTGATCTGCCTGTGCTGTTCTAGTGTAAAACCAGAGTGCAAGGAAGCTCCAACAGCAGTCAAAAATTGAGGTCACAGCACAAGAGTGAACCAACTGGAACAGATTGTTGTGGAACCTCCAGGCTTTTGCAGACACGTGTTGATCGCAGCGCAGCTTGTCCTGGCTTTTACCTTCCTGAGCCCTTCTTCACAGGTCTATTGACAGCAGCTTATGGACAGCAGGAATACCTAGGAATACCTCAAATCTGCTAAAAGATGGGTGGTTTGAATTAAAACAGAACAGATCGATGAAACTTGTGAGGTCCTATGGTCATTGTATATATTATCTAAATTTTGGTTACAATGTATCTGACTCATCTGAGCCTCCCAGATGATGAAAACACAATGTAAACACTGTCTTTTCTCTCATCTTTTCATTATAAAAATTAATTCTTGTTCACTTCAAAAAAACTAAGGCTGTGCTATGAGGGGACACGCAATCAGAAAAAAACACTTCTTTTAGGTGAAAATTATTATAAAGCAAAGAAATGAACCCCTAACTGAACTTAAACTTATACTGTGAATGTGCATGTGTTCATAATATCAGATGACAGCATCTTTGGTCAACGCTTTCTAAACCCAGCTGAGCAAAATGTAAATGTCTCATTAGATCATTGTCTCCAAAGCTCTTTAAATAGATATTAAAGCCGCTCTACATAAGTCCCATCTGTTCTCCTACATATCCCCATGGAGGAGAGGCAGTGTTTTAAGGCACAATTGATCCTTTTATAATGTCATGACCATTGTATGACCCTTAGCAGGGGGTGTGTTTGTTGGAGGGGGAGGTGTCTTGAATGTTAAGCACTGGTGATGGGCATTAAGAGAGAGACAGGTAGTGCGCTTGTGTATGAGAAGAATAGGATTCAAAGTGTCGTCTTGTGTTAACTGGACACATTTGGTAACATTTCTGACATTCTGTCATTATTGTCACTTTACATGAGAGCTGGGACAGCAAAGAGGGGGCACTGACAGCAGATTGACCCCAGATGCTGTTCATTTGATTGATATCACTACAGACAATGATCCTTTTTTTGTACTGCAGTGGTGGTTACATAGGGAGGCGTTGGGAGGGGGCAAATACAGGAGAAATGTCACACCAGGGAAGTCAGCGAGGCGTAAAGCCCTGCCTGACGAGTGCAGGGTCAGTGGCTCCTCTCTGCCCCCTTTGTGCCCCGGGTAAAATGATCTAAGTGACTCTGGACCTCTGCCACCGATCTGCTGGAGTGCAGGAGTCAACCGCGTAGGCATTGCACGATGAAGGCTGGCAAAGGATTTGCTGGTGAAACTGCATGAAGCATTGTATCGCCTCAAGGACGGACTCGATCATTTGGTGCCTGCATCATTTGTTTCAACATAAATCAAAAATTAAAACACCAGATTCCATAAATAATATCATAACAAACTTCTTTTAAATACTAAAACTATTTCTAATTCTGCAGTAACTCTTTATAAAAAACTGCTCTATCCCAGACCTTACAGAAATACAAATTTCATTCTGTGCTCTTGGTGTTTCTATATTTGTAACAACCCTGTTGAGCGTCCCAGATGATGAATAAAGGGGAGAGGTTAAGATTACATTGTTCTGGTAAATTGCTTGCACAGAATGGCTGCAAGGCAGAAGCCATACTAGTGGAAACATCCTTAAAGACTGCAGCACAGAATCTACTGTATGTTTGAGATAACATCTTGTTGTAAGCCGTCCCTGTCAAATGACTGAGATCAACCTTAATTTAATGTGCCAATATTTCCACAGGCCCTGCTCATTAGGGAATTGTGACCACAACAAGCACTCAAAACAAACAGACTGTGTCTTTTTCACGGATCCATTCATTTCATTCTCAGAGAGGTAGGATTTGAAGAAATGCTGTTGATAGTGTAATAAAGATGGAATATATCTTCCGTTATAGATGCTTTGCTCTAATGTAAATGTGCCGTAAATATGCAACAAATATTCAAAAGCTTTATACCGAAGGTCATAAATTAACGCATATCTGCATTTAGATGTGTTCGTGTGTTAAAAAAGTCAGAGGGAGCAAGTTATGTGGCAAGCTCGTCACTGCCCAGGGTAATAAGGTCAATGCAAAAAATAACCCAGGGGCATATTTCCCAGCAAACGTGCAGAAACACACACACACACACACACATACACACCAACACACACGGCACTGTCCTGGCCTTATGTTGTAGAATCCAAACCAATCGAGTCAATTGCCAGAAAACATGACATGACCTTTCAGATTCACTGAGCATCAACCGTGAGTGGGACTGGCGTGCTTTCCGTTTCAGCGCACCCTGTGCCCCTCCCGCCCACTCCGTCACCCCCAGGGCCCTAAACCCTCCACAAATAATTACTCTCCGTGGAGTCTGCACTCCACAAGACAGAGCCAAAAAAACTTGACTCTGATCTTGACCCGTACTTAGGGTACACTCACTATTAAATCATCCCTCACAGGGCTTTAACCATTTGAACAATTCAGTCACCATAAATTGAAAATGAGTAAGGTCAAGCTCATGCTAAGACATATACCGTACAAATAAGTGGTATGTTATGGGCTGTTTAGCATTAACAGGAGAACCGGTAGAGCTCCATAAACAATCATTTTAACACCCCGAGTATTTTTTAACTCAGCTCTATATTCAATTGTTGATGTACTACTTTATGGGTATCAATTAGTTTTCTTTGACCTTAGTGAAAAACTCAGATTGTGTTCTGATTATTTTCAGCAAAACCATATGTAAAAGAATACAAGTAGTCAAGAAAAAGTTTAAACCAAGCCTTCTAGTGTTGAACATGAAAAATGGCAAAAGACAAAAAGAAGCCCACAGGACCAAAGTAAAAAGAGGAGTGGCAGCATACAACATAAAATCCTTAAATAGTATTAGTGGTTTGAGGTCAAATATTCTACTACTGTGCTTCTATTTACTGCCAGGTATTAATTAAAGCATGCTTTCATACTAAATTGTGACATCAAATTTCAGTTAAATTCTATAGTATTTGATTTCTAACAAAACCAGACAAATGTCAGGGGTCAAACAACCAGATTGAGGCAGTGAATGGACTAATTTCTTGTGTGTCCCACCGTTCTGCATGGCAGCCCCTGATAAAGTCATGGATCAATGAGGATTGTGGCTACTGACACTCAACAGTGAACTTAAACAATGTCATCAGTAACCTTAATGGTTAGCCACTGGAGTGTAACCAGAGGACCGACTCTCCGAGGCTTAAAACTTCACTCTCCTACTCGATGGAGCAAAACTGACTGTCTTGGAAGTACTACAACAGAAACATTTTTATTTATCCTGCACTGCTAATGACACCCTGAAGGTGACTCATTGAAAGTTTTATTGGAGAGGCCATGATTTTTTTTTCTGCTGAAAATAGGCAGCGGATTCACAACAGAAACTAAATCCAGTAATAGAGTTTAAAAGCTTCTTGAAATTTGAAATACATCACAGCCTACATTTCTTTTGGATATTTTTCTCATACCTTATCTTGTCATGAGGTAAAAAAAAAAGCTCAAAGAGGATCATATTATCCGACAAATGTTGGTAACAATGTTTGACGTTTGAGATCTAGAAGTCAGTTCCTGAAAGTCAAACTTTTTAACATAAGAAAAGACAGAATTCCCCTCTTGACAACATCTTTGCCTCGAGGGCCTACCTGCTTATTTGACTGATTCATTGCTTATTGTTGGTCTCTGAGACAGAGAGGACATGCAACAGAGAAAATGTCATTCTACCTCAGTCACGATTAGAATATCACCGGTTGTCATTTTAAATGTTTTTGAATTTTCATCCACTAGAAAAAGCATGATAATTAGCTTCCTAATGAAAATATCCAATTTACTGAGAAGTGACGGATTTCTTGCTCAGACTTTGAATCAAAACAAATTGGGAAATCAGACTATTTTACTGGAGTGAAGTGTAGCAGCAGTGGCTTTGAGAAAAAAATATATATCTTTAACATCTCTGAAGAATCTAAAAAACAAAGTTAAGTCTGTGTATTCTTCAGACTGTCAACGGAGTCAACAGTTTACTTAGATACTTAGTCTCAAATTGGGCTATTGGCTAGAGCCCAGGAGGGAACACTTTGCCAAACTGAGCTTTAAATAGCTGAAGTATTAATTCATTTCTGATGTCCTGTCGTGTTACCCTGTACAGTAATATTAGGCTTTTTTATTCAAGGTTGTATGATGTTTCAACAAACAGAGTCTCTGCATTTTTTGCCTGTTCTTACTTTTTATGTCTCATTTGTTGGTCATGAACACCAAACTGGTTACGTTTGCAGTGATGTTTTTCATTGTTTTTGCTTCTGTGTGTGACTGGGGAACCTGGCTGTAACCACAGTTGCCTTGTTTAAGCATGAGATCAGCTGTTAGCAGCCTGTAATATGTATGATGCTAACCAGTGCTAGGCCCAATGTTCCCTTTGAGTAGTAAGAAGGAGGGGAGGACGACTTGCTGGTGCTATGGTGACAGCTAAGAAGAGACAATATTGACCTGTCCTTCCATCCATTGTAACGGGATTGTAAGCTCTATTTCCAATAAGATGGATGAGCTAACGGTACCCAGCACCAAAGAGAATACCAGCTGACTAGCAAAGTGTTATTCATAGAGGAATGGCTCACGGAGCTAACACAAGACACAAACACCACATTGGAAGGATTTCATCTTCTGCAGGGGAACAGAACAAAGGAGAGCAACACAGAACAAACTTGTGAAAAGGGCCAGCTTTGTCCTGTGGGGGTGATCACTGTGAGGACATGATGGCCGAGCTGTCGTCTGATGAAAAACATGTCCGACCAGTGTTATTACTTTATATTTTCTTACTGTAATGCTTGTACTATGTGTTTTCTTGTTTGCTGCTGGTATTCTGTAAATTTTCTTATTGTGGGGCTAATATAGGAGTATCTTATTTTATCTTTTCTTATTACTCCAGTTCCTCAGTTTATCTGACTTTTGCAACTAGAAGCAAATAGTTTTTTAAGCAAACCTCAAAATACTAGTTTTGGGGAACTGGTTACGCATTCCTTAAAAACTGCCTGACATATAGTTTTATAATGTAAATTTGTCAAAGAGATTTTTTTTTAAGCATGGAATAACATGTTATCATAGGGGCGGTCATATAGAAAAATAGATAGATGTGTAAAAAGACTGTCAAGGTGAAGGATTTGTCACTGGTTGCTAGTTTGTCTTTCCTGGTGACTGGCTCCTCTCTCTTGGCCTTTCTCATGAAATAGATCTAAAGCCTGTGACAAGACAAGGTCAAGCACATTTAACCCCAAACATAAGCTTATTCCAATGTCACATCTGCATCATCAAATTAATGTCAAGCTACAACACACTCTTTTCCTGTGAGAGTGTAAACCTTTGTGACACACAGCAGGAAGCCCCCAACAAGTCTCTTTTCATTTACCACAAAATGAAGAGGGCAGAGAGATGTGGGGCAAAAAGTCTTAATACAACAATCTTATTTTATGGAGGATACTGCCCTCTCCCCTCTTTGTGTGCCTGTGAAGTCAGTTTAAAGTCATGGTTAGTCCTTTTGATTTGAGGCTGGGTCAGACCAATTTGCCACCTGGTGAGGAGGGGGAAGAAGGGAAGTACATTTTTAATTGTCAGGTCACTTGGTGCAGGGACAGAAGATCCTTTGGGCACATTGTCTGTCTTTGAGTGAAGGACCAGCCATCTGAAATCCCCCACCTCATTATGAGAGAGAGAAGATTAATTGACCAGTTCACTAACTGGCAGCCTCAAGACTAGATCAACTTAGCAAGGGAGCTCACCAATTAAGACTGGACTACAGCACCTTTTCTTATACCAAGAGTAATCCTTTTTATTATCATTAGTCTCTGTAGTCCTGTGAGGAAGATCAAGGCTAAGTTGCCCTTTGTCAAAGGCACTAAAAAGACTATAGGATGTGACAGCATGATTTAATACTAGTGATGGCATGGGTCACTGAGTACTGTAGAGCACAGCTCACTAAGGTGAAAATACGCATTTAAGTGTATGAGCTAATTAATTCAATCAATATCAGTGATTATTAAATGTGAATTTTGATGTGGAGAGTTGTGGTGTGTCCAGTCGCTTCCCCTAACTATCTTGAAAACAATAAATTAAAGAAACAACGGAAAAAGTTATTTGAAAACAGAGAGCCAAAAATATATATTTCAGTCTTTAGGAGACATTCCTTTTATAATATTGATTCAGGTCACAAAAATGTAAACCTTAAGGCTGTGAGTGTGTGCGTTGTTGAGTGTTGAGTGTTGTAAAATAAATCCCCTAAGGCAACCCTTTTTTTTGTTTGTGGACTGTAGGACAGACCAATTTCCTCTGTAAACTGCCAATGTGACATTTTCACTCAGGTTAACCTTAAAAAAGTGCATTCTTTATTTCCTTTCCTTTACAGCTTTAAAGTTCCTTATCGATATTTTCTTTTGGAAAATTCAATTTCAGTGAAGGATGCTGTAATAATCTTTCACAAACACTGGCACAAGCAACTAAATTCCCATCTACAATTTTTTTCAAAAGCTGTTGTAATGAAAGCTTTATAAAGCAGCTAGAAAGCCTTGAGAAGCACAATGTAGTACATTTTTTCCACTTTTACATTTGCCATATTTATGGCATAAGAGGTCCAAAATGCTGTTTATATTCTTCAGCAGAGCGGTTGTTGTTGTCAAAGCACCTTTTGTTGTGGGAAAACTAACTGGAGGGAATGGATATGTCATGACCACTGAGGTGTCAGAGATCTGGTGCCAACACCTGTCGTCTCTCAGAGAGGCTGCATCTCCAACAGCAATGCTGATTTTGGCATGTAGCATATAACACATCCATAGATATACACACATTCAAACACACACTCTCTCACTTTTGTCTTCCGTGCACACACAAATGCTTTGAGGGCAAACAGAGTGCTGAAAAGATGTCATCATCACTCTCTTCAGGAGGCCATTATGGAAAGGAAGCTAATATACTCCACAGATATACCAGCATCTTTTTCACCAAGGGCTGCATATCCCTTGTGGCTGATCGGTAAAATTGGTTGACATTTCCCTGGCTCCAATTAACCTTCGATTTGACTCTCAGTTTTGCCTGTCTTCTTTTATTGTCTTCTTGGAACAGTGGCAAAGGGGCAGCACAGTTGGAAACAGAAGCATTGTTTCTCCATGTTGACCACAGCCTTTTTTTTTCTTTTTGGCTTAATTGTTCTCTTTCCCTGTGGATGACCACCAAATGAAGAGTAGATATACTTCATCGAGGGGCCATGACATTCTCTACTGAAGGTTAATATAGTACTGCTCTTTGTTGAATTGTAGAACATAGACCATTTGAATGAAAGGTGAGTGCCTCTATATTGTTAATGATGCAAAAGGCAGAAAACACGCTAAGATATAGCTATAAGGTCATCCTGCCTTCTTGTTAAGATATGCCTTTTAATCTCTTTAAAGATTTGAATTCACTGTTTTCCCTGCGGATCAATCTGAAATCTATTTATCTCTAGCTATGTAGAATATGGTCTTTTAGGTCAGTCATTAGCGTTTGCCTACTGGCAATAACTACTATACAATCATGTATATTTAGTCTTTGAACCTCCTCCCTCGTGTTGCTCTTTCTATTTTTAAAACAGTTCATTCAGAGGTCATTAACAAGCTTGTGTTACAAGGGTTTTCAAAGTGGCAACCGCCAGTCTGGAAAATAAGAAACCAATGAAGAAGAGATAAAAACTGAAGTTCTTCAGGATTTGGCTCGCAGGTAGGCAGGAAACCAAATGCACACCAAGCTAAAAGCTGATCTTTACACCAAAAATAAGCACGTTTACAGCCAGGTTTGAGAAGGACCTGGCTCTGAATGGCTCTTTCATATTCAAGCACACACTGAGGGTGGAGTTTTAAAGTTACTTGTTATTTCCAAAGCTATTAAACTAACAAGTTATGTCTTTCTAAGGACATGGCTGACTTTACTGAGAGGCAAGCACCCTGTAGCTGTCTGCAAAGAGGTTAAATGCCGGTCTCTACCTTGAACAAAGTTATGTTGAGTTCTGCATTGCCAATATGCCCCCCATCAACGACAGGCTTCAAAACTTGGTATCAGAAACAAATATTCGACATCACAAACACTAAGTCAGTATATCATGACAGAAATTTTATCAAAACCCTTGACAGAAGATGTCACAGCCTGATACTATTTTTCCAAACTGTGGTACCTAAATATTGTCAATGAACTATGAATGCAAAACAAAAAAGGACAAGTTGAGTGCTTGTAATAGGAGTTAATTTTTGTATTAAGTTGATGCTAAATTTCTCACCACTAATTTAGTGCTGTCAACCACAAATAGACAATAGACTGTATACATTATCTTTCCTTTTTCAAAATCCAGAAAAAAAATAATTTGACAATGACTCCCTTATTTGCAGCATAGTTTTTAGGCGTAAAACTTTGAACTTTTACAGTACATTTGCCTTCCTTTTAATCAAGGGATTTTCATATCAAATAGAAATACTCTAACTCAAATGCACTTAGCATCTAAGCAGTCAAAGCTTTCTCCTTGAGCCCTACTGTTTATCCTCTTTTAACCACAAGAACTAAAAACATCAAAACTATTCAGTGTCTTGTTCATTAAATATTTGTATACAGTACTGAGTGGGGATCATGTCCTTTAAAAATTTGGTGTACCAAGTGAACCAGTTGCTCTTGAACTGAATTTTTTTGTATCACCTCAATCTCAGGAGTCTCCATTAGTTTCTTAGTGACATTTTACAGGTTTGATTCTTTCTAAACAGTTGTACTACTCCTGCATAAAAAGCAAAGCCCAAACTCTAATTAATATTTCAACGCATCTCATTCCCTCCATTGACAGTGATGATTTAATGGCAGGAACGCTGAGGTCATGTAGTGGTTCAACTAAAGCATAAAACCACAGGGCAGTGCCTGAACACAACTGGCATACATTATTGAAATCCCATGGTCGTGAGGAAACTGACATTCTATCAAACAAGCAAAGGTAGTGAAGCCCGTGACTGCAGTTTGAACTCGCAGTGAGGATACCAAGCATTACAAGTCACTCCCCTCTCTGAGGAAGAGTGTTTCTCCAACATAGTCCATTACATGCAGCCTTTCAACTCAGTGTTTCCTTGGGGGTATTTGCATACCAGTATGTAGAAAGGGACTTTGACATGAAGTTAAGTACTACACAAGGAAGCAAACTGAGCCACAGAAATATGTTATCTTAGGTTTATTTTTATTTTTTTTCTCCTGGTATGGACTTTATTTTTTTACCTTAGTTAAACTGTACTGAAAAGTGTAACAACTGCATTCACCTGAAAATGTGTTGGATAAACATCTAGCATGCAATCACTATTCAAGCTAGGGTTTTTCTTTTTGATCATGGTTTAAGATCTTGCATAGGATTTGGCAAAGTTTCCAACCTCTGCTCTCACCTTGTAATGTTTAAGAAACTTCACTTAGTACAGCTGTCTTATAGTATCAATCCAACAAAGCAGGGTAATATTTGTTGTCATAGTGGTTGATTGACCCTCAATGTTTACTGGTCATTCAACTCTAATTTTTGAAAATAATGGTCAGTTTCACCACACTAGCCACAAAATTGGCTTTTCAAGTTTATCTCACTCATGCTATGTGCATTTTGCAAGAGTGTTGCCTGTACCAGGGGAGCAGTATTGACGGAGGGAGTATTTGCCTTTTCAGTGCTTTATACTGTCACTTTGATATCCCTGTATAAGCTTCACATAGTGGCAAAAAAATACCTATTTCTCATACACTTGATTGTCAGAAAAGTCCTATCTTAGCCACTGTTTGAATTGTTTCAATTTAACTACTGTTTCTTTAAGGCTTGCTTACTTCACAAACCCCCTTCTCATTGATTGGCCAGCCCTCTGGAGGCTTTCCTGGGGCAGAGTTATAGACAGACAGATACAAAATCTTAATGAAGCTAATAGTAAAGGCCAACTTTCGATGGCTAACTTTACCCACTGTATAAATAACAGTCCTGTCCACTTGCAAGCATTACAGAAGAACTTTAGAAATACATCAATATGCATCCTGATATATTATCTCCAAAATAATGGTTTCTGTTGCCCCATGAAGTCTCGCTCATCTGCAAAAGTTTACACTGTATAAAGGTCATTTAAGCTGATGATGTAGCATAAGTATAAAGATTTGGTTTCTTACTGTCACTGATAATGATTAATCAGAGAATACGCAAATTACCTGTTTAAGAAATGGAACAGTATGACCATGATGTTTATGTAAGAGCAATGTTCTTACTTTTTCAACAACATTCAGATTTTGGCTGGGATAGCACTATGGAAAAAGCTCCCATTTAAACAAGGTCACAAAGGATTATGCCCTTGTTTAACAGAGGTAGAGGCTACAATCATCATGATCCAGTGCCATGCCCCAAATGTCCTAGCCCTGGTACACAGTTAGGGCGAGGTTATACAGAGCCTCAGATCTCGTAGGGCTGGAGTGCTGGCTCAACGTCAATCACAGTAATGTTAGCTGACACATTGGTGAGGGTGGTGACAGGGCAAGGTTATGTGTCACTGTACGCTCATGGCCTGCATGAAGACCAGGACTGCCAGACCTCTCTCTCAAGTGAGGGGTTACCCTTAGGGTCTTGGATCCAAATTAATATACCCCACTACAATTGCACTAAACCTATCAGCGAAATGCTCCCCCCGCATCTCCTGGCTGAAGGCCTGCCTTGCCTAAAATTGTACTCGTCGCATCACAAGATACACCATGACTGGCACGCCACTATAATGTACGAGGGTGTTTGCTTTTGGAGCCAGGATGTCTAATCTCAAATGGGGTTCTCACAGAATCATACTTGAGCTTGTGGCTTCTGTGCTGTCAAACATTTAACTACATGCTGACATAATTATGGCAGTGAGGTCTCAAAATCCTGTTTTCATTCTTTTCAGCTTCTTTTTGGGGATACATCTGAGAGTGACAGTTCAATTCCAATATATTTTAAATAGTTTGACAAAGCAACAGAAAAATTCAGAAAAGGGTCAATAGTAAGTTATCTGATCCATATTGATTACTTCTTTGGTTTAATACAAAATCCCCTTTTTTGGTGTCGGTTCCAAAATGCACTTGAACACTTACACAGAAAAAACAAAAGCTGCAGTTAGACAATTGGCTTCTCCCAGCTTCTTGAATTAATGAGCATGGGCACGTTTTTATTGTTTTTTTCCAGTATTGTTTTGCTTTTGACAGATGCTGATTTACTTTTTTCGTTTATGTGGCCATAAACAATTTTTGTGTAGCCTGTGTGGATTTCATATTAATATGATTGTACAAAGCTTCTTGAAAAGCTGCATTCTTAAACAAAACACTTGATGGATGAACACTAGGGCATTTGAACAATGTGGACATTGTGAAATAATTCGAGAGCACACTATCTGCCAGGGGGATATGCTTTAGATGTGCTGTAGACAGTGCTCAAAGTATTATTAACTATAGTACTAGAGCGCCCTCTGCTGAACAAGTCACTTGATGACACTATTTTGAAACTATCTATACAACACTACTGCAGAAAAGTGGCCTGTGTCATTATTCTTTAGCGATATTTGAGTCATACAAGTGATTTTACCATGTGGTGATGTCGTGTTCCTTTGAGCGTTCCTCTATTGCTGATGGATTGTTGAATTAGAGCCCTCTGAGTTGTGAATCACGTTCACCTGGGTAGTTGACATTTAATCAATAAACATCTGAACTGTTGCCCTGACCCTAAGCCATAAGGATTTAATTTTGTTTCCCCACATCAACTGCAGCGGGACCCCCGCGGGTTTCTCAGACAAACCCCCCGTCACCTGTGGTTGGTTTCGACATCTACCCAGCAGACAAAAACAAAATTCTCATGCTCCAATTTTTGCAAGACAAATAATCAAATGTTCTGACAGTGTATGGCAAGAGAGTGTAATCAGGCGTGTGTCAACAACTCAATAGCAATGAAAAGAATAACTACAACATGCCACTTCTAAAACATGACATCAGATGAGAATTCAAGCTTCCAACACTTGCTTGAGACGCAAGTTTCAGGAATTATATTGTTGAGGTATTCATGTATTTCCCTTCATGAACTGTGTTTATGGGTATTTAAAGCTGTTACCACTTGTTTATCTAAAGTGTATTCATTTAAGACGAATATGATGATTTTGAAAAGGCTACTTTAAAGCATACATAATGTAAAACCAACATGTTTCTTCTTAAGGAAGAAAAACACACATTTTTTTAGAATCAACACTAGATGCTGAAACATGATCTAATGTGGATAAACAGCAATGAGTTCATAGATGTGCCATACATGAATCTTTCACCTCAATAAATATTTAATCTTTGCTCTGAATCATTTAAAGCAAAGCCCTTTCTGTTGTTCTTCGGGCAACATGTGCATGCAGTGTACAGGGTTTTATCCCCACTTTTCAGTCCCTGCCTCCCTCTCCTCTCTCTTTCTCTCTCTTCTTCTGTTTCCTCCCTCCCTCTCTCTCTCTCTTTCTCTCTCTCTCTCTCTGTCAGTTGGACAAGCTGCTCAGTGGCCCTGAAATATGGCACATTATGCCGCTCTGTTGATCATCATTCAGCGTTACACCCTGAATCTGAATGCAATGTAAATGATATGATGAAACCCTCTCAGGCAACATTAACTTAACCATCTTTCAGCCCTCTCGAGTGAAAAGGTTGACTACAGGAGACGATGAAGTAAACACCAAAGGTTTGTTGTAGCTTCACACAGTGGCTGTGCTCACACATGATCGTACAATTACAAATTTCTGAAAAACCTCAGTAAAATAGAGACAACAGTTTTACATTCATTACAGAACAAAAATGTATGGATTATTTTCATTATGTAACTGGTTTAAATCCTTCGAAACCAGAGTCAGAGTTAAAAGCGATTCAACTATGCTCTCTAGTCAAAGGAGTCAACTTGAGGTCATGTGTGGTTTCTGGCTAAGTGGCAATGCATATGTGGAAAAGAACACTAGAATATGCATGACTGCTATTAACTTCATGTTAACCAGTCTCGCTTGTAGTTCAGGTCTATATTCTATGCAATGAGACATAATGCACCAGTTGTGTGTTATATAATGCAAGTATACAACCACTGTGTTCCATGATTTTGCAAAACTGTTGACTAAATGGAGCCCAGATTTTTCTCATTCACAAAAAGAAAATAGCTTCATAAATGCACACCAAGAAGAACTCTAAATGTTCATGAGCTTGAACTCAAACCTTTAAACTGGGAAAGAAAAAAATGATTTTCCTCCTTCCTTGTTTCAAACGTTGTGACCTCTGCTAACTTCAACATCTTTAGCACAACACCACAATGTGCTGGGACACTGGCAGATGACTGAGTTGTAATGACAGCCCTCATAGTGTATTTGGAATTAAGCATTTTTCTTTGCGTTTTATCCTTCAAATTTTAATTCCCAACACTTTGGTCAGGTTCATATTTACAAGTTGTACAAGAACTAGCGGAGGAGAAAATCAAATTATTCAAACAAATGTATATATTGCAAGACACATACTTGTGTCAACATGTCAGGACATAAAATATTGACAAGGTGAGTCAAATTTGCAGGAAATCAAAGTGCCTTATCAATTCCCATTTCAACATGCTGTCCCACCCATTATAACAAATTCTTTTCTATTATTATTGTAGGCTGTTAAACTGCAAATAGTTAAATTTACAAGCACTGATTTTTCATATGGAGACCCCCCAAGTGCACAGAACTTTTGTCAGGGATGTGGAAGCGATCTTGGTTTTTCTTTTCTTATGTTTTGGAACTTTTACTGTTGACATCAACAAGTTGTTTCCATGTTTATTCATGATAAATCACCACCCCCAAGTAATTTTGTTTATAAAAAAACATCCTTCACTAACAACATCACATTTTTTCATATTCTTATTTTCCTCTGATTTCCAAATGCTACAAATTTGGTTTTCTTGTTATCAAGAGACAGTCTGTGTACATCAAACCAAGTTGAGACAGTTTCTAGCTTTCTTTCAATTCCAAACAAAAGTTCTTTTAATCTTTACCAGAACAAAACATGACTTCTGTCTTAATTTTCTGCGAACCCGAATGTAAACTAGCAAAGATAGCCTCTTCTCTAGCATCGTGGTTTGGCATTTTCTACAAAATGCTTTCAATCATTTAGGGGAAAAAAAGATGGTAATAGAAAGCTGCTATGAGAAAAAACAGCATGTGTGTTGCTTGGAGGGAGCTATTGAAACCTGCTTTGTGTTGTCAACAATCGCTAACAGAAACCTTCAGCCCTTTGCAATCTACACGTCAGCTCTCCATACAAAGCACACAAACCACAGGAGCACACAATAGCAACAAGAGTTGAATGCAACTCCAAACCAATGTAAAGAAAAGTTCGTCTTCAATGTTCTTTAGGTCTGAGAAGATGACACGTTTCACCCAAAAGACTCTGAGTTCATTCTTAAGTTTCCCTGTGTTACAACTGGAACATACCAAAGGGGTGACAGGCGCTACAACGCAGAGAAGAACAATCTCTATGTGACATCTGGGCTCTCTGTTCACATAACATTCACCATCCAGTCTCACTTCCAGTTGTCTCTGCCACCCAAATATCCCTGTTTCCAAAACTAACAACTACGAGGACTTTAAATGGTCCTGTACCAAGAAATGCCTTCTGGAATACCAGTGGATTGAATATGTCACAATTCAAATAGTCATATGCCAAAAGGTAAACGGGATCACCCATCACTGCATCAATGTTATGCTTTGTGTGAATGCAGTCCAGCTTACCTCATCACTTTTGCTTCTCTAAGTGCTTTTGATTTCCCCATCAGAAACTCAGCCGCCTGTTTGACAGAGAGACAGCCATGAACAGATGAAATCGTGTTTTTCTTGATTCTTTCATGTTTTGGAAACTTCAACAAAGCACGCTGCTGTTAAAAATTAAATCACATATTTTACCAAACTTTACTGTTTAGTTTGAATTCCCTTGTACCATCTAGGCTGTTTGGCTTGATGTGGCTCTGCATCTCTGCACCATCCTCTTTCAGAACATGTATCTGTATTGGATCGTAGACTGTACAATAAATGGACATAGTGCTCTGTGACGTCACCTGTCTGTTTCTGACAGGTGCTGATTGGGCAAGCCCAACAGCTGAGTTTGAAAAAAAATCACCCACCCGTACAGTGTGTGCCGTTAGGGAAATTTGCGATCCAGACAGGAGACATTTTTGTACCAGCTGTAATTTCGGCTCTGGAAATGTCTTTTTTTGGCTTTGTGTGTGTGACTTCCAGTACTTCCGGAGCCAGCTTCCAGTGGTCACTCGAGGAACAGCAGCTTTTTAGCACACCCGCATTGACTTATATTTTTAGATCAGGAGTTGCCGCTTGAGAGGGATATCAAAATCATTGCCATGCTTAGCCAGAGCTCAGCTCACAAAAAGAAAAAAAAAGAGAGAAAAATTGTAATATTCAAGTAGTGAAGCTTCATAGCTTTTGTGAAGTTTCCATAATTAAAGCCTCGTGTCAAAAACTTTGTGTAAGTTAAAGCGGCCGTGAGGCGAATCTATAGTAGATTGCAGTGATTCCCCTCGGCTCGAGGACTTGCTCAAACTGTCCTGGTGTATTCACTTTGAAAGTGAAAGTGAAAGTAGATTGAAATCTTCTTAACACTGCTTTTCTTTGTTCAGGATAACTTTTTACAAGATAAAATGACGTAACGTATTTATTATTGAGCAAACTTAGCGAGTTTTTCCACAGTTTAGTTGCCGCCTATATTTAGCACTAAGGTGCTCTGAGACCTATCAGTACCCTGTAACGTTAGTGAATCCTAGAAATGTCCTGTCAGTGCTCATTTTCCAAGCAGAGCTAATATAATGTTGCTCATCATTTTACTGATAGACTCTCAGGTTTGAACAGATCACTGCAGTTCAACATGTGGGTTGGAATGAACATTTTCCCAAATGGCTTAGCCCGTGCTTGGGCCTTTAGCTCATGTTTTAGCCCCTAAGCCCTGCCCTTTCACTCACCTGTTTGGCTTTCTTCTGCTCTTCTGTCTCTTTGTTGTCAGACAGTCCAGCTCCTGTTTCCACCGTTACCGCTAAATAAATTACAGAAATAATTTTCAGCTGGTACAAATACAGATCTTTAGTGTAGTAGTTATGGATGGTGCTGTTATTATCAAACATATCTCTTAGTATTAGTTTGGCATCATCAGTAGCCTACTATATCTTTTTTTATTTTACTTTTTTGGGGGGGTCTTTTGCCTCTCCCTGTACTGTATATTACTTTAACTGTGCAAAACAAATAAATCAAATCAAATCAGATCAGAGCCCTTATTCCACTACCAGACTTCATCAGCCTTCTTATATACATCTATGGTTTTACCAGTCCGGTCTCTATCGGCAAGCTAGGGACTAGCATTTCGAAATAACCTGTTTTGGCGCTGATAATCTCATTTTTAAATGGGGATTATGATCAGGCACGTTTGACCTTTCCAAGATAATAAAGAAAGTCCAGGTACTGAAGTGACGTAGAAAACATTTTCTCCTGACCATAGAGCAAGTACATCGTAAGAACCAAACCTTTACTTTTACTATGATGACTTTCTCTCCATTGGCGTCCAACATAGAAGCCCATAGGAACAGCGATCAGCCAGTTTAGTGGACAGTGCGGCCAATGTCTTCATCACCACGTGGGAGTCTCAATGGTAAAGATGCAAACAAGTATCTGTCTTGGATCCAACTAGTGACGGTCCAGTGGTATCCCGCCATAATTTCAAATTTTTAAAGGGAGAGAATCAGCCGTAAAATATCCACTTATGCCCGATGAACTGCCCAGTTTTAGATTTTTAATTCTGGTAAGGTCCCTTGTGAACAGGAAGTTAATCACGTACCGAACGTAACACATTTTGAACGAACGTCCGATGATGAATTTAAAAAAGTTCAATCCTTTCTAGACTTATCTTCAATAAACAATATAATGTTTAATGTAATAAAAAAAAACATGTTAAAGTTGGATATAAGTTAAAATTTATTCTATTCTAAATTTCTTTTTTTTTTTTTTTTACTTAACAGGGTCCTGAAATCTGTTGTTTTTCTAGATTGATCTAAAATACTTAAATCACAAGGGGGGAAATGACTGGAATAAAATTACCAAAATTACTTTTACAATTGAAAAATTTCCTCGCTAAAATATAATGACAAAATTATTCCTTGCTTCTTTTTTTTTAATTTTTTAATTTTTTTTATTATTTTATTTCTATGAATTACCTACAATCAAACTTCACCACTGATTGATTTATATAAAATGCCCCATATAAATGAAAAAAAAAATAAATCATTGAAGTGTATAAATGAGAAAGTTTCAAAAGTATTGTTAGCTGCTGAACTACAGTAATGAAATTAATGCACAAAAAATTAAGCAATTCTGATTTTTGGGGTGACAATTATGAACATAATATGTGAAATTGATATGTATTCACAAAAAAAAAATATTAATAAATACAATGAATGTTTACAATTTTCTCAACTGTACAATCTTTTATCATGGACTCCACTGTGAGTAGTCTTTGACATATATAAAAAAATAAAAAATTCATATTCATTGAAAGGATGATATAACCCACTAGTGCCATTAAAGATGTGCCATGGCCTTCAGAAAAAAAACCTTTTTGGATTTACTCTGATTAAATAGTTGAGTTGAGTAACCATGAATAAATTAAATTTTTAAGAGTAATATTATCTTGATGCTTTAAATTGACTATGGTTCGATTGCAAAAGCTCAAAAAAGTAAGTTAATTGTCCAGGATAGATATGCAAGAGTAGTACATGGAGGAAACCCTGAAAGTCTGTAGTCTTCAGTCAGTCATGCACAAATTGACATTTTTCATAAGTTTAGCAATAGACCTTTGCTTCTGGAGGGGGATCCTTCACATCAGATTATTGTACGACTTTTGTCTGGGTCAAAGTTCTTCATGGGATGACAAAAAGTTACACACACAGGCTGGTTAAATGCGTCAAAACATGGATGGCACAGTAAAATGACAATGGTTCTGACTTGTCACTTTGTTCAGTAGTGTAAGTGAGTTTTTTTGTTATGGTTGCAGATAATTGGGGCAGTTTGAAAAGCTATAGGGCTAACCCCCACCCCCAAATGACCAGTCTGTGATTAAATACTCCGTGTGATAATTGGCTTAATAATAAACATTGAACCCACAAACAACGTGCATCTTACCTCTTCATAACAGGAACAGAATACAGAGTACATGAGAATTGTATACATCAGTTTGATAATGAACTTTTTTCTTTAATCTGACTTAAAAATAAATGATCAATGTAGCAAAAATGTAAGGAGATATGAAAGATCATTAGCCCCATCTAGTGGTCACGTAAAGCACAATCATTATGCTGACCCCCCTGGAACCTCTGGCTCTTTCCCCTGGGGCTCAGGAAAAAGCCCTCACTTTCACCCAGCCTAAGGCTGTGTGCTGCTGCTTCCACCAACACAACCTGTCTTGAGCTGGTACGCTTACAGAAGGAAAATTATAATCTCTACAGCCAGGTCTTGGCTTTGATCAGGCCAAATCAGGTGTTGTCTGTGGGGGATATGATTGTAAGGAGCAGCTTGTGGGTTGCCTACATTCATTTCTGATTATTTATTTGCTCTTATTATTTTACTTATAACCTGGTCCTTTTTTCACATAACATTTTTACTCTCCAGTGCTGAAAAGCCACACTTATTATTAGACTGAGTTAAATTTTCTGAGACCAGAAATAATGACAAACAAATGTTTTTGCCGTATCCCTATTTTGTATTAATTTGTCTTTATTTTTAAATTTACTTTTTGCAGCTTATCTGAGATGGTTCCTCTGGTATTGCATTATATATTTGACTTGGTTGAAAATAGCATGCTGCAACCTTTTGATTTAATTATTATTATTATTAGTAGTAGTAGTAGTAGTTGTAGTTGTAGTAGTCGTATTAGCAGTAGTAGTAGTATCATTATGGAATTGAATGTCCTTTGCAGTGTACATAGGACCTCCTTGATCTGAAAAACAAGTTTTTATCTGTCATCTTTTCAAAAGTTAGGGGCCAAAGTAAGTTTTTTTTTTCTTCTTCTTTTTTTAAAAGTTAGCTTTTTATAGTTGTAGCTTTTCCAGGCATTTAAATGTTATCAAACCTGGAAATAAAAGCAGTGCAAATTTATCACTAAACCTCGATTGAGTTATGTGGGTTTGTTTGTATTTGTGTGTGCCTGTGTGTTTAAAAAAAAATTTAATGTGTTTTTGAAGGTGAATTTGTCAGTACTTCAATCTTCTGTCACCTTCAGTACCTTGCATTTAATGTGAAAAAATAGATCTAATCAGCCCCAATCTCCATCTTGGAGTATGTTGGGGGAATTTTTTTTTTTTTTAGTAATCAAAAGATAAATGTGTGACACCAAAACTTCTCAAAATATTGCTCAAACACTTATGTTTTAAGAAACATCCAATATGTATAAACTTTGTGGACTGCTTGGTTTTTTTATATGAAAGAGGTTGTTATTTTCAATCCTCAACAGTAGATGGCAGTGTTGCATTTCTCGCCGTGCTATTGTGGAAAAGCACGAAGAAGACTGTGGCTAACCCAGTCGCTAAGTGGAGCCACAGGTTGCTACGATGTGAGCAACTCAAGCTGTGAGAGATTTACTCTTGGAAGACAGTTGTTGCTGGGAGTCCTGTTGCGAAAGCATTTGGATAAGGTAACTCAGTACTAAGAGAAATTTGAGTCTTTAAACTTTACTGAACTGCTCATGTTCTTTATGTTGGTGGGATTTAACCGAGCTGTCGAAGAAGTAAAGTGGCTAAGTGTCAGTGAGACATGAGCCGAAACAACCCAGGACCCCAACTTTACTTTCTGCTTGTGTGCTTTGACACTCTGGCTGAACACATGCTGGACGTCAAGGTCCGAATTAACCTGCTGGCAGAGACTTTCTTTAGCCCGTACACTAGCCACGGTCGGTGATGCCTTCAGGTGCTGCTTGTGAGCCTCGTCTCCTGTCAACATGAACTGTCAAAACGATTAACAGAGGAGTAAACACAGATGCGTCGGGATTAAGAGTTTGGTGGAAAACCAACAAGTAAATAACTTTGAACGTTACAGGAGCATTTAAATAATGACCCACAAATGGATAGTAAGACTAGTCCAGCCGTTTGTATTATTTATCTTAAATATACATACAAAACTGCCTGCAGCTCCCTCCACATGACGTCTGACTCTCTCGGGGCGTTTTTGTCTGTTGACAAACTCCAGTTTATTTATTTGTTTACTTATTGTTTTTTTAGTTCAGCAAGGCCGGCTTTGGTCTGAATTGGACAAAATAATTTTGTCAACAGGCATTCAAATAAGAGCTACAAAGCCCATACATGACCTCTGTGGAAATGTAAGGACAACCTGTCTATCTCGTTTTGTCACACAAGTTCATTACTGTCCAGGGGGTGTTAAGTTTACATGAGCAATTATCCATTAGAGCTCAGTTTGTGTAACCACACTAACACTCAGGACACCAGAAACTTGACAGTGGCTCTCATCTGTTAAATATATTTACAGTTTTTTCTCAGTTGCTTTGGTGCATTTCTCACATCATTATTAACATTTGCACAACAGTCAGTGCATTTCTCAAAACTTAGTTGATAACCTGCAAAAGTGTGTCACTTGCTGAAAATGGATAGTTCATTGCTCAAGAGCAAGTATTCATGTCAATAAAAGTGTCTGGGTTATCAAAATGGAAAGTCCTGACACCATTATTTATTAACATGATCGTCAAATAGCTTTATGTTTTCATTATGACAGTTTGCTCTGTGTTTTTAAAAAGTATGTCAAATCTTAGTGACAGTACCTGAAAAGGCTCAAGACGCACTAGACATTCTTTGCACAGCCGTTTTAAAATTAGTTAAGTGACATATTACTGTATTTAATGAGGTAGCTGATTACAAGAAGCTGCATATATATTTCTTATTTTTACTGTTTCATTGCACATTTGAGTTCATCTGTAACAGCACTTTGCATTGCTCTCAACCTCATTGGATGGTTTATTTGCAATTTGTTGGAAGGAATTAAAAACTGCTTCTTTGACGTTGCACAAATGAAAAATGTTGTGGTAGTTGAACTGCCAGTTATGAGAATTTTAATTCTTGTCAGCACCAAAGCAACTGAGAACAACTGTAATAGTTCATCCAGAAAGTTAGATAAACATTATAGAGTAGGGGTTGGAATCTTATGGTTACCCATGAAAAACTATGATTCCTGATACATGACTTACCATTGTGGTAATGTCACATCTAGGGCTGGGGGGGTATGGCAAAAAATTATCACAATATATTTTTTTATATTATCTGATCTTGATTATCATCATGATTTTTTATATTGTTTTTGAGCTGCCATTTTAGGCATCTGTATTGAAAACTAGAAGATCTAGAGATTAGTTCAACTTTTTATTGACACTCAAAAGAAAATAAGCAAATTAGATAAGATGAAGATAGAACAAAGGAGGCTCAATATCCCTCAGTATAAAATAACACAGTGAACTAGTTTATAGTCCTGAGTATTCTTTCAGGTGTGCCAGACCCAAAATATACAAATGAACTCCTCTAGGATAATGAAGGTGCCTTAAATGCAAATAGTATCATTATCAAAAAGAAATTGCAGTAACCCCCCTGGCAACTTACAAATGTAAATGGAGCAGGAAAAGGTAGATTCTGATTGGTTGTTGTCACACACATTACCCCCAATTTCTGAACGATTAAATGTGCTCATAGCTGATTACTGTAATTGATCTGGAATTTAACTAAGATCTCTAACCACGTTCAAATAATTGCCCTGCCATAATCACATCACAAAAAATAGCAATAAACAATCATTTATTGATACATCACAATTTCTGAACAACTTAACTTAAGAATACAAAGTGTCACTTCAGAACTTAGCTTAGGATCAATGTAACTAATGTCGTTATGAGGAGACAGTAGTGATGGTGATCCATCCATCCATCCTGTCTTGGGTCATAACAACAGCTCGAGGACACAAACTGCTTAGAGGAATGCACTGCCATCGACTTGGTAAATAAATTTTGCAGCTGATTTCCAACTACTGCAGTGCCAAGTCTGACATTCTGTTCGCCTGATCTGGTTCAACACTGCTCTGTTTAGGATTTGTTGGTATTACACAAGACCACCAGAGGATGTTGACCGGGTATTAAACTAAACTCTCAAGGATCAGGCTGTTTGCACCACAATTTTGTGCTATTTTGGCACTGAAGGAAAAAAAACTGAAGTAATTGTTTACATTCTGTTTGTTTAAACTGTTTTGCACTCCAGATTCGCATAAGGTTTCTCATCCTAGCGCAGAACTGTCAAGTGTTGGGCAATAATTGTTCATTGTGGTTTGTCATAAGCATTCAAGCTAAGTTTTCTTGATTTAATTGTATGGGGCATTTGCATTGGTTCAGTCAGAAGCAGTTGCATTACAGATATTGCCAGGTTAAACTGCTGAATGTGTCCTCTTTGCTTGATTCTCTGTAGTACTCAGGATAAACCAGGGACTCACTGTTATGACACTCTGCTTGGGCACCTTTTGGCACTTTATTTGGAAACTCAAGTTTTTAGTTGGGCACAGCAGTGACAAATTTAGGTTTTAGAATTCAAAGCAACAGCTGCAGTAATATCATCACATTGTTGCAATACTGTACCTGAGACTCTTGGTAACCTCTCAGCTGTTGTCTAATGATAAAACCCCTTTAGTTTTAATATTTCAGTTCGTTTTCAGTGTTGGATTACTTCTGCCACACATCTTGTTTTTTCATCCTTATGTCAGGCATACAGATATATTTTTGCATAGATAAGACAAATGCATCCTCGAAAAGAAAATTAAAGGCTAAGTCAGAAATTAAGCTTGTGAAGCTCTTTTCTGTGTGTTTTTTTTTCAGCTTTACACCAAACTTTAATGTTGGATTTGGAATTTGCAGGCGTTCATCATGCGGCGGGGAGAGCATGTTTCACGGGCGTTCCAGGCCCCTGTGGACGTCCATGCCAGTGCAGACGGCCAGGTCTACATGTTCAGGAGGGTGCCCAATGAGTCAGCTCCATCCTCCGATGATGAGGAGCTCAGTGTCATGGAGATGAGGCCTCGGGTTTTCAGAGAACACGAGCAGGACAGACTGAGGAATGTGCAGCTGCTGGAGCGGGAGGTGTTAGATGATGACAATCTCAACAAACTTGCACTACAATATGGTTGTAAGGTAAAGAGTCAAGCCTCTGATATTTTGTATGAAGTATTTCTGGCATTTCTCTCTTAAATGGCATTAATGAATGTGCCTTGTTTCTTGTTTTTGTCAACAGGTTGCAGACCTGAAGCGAGTGAACAACCTGATGCAGGAACAAGATCTATTTGCACTGAAATCTATCAAGATACCTGTTCAGAAACACAGTTTTTTGAGTGAGGCTTTCACAGACCTCACTGAACCTCAAGAAGAACAGCCCCATTTATCTGACACACCAGCGCAGCCTCAGGATAGATCCAGAGCACAGCCACATTTAAAGGAGGTCACAGACTTTCTTATGGAGGTGGACCAGGATATAGAAAAACTGATTCAGACCACAGATGATCAAGATGTGGCCATTTTAGACCACTCAGAGCAGAAGTTTAGTTCGAATGGACGGCGCGTGGCCAGTCACGGTGCAGACTGGGGGATCCAGTGGTGGAACGCTGTAGTGGCCATGCTCCTTATTGGCATCGTCCTACCATTATTTTATGTCATTTATTTCAAAACAAAAGATAACGGAGTCATTTCACCAACAAATGGCAGTGTGGTCACACAGGCTCCTGTCACCTCTTCAAACACATCAGGGTTGAGCCATTATTCTGGAGGAGCTAGTTAGGTCAGACTTAAGACTCACAAAACCAGAATAGATACATATTTTTTTAAAGAAAGTTGTGTTAAATGGTCTTAGAATCAAGATAAAGTGACACTTTTTTATCTTAAGTGCAGTGCCAGAACCTGACTACTTTACACTAGCAATATCCCTTATACGCACAAAGTAATGTAGTACTTGAGGCAAAGAATGAAGGAAGATAGCACTTTGCTGTTCTCATATTTAATGATAATTCAAGACAACAATATTTTAGCCCAATAGTTCAGATTTAGACACTTGTGGGAGTTTAAGCTTTCAGTTGTGATTATTCACTTTGAAAAACTTAACTTGCCCTCACAGATAAAAAATTTTCATATGAATAATTTATTTAAAAACTGTGAATTTTGATATGGCTTTTTATACAGTGAATATTTTTAATTCAAATAAAAAAAAATCCTCTTTTTTTCTTTTGACACTATCCCTATTTTGCCGGTTTATGGTTGATATACTTTTATCAGCCAGCCGATGAAATCGGTGGGGCTCAAGTATCAAATGGTTATACAGTCACTTCTTTCTGTGAAGGCCTTAAAATGACTAGTCATCTCCAGTGCCTGTTATCAGTGTTAACCTGCCATCAAACTTTAAGGAGAGCAGATCTGCTTTTTAACACAACTTTTCTTTGTTCAAGACAAGTTTTTCTCAGATACAAAGCAGCAAGGTAATGTACTTATTTGTAGTTATGTAGCACTACAGTTTGAAATGTGACAACAAGCAAAGTCTGTAAACTCAGTTTTTAGTCTGGTGCAGCCATATTTAGTACAATTCACAATCCAGTGCTCTGAGAAGTTTCCATAACTAGTAATGTTAGCAAGTCCTGGTTTCCTGTAACCTCACTCCCGTTTTACTGATAGATTCAGAACACACCACTGCAGTATAACCGCTGCATGTAGGTTGGAATGAACATTTGTATGTGTTTTAGCCTTTAGCTCGTGCTCTGTCAGCCCTATCTTCTGTCCTTTTTTGCCAGTCCAAAGCCTGTCGTTACTACAAAATTAATATAAGAAATCATTTTCAGGAGAGAAAAACACAGATCTCAAGGCTAAACTTTGTCGGGCCGCTCGGTGTTGTCATAGGGACTTCACCTTGCCACAAATCAACCCTGATTGAACCAGAAAGCTGCAAAAAAAAAAAGCATTCAAAAATAACCTGCTTTGGGTGTGGATAATCTGATTTTAAGTTGTGAATTCTGATTGGGGCATAGATCTGGAAATGAGACTTTTCCAAGATCACCTGGAAAGTTCCCACAGGGACTTGAATCATAAAAGAGTTATTCAAAAGGTACGGTCTCTCACATCTGTTGTTGGATGTTTTCAAACTTGTGCTTAAAATTTGTGGATGTTAAACCTTGTTTTCAAATCTCTAAGAGTTGAAACTGTACTTGACACGGGTTTGAGCATTATTTGTGTGCCTTGTTAACTTATTTTTGTGTCTTTGTTTTTTGTTAAATTATTGCTTGACGCCTCACGCCTGGTTCTCAAACAATGCCAAAAGTAAAAATGATGTTTACAGATGATGCAATGTACCTGGTTGTATTGGATGTGTTTGTGCAATCATAGAAATTCAAGATTTGCATTTTGTAAAATGACAAATAGTCATGAGTAGGCAACTATGATGAAGTGTGAGAGAAATCAAAGTGCCTTAAAGTTTTTGAAGTATCACAGCCTGTCTTACATTGTGAGTTTGTGTTGCTGTCTAATGCACTTTTAAAGTCTTAGGAATTTGAATGCAGTGAAAGTGGTACAGATATTTATGTAGATATTTTTCAAACATTTATGTGAAATTTTACACCAGTTTCAGTGGAAATTCAACACAATAAATGTGCAAGAGTGTTTCTCCAGTATGATTCTATTTAATTGCAACTTTAGTGTGTTGGTGGTTTGTAGTCATATTCCAACAGTGTTTGTATTAAACATACACGTTTAGTGAGTGGTAAAGTCACATGCCTCTCTGTGATTCCCCAACTCTGTACCAGTTTTCTGCGATGTTCTCTGTGGCCAAAAGGAAAATAAATTTAAAATAACTTAAATTTTGCACACATACTAGAATAAGACTATTAAACACTGAGATTATCGAAAGAATTATCATAATTATTTGAGCAGTAATGTTATAATAATTGCAGTACTCATGGCCACCAAAAGATGGCAGCATTCTCAAAAAAAGGTGTGTCTGTCATATGTGTTTATGAAAGGATAGAACCAGACAAAATGATTACCTGACAGCTTCTGTGTAAGACTGCATGATCTGAAACATTTATTGTTGAATATCATTGATTACTTCGATGATGATTTGATCTCATCTTGTGATCATGGTAACATCAATATTGCAAACCGTGTTAAAGGCTTTGACAAAATGTGTAGAGTGCCGTCATGCTAGAAAAGCCTGTGGAATTGCAGTTTGACATAATTTGCTTGAATGGGAGGGAGAACAATAGTCTCTGAAACTGTATGGTCACAATAAACTTTTAGCCTCTGTTGTTATCAAATGAAACTTAAAACTAAAACATTTCAGTATGTTCATTAGCTTAAAAAGTATTTGGAAAACTTCAAACACCTAAAGTCAAGGTTTTTTACTTGGACAGCTTAACCATTTAAAACCCCCAAGTGAAATGGGTTTTCACTGAGGTCAGAAACATCATGATTTCAGAGGCAGAAATGTTTTCCCTCTCTGGATGTGAGTCATGGTACACCTGTAAGGTCACCCTGCCTAAAGTACTAGAAAATTCAGTGCCAGTCTGACAAAGGTGTCTGTAATTACCCAAATATTAGGCCTGACAGTTTGTACAAAACTAAACAAAGTTCCTAAGGAGACGTTTGAGCTGCTGTTGCATTTAAATAGATCTCTTTAGGTTGTACAGTTGCCCTTCAGCTGTCGAGTTAGAGGAAAACAAGCTACATTTGATTTTCCTGTGCCTTAAAAAGAAATAGTTTCGGTCTAACTCCATCGCTGCAGCTGACTCTATGCCTTTTATTATTCTATGACCCTCGACTCATAACTTCTGCTCACGAACCCTGCTCTGATGTAGCTCCAGGCCGCAGAGCTCTGGCTCGCTGCCAGCTCCCAGGCCCAGTCTTATCCTACTGTTGATACACGCCCCCCTCCCCTCCAAGCCCCTTTTTCTTCCACTTCCAACCTGGACTCTGATAGACCCTGTCTTTTTTTATTTGATGAAATCCATATCCAGTCCTGTAGAGACCAGGGTCTTTAATTTAATTATTCTCTTACCACTAATAATGCAAGTATGATGTTTCAGACTGCTCTTTTTCAGCATGAGTCAAATATGATCAGATTGTTGTTGGATTTTATGTGCAAATCAAAAACCTAAGTGAAATTAAACAAACTTAACTTACATTTAGGCATACTCTTTGTGATTTTTGATGTTTGCTGGTTTTAACTCCAGCTCATTTTTCTGTGTGGCAGTGAGCTTGTATCAGGGTATAGGGGGGCTGATGTTGAGGGGGCTTTCCCTCTGAACAAAGCACAACCATCCATCCAGTCTGGGTGGAGGGTAAATAGAGTGAAAAGATTCACGAGGAACCCGAAGCTCTGCAGCTTTAAGAAGTTTGCACACTTGAGCAGCTGGCAGTGCGCCACTTGGCCAACATAAACAGCCCTAATCCTTTTTCCAAGGAGCTTTCAACACTCATCTCTCTAGCACATCGGCCACTGACTCTCTCTCTCGCTCTCTCTCTCTCTCTCTCTCTCTCTCTCTCTCCTTTTCTAACATTCCTAGCTGCATGCAGGACAGCAGAAATGTCACCAGGGGCCGCTGTGGCCCCTGCAAAGTAGTGGCTGTTGGCATTAACTGTTGACCGTTATTCACTGCTAAGGTATGTGCCTTCCTTTGATTTTCCCCTGAAGCGAAACAGGTCTCAGCTTTCACTCTTTCTAAGTGCGAAAGGAGGCTTAATTTCACGATGTCATGTTGACCTGAAGCCCACAGAAATATGGGCTAAGAACTGTCTTTACAAAGGTACAGTAGAAAGTGAACATTAGAGTGTTTTTTAATGATTCTACCTCAGTTCTCAGAATTCAGTTCAGCTTTTTGTAGTTTAATAATCCTTTGTGAAAGCTCAAGTCAATGTTTAATGTCACATTACAACACAACAATAAGAATTAGCACTTTATAAAGAGCATAACAGACTCACAGATGTATGTTTTAGTACTTTTAACCTTAAACCTGTTGTTATAAGAAAACCTGAGCTTTCCATATGAGGCTGTGTACGTGTATTAGTATGTGTATACAGATGTGTATGTGTGTGTGTGTGTGTGTGTGTGTGTGTGTGTGTGTGTGTGTGTGTGTGTGTGTGTGTGTGTGTGTGTGTGTGTGTGTGTGTGTGTGTGTGTGTGTGTGTGTGTGTGTGTGTGTGTGTGTGTGTGTGTGTGTGTGTGTGTGTGTGTGTGTGTGTGTGTGTGTGTGTGTGTGTGTGTGTGTGTGTTTGTGTGTGTGTGTGTTGGTGGGGGCCAGGGAGATCCAGCAGGGTTTTGATTTCCTCTGCTCCCGAGGGGATTTGGCAGACACAGGGTAATTTGTAGTGAAATTTCCAGCACAGTTTGTTTTGCAGGTGGCTGAGAACGAAGGCAGGGCGTGGTAGGGAATGAGAGAAGCAATTTGCTGTCTGTGGGCTGTGAATGTGTGTATTGTTGCACAGCAGTAGGCTCAGTGTTGAGCTGGTATGTGCTACGGTCAGGGCTGGAGTGCTGGAAGGGAGGCAGCAGAAACTCAATCAAATGCAAACTCAACCACAGCTGAAACAAAGGGTTACACTGTAACAGCTTATTTGACATGCTGATTCTTTTGACATTAGAGTAAGATTCTTGAATTATGCAATCTTATTGTGTAAAAATGACTCTGAAAAAGATATTTCACTTTTTGAGATGGGTCAAATAGTGAGAGGAAAACTATTTGGAGTCACATGACAAAGCAACATGAGTATGTATTCCATGCTTCTTGCCAGAAAGGCATTTTGGTCTCACAGGCCTCGGAGTGGATTCAATTAAAAACTCTTCTCTTTGAATCCCCTGCCAGAGTTTCGATGGATAAATCCATGCCAGATGTTCCAGCATCACTTGAAGAACACACAAGGTGTCAAGGAAAGAGATCAGATTGTTTCTGTTTTATATCAGCATAGTTTTCTCTTCTTTATGGGAAACACAGAAGCATGATTTAGAAATAAATCCACTGGAACCTCAAAATACAATTAATTAGTATTTAATCAGCAGAATAAGTTTTATTATTCAATGAAAGTGATCACACAGAAACGTAGCTGTTTGGGTATGTTATCCCATAAGTCTATCTGTGTAAATAGAGGATCATCTAGAGGCACAGTTGGCTGCAGACTGTGATGTTCTGTCAGTCAGGGGGAGGCTGTTTTTCTTTCGCCCCCACTGTGGAGGAACCAATTGTGCAGCACCTGTTTTACATTCCAGCTGAGGTCTGAGGGATCTTCACTTATGGGATGGTCCTTGTGGTCTCAGTTGTTATCAAGAATGCATAGCTGTATAGTTTATGTTTTCTCTTAAAATTCTTGTCACACAGCTTTAACATCAGTGTGTATGAGCTGCACTAACTAACAAACATCACAACTATGAGTGTAATTGACAAACTTCAATTTTTAACATGATCAGCAAAGACATTGAGATTCTGTTATCACTGATGGTGTTTCTTGAACTAGTAGTGCCTCAGATCTCAATTTTAGTGCACACTCATCAGAGTTTAGTTTTTCAAGGTTACAAAAGTTTTCCTGCTGCTCTTCCATAGTATCATAGCACTGGCAACAACATTAGGACTGGAAGTGTACCCTTGAAATTATGAGTGAGGCTTGTTTTCTTCTCATGCCTTGATTTTGATGTGTTCCAACAGTTTAAGTCTTTTCAGCTGAGATGCCAACAGTATGGGCCTTGACAAAAAACATCTGCTATTCGTGGACCTAGCCCTGAGCATAAAAAATAATGCAACAGAAATACACATCCATTACTATTTAAAGAAAAAAAATGTTTTGATTCAAAATTGTAACGCTTAGCCCTCGTATTGGCTTTAGATTTACTCTGCACCGTCTGCTCTTCTAAAGTACAAGGTGTAAAATTTTCTCCAAATTGTTTTGTTCTCCTTTTAAGTGAGGATGTTTCCAACTTATCCACGTATAGTTAACAATTACTTTTGTAAGATAAGGTGTAATAGACCTTGTTTACATAAAAGTAAACCAATTTTTTTAGAAAACAGCAAAAATGTTGAATTTTTCCTACTGAAGTTACTATCAGAGGTACATATGTTGATGCATTATCACAAACGGTGATGCTATGAATTTTTATAAAACTCACATAGTTTGACAAAAATATTCACAACTAATTTTGCATGCACATAGCAAAATGTGGCACCATCCATGTAATTTTCAAGCAATTCTACAAAACAAAACCAAAATTATGACAAAATTACTCTTGGAATACCGTCAAATTGACCCAAAGACAACAGAAGGATTAACTTACTTCAACTGAGTCATTTGTAAGACATTAGATTCTGAGTTGTAACAACAAATTGACAGTTAACAGACATCATACTTGTGTAGAAATGCCAAAAAGCATCGTTCATCTTTATGGGATGAATGCAGTGAACTATAATGAAAGAAAAATAAACGATTACCACCACTAACACAATTTCCTTAAAGGTCAATAAAGTGAATCTTATATGATAGATGTTAAAAAAGGAGAAATTACAAAACTTTGATATTCAACAATGGAAAATTGTTCTTATGCCTGTTTTCAAAATATGTGACTGACATCATGTATGAAAGACTACGCTTGAAATCTCCATTGTTACGCATTGAATTATTTTCAAGAAACCAGAAAGTCTCTTGAATTCTGCCTGGGTTATTTTTTTTAACTTGAAAACATGGTTTGGTTTTTTATATAAACTTAACTATCTTGTAAACATAAAAAAAAAAGTTCATATTTTCAATGTCTTAGTGTGAGAAAATTCAACATATACTTGAACACATTCAAAACCTCAAAGTCCTCCATGTTGAATGCAAGAAGGACCAAAATCATCTTTAATTTCATTTTTTAAACCTCATCAGCTCAAACTTATTTGTTCTTCTGCCAGATATTTTTTTTACATATTTAGTTTTCACACATCTGCACTAGAAAAATTTAATGTGTCAAATGTTTATAAATTTAGTCCTTATCATTCTGACAGCATCCATTTTTCTTCAAGGGTTCTTTTTCTATTGCATCAATAGCTTAAATGTATTTCTTTTCTACCATAACACGTATAGAATAAGCAGCAGAAGTACAAAATGCTGGGGGTTTTCTTTCCATTTCATTTTTCTTTCCAACCCAGCCATCAAAAATGGTTAATTCAACTGAGTTTGAGATTATGCAGTCTTGACAGTGAAGCTTGCATTTTAGCTTTCATATCAAATGCTTGGAAAAAAGCTCAACTTTATCTCAAGTTTTTTTGTGACACTCATTTACTCGTTCACACGCCCTGGCACTCCATTGTGTCCTTGTTAGCTGTGTAGGACAATGTAAAACGTTGGCAACAGGACAGAATCCACTGAGACAGGCATGTATGAGGAGTGGATAATGGGTTGGACATGGTTCTCAAACCCACTGGACGCAGCTCAACTCAGCACCTGCTTGGCTCAGCAACAGCACAACAAGACATAAATGTGCAGCTCAGTGTGGTGGTTCCTCAGTACTGTGATGGTACACTACACCTGCAGTCCTGATCAAATTAACACCTTATCTGCAACCAAATGCAGAGCCGGTCCAAGCTTCTCTTGCAGAATTACTTTTTTGTGAGGAAATATAAGACTTCAGAGATTGTTTGACATCAATGGAGAGAGTTAAATGACTTTAAACACGATACATGCTTTCACTTTTGGCAAACAATGCACATACAAATATGCAAATGTCAAATCAGGTTACCTGGTTGTTGGAAAATGCACTGAGTGAGCATGATTTTATTTTTCTCTATTCAACTTGTTTTCTCATCTTCTGGTTTTTATATTCTAAAGAAACAGAAAACCAGAATCCACTTTCAAAAAGTGGATTTTAAATGACTGCTGAAAGAAACTAATTTTCCTTTCCATTTTCTGCTGTTGAGACATTCGGCCTCCTAATCTAAGCAGCAGGCCTGTGTGTAAAACAGCTGTGTCAGACCAGGTGCAGTCTGCTCAGTGCTGCAGTCTCAGGCACAATTTAAAACCGTAATTCCTGATGGATTATTCACAGCTCCCCTCTGCCAGATGAACATTGTTAAATCTGGAGGGTTTTTAAACGTCGCTCTGGTGGGGGATTCCTGTTATTAACAGGGCTTTCTTCTTCTGCACTTTTATACCACAAAAATACTCTGGGGATTTTATTAAGATGCAAGTTTGCACATTACTTTTGTTCTAGTCACGTAGCACCAAGAGGATTATTAAAAACTAGAACAATATTGTGAAAAGACAATAAAACAGCAATTATAACAGGAGACAAACATCAGCCCCAGAACCCCAACTGCGACTCCAGCACTGCAATTTGTCTGGAAGATGACATGTGTAATGAGAACCACTTGCTGCTGGACTCCATAAATTCTGTCAGGGTTTGAAGGTTGCAGGACTCAATACTCTGCTCATCCCTCTGAAGTGCTTGGAAAACATTCATCGCACGTCACACTGAGAGATGCAGAGTTTCCTGCCATCCCCAGATGTTCCTGTGCAGATGTTCTCAGAGGAACCTTTCAAAGGGAGGGTTGTTTGCTTGTGAAAGCTGCTCTCATGTCTGCCGTTTGCTCACATGTCCATGCAAAAGATGGTGGTTGGAAAGCACTGACAGAGACACAACCCAGATGAGTAGATTTATAAACCTATTTGTAAGAGACGTAGACAGCTCCTCTGTGGAGAAGCTGGACAGAGTTTCTTTATGGAGTCAAGCAATTTAATGTTGTGCTTTTGTGTTGTCAAAAACAGCCTGAACGGAGAGGGCTGTTAGTGGCAAATCAAAGTACTGAAATAAAAAAAACATATTAATAAGAGGACATAAGAGGACTTCCTTCCCGGCCTATTGGAAACACTGAAAAAATATACAAAGACACACAAAGATTAAAAAGTAGTTTCACAACCCATATATTTATTTTAAACACTTCTTTTCTGTTTGAAGTGAATATTTTTATCATGTAAACATAAAAAATGGAGACCCATTTCTGCCTGTTAAAAATATGAAAATGAAACTCCGGCTTTATTATTTGTATGTTTTTTCCCACATTGAGTCAAAATTTTGAGATAAGTCCAATTTAGAAGATAAAAAGTTGTACATTTTGACTTTTATCTCAATTTTTTTTTTTTACTATATTCCAACAATTATGATTTTTTTTTTGAATCTAAAGTATTCCACTTTTAAAACAAAATTTTTGACTTTTTATCCAAAATGTTGACCATTTACATCAATTTTTTGTCAAAATTTTGACTTAATATGGGCCCAAAAAGTCTCAACAGAGCCAAGTTACATCTTTACTTATTTCCTTTTTCAAGCCTGATGGAAATTGACTTCCATAATAATCCCTCACCTCATGCTCAAGAGCAAAATAGATTTATTTCTCTGGTGAAAAAATATAGCCAATGCCTCAAAATTGTAGTCAAAGTTTAAATGAGCTCTTGAGGCATTTGCCCAAATTTACATGATACACTGAAAAAGCTAGGAAAAACTACTTTAGCTTCATTTTTTCCTGAAACACTTTTTACACTTGACTCAGCTAAGAACCAGAAAGAGAGCTTCAAACGAGGCACCTCTGACTGCTGAGGTCAAGCAAAGTTGATGCAGACAACTCTGTCAACAATGAGAGTGGACACAGGGAACAAGTGTCTACCTCTCCTCACAAGGCTCACAGCGCTGTCTTACATGATGGAGTCCTTGTCAGCTGCGCTCCCCTTGGCAAGTGGCTCCTGATCCAAGGCCAGATAAAGACACAGCTACAGACCCTTTGTACTTCCAGACTGAGTTGTGGCCTTGGGGATTATTTGGCATTGGGAAACAAAGGCACTGGCAGTAGAGGCACTAATGTCAGTTCTGACTATCCCCTCAATCTGAAATTCTGTATCAGTGCCAGAGTATGCAGACATGTAAACCTCCCTGTGCATACACCGCGAGACTGATTGGTCATTAATTGTGTCTGCAGACGCCAGACAAAAACAGATGTTTCAGCAGATTACAACATTCAAAGTCAGAAAGGCCGGTGAGTGAAATGTAGTTTGTTCTTTTCTGTACTTTGTCCTCTTCCCCTCTTCTCCTAAATGGAAATGACAACAGCAGGAAAGTCAGGAGTCAAGCAAGGGCCAACAACGGATGCACAGTCTGGTTTACTACGGCTGCACAAATCTAATACAGCCTTGCTTCTAGTTATTGCTAACACAGTTGAGATCAAAGAAAAGCAATGCTGTCCTCCAGTTCTGTCTGCAATGGTTGTTTGATGCATGAATTGAAGGAAGGTGCAGCAGGAATGTGGGCTGTGTTTTTCTGATAGACAACCATTAACTTTGCTCCAAAGCGGTCCTTTGAAAAAGAGGATCTTCACTGTAAACAACATCAGAATTCAATAAAGAAAGAAAACAGATAAACCACATTTATACATCAATAAGTCCGCAGCCAGACTCTGTTGTCTCAAATTTGAACAGCAGTGTGCTAAGATTGATCCCAGTGCATCACTCTATCATACTTACGTTCTCTAACTGACACTGAATTCATTCAAAGAAAGTTGAAATCTTTACAGATATATTGACCTTGAATTACCTGATCAGCTGCTGTTGGAAACTGTTATCCCATTGTTCACACCCTACGAAAACTCTGGGGACAATGAAACTTTGCATAGTTCGTCTACCATGACCATGATTGCTAGTGCACATTTACATTTAGGCAATTTTGTATCTATTATTTAGGCTATCGGATCTATTAGAAATTGAGTGATTATACTTGATATGTGCCACATTCACATGACAGGTCCAGAAGCATGTTTTATTTCAAGATATTTAAAGATAAAAATGAAGTCTGAATTGCTTGTAATAGGTAAAAAAAAATAAAAATAAAAAAAAAGGTCTACAAAGGGAGTAAGAAAAATTTGCTTGTCAAGTTTCTTGAAATTAGAATGATGTCTTAACACAAAATACTTTTTTTCTTACCCCAAAGGCAGGTTTTTTTTTTAGTGGGTACAAGCAACTTAGACATCATTTTTTGCCTTTAAAGAACTTGAAATAAGACATTTTTATGGACTGGTCTGGTGAATGTGGCTCGTATCAGGTCAATATAGAAATTTAAAAAAAAAAAAACATTTCTTTCTAATAAGATGTAATGACCTGCTTAGAATTCAACTTTTGTAGTGTGTATTTATTTAAAGCCTGTTCACTGTTTACTCTGTTTAGGTTTCCAAGTTAAAATCACAGCAAATTAAATGATCAACCTTTTAAATTAGCTCCCACCCCACCCCACCCCTGGAGGAGCTGGTAGAAGTGGCCGTGGAAAGGTGTGGAAAAAGGATGGATGCATTTTCTTCACTTTCTTACACTTTACCTGTCTCTGAAGAATATCCTCTCGCCCCCCCTAAAACAAACCAACATCAACACCAAAAAAATCAGTTCAGAGATCATAAGCTGTGGTTACCTTGACTAACTTGATTTATTTTCTGCAGGCTGTAGTCATGTAGTTTGCAAAATTAATACTGCATACTGTCGCAGTATGTGAGTAGATTACCAAACACAAAGAAGTTCAGATTTTAAGTCCACTACAAACTTTTAGTATTCTCAAAAGTCCTAGAGCTGTTATTATGAAATTATAATACCCACTCCTCTAATATTCATATCATTTCAAGGACCAGATTTACTGCCGTACTTCGCTCCTTATTCAAGAAACGTTCCGCTCTAATGAGGACTGTCACATGGATGCTTCATCTGCATCAGTGAACTCAGTTAGAAACTGAGCTAATCAACACTTTTCAATGATCCCCACTTCAATGGTACAAAGATAGTAATCAGGATTAGTGGAATATGCCCCATGAGGGAAGTATGCTCAGTTTTCTGCCTGTGCCTTTCAGCTCTGACTGCGAAGAACATGCAGCAGCTCCAGACTTGTGTTCACAGTAAAAGATCACAGACTGCTGAGCTTCAGGCTTGTTGTGGTCTGTCTTAATACTGTAGATGCTGCTAAATATTAATGTGGAGGCAAGCATGCACTGGCTTTTTTGATGCAAATTCAAGACTTTGAAACTTGCAAAATATTCAATGGGAAAGTAGAGTTTTATTCCCAATCCTTTTGCATTAAGTAATATAATTTTAAGTCTTTTGGCTGGAAAAACAGGATTAAATTTACTTACGCGTCAAATACAGAAAGCATTCTAATTCTTTCAAGATATCCTTTAATATGTAATATTCTTTTATATATATTTACAGCTGCTCAGCTAAAGCCCCAAGGATGATCTGGTATTAAATATGGAATACCTTCAGTTTTAAATAAAATGTAATGATATACTGGTTGACTGAATGTTATACACATATGCTGAGGTCTGTTTACTGTTATAACTTGCTTGATGACATCACGATCTAACAACACTTATTGATCTTTTCGCACTTAAATATATGAGATTTTCTGTTGATTTGTTTTTCTGACCTCCTTTGCGCTCCCTTGTATACAGCTGCAACAGGAAGAGCGCAAGGATGGAAAACATGATTCTCTTTATACTTTGAAGCCTTGTGCACGCACTGTGACAATGAAGCCTCCTGACACTCTGTAACCTGATGCAAAAGGTCAGACTTGGTGCATTACTTGAAAACACAGAGAGCAGTCAGATCTCTGGGCTGCTGTACTTTAAGCTGTTAGCTCTATGCGCTGTAACTACTACCTTGTGGTATGTACTTTCAGTGTCAGTGATGCAGTCATTAGAGACTACAACTGGAGAGAAACATCCAAAAGGGTTTGAGACTGTTCTGATCACACGTTTGGATTAAGTTTTTCTGGAAATCAGACAAAAATGCTTTTATGAGGTGAATTTATATGCATCATTTTTTTTAAATGGGTATCCATAACTGATAAAACAACTCAGCCATCATAATAGCTTCTGATGACATAACTTACATTTGATACATTTGAAGATCCTCTCACTTTTTTACACTAAACTTATTAAAATAAATATTAAAGGTAGGGTCTGCGGAATTTTTCTAAAAAATAAAATGTAAACTTTTGTGTGAATAATCCCTGCTCAATTATCATCTATGGGCCCCTATACATGTGTTTCAGTAGCTGGGTTTCCGTTACAGTTTTCGCAAAATAAAAGCGATATTTCTAAAATTTCAACAAAGTTTATTTGCGCTTTGAACGTGTTTCCATTGAAGGTTGTTCTAGGCAGGAGCGCTGTAACTCTCGTCAAATATCATCCTGCGAGATTTCACTGCTGGAAGATGGTCGAACCCTTTCTTCCTCATTTCAGTTTCTATCTCCTTATAACACTCTGCATTCCCCTGTTGTTTGCTGTCTAGTATGGCCGTCATGTTTTTCTCAAAAATACTTGAGAGAAAAGTCTCCGTCTCCTCCTCTGTCCAAACCATAGACTATAAAACAAACGTAGTGCGCCATGTCTACTCACAGAGAAGTTATCATGTGACCAGATAATTGCGGAAAAAGTGTTTCCATTGCGCTTTTGCGATATACTTGAATGTCGAAACGTCTGAAAAACCACCTCATGAAAGCGTAAAAACTTTTTAGCGATATTTAAGTGCTTTTTCGAAATTCAGGTGTTTCCATTACCAGTTTTTTATAGCGTGATTTAAATTTTGCGCATATCCAAGGGTAATTGAAACGCACCTGGTGTCTTCGTCTGCCTCAACCCCCTCCTCTGCCTGTATGTTAATGTTCTGGTTGTCTTGGGACACTTCTGGGTAGAGAGTCAGCATGGTGATCACAGGATGCCCAGTGCACAAGTGACGTTGACATGATGATATGTAGGAGACACTGCCCCAAGAATAGGCCATGACAGCAGCTGTAGAGCAAAGATAGAATAAAACAATATTTGCAGGATGTCTCATTCACCTGCAGGAAGTCAGGTGTACAGCTCTTGAGTCTCTCACACAAAGCATGATGTTTTCACGATGCTGGTTAGTACGTTCACAAAGCTACAGCTGTGAGCTATGATTGGAGGCAGTGTGCACTGCTGCTGGTACCAACAACAGGGGAGAAGCCCAGTTTGGATGTTGTGTTTACAAACAGTAACAAAAATTCCTGCAGACCCTAACTTCAATAAATGCATCAGTACACAGTTTTAAATAACGAGTCATGCTTCTCTGATAGTGTATCCTGGGAACATTTCTTTCTCTTTTACACATTATGACAATCATCATTGCTCATCTATACACTTTTTGCCAAATGTCTCTTCTCACTGACTCAGGAATGAAGGTTCTGAACTGAGAATTTTGAGCTGAGATTATGGCTTAGAGAAAGTGGTAAAAGCATGTAATGGTCTTCAAACGTTTTGACCACAAAGTTTGAAATACATTTCAGGGAATTTTTTCATTATTGAAAAGAATAGCTGACCAGAGAGAGGAAATTTGGAGAGAAAGCTGGGAAAAGAATCAGTATAGGACTAGCTTCTGCTCCCCCTTTTTTAACTTTTTATAACTGCCTGATGGTGGTGTATTTTTTAAACATATTTTATAAACTCTTGAAATGAAAAAAAAAAAAAAAAAAAAACCTTCAGCAGACTGACAACTTTTTTTCCCATTTGTATCTAGCATATATACATTTACTGTCTTTCAGGGGCATTCGTCCTCTTGTTCTGAGCCTCTCGTGGGGCAAAGGGAAAACTTCCCCTGACCAGGCAGAAACCTCAAGCAGAACCAGATATGTGTGTTACAGCAGGATTTAGACTCAGTCAAACACAAGCACGTTGTCTAAAAGTAAACCAAGACCAAACATCAGAAACATTTTGGGTTTGAATTCAATACCCCCTCTCATCCTTAGCTTTGTGTTAGCACCGTGTTTGAGAGGTAGACAGAGGAGGTGCTGATGTGCTCCCACTCCCACGGCCTCTTCATTGTCACCATCTGCTTCTCCTCGACAGCTCGGAGATTTCAGAGGTGTTTTCTAAGCCTCATCAGGCCAGAGCATTGAAGCTCCTCTCAGCACTGCAATGAGTGAGCGACAACAGCCCCACAGAGATAAGAGTGTGTGTGTGTGTGTGTGTGTGTGTGTGTGTGTGTGTGAGAGAGAGAGAGAGAGAAAGAGAGAGGGAGAGAGGTGATGAGTGAGAATCAGGCCCAAGGGGGATAACGTCACCACAGAGATAGCCAGCATCTCCTAGCAACCTCAGCCCTCAGCCCAGTGAAGAAATGAAAGCTGATCCTCTTTAAAATATGTGCTAATGATGGAGCTTTTCAAAGGAACTAAAATGTGAAAAATGATAAACATTTTGTGTTTGTTTAGTGTCTGGAAAGCATAAGCCTGGGGATATTGGTTTAGTGTGTCAGAGAATTTTCCAGTCACAAACAAATATAAAACAGCCAAAAAAGAAAGAAAAGATAAACAAACTGTGTTCTTTGGGCCACTTTTGACATATTCTTTTGCTACCTTAAAAAAATGTAGAATGTATTAATAAGTCACACCATTGGGAAAATGCTCCCCGATTACTGGACTCAAGGTGCGCCAGTTTATTCAAATGATAATTTGATATTGAAGTTATGCTACTTTCAACACTTGTAAGCAAAACAAATCCACACAAATTTCCGCTTACCAAAAAAATCCATAGCTCTCTTCTGCTTTGAGATAGCACTTGAAAATTGCATGACTCAGTGAGGCCTGCTTGTTAAGATGGCTTTCTCCGTGTGCAGATCCTAAAGTCCTCGAGCGAGTGACCCTCGTTCAATTCCAGCCTTCATCCCCAACATCTTGCAATTGTCCTGTCTTTTCCAATGAAAGGCATGAAAAGAAAAAAAGAACCCTAAAGATGTGAATGCAATTTGAATGGTTAAAACATAAAACTTCCTGTCAGAGAAAACTGCAGTCTTCGAATTAAATCCATCACTGTTATTGTGCGCAATTTGTGTGGTAACTCTAAATGACCCCCTAATCTGAGATGTCCTTTCTAAAGTGATCCAGTTACAAGCTGTCACTTTGCCCCCAGCCACCACTGTTCAGACTCTGAGCTCATTTCAATTGTGTTACTAGACAAATTATTGTCTTCCTGCCAGACAGCCCTGACCAGGCATGTCAATAGTGCAGGTGCAGCTGGGCCTGAAATTGCTTTGTTTAAACTTGTCAGGTTGGAAAGAGGTGTTTTTTTTCAGGAGGGGGATCTCTCCTCATTTGCACTGGACGCTGTGTAAAGTGTACTGAGATTCGTTACCCCTCAAATGGTGTCTGAGGAAAAGCAGTGTTTTCAGAATTTCAAATTTGATGAGCTTATGATCCTTTTTTTTTTCTTCTTCTTTTTGTAGTGGCACTGTCAATAATTAAAACTGTCCTTTAGATAACCTTCTGGTGCAGCAAGTATTGATGTTTACTTCTCCTTTTCTCCCCTTGTGATAAAAGGAGCTGATGGAGGAGGGATGTGAAGGGAAACGCAAAGGGGAACTCGGAGTATATCCCATTAATGTTTCAGGAAATTTTAAATGATGTTTTTTTCATCGCACAGCCAATCTCTCCTATATTTGGAGCACTTGTGTAAGTTGTTCCTGCTTTCTAAAACACAACTTCCCAATGTCTTTATTCTTATTTATTTGATTGTGCATTTTTTCATGGTACAAATTATCTTCATCCAAAGTTGTTAAGTGTTAAGACTTTTTGTACAGTTCCTTTTCAATATGCCGCATCTGTTCTTGTTCATCAACACACCAGGTGAAATTTACAGCAGTGCACACACGTCAACGCTTTCACCTGCTCTGGCATTTCATGTACATTCACCTCAGTGGACATCAGAACTGTTTTTGGTGCTCACACTCTGACAGACTCTTCAAAAGGGTTCAGGTCTCAGCTTTTCACCATTTTCCCATGGTACAGAAAAAGAGATTTTTGAGCTTCTCAAGCTTGCACAACCAGATTTACTTCTGCTCATTTCAGCTGACACTTTTCCTCTTCCACTCAGGTCTCACATGCTTCAACCGTCAATTTTAGTTCAGCGCTTTTGATCTGACTGATATTTCATCTTTACTCGTGGCTCTTAAACCAAATTTTTACTCTGTTTGGGATATTTTTTTAGATTTATTCTGTCCTTGTAACCAATACTTCAGCAGCCCATTTAAGCATTTGAACTATTTATATGCTCAAACTTAGAATTTAAGGCTGTATTGATGTTCTCCTCAGTGAGTTAAACCTTTTCATAATTGAGCTGAACCTAAACTATGGTTTACAATATCACATACAATTTTAGGTATCCATGTAACTATTATAAACCTTCATATTGATGTTCTGGCAGTTTCACAGGTTTCATGATGTAAGTAGAAAAATGTCAAGTATGACCGCTTTAAAACCTCTTAAAGCATGGATTATTCCAGCTTCAATAGCCTCATACCCAATTTGTTGGGAGGACAAAGGGCAATGATGCACATTCCTGCGAGCAGCCGTGGAGAAGCATTCCTCTGTTTGTAATCGTTCCCAGCTGTAAGCAGGGTCTGCTTCTTATTTGTCACATTCACGGGTCAAGCGTTACCATATTTTTCATAATCACCCAAAGAATAGAAGAGAAGCTCTGGAAGGAAAAGACTGTTTTTGTAAACTTAGGGCAGTAGGTGAGGCGCTGCAGCTGTTAGCCTCTCTGCTCCTCAGCTACTAGCTTGTCCTTGTTTTTTCGTTATGGCGAGGATGTACCAGCCATTAGTCAGAGTGTGAGCAGAGGGTTGAAAATAAGAGTTTTGCAGGTGGTGAAGTGGAGCTTTGCTTGTGTGTTTTAGAGATTGTGTTCCTCCATATATACTCAAAATGGTAACAGTGCATCTTTGACTTCAATTCTGACATAGTTTCACGTGTGTGATTCAAATACCTTAAAATGACAGTCATTTTTCTGATAATTTAAGAATCTTAGCAGATTCTTTTTGTTCTAATGGGTATTTGTTGTAATGTGGGATTTTGAAATGCAGGGAAACAAGTGTGGCCCTTTATCTGTCATTTCTAGCTGCTTATTTGAGCTACACCAGCATTAGGCCTTTAAAAATAGGTGCAAGGATTGAATGAGTGCATGTGTGTTCAAGAGTGTTCATGTGTGTTTGCACAGGTGCCAAAAAAATTCAGCCCTGTGTACAATATGTGCTTGTGCTGAGACCACATGCAAGTGGTTCTCAACTTGAGAGCAGAGCGGCGGCACAATCTGGCGTAGTGTTTACAATCTGTAACAAAGCGAGGATCACACAGGCTTGTATCTTGAGTTGTTTTTTTCTAATTGAACTGAGGGCAGCTTTCCCAGATTGAACTAAAAAACATCTACATGTCTGCTTTATTTTCCACACGGGGCATTAATTACAGGATTTTTTTAAATGCCTTTTGTCTAAGCACCACAACAAGAAACAAGACAGATGCATGTTAAGGATCTGACTTCAGCTGAGGCAGAAAACCTCAGCCATCTTGACCAAGTAAATCACTCTGCCGAAGCCACCGAAATTATAGCTTCTAAGCTTGTGGGCGAGGGAATGTGAGTGACGGTTTTTCTTGTGGACTCTGGGTATGTTTGCAAGAACCACAGACCTAAAATATATCTACTGCCAGTAGAGGGTGCTGTGGCTCCTAGGGTTCGGAGACACTTAGGATTCCTCTGCCTTTATATTTGTTGTTATCCAGCTTTGATTGCTGAAAAAAAGCAGTTCAAAATTCATGAACTGTTCCTATGAGTTGGATGAAATATGTCTGGCAATCCCCGTCTGTCATATGCTCTAATAGCAGTGATGAGTGTCCATGGTTTTAACAAACAATGACTTAAACTCCAAACAATGTGGTGGTCCTGCTCCAACAGTTTATGGTGTTTTCTTGTTGTGACAGCATGATAAACAATGTCTTCTGTTGAAGCTCATCTTCTCCACTTTAGGCCTCAAATTAACCAGATCTGACCGTTGAACTGTCTCAGCTTTTGTTCTCATATGAAAATATGTATTTTCACAATTTTACAACCTCTCTGAATGTCTCTTCCATAAATATGTACGTGCGCATTAGGATGTGTGATGAGCTCTATGCTAATGCATTGTTGTGGTTTTGTAGCGTCTCCCTCCAATCCTCCTCTGCTGGTGTGAACAAAACAGCTGCCTTGGCTGCTTCGCCTCCAGCTGCTTCCAAATTGTCCCACCATTAAGCCATTATATGTTTACAACCGCAGCACCGAGCGGGCCCACGAGGTGCTGGAAGTCCTGATGATCCTCCTGCATTGTAACGGATCATTATGCTGGCTTCTTATTACACAGCTTTTGCCATGCTGTAATTAGCCATGATGCAATTAGGTGCACTTGTAACAAAACACATAAATAAAGTTGTCTTAACAGAGCTGTAAAGGTATCAGACAATACTCAGTGCTAACGCAATAGTCTGGATATGTCCATTTGGAGGGATTAAAGGGGAAATCCAGAAAAGTAAACATTAATCTTTGTTAAGAAAAAATAATTATAAATGGTTTTTTTTTCCATGGTCTCTATTTATATATATACTTTTTTTTTTTTTCTTTTTTGAAGCCAAAGAGAAATTTACAATGATGTAATTTTTGAGACACATTCTGCTGTGGTCTTTATTGCTTTTTAAAAAGTTATTGTTTTGATAAAATATGACAGTTTTCTCTGTTCTGGTTCAGCTTAAGAACAAAAAAAAATCCAATAAACAAAACATGCTACATTATAAAAGAACCAACTTAAACAGCACTAACAATAAGTAATATTTGCATGTCCAAGAACATTGCCAAACATATCATATTTGATACATGAGTTCAAAGACCTCTTGCTCTTTAACATTGGAAATAGTTTCTTTGAAAACCTGTCTTTTTTTTATTATTATGAATTTTACCACCCTGAGGATTTTCACATCACAATAGTCAGTTGTTCTTTTGCCCTTTTCAAAATGTCTGCTCTCGTAAAATCATCCACTCACATATTTTCAGGAAAAATAAGTGTTGATTTTCCTGAAGTTGAAGTTAGAAAAGCATCTTAATAATTACTCATTTTAAAATAGGTATTTTCTGCAGCAAATAAATGCATATTTACTAAAAAAATAAAAATAAATTCACAAAAATAGTTGGCAAAACTGCCCAATGTGTAAAATGTGATACAAGAAATATAGATAAAAACATAAAGTAATATATTTTGTGGATTCTATTAAAAGGGCTAATAAACATCTCAGTTCAAAAAAAAAAAAAATTTAAAAAAAGGAATTTTCTGACAATTTTTGACAGGTAAGGCGTTATAGGGTTAAGAAACCAGAAATATGCCCCGAAATACAACTTTTTAAAAAAGGGCACCTGCTGTTAAGTCCTAGACAACGATGATGGGAAATGAGGCAAGCTGGGCCATCACAACAGAATTGATTATTTAGTCATTCATGGTTATTTATCCAGTATGAGTTTTCTCTTTTACTTCTAGAGAACCAAAAGTATGATTCAAAGTTCCATCTGTCCCTTGGAACTGTAAAATTGTTCATTTAATTTCAATCTTTCAAACTGCAACACTGGATTAATGTGCCAACCCCCTTTTATCCCCTCTCAGAGAGCCGGGCGCTGGAGCTGTAGGAGAGTACCCACTCAGAGGAGAGCAACACAAACACATTGATCTTATTTGGACAGGCTTTTGTCTGGGACACGTCCAAACCCAAACAGCCAGGGGAAGCACCGCAACGGGGTGTAAGTAATTCGCCTGCAATCCAGACACACACACACTGCATAGGTTACAGACAGAGCAGAGCCACTTGTGTGTTATTTCTTAATTTGGCGTGTAATGATGTTTTTCTCTACTGTAAAGTTTTTAAAAGAAGCCATGCTGTTTTTCAACAAACTCTATCTCAAGCTTCAACTCAGTTGAGTCTTGTGTGCCAACGAGGTGTTTGTCTGTCAGCCCTGTAACACATCTGGTTCATGTTATGACAACACAACTCCAAGATGGAGCTCGTATTAAACTGAACCAGTTTGCAGATTTCAGAACTGGAAGCATTCACTGTATGCATGTTTCTTATTAACTACCACTACAAAATAATAGTGTGCTGTAGTTTATTGCGCACACTCAAGACATACCTATTTCACAATAACTCCAGACTGTTTACAGAGGTGAGTCTTTGTGAAAACACTTCACCAGCTCTGCTCTCTGTTTCTCATTCAGACAAAGCTTTTCAATATAAACCTGATAATCTTCATTCATTAAGACATGTTTCCTTAATTTCAATGAGAATTCCTCATGTTCATCCCAATTGTTGTTTAAAAAAGTAGTGTGAAAACTTACAGTTTATAAGAAATATATTACTATAGAGGACATGAACGGAGGATAATTGGCCATAAATTCACGAAAAGGAGCACTAAGCCATAAAAGCACTGAAAGCTCTTGTGAGTAACTTTTTTGTTTTTTGATTTTGGTTCCTCCTGTGGACACAGCAAAGACCCAGTCCCTATCAAAATTATCCTGTCAATGCTTTATCATCATTTAATGAATGACAATACATCTTACACCCTTTCAAACAGCCAGGCTTCAGATCCAAGCTAGTTTCACCAGCTTACCAAAACGTATTCTGACTTCACCCCAACCCCCATCCCCAGCAGTGATTTACGGTCTTAAAAAATAACTATGTATGATCAATCTTATCCCTGATGGTCTGGTTTGCTTCACTCATTTTTGAAAGTTATGGTTTTGTTTTGCTTTTATGTCTCATGAAAGGCATCTGTTTAGATTTCAGTCTGTATCTCTTCATGCAAAAGTGACCAAGAAAGTGACAGCTGTGACAAACTTCTAGCACATGAAAGTTAGATGAAAATGAAAAGTTTGTTTGTGGAAATTTGACCATGGCTGTAGCACAAGCTGAGGTTTAAGTCGCTTGAGATTTATTGAAAATGATTGTATGAATGGCAAAAATATAAGTCAATATCAAATGAAGAGACCAATTGTAGCAAAGAAAAAAATCTGATGTTGGTTTTTTTTTTTTTTTTTTTGGCAGATTCAGGGAAGTGTTACCGATGTTACCGATGTTAAAAATAACACAAATTTAGCAATGATTTCTACCAATTTGTTAAAGAGATATGTGCCTTATTGTAGTCTTCAACTTATAATAATGAAATAGAAAATACCTAATTTGTCTCAGAAGGAAATTTTAATATTGTAGTGGTAGTATTTTTTTCATAATGATAACATTAATAATTACTTACGTCATGTTTCTGAGGTTGATGGCTGCCGGCAGGAATGATCTTCTGTATCCTGTAGCATCAAAATAGGTTCATTCATAAAAGCTACTTCTTGGCTTCCATATGGTTTTGGACTGGACTTACAACACATTGAGGTCTTTATGACAACATCACACTGGCGGACGAAGTTTAGCAGTGAGGAGAGATCTGTATTTTTCTCTCCTGAAAATGATTTCTTGGGTTTATTTAGTAGTAATATTGGACACTGAAGCTGGACTGCCTGTAAGAAAAGGGAGAGGGGAGCAGAGGAAAGCTAAATGGGAGGGTGTTAGCACATGGGCCAAGGGCGAAACACAATCTTAACACAAGCTAAAGGCTAAAACCAAACAAGAGCCAGAGGCTAAAACACGGCCTAAGCTGTATGGGAAACTGTTCATTCCAACCCACATGCAACAGTTAAACTACAGTTTACTGCTGCTTGGAAGATGAGCACTGGCAAGACAGAAAGGGGATACGCTAATGATACATGTTGTGGATATGTCTTTAGTAGCCGTTACTAAACTGTAGTACAAACTCACAAAGTTTGTTCGTTGTTACTTTTCAAACAACAGAGCTACGGGAATGTTGGTGAATACATTTCCTTGTCACGTTGCATCCAGGAAGAAGCTGTCTTGAACAAAGAAAAGTAGTGTTTAAAAGAAGATGCCCCCAGCAATCCACTTCATACAGATTCTCCTTACAGTCACGTTAAGACTTTAGTTAACTTGCAGGTACAATTGAGGGTCATATTTTATTTATGTTTTGTGTGGACAACACGTTCAAACAGAAAAGTGGTTCCCTGTGTAGATGTATTGTCAGTGAAAGAAAGCAAAGCAACAGGTTCCAGCCTTATCTACCATCTGTTAAGAGTAAAGCAGCAGAAAATACTAATTTAAATCACAGAGCCAAGTTAACGCTCAGCTGACTGCACAGAGAAAACATCAGATAGGCAGCACTGGCTTATCAGCCGATTTGGTTTTGACTGGATTGCTATCGTTGGCTGCTTCAAATAAGCATTTTGGGGGTTTCAGAGAACTGTGCTACGCCTAGAGTACATCTATTGATGCTTAAAAAATTATTTCAAGTGAAATGTAATTAGTGCTGCTCTCTAATCTCCACAATTTTTCATTTAGAGGGACAACGTGGTTTTCTATTAATCTATTCTAATTCTCTTTGTTCTGCAGGGTAAAAAGAAGACTAAACTTTAAATAGAAAGTCATCTACACCCAACAGAGGTCACTTTAAAGAAAGAGAGATGAACAAAAATGAACTATTGTTGCATTTTGAATGCAGCTTGTGTTCAGTGAAACTCTTCAGCAGAGTGTTTTAGAGTTGATATAGAGGATGTCGAGGCAGTGAATGATCATTTACTGAGCTCATTCATATTATCATGTGTGCTCGTCATTGAAAATTGAAATAATTAAAGTTCTCCAGGTAAACAAAATATCACCAGACCTAAGTGTGTCTATTGATTTATCAAACTATCCGCTCATGGTTAGCTCATCAGTATGAGTCATCATTTGCAGAAGTCTCCTCTTAATCATTGCCTTCTTTTTTCCCAGGTGTCTTATTGAAAGAGGATCAACATGCTCGAGGCAAATTGCATTTAGTGCTCGGCTGTAGGATGAGATCGGTGATAGATTTGGTGGTATCAGGTAACAAAAGACTTGAATTAACTTGCTGTCAAATCAATAGCAGTCTCTCTCCCTCTCTCTCTTTCTCTGTCTATGAGACTCAATTAAATGTCTGGATTTTTTTTGTTTTTCTCCTCATGGCCAAGGCTATAGTTCTCTCTTGTGGTAGAACATACATTTCTAAACAATATACATCTTTGCAACCAGAAGATAAGTACTAAAGGTGCCTAAAACTGTAGTTCCTTGTGTGGCCACATGAGTCAAACACCAAAAGTGGTTTGCGCTGGGCTTACACAAAACTGGCACAGCAACAAAATTGTCTTAAGCTTTGTTCCCTGCCCTGATAATGGACTGTATGCTGACTGTGAAGCTAAAAGATTTAGAGCTCCCCCTACTGGCTAGCTGCAGTATAGGTCATAAACACGCCTCCGTCATATTAACAGATGGAACGGAGATGAAACTACAGAATCACACATCAGGAAATTTTCCCAAAACATAGTTTCTGTCATTGAAACTGACTTCAACCATGCTGATCTACTAACAAGTGTTGCTTTTTGTTGCTGAGAAACTTCTCTTTCAGCAGTTTGGTTTTAAAATGATGAATTTGTCCAAACTTAAGTCTTTTTCCTGCAAACCATGGGGTAACCATGTCTTCTTTCACATACTTTACGTCTTCAACCCAACAGTTAGTCCCCAAGAGGCATTACAAGGTAAGTATGGATTTTCCTCGAAAGACAGACCAAACAGGATGAACAAGACTGCCGAAAAATACACAACCCACATTTTCTCTTTTCCTGAGATTCTCCTTTAATGCATTTTTCAGTTAAGTCATTGAATGCTGTTCCCTCCAGAGGTTTTTGAAACATACTGAAAAGGGTAAAGAAAAAAGTACAAATTGTACTTTAGATCTTCTTATGTAAAAGTCTTCTGTTATTCCACCTGTAAGAACCAGACGTGCAAACAACTCAGACATTAATAAGAAAAAAAAAAATCACATGAGACACTTTCTTTTGAAGAAGTGTTTTAGGAACTTGGAAGCGCTCTTGATTAATTCATGCACTTTTTTCAAACACTGTTCTTACTCTGTGAAACAGATGGCTGTCTCAGATAGCTGGTTGCAACAAAAGAAAATCTGGATAGAAGCAAAACACCTTTTTTTATGGACATTTCATAACGCAACACTTCTGCCCAGCATTAATGCTATTTCTCCCTGCTTCTTATTCCCTCTTTATCTGGTTGTGTGTGCCTGTAGGTGTGTGATCAGGCAATAAGTGTATATTTGTGTGCTTTCCTGTCAGTGTGAGTCTGCTTGTGTTTGCTTGTGTATCTGTGTGCACAGTTAAGGTCAGACCAGGCTTAGGCTGCTTATTTTGTCCGAGTCGACGGGCTGTTGGGTGAGAAAAATAATCTGGAGCTGTCAGAGCCTCTCTGTGGAGCTTCAAACTGTGCGTGACCTTGTTCAAAAGGGAAATCTCCCTCATTTCGGTTTATTTGAGAGGAATGTGTCATTCAGGGTTCAGGGATGACATCAAGAAAAAAAAGGCTGTTTTGGCAGAAAACGTAATAACTGAATGTTTTCACTTTACTTTACCTCTGATGTTTACAGAAGAAGTGAAGGACTTTTTGGGAGATATCACTAAGCATGAAACTGCCCTTCATCAGTTCCTCTGGGACGGTTTTTGATATTGGCCAAAGACACAGGTGAGGATGTAAAAAAAATTGGCAAAGGAGCACACAGCACATTTGGTTCCACTTTCTGGCTCCTTTCTTTCAGTATTAAATGTTACTGAGAATTGTTTACTCCATAGCAGTTGTATTCATCTACCAGAATAATCCCTGATTTTGTGCTGGTATTAAACTTTTGATGCAGTGCATCAACAGAATTATAAGAAGAGGATCATGAGGAGTGCAGAGAGTGGTCTGGAGATTGACTAAAGAAGATAGTTACAGAAAAATGCAGCTTTTGGCAAGATGTGCCATATTTTGGAAGTTGACTGGTCTTAGAATCATGCAGTTCCTCAAAGGTTATTACACAATTAGCTTTTAACTCTAAATCGCTCTTTTTAACCTCACATATGCCATTGGAAAAAAACTAAAGTCTTACATGATGAATAATCAAGTGTTAATGTAGCATTAGGAGAGAGAAGGGGATGAAGTGAGATAAGATATATACTGCAGAAAAAACCCACTGAAATCTATGCAGGTGTGTATGTCTTATTTTCAGTGAGAAAAACATGCCTTTTTAGACTTAATAATTGGCAGGGTTTTTTTTCTTTCTTACCGAGAACAAGCAATTCAGGCATCATTTTTGACTGTTAATATTTCAAAATAAGACATATTTCTGGACTGGAACGACAAATGTCTTTGGCTTATATTGAGTCTAAAACACATTTGCTACTAAAACAAGACACTTGCTTCTATTTCAGTTTTTGTCAGTGCAGATTTTGAGGTGAGGGATTAAAAATAAAAATCTTACCTGGTATGGTTCTTACTTTGGACTATCAACGTCTCAGTGCCTTCTCTTCAAACACTTGCACACACTGAGATATTCCCATGAGTGAGTGAGTGAGTTCTGGTTTATAGATCTTGCAGACAGCTCTCTTCTCAACAGCATCAAAGGTAAAATATTTGATTAATGCACAGCAAGAAAATGTGAGATGATGTCTCAAATGAATCAAGGATGACTGAATGAGCTGGCAATTAACTGTGATCAATTTAGTCATTTAGAGTTTACTTATTGCACTCTTACCTGCCACAGCAAGAGAAAACTTATGGTTACTTTAGTGATCAAAGGTGAGATGAAGGAAGAGAAATAGGAGACTTTCACTGAGCTGTGACAAGATTTATGGTGAGGCTTCACCTGTCAGCCACTGTCGAGTCAGTGTCCAGTGTTGTATGTAAAATGCCTTTTGCGTAGCAAGTTGCAAAATCTTCCTCTGCTATTGCCAGATTTACAGAAATGACAGGCAAACAGTGTCCTCTGCCCTTTAAAAAAGGTATCCATGATCATTTTTCATGTCACCGATTTGAATCCCCCCTCATACATATTAATATTGACTGTTTCAAGTGTCTGCAGCAGAGGATCTTACAGTGCCTGTCCACTGATGTGGCTGGGAGATGTCCAGCATATCTTCAGTATTTTCTCAATCCAGTTGATGGAACATAAAGTTGTTCATGATTATTCAATGAATTTTATGAACTAAGACTTCAGATACAGATAAATCAGAAAAGGCAACGAGTGTGTGCTTGACTTTATCACAACACAATATCTCCTTTATTCAGCTTTTGTTAAATGTTACTCTCTTTATATCTATTCTTCACAATTTTCATTCCACTGTGAAATATGGAGTATAACTTGTTTTACATTAAGGTGCTTTGGCAGTTCTTTTAGCTCTCCTTGAAGGGCGCCATGACATTTTACTCTCATATCTGTGGACATTACTCTCATACAGCGACTCCAGACCAACACATGAGGAGAATATTAAGTTGTTAAAGCAGAGTGTTCCATGATGGGCTATATTCCTTGATCATAAACCCAGTGAACTGAGGTAAGTGAAAAAGAAGGCTACAGAGGAAAAAAGGGGAAGTGAATTGTGTCAATTTATCTTTCACATTATTGTATAGCATAGCATTAGCAGATTTACATAAACATGGGACCTGAGGAGATAAAAGCAGGGAACAGGGAGTGAGGCAGGTTTCCAAGGAAACATACTGCGCTGAGGAGAAGTGCTTTAGATGGTGTCAATTTCAATATGCAGTCAGCAGATGTCCACTTGATTACACAGTTATGCAGAGAGACAACAAGACACTGACATGTAATACCCAGAAGAGAAGGTCTGTCTGTCTGTCTATCTATCTGTAAAATAAGGTTAAGCACACAGATGGTCTAACATGATGGATGACATGAGAGCTCCTGTAAAAGTGAGGCCAAAACAATAAAGGTAGGGTCTGCAGGATTCCCTAAAAAATATCATGGGAATAATCCTGCTCAATCATCATCGATGGGACTCTATACATGTATTTGAGTGTCTCCGGTAGCCATAACCTCCTCGTCCTATGTTGATGTTTTGGTTTTCTTGGAACATTTCTGGGCAGAGCGTAGACGTGGTTACCCCGTCCATGATAGCACGTGGGAGAAGATAACATGAGCGGCTACAAACGCAATGATGCTGGTGCTTGCTGGGCTGGTGAGCGTATTCACGTAGCTTCGGTTGGAGGCAGTGGGCGTGTGCTGCCACCAGGTACAGAGAAGGAGCCCAGTTTTGATGTTGTTTTTACAAACAGTCACAAAAATTCCGGCAGGCCCCACTCTTAAGAGATGATGGCTTGCTATAGTGTAGTTCATTACCCCTGTTACCTTGATTTGTACATTGCTAACAGCTCGGAGAGGGTTAGCTTGTTTAGTATTAACCAACATTTTTTTTCTAAACTCTGGTCTTTGAGTATTAAGGGACTGAGATAATGATAGACCTCAAGAAGTGTCTCTTGTGGCTTCAAAGATTCAGGTTATCTCTTTCTCTCTTTGTACAGTTTTTTTTGCTTAAGCTAGGCTGAACAGTGGAAAAAAAAATCTTTAAACCTTACCCTAAGTATAAAAATGGTGCCTTTCCCATCTCTTTATTGAGTGAACCAATGATTAACCATTAATAACATGGATGGTCATGATGTTTTGAAGATGTGAAAATAGAGAGTGGTGTGTGTGGGTTGTAAACGCTGTCACCAGATGCAGGGTTTCTGTCTGCAGCTCAGATGTGGCAGACACAGTCAAGGTTTGACATGTGCGCTGTATTTATGACTCCTTTCAGGCTAGACAGTCTACGTTAACTTGCCCCGTGCATTATTTAAAACTCTGACACAGAGATTTTTCATGTTTTTTTCCAACCTTTTTTTCTCTCTCTTTTTCCCCTCTGGCTCTTTTTCTCTTGCTCATGTTTAAACTTGGTGCCAAAATGTGGCTGTGCGCAGCAGGGCTGGAATACATCACGGCAGTGTGGCTGTCTGTGTGTGGCAGAGATCTACACTTGGATTAATTTGTGTGATGTGAATTAATGGCTCACTGGAGTACGGTTGACGCCCTGTAGTATCACCCACAAACTAGCTCGAGATGAAATCCCTGATACATTAGATCACCCAGCAAGCTGTGCGGAGAGACAGTACACGCAGCACCAAATGAAATGATCTCGTCACAGAAATCTGTTTCTGTCTGTGTGATGAAATCTTCACCAGGAGAGCAGTTTAGCTGCAACTTCTGCTCCTCTCAATTGGACTGGAAATGGTTTCATCCCTCATGATTAACCCCGCTTCAAATCATGGGAAAGACCCAGAAGTATAAAACCCATCATCAGTACAATCCTTCTCATCCAGCTTACATTATGTTGTCTGGGGAGCAGCTATCTTTCTTTGTCAGATGCTGTACACTACCTGCTTTTTCTTCCAGAGAAAAGAACATGTCTTTTATAAAAAGCATTAAATGGGACGATGAAAGGCTCACTGTGCGTGTGATCCTTACTCTGTAGTTGTGCCTGTCTTTTTTGGACATGAGTAATATACTTATTGATTTCATGCATGTGTTGGGATTGCAGTCACACTTTGTCTTGAAGGTAATTACTGGTTTCATTCAGAAAGTCAATTTGATCAAAGCAGAGTCTTATTTTCAAGTAGTATCTCTGGTACCCCTCAGCTGTGAGAGAGAAACTAATCATCCTTGTATTCCTGAAATTCCAGGTTTAGTCCACTTCAAGATCAGTTCTGTATGCCAGATAGCAGTCTGTAAGTGTGACAGCACCATGGTTTGGTATCGATTTTCAGCTCTGAGTTGTTGTCTCAGTCTGCAGCAAAATCACTGTTTTTTTCTGTGTGTCAGTCTCTGCTGAGAACATCAGCACTATAACCATAATTGGCGTCCTTAATCCTCAGAGAGACCGAACAGTGTAACGAGACTTGTGCAGCGGTTGTAAAACCAGATGAGCCACAGGGTCTCACAATTACACTTAAAAAATAAAAACTCCACATTATTCACACCCCTGTTATTCAAAAAGAATTGTTGTCTTCATCAATAGTCAAATGGTCTATTTGTAGCGCTTTATCAACACAACAAACAGAATCGAGTCTGCCAGCCTCCTGCTTGGTCTTTTCCTTCATGTGCCACCTGGTCCAATGATGCAGGGAATCTGCTCTGTGCTTTGCAACAGGAAACAGAGGGTGGGTGCTGTTCTTCTGGCGCTAATGAAGCATTTAGATTTAGAACGAAACCAAGAAACACTGATGAAATTATTATGTTAATACTCTCAGTGGTACACAACAGAAAATGTAGAGAAACAGGATTTGTCAGTGCAGACAAAGGTAAATGTCAGCAGCTGAGCCAAATGTCACCTCAAGCAAGCTCTTGTTTGTTCACAGTGACTCTGAATTATAACCTATTTAGTGTTTTATCAGTGCTAATTTGGCTGTAATGAGTGAGAGTGTTTTGAACAACAACAACAAACACGGATTGAGGCTCGTGATTCAGGGGTGGCTGTGGCTCAGTTGGTGGAGTCGGTTGTCTCCAAATCTAAAGGTTGGGGTTTTCGATTTCAGTCACATGCCAAAGTGCTCTTTAGCCCCTGCCATCAGTTTGTGAATGTGATGGCACTGCAAAATGGGTGAATGGGACTAGCTTTGTGAGAGGATCTTGAATGGTTTAGTTCATGCCTTTCACATAAGTTTCACCAAACTATCAGGGTGAAAGATGTTAAGTTCATTGTGTGATAGTAAACATGGTACTTCCACTTCTCCTCTTCACTCTTTTTTTAGGATCTGTACTGTCTCTTTTGTGTCCTCATTGTAGCTTTACAGGATCTACAGCTCAAATATATCTCCAATTTTCTCACACTGTTTGAAATGCTTGGTTTTAGTCACCGTGCCTTTAAGACTACCTGCTCCACAAACCCCATTCCCCCCACTTGGCCAGCCCTTTGGACACCTGTCAGGGGTCAAGCTGTGGACAGACCTTGGTGATTGAGGCCTACCCTTCGAACTGGTCCTGAACCAGTTAAGAGATCTTGATGTGATGACGTGACGTTTAGTTTGAACATCCAGCATTGTTACTTTATGTCCATCTTTAAAATATGCAAATGTATGATACTCCCTCCTTATACCTTGATCACACATTAACTGAAGTTATTGATGAGTTATTTAATGGGCCCACTTGGAAGTATTCAACAAATTTGATACAGCAAATACATTTTCAGCAATACAATTTAAGCCAAATAGTTTTTGTTTTGTTCCATCGTGATAACAACATGTTGGCTGGTGAAACTGGCAAATTTTGAGCACAGTAGTAAACTCATATATCTGCTTTGTGATTCCAACCCTTACACTTATGAGTACTATTAGTCTATCTTCAGAGTATATTTATTTTGATAGTTATCAGGTAATGAGTGATTTTCTGTTGAGTTGATAGAGATCAATTTTGCTTTTATCTAAAATAATTCATTTTATTTACTAAGAAGAGAGAAATCAAATTAAAGCATGCCATAGAGGCAGTAACTATACATGAACAAAGCCTTGGTCAATGGAGCTTTGAATTTTAAGTAAAGGTGACGTGGCTGACAAGAATGTATCATCAGACTCGTGACCTTGAAAGAAAGGAGGAACTGTGCACCCTGGTCTCTGGACCATTTCTCTCTCCAGTTTCTCTGCAATTCCTGCAGTCCATCACTGTCATAAGCTCATTATTGATCAGAGACTGATGCGGCTCATGTTCACAGTTAGTTGTCTCCTGCTCTATCCTCATCACTCTTATGTGAGTCCTGTAAAGTGATTCATGCAGCATCAGAGCGGTAAAATAAAACGGGATCTTTAAGAATCACTTCCTGTAACAATAACAACATGAGCACTATCATGTGGTGGGGGCAATGAGGTTCAGATGTCCTTATTTATGGGAATATGTGAGAAAACACTGTTAAATAGCTTTCTGTTAAGTAAAATTAATAAATAAACAAAAGTCATAATTCTGAGATAAAAAGTCAAAATTTTCGATGAAATGTAAAAATATTTTGACTTTTTATCTCATCAATTTTATATCTCAAAATTTTGACATTTTGGGTTTGGAATATGATCACCTAATGCAGCAGCATGTCAGAAATCAGCAGCATGTCAAAAATCCAATGGTCCATCTGCATAAACAGACGTGTTTCAGACCAATTTGCCACAACTCACACAGCGTATGCTCGGCCTCTCTCAGCAACAAGAAAAAGAGTAAACGAGCAGCAAAACATCAAAGCAGCAACAACAAAAGATGCTAGATGACTAACACAATGCTGAAAAAGAAAAGAAAATAACTAACAAGAGGTCTAAAATCTTCAAAGAGAAAAACGGAGTTAATCAAAGATCACTCAGCATCCATAAGATCAATATCCAGAGTCGGTAACCTGTGCTTTAGGATTGATGACCCGCTCACCTCTGAGGTTTAAGTAGCCTCAAGTGCTTGGTCATGCCAATTTGATCGGTGTGACACCAGGGAGATGTTACCTCTCAGAAAATGCAACATCAGGTTTAGTCTACTGCAACTCCTTACTTGCATGCCTCACTGCATGCACTATCGAACCTTCTGTAGATAATCCAGAGCGCAACAGTGCGGCTCGTCATCAACCAACCCAACACAGTATGTGGCTCCACTGTTTAAACCATGTTTACACCCCAGGGAGCAGGAAATGAAGCTGATGCAGAAGTGCTGGAAGACTTCAGTTCATGGAGCATCTGCTTGAGGCTGGTGCTTGGAGCTCTGGAAACCACCACTCAAGTTCGGAAAAAGAGTTTCTTCCTTTTTTTAGCCTGGTAAAAAAAAATCTTAAGTCTGGAAATCTTGTTTCTCTACACTCTCATCTGCACTGCCTGTCTGCACATGTGTCTGATTGGACTTCAGTATTATTTGTGACACTCCTGTTGTTTCCTCTTCCTGTCTAGACCCTTGTTTTGTTGAAATGACACTCAGATGTTAAAACGCCATCTGAGAGTTATTAAAGAAGTCAGAGTGACTGCTTGATGAAGCTGTAAAAATTGTTCAATAATAATGTCCACAGAAAAAAATCATGGTCGTCAAGAGGCACAAATTTAACCCTAAGTGGTCCAAAACCGTATTGAAGAGCCATCAAAAAAGAGAAATGCAAACTTACTATCCACAAGGTCAAAAAAAGGCATAAAACACCAACAACGACAAAGCATATAACTACAAAGATTGATTTAAAAGTCTGAAAACCAACACAAGCCACCATTATTGAAAAATGATGTTGAAAGACTACAAATGTATCAAAATCGTGAAGTAGCCTTGACTGAATGCTGAGGCAGTAAAGATACTCAGCCACTGCTCTGTAAGATGGATGTGCTGAGCATTTTTCCACTCTTCGTGTGCCTGCAGCACCTCACTGTGCAAACAGCAGCAGGAAATGACTCCAAATTGTACCCAGAAATCTGAGTACGTGAACCAAATTCCCTGAACGTTGTTCCAAATCATCCTGCAAATGTCTTAGGATGGCTGCGTAGCATGAAAGGCACATCCGTCTCATTTAAATAAGTCAACACTGCAGAGTATTTAGAATGGAGAATCAGTGGATGCAGGGTGCCTCAGCGGGAGACGCCCGGTGGCGTGTTAGTTTTCTGCCGAGTGACTCAGCGGGCTCTCATTATCACACAGAGAACAAGCTGTAAATGCTCTCACTCCCGCTTATGTTTGTTTTCAGGTTAGAATATGGATGGGGAAACTCACTGTAATGCACATTTGTCTTTCTGAGAAGAAGCAGTTAGCACATTATTTATAGCACAGCTCACTTTAATACACATTTAGTCTAATATAATCCTCAAACCTCTTTGTTGCCCCATGAGTGACACTTTGCAAACTCTTCCTGCGGTATATATATACCGCCTGTCCATTCCTTTATCACCTCACAGGCTGTTAGAGTACACACTGCACTTATTATGTTTGCCTTTTCAGGCTACAATCTAAGTGTGAGACACCATAATTCTCCTTAATGTCAGGAGCAGAGGAGCTGAAGAAAAGCCATGAGAGGTCTCACGCATCAAAGTCTTCATGGTAAAGTTTCCCCATCTCAGCTCTGGCAGGAATCAATACAACTTCTTCTGCTCTCTAAACTAACAGGGAGAGTCCTGCACAGGTACTATTGTAAGAGTACATGCAGAGGATTATCTGCTTATCCACTTTCCCATATTTCTGTCACGGTACCTGACTACAGTGATGAAGTAAATGAGCAGCTCTCAGTTTCAAACTTTTTTAAGAAGGTGAAGGCTCAGCAGTTGCATTGACAGACTGAACAAAAGCTGCAGAAGATTGTAATTTGTTCACATAATACATTAATCCCTGCAAATTGCAATCTTATGTGAGGCTTTTGTTGGACTGCAGACAAGAGGCAATATAATATGGTATTAGCATATAGAGGGAACTGAAAGGAAAGTGAACATTGCAATTAGATGTGTCTGGCCTCTGATGCAGGACATAAATTCTAAATTACAGCTGCTGTATGTCCATCAAACTCTTCAACGCATACCCTTCCTTTTAACTTTTCTCTTTTTCTTTTAGATCAGTCTGGTTCATTTATTTCAGTTTTTTTGAGAGCAGCAACATTCAGATTGATCTGAAAGTACAAAAGTGTTTCAAAGGCTTTAATCTACACCCTAAAAGAATAAAAAACAAACCAGAAAACACTGAGATTACTCCTTTCTGTTTAGTTTTGGCTTGCAGCAGTTTACATTAATTAAGCTTCCATATGATGACAATGTTTTCCTCAGAAGCTCTCAACAAAAGTAAAAAGACCTGTCGAGATCAAAGAACAGCCTCGTGGTTTTCTCCCTCTGGCACTTTTTGACTGGTCGAGTGAGCTTTTAAAGGACCTGTGACAAGCTCGCTGCCTTTGAAGTGCGTTGGCATTGTTACCGTCTCGTGTTGCACAATGATGTTCACAGCGTTCTGTCCCCCCACAAACTGCTTGTTTAAACTGAAGCCCTCACAAATTTCCCAGTTGTGGAATATTTGTTCTCATAATTTCAAAGTGGCCCCCTGAGCCCTTTAATGCTACGCTATAACCATAATGAACAGGATCTTTATGGGCCCAAAAAGCTGCTGCTGATAAAACTTATTAAGCTCGGTTTTCACATCCCTCAGGACAGATTGATTGCACTGAGAGCCTTTTAATATAAATATATTATCTCCCTACAGTGATATGAAATCTCACTCTGGAAAATGCTGCTCCAACACTTTATCAATGGAAATGTGATCGGAGGCAATCTAAGACTGCAGAGCCTGTTAAATCCTGCAGCTACAGCACTGCTGGGTAACTGGCACTGCTTGTCTTCTCGCAACATAAAAGAAGTGTTATTATGTATTTTCACCTTGGATGTTGTCATCACATTATCTTTTGTCACTTGCTCTGCTTCCTTTAGTGCTGTAAAGAAAGCATGCAAAATAGGCTCGGTATCCACATGTAGGCCCAATTTTAAAAAAAAAATAGCATCCATATTTCTTTCAGTAGATTTCTCTTTGGGTGGCTACTACTGGTGTTCAACCAAACAAATCTCAACACAATGTCCACTCAGTTGCTTGAGCCTTTGATTGTAAATTGTCCTCTGCTGTGAGGTTTAGTCGAACTTGGCAAATGTGCTTTAGAAGTCTGAACTTGAGTTCTTGCACAAACCTTTTCAATGATTAAATCTTTATCTATATAGCGCTAGTTCACTACAAATGATATCTCAAGATGCTTCACAAACAGAGTATGTCTAGACAGAACTATGTCTAATTAATCAGAAAGACCCAACATCAAGATAAGGACAAGATCCAGTTTCGTCTTACAGACAAGATTCAGTCTTATCTCATTTGAAATAACTATGAGCAGAGGACTTTGTAGCGTTCAGCAAGTTACAATGGCTAGAACAAACTTCCACAAACAGAACGAAACCACAAGATACACATGTGATAGCTCTGTCCCAACTGTTTGGGGTTGAAAAAGGGTTTAGAGAGATGGACAGAGACAAACTAAAGGTAAAAACATGATATAAAAGGAGGGTTTATTAGAACTAATCAAGAACAAGTCAATGATCTGTTAACGCATTTTTTTAAAGCTGAACATACTCAATACAGTATGTTCACTGGACGTTATCCAGTCTTTAACTTCAAGCCACATTTTGTGATCATTAAAGTTACAATTTGAGTTGTTTCCAAACTGGTGCCATCTCCAAACCAGTCATATTGATATAAATCCTCTCTACCTCTCAACACTTTGATTGGGAGCTACAACCACTCTGTCAACCCAAATCTTTTACACAAATTTGGTTTCACAGTATGAATTGGTGGTTTAACAGTTGCAGCATGTTTCACCACTTCTTCTTTCAAAGTGGTGTGAGTGAGGCAGAGTCTGGGATTAACAAGGACAGGCTGAATTACAGCTTCAGTTTGGGGGGCAATTCAATAGGAAGTGAATCAATCTGAGGATTAATTGTTGCTCCACATCCTGAGCAGCAGACATTCGATACAGCCGGAGGGAGACGGCTATAATGGAAGTGAAACACAAACAGCACACAGCTTCAGTAGATTAACCCTGCACAGATACAAATACCTGCTTCATGTATCATTAACAGAGAAATCTACATTGCTGATTGGTTTCAACTATAGCATTAAAAACGCAAGGTGAAAGACAATCGCTTAGTCCTGTCTACATGAGAAGTGACTTTATTTATACAATGTTTTACTGTAAACGTGTGAAGGGGGTTCAATATTGACACTTTAATACTACTGGTAAAATGAATTTGTGAAAGTGTTATTCATGTATGGATGACATTGTTTGGCACACAATACCTAAAGGTAAACACTGTCAGCTGTAATGATCAGGCAGGTTATTAGATTGGCTTTATTGTCTGTTTTCTCTTGTCCAAATAAGATGCAATAAGTGGCGTGGAGAAAAAAAATTTCCTGCATCACACCAAGAAAACACCAGATCACCAGATCACCAGAATAGTGAGCCTATCCTCATTCATGCTGGGCTATAAAACCTCAAACCTGTTGACTCTTGACCTGGCTTTGTTCATACTGTTACTTTATTGTACTAGTCAAGCTAAATACAAATTGGTGTTGTCATGGTTTAATTAATTTTTCGAAAATTAACCAGGTTGTGTTACGCCCCATTATGTAAGAACGCCTTATTATGTAATAATGTAATAAATTTTGACTTTATTTTGTAATAACAGTGCATTTTGTAATAAAATTCTTGAACGCAATATGTAATAAATTTTTCTGCATTATGTAATAACGTCTTACGTATTGCAACGGTTATTACAAAATGCAGGTGTTGCACTTTTTTTCCTAGAAAATGTAAGAATTTGGTGCATTATGTAACAAACTACCAAAACTGATGTCTTTTCTGAAAAAATTCCATGGGTACTTTCGTCCATGACTGTATATTTGCATAACATATTCCAGATTGCGTATGTGTATGTCTTCCAACATTTCATTACACTGAAGATATTCATACTCTTTAAACTTATTTAGAGCAATTTTTGTCTCTGTGAACTCTCAAAAACAATCTATGTGAATTCAGTTTTATTTGACTTAGATTTGACCAGTGAATGATCTTGCTACTTTTTAAAATTAATTTATGTTTACGATTCATGCTGGTATGCTGATAGTCAATGTAATTCTGAAGGTAAGTTGATTTTTTTTTCTAATTAAGACATCAGTTTTGGTAGTTTATTACACAAGGCACTAAATTCTTACATTTTCTGGGGACAAGTGCCACACCTGCATTTTGTAATAACCAATGTAATATGAAAGAAACGATTACATAATGCAGGAAAATTTATTACATATTGCGTTCAAGAATTTTATTACAAAATTAGTCAAAATGTATTACATTATTACATAATGCGGTGTTCTTACATAATGCAGTGTAACAAGGTGTTTAATGTGGTTTCAGTGCTCGACTTCCTGTCCTGCTTGGTTAGCTTTGTGCTTTTTAGCCTGTACTCTATCACTCTCCTGTTTAGCTTTCTTTTGCTCTTCTGTCCCTTTTCTGTCAGACAGTCCAGCTCTGGTATCCACTACATTTATAAATAAATCACAGAAATTGTCTTCAGCAGGGAAAAATACCAATATCTCTTCTCACTGCTGGACTCTGTTAACCAGTGTGTCTTTGTCAATGACTTTGACTTACCAGAAATCGATCTGGTCCACTTCACCTCATTTAAGGAGCTGAGAATTAGCATCTAGAAATAGCATTTTTTTGGTGCCGATAATCTCGCTTTAAGTTTGGGATTATGATCAGGCAAGGTATGAAACTTTTCAAGATCACTTAGAAAGTCCTCACAGTCCCTTAGATTTATTGAGCAAGATTCAAAAGAGGGTAAAAAAAATATACAGTGTCTCTTTGTGATCAGGCACCATCACAAGGATGAGGCTGACAGCAGCATTAGGTAACCTCCTGTTGGTGTGATTTTAAAGGATGAATGTGGGACCAGATAAAGTATAGGTGTCTGAAGAGCTAAACGCAGACGCTGATGATAAGATTTGAAGGTGACTGAGGTGAAGGAGGGTCACAACAATCTATGCAGAGAGGAAACAGATATAAAGCATGGCAGCAGCTAGATGAGAAGTTAATGAAGGCAGCAGCAAAGTCTGGTTGGTGAATACTTCTAAGAATGAACGTCCTTGATCAGGTGTTTAGCAAAACAAGAGGACGGAGACAGGGTGAAAGAAAAATAAAGTGGGAGAGATAAAATGACTGAGCTCAGTCTTCCTCGGCCTCTGCTGAGCTTCAAGATGAGCACTGATGCTTTTTGGAAAATATCTTTGAGGAAGGAAAACGAAACCCCTTTTTCATCACTGGAACAATGATCTCAGACATTATGTCTTTAAAACTTACCCTGAAGAATTTGAAGCTCCATAGTTGCTTCAATTTTGTAATACTGTGTCTTTGTGGCACACAAAGTCAAACCAAGCCATTTGTGGAGAGAAAGACTGTAATATTCACTCTAAAAGCCTGTCACCTCATGTACAACTATGACCAATACAATAAAAGCCTTTAATGACATTTTCTTTGCTAGGATGATTGAGAGTTTTACAAAACCAGGCTTGCTACTTTTTTTTCACAGTGGAGCCACATTTTACTCAAATAGAAACCCTGCACAGGAGTCGACATTAAAGCTGCAAGCTCTAAGAGTCCTCTCTCATATCACACCATCACTCTTAAGAGATCAAATTTGCCATTCCACAAGCAATTTTTCATCATCTAATCTCTGTATTTCCGTGATCTTTGTGGATTTTTTCCAGGTTAGCTAAAAAGTTACTGTGTTTATACTATTGTTAAGCAGTTGACAGAAAGCTTTAAATCAGATCATAGTTCAGTGACTTCCAACAAAGTCCTCCAAACTCCAAATTACATTTACCCAATCTATTGTAATCATCCCTCTGTTTGATCTCATTTCTTGTGAAGCTTTGATCTTCAAAATGACATTTGCCTTTTAAGAATTATCGATCCTGGGGGGTCTGCTGTGTGATTTCTTTACATGAAGATATCTTTTTTATTCAGAAGCCTCCGGTGACATTGACTGAGAATATTTTTTGCATGTGTCTAATCAATAAATCTGTCAATCTGGCAGTGAAGAGTAAGAGTAAAAGCAACTTTAATACAATATTTGGTTCTTTCATGGATGCAGCTGTAGATATGTTTTATTGAATGACACAATCTGACCCACATCTGTTGCACATATTACATTCTCCCCCCTATCGTAGCTTGACTTCCTGGCAGACCAAATTTGCAAACATGTTTTCATAAACATCTTGCTGATTTTGGTCACAGTCCAGATTCATTTCAGGAAATTGATTTCTTGTGGACAGTATTCCTCTGAGGAGCTGTTGCTTTGATCTGAGGCAGGTATGCGCCGTCATTTATCAGGTGTCTCTGTGAGCGCTCTTCTCCTTTGACTCATTACATGCAGCTTGGCTGGAGAGCAGATACGCTCTTAAACAAATGGCTGCTGTCACACAGGAGGAAGCAGCCTTTAATGAGCCTGTCTTTGCAAGTGGCACGCTCCATGTCGAGCTCCACGGCTCAGACCAGACTTAAGCACTTTTTACACTTTGATTTCTCTTTGCTCAATATTATGGATGAGACAGTACTGCATGAAGACTAAAGGGAAACACTGAATGTAAATGGATCATTCACAGAGCAGCACCCCTGGAGCTGGGAAGGATTGGTTGATTTCCTTAAAGGCTCTACAGCAGATTAAGTGAAATGACAAAAAGATTCTGGAACTAGTTACAAAACAAATACACAGTGTGATGCAGTGGAGCTAAAATACAATTCATCTGACATTTACTTGAGCTGGCTGCAGAGACCACACACCCACCATCAAAGGGCTTTCCTGACTGGACTTAGGCTTGAACACTGTAGCCTCAGCCCCTCCTCTTCATATCAATCTGGATCAACCAAAGTTAATTCAATGAATTCATTAAATTCACCATTCCCAACGCGTCTACTGCCAATGGTGGCCTTTAAGCCCCACTTCAGAAACAAATGGGTGACTTCCCACAGAAAATACATCCATGTATTATATGATTCATGTCGCAAAAAGGCAGCTTTTAAGCCTGCACTTCTTGAGAACAGAGTCACTTTTTACGGATTTAAAGCCTGGCTCCTGCAACAGTATAATACTTTTGTGCTGAGAGATTGACTATTCAGTTACGTATGACACCTTTAAGAATAGAAAACTTCACAACATGCTTTTCTGATCCTCCTCTCAAAACAAGCCAACCGTAGCCTAAACTTAACCTTCTACTCATAAATTCAGATCTTTATTTTATTTCCATAGCTTTACATTAAGGACTTCGTTCATGTCAATATACAGCCTTATAGTATGTTTATAAATTCAGTGTTTTTGGACAAAATTATAGTTAAATAAGCCAAACCTTATTCTCCCCGATATTGTTATCCCTCTACTCTGCCATACAGGGTTTTACATGACTGATTTGTTAAGCAAAGTTCAGTACTAACACCTCTGGATGAATCATGGTAATCAGCACCAATAGGACTGTGGATCATTCTGTATAAAAGTTGCATTTTTTAAAACTCCTCAACTCATATATATGTCTTTTCAGAGAATGAAAGTGAAATGTGGCTCTGATGTAAAGTGACGGTGGGTTTACATTTTTGCTCCATGTTCCAACATGATTCTGATTGTGTGTGCAGGCGTATAAATCAGTGAATAACAAGGGGTTATCATCTCGTTGTGATTGAGGATTTCTTTTGCATTTTATGCTCTCATTATCAGTAAGTCATGAATTTTTTTGGGGCAAAAACTGCATAAATCAGGTGGTTTCAGGCTGATATCTCAGAGACTATTTTTCTAGAGTATTGTTTGAGTGCAGCTTGTAATTTAGGAGAAGGTACAGTAGTCTTATGATGGAGATTGAAGGGCTTTTAGAGCTGACTTTTAACGGTAATACCCAGCACTTTAGGTCACTCTTTGTCCTTACAGCTGACAGCTACAGCGAACGTGTGTAGGTAAAACCTTTTTTCCTCCTCAGGCTTTAATCTCAAACTATTACTGTGTTTTCAGAGTGAAGGTAGATCCATGCATTGTCCATCCGGAACAAAGGCTCCTCTGCACCGCTCTGTAATAAAGTCTTCTTATCTTGAAGCCTTTCAGATGAAGATAAATGGGTCAATTTGAAAAGTAATTAGCAAACCTAAAGCCTCTGCGTGTTTCTTGAATATCTGCCCTTTATCACTGTGTGTGCTGAACCTGCGATTGGCTCTGCTCTGGTTTTGTTCACTACAAAGAGACTCTGTTTGCAGACAATAGAAATGATTGATTTGGAATCCTCTATCCTCTCTGTCCCTGACATTGCTAAAATACCTGATCATTATGATTCCTGAGAGGTAAATTGATGGTATAAAAACGATATTCAGTCATTGACTATATCACACAAAGATTGGGGAGTCAATTAAAGACAGAGTCAAAGAGCCCGACAAAGCCTGTATGAAGTTTTTTTTTAAGCGTCACACTGATAAAATATGTTCCTCTGAGCCTGTATTGTGTGTTTGAAGGCTGTAGACAGATTTATTGCAAAGGAATATCAAAGCCGGCATCCTCACAGAGATAAATACCTCCATCTTTCTTTTTTTCCTCTCAGAGAGATAAGGAGCCAGGCTGATGATCCTGCCTTGTGCATTTCAGACGGTACGTTTGTAGAAGAGGGTTTGAATTTTACTCTCTGGAAAGGCTTTTTAGCCTCTGCTGGTAATAACTTGGACAAAGACCTCAGTAAGTTGTAACACATCGACTATTTGAAGACACTTTAACAGTGCAACGGCCCATTCAAGTTTTTTGAAGGACAGCTGCAGTTTTTTCACTCTGATTGAACACGCGTTTTTACAAATCCAACAACCTCCTTGAGAACAGTATGAAGCTCTCAAGCTACATTTAGTGCTCTTATAATCATGCAACAGACTGCACAAGTGGACACTCATCATCATCTTCATGTCACTTCACGTTGGCGCTGAAGCACAGAGACACAAAACAAAAGATGAAATCCTGCATAGGAGAAAAAATGGTGATGAAAAGTGGACACAAAACATGAACTTTTACTTTGCAGTATAAGCTTTTACATACAGATGGAAACTGCACTAAGCTACAGCTAACAGGCATACTGTGGTCACTATTACAATGTTTTTCTTTTTTGATTTAGATACAGTGCTTAATGAAAATGATTCATGATAGTGCTGAATCCATCAGCTCACTGATTGTCATTCACCAAAATTCTGTGTTGTCATGGCCAAGGGATGACTCACAACGTTGTCTAACGGGATGCACCAATCCGATCCTAGTTTCAATGTCAGTCCAATGCTGATTCAAGAAGTAATCAGAGAGATTCAAGTTTTCTCCGCCAGTGCTTAACAGCTTACTCTGCCATTGGCTCTTGCTTTGTGTGTAAACTTAGAATTAAAAGTAGAGAAATATATAAGGCCAGAGGTGAATTAGTCTTAAAGATAGATTTAAAAATAAGGGGAACATTTTGTTGACCACAAACTCTGACAGGAACTTCTACCTGACATCCTGATTTGAGTGTGCCCCCTGCCAAAAAACAAATTAATAAATGCCAATTTGTACATGAAAGATTAGTACACCCGATTTTTGGTTGTATGGATGGATGTTAAATTAGGGTTGGTACAAGGGACTGTGTTTAGTAGCCTCTTTTACAATTTTTTAAAATGACAATCTAAAGGCTGGGTTATGCTTTATTTACGTACATCAAAATGTCATTCCAGTCATCCTTACTGAGACACTCTATGAACATCTTTATGACGTACGTCCTCATTAATAGCTCACAGCATTTTTTCAAACCAATCAATCAATCAATAGTCAGATCATAACCTGCTCTCTGCGGCCTCTACCCTTTTCAGTGAAAATAAATACTTTCTCTGTAACTTTGAGTTGTGTCTGAACTGAACAGTTTACAAAGTCACCAAATAACCCTTGAAGCAAGCAATTACCTGAGCAATTTTGTGCAACTGATTGCAAATTACCTGAGTGAGCTCTCTAAGGAGCAGAAGTCACAGAACAATCTTGATTGTATCTGCGATTATTTGTAACCCCGGGTGATGATGGAGATGATTAAAGAGTCTGAAATTACAGTCAATTTGCAGTAAGTAGGTGCAGGTAATAATTTCTATTATCATGTATGATCGTAAATCCTCGTTAGACTTGAATAACGGGCAAACGTGACATGTCTGTCAGTTTGAGAAGTTCTCTTTTCTCTTGCCTGCTTCCTCAGTTATATAATGTTTCTAAGATCTATCTTTCATTGGAAATGTTCCAACATTCATGAATAGGTTTGTCAGATCACTTCATCCCCTTCTGACACAGAAAGTTTCCTCCCACTTCTCTTTGCCTGTCAAAGAAAATGTTAAAAATATAGTGCCGTGAGGTTGATTAGCAGCTATTTTTAGATACTCCTGTTCCCCTGCTGATGAAAGCTCGTGACTCGCAGCCTTCATCCTCGTCTTCAAAGTGGCAGGAAAACAAGTCATTTTGTTCAGCACTTTGTCTCACTGTACATTTTAAACTGCAGGAGCCATATAAATCCAGCCATAAATTTAGATGTATGCTTGGTTGTTTATCCCCTGGAGTGGCTCTGCCTGCTGGTGCAGAGCAGCACATAATAGTATTCTCTGTGCTTCTGACTGCCGGACAGACAGCCTCTTAATATCTGCGCGCAGATTGGAGGGCACTTCACTTAGATTAAAAGGCCGTGTTGTTTATGCAGACAGGAAAAACAGTGCTGATGCAAAACACTGCTCTCGTTGAAGTTTGTCCACATTCACAACATCGGAGGAATGGTTTTATCGCTCGCTGAAATCCATTTGATGCTTCACTGGGTGTAATGGGAAAGGCAGCTCCTTCAGTCTCTGTGGACACCTGAGCAACATGCAGCACATCTACACTTCATCACACGGTGAGAGCTTTCAAAGATATGATAACTTTATCTCACTGAGGCAGTCTAAAAATTTTATCCAAGAGAAGCTCAAAAATGATTCACACTTAACTTTTGGTGATGGAATCCTTTTTTTCATGGGAATGTAACCAATTTGTCCTTGAAGATTGAGTCAAGGAAATGAAAACAGCCTTTAAACTTATGAACTGTGCAAATGTCCCAAGGCAAAGCCATAAAGACATAAAGCCTGATACCAATAACCATTCAGTGAAACCACTCTCAGTATCCATATGTCACTCCATCCCCACCTTTATCAGCCCTTGAGCTGCTCTGTACATTTTCTGTACCTATAGATGAATCTGCAAGCAATTTGTGTGAACCACTCTCTTGTGAAGCTACCATTACAACAGTGTTTGTTGAGGCCTGCTGACTGTGAAAACAGAGTAGAGAGATAGATTAAAAATGTCTTACAGCTGCTGATGGAGGCACCTTATTCAGATGATCTGAGCAGTATTTAGACTTAAAATGTTGTAAAGTAAGTAAGACTAAAACTTGATGACATTATGGCTAAAAGAAGAAAAAAATTAACCATTCATCACATATTTTTGATGAAGTCCTGTGTAATATTGGGTTTTTTCTATAATGCTGGAAATGTTAATCAAATTGTAGCTTCATTTAAAGTGACAATCCATCTTCATTTTTTGGAGTCAGGTGAGAGATCCTTGTTAATGATAAGGGTTTTATCTTTTGGAGATGCTAGTCACCTTGAGAAACGGGCTGGCGAATGTGTATGTGAGCGTATTAGCTTGGATTTTAGCACAGAATAATTTCAATGTTGTCCTTTGCCATCAGAAATTCACATTTTTTAACCCCATTTTGAACAATACATATATGCTTTTGCTTTTGTCTTGAAAGAGACAAAAAAAAGAATGCAATCAAACTTTCGGCAAAGGATTTTGACAACTATGGACACAAGGGGACACCTTTATGAGCCAAAGTTCACAAAGGAAGAGGAAGATTCAACAAACTCGAAAACAGACCTTTGAGAGTCCGTGTCTCAAGGATCAAAGCCAGACATGGCAGCTGCTCTGCTGTTCATTCTAGAAATTTCTGTATTCTGTCCCTTTGAAGGACAAAAAAAAACAGTGGTTGTTTTCACGGCCACTATCAGCTACACTTGGTGCGAATTTATTTGTCCGTGCCAACCACTTCACCTTGGACTTCTTAAAAATTGAACGTTGAGAACATAAAATTATAAATAAAAGGAAAAACTTTATGCTTTTGTTGTGCTAAATATCAGCACTGATGTGATTCGGTTGCAGATAATCACACCAGTGCTCCCTCTCGTGTGATGCTTTTATGCAACAATTCTACAAGTGCATTTTACTTGCGAACAGTAATAAGCAAGAAGAGATTATAATATGACTTTTTATTAAATCATATATGGCTCTGCCAACACAAATTCATCTGCATCTAGAAGGGAGACAAGGCTGTTGCCAGGCAACACATTTCCTACACACATGCTAACCCATGTAACAGTAATTAGCAGTTTTAAGAATGCATCTTCAGCAGAGTGATAATAAGAATAATACACTTTATTTAAAAGCGCCTTTCAGGACACCCAGGGTCGCCGCACAAAGGATAAAATCTGAACAATAAAATACAAGTAGAATTTAAAAACTAACAACATACAAGCAATAGGGTGGGGGACCATGTGAAGCAGTTAAAGACAGTAAGCAGTTCTAAACAGATGAGTTTGGAGTTTGGAGTTGAAGATGGGGAGGGTGGCAGAGTTACATTGGTCCGGTGGCAATGAGTTCTATAATGTCTGTAAATAGTGCCAGTGTTGTTTGAATCTATATCAGTCCTTATGGATTGTCTCTTGTCCAATCAAATTAGTTGGTTGGGGGTAACTGTCATATAAATGCACATTAGCAGCTTAGTCAGACTGAGATCAGACGGAGCAAAGCTGGATTGATGTATATAAATTCTGTGATTGCTTTGGGACTGTGGTTGGATTCGGCAGAACTCAGCAGGTTTGGGTACACCTCAGCTTTCAGCATGAGCAAACTTTGCCTGGCAGAGGAAGCAGATGACCATGATAAGCGAGGTCACTGGGCTCCAACACAACAAACAAACAACCACAGGGGCACATACATACTTACATAAAACATAAAAGAGCCACAGCATCCATGCATCCTGTTTAACTATACAAGCCATATTCCCATTTCGCATCTATTGCATTATCTCCCTTTAAGCTGTAACTGACACCAGTGTTTACTGCACATACATCACTCAAAGAAAGGTCTCCTATTTTATGGTTAAGTTATCCAAAGAGAACTGCAACATTTTTTCTTTGGCACCACCTGATGGTAAAATCCACTGCTTGTTTAACCTGCTGTGAGAAATAAAACAAGACTTTGACAGAATTCTGAAATTCAATATGAACAACAGCTCACCTGTAACCACAATGGGACTTTCCATTTCAGTAGCAGCCTACTCTAATGCTATATAGCATGTCTGTATCTCAGTCATAAATTGTGATGCATGCACTGACTCTTTAAAGTGTAACCTTATCATAAATTAAATCAAACTAAACATACATGCAGTCTTGTTCAGCTAAGGTTTCATCAACACGGTTAATAAGAGCAGCTCTTCTCTCCAGGGCGCTGCTCTCTGATATTAATGAGGTCTCAGTTAATCTAAGAAGCTCCGGTGACACAGAGTGAGTTTATTTCTCTCTATAATGATGTGAGAGCAGACGAGTGACAGTTCAGACTCTGTTTTTAATCCTCCTCTCTCTGATTGGCTGCACTGAGAATATGAAAAGACTTATCAGTGTGTAATGAATTCAAATCCTTTCCTCTTGTTTGCTTATTTCTACAGTTCTGTCATTGATGCTCATTTAGGCCTCAGCCATGGAGATGGGCGCAGGTCTGTCAGTGTCAGACTCCTCCTTTGATGTCACGTCAGTTGCTGAATGTGTATAAATCAAATGCGTAAAACTTCATCCTGATGTACAGTCGTGAGTCTTTAACTATTTCACAATCAAAGATTTAAATTGTTGTGCTCATGTGTTGTAAAATATATTGTTTTCATGAGGATAAGCAGGTTGGATGTGGAAACACACTCAGTCCCATGAAGTATTCATGTACCAGTTTTCCTCAGTTAAACGTCTCACCAGAGACTCAGTATCAACATCACTGCTTTCTGCAGGCCCCATCAATCGAGTGAAATAAACACCACTTTAAGTATCTTTAGGGCAATCGCTCTTCTTCATAGGCAATGAGATTACACGCATCTGTATTGACTTGGTGTTATTCACTATGTAAGTGATCTTTTTTAATAGGATTAAGGCATGTTGTGTGTGAAGCAGTGCTCTTAATGTGTGAGCAGCTCTGAGTCCACTGAGTTTCCACCTCTGGCTCAGAAGCTAAATCTGTCCACTCATGACTACCTGAGCTCTGTGAGCAGCTCAGCAGAGCCAGTCTGTCGACCCAATCAGACTCTGCTAATTAACTTTCAGCACCATGCAGAGTCATTTTATTATGTGTGTATTTCCCCTTCATCATATTTCTTCTGCTGTGTTTCAGCACTGCAGTCTCTGGATGATTGAAAACTGAATTATGTTTGTAGATGATGCACCTTCAGCTATCAGATGAATCTAATTTTGCTCTCAGCAACAACACTGATTGGAAAAACACTGAGCAAGACTGTGTTACAGCACTGATATAAAATACAAATGATTGTGCAAATTTTGTTTTGATATTCATATCAAATAATAAATTGAAGTTTTACTTTATTTCAAATACTATGCTGTTTGTTAATCCTGAAAGAAAGTCGTGATCCTATCTGTATCAAGGAGCCCAGTTTGAGTATGCTAGATAATTAAGTATGACATCGACAAGTCAATGTTGACCGAAAGCACAATATATATGTTCCGATTTTAAAAAAATCTCATGTTCACTGAATTTGAGTATTCAAAGCAGCAAAACTAAGCACTTAAAAGAGAAACATGCCTAGTTTACATGAATATTGTACCTAAGATACTAAGAATTTACACCAAAATTTACACCAAAAACACAAATTTATAAGATAAAAAGGCAAAAGTTTTCACATTTTTTCATAAAAATGTTGACCTTTTATCTCATAATTTTGACTTCTCATCTCAAAATTATGACTTTTTATATTGTTATGTGGGATAAAAATTTCTCAACAAAGCCAAGTTTTCACTTTTTGAACTAGCGGAAATGGCATCCATATATTGGTCCTCATTTTGGGTAAAAAATTTCATTTCATGTCCACAATAGGCCTTTTTATGATTACTGAGTAATGTAGGAATTTAAATATCATCTCCATTACCAGGACAAATAGCTGCTAAAACTGAGTATTCTTCCATGTGCTGGACTGTTCAGTTCAGACACAGAACCACATGATCCAGTAGAAGCTGGTTCTATGTTCTCTCAGAGCTGTGGGATGTTGTGACAGAGCATCCTGACCGCTGGTCAAGCAGCCTGGTCTGATGACTTAATTAAGGTCACAGGCAGAGAGACAGCTCCCCTTTCCTCAGGCTTATTTGCATATCTCTTTGTTCAATATGTTGATTTAGTCATTGATTTACAGTTAATCAGCTTGACATTGTTACACCTACGATAACGTGGTGATAAACTGTTCTCAATTAGGTTCCCATGAGATTCAGTTTAATCATTTTTTTGATACAGTTCGAAAAAAATATCTACTGTGAGACTGTTTTCAACCAAAACATCATTCAAAATATTTTACACACCCAGCACCCTCCATTTCTTGTGTGGAGCTTATTTGTGCAGCACTGAGAGAAAGGTGATAGCTGACAGCGTGAAGTAATCTGCTCTATTGATCATCCTGTCAGGGAGTGTCTTCAGTAACTGCAAAAGCAAACAACATTAACCCTTTCCTTGGAGGCTCAGAAAACAGACATACAAAGCATCATGGATACACCGATGACACCCAAACATTGGAGCATTAAAAATATTCAGTTTCCTCTGACTTCACACTCTGTGTGGGAGAGTTTGGGTTGGTCCTGCAGCGTGCTTTTACCTGTAAGAAGAGCAGTGAGCTGCAGGGATCATTTACTGACACTGGCGTCTCCGGTATGGGAGATCAGAGGGTGAATCCCGAGGGGGTGTTGGTGCAGACGCGCGCTCTGGTATTGAGGATCTGTATTACGTTGCCTCGTCGAGCCCCTCTTCCATCACACTCAAAGAACCAGAGCCGGTTGTTACCCATAAGCCCATGCGTCATTGAATATTTATCATCTGTCTGATTTGAGGGGCAGAGATTCCTTGGATGCAGCAGTGGCAGCCCACCTTCCCCCCTCCCTCCCCGAGGCCTGCAACTCAACACCCTGTAATAGAAGCCTGAAAATGTGGCTGTCATTTTCTGCCTGTAGGACATGGTTAATTAATTACATGTTTGCCTTTCCACTTCAAACTCTGTGAGTGAACATCTCCACATGATTTCACAAGCTTACTCCAGCTCTGTCTGAGCAGGACAGACGTACAGTTTGTGTTTCTCTGAGAGAATATGAAATGACACAGCAGTCTGAATGTTTCCTGTGATCGTCCACTCACTCACTGTATCTCTCTCTCTCTCTCTCTCTCTCTCTCTCTCTCTCTCTCTCTCTCTCTCCCTCTGTAACTTCACTGATGTAGAAACATCAGTCAGATAATGGAAGATTAAAGGAAGATTATCAATTCAGGTCAGAACAAACAAACTAATTATAAAATCAAGATGCGAGCAGCTCTGTATGGTTCCCATAGTTCTTTGAGCTTCGAGCTGTAGTTGTATCAAGGCTAAAGACTCTTCCTCACGCTCAGAGATATTTATTTCATTTATATCCTGATATTTCACTGCAATGCAGAGCATTTATTTTGGGCATTTTTCTTATAGAGACCAAAATCTGAGGCTGCAACATAATGAAGGGGCATTTGCAAAATATAGCTTGGGAAAAAGATATTGGAGTCAGTAAAAGTTATGAAGTGATGTGGTAATCTACCTTTTTCCAAAATTTGACGGACAGACTCTGCTTTTTTCATGGATTACTGTGAATTTGTTATGACTGTAATGGTTGAATGTGAAAATCTTGCCTTGAAAGCTAAAATCAAAACAATATACAGACTTAGTAGATTCAGCCAGACTCCTCTAATGTGTATGTCTCAGATTTTATTGAGACCACTCAAACAATTGCATGCCCGGTGTGTTGGGCGTAAATTCAACTCAGAGTCATCTCTAAAATCTTGTCTGAAAACCCACGATCCCTGTTTTGCACTAACACGGAGTACTTATTTAAATGTCAGGATAATTCAGCCTCTCCAGGGATTTTTTTTGTTGAGCATCTTGTTTTCAGATTTCCCAGCATGACAACAAGGGAGGCATTAAACAACAGTGTGTCTCTGTGCAGCAGCTGCATGCTTTAGTTGTAGCTCACTGTTAGCACCGCCTGTGTTTGATGTTCTTCCTCTCCTCATCGTTCTCTGCGTTTCGGTTAGAGTTGCTCCGGTGTGGAGCAGATCGATTTTCTGCAACAGGAACATTAGTGATTCTCGAGCCAAGGGTATTAAACTCAAATCATTGTGTTCTATTGTTTGGCATGTCATATTGATTATCTCCTGGGTTTCACTGCACAGAGTGAAATATTGTCGCCTCAACAGTCTTGCACACAAAGAATCAGATCCAGCAGAAAACAAATAACTAGTGCAAAGTGATACGAAAAGTGTGTTTGGATTTGACCTTTTATCACAGGTTTGAGTGTGAAAGGAAAGCGTGTGTGTGAAGGTTTATAGGTAAGCTGTGTTCAGATGTTATGAATAGGAATGTAGTCTTCTCATTTGCTGCTGCCTCGAGGCTGCCCTGTAGTCAGATTTGCAGTTGGAGGAACAAAATGACAGCAACATCCCGGCAGCATGTTAATACAGCAACATTTGCAGTCACATAATGGCTTCACAAAAGAAATTAAACTTTAACAGTTCAATTATTGATCAGCAGGATCAATTCCTTCAACGTTTCATTGTACCTGTTGGAGTTCAGTCCCTGAGGGACGTGGCAGCATAGTCTTCCCAGTGGACAGCTCTGCTATTCACTGTGACGCACCGTGCATGATAATGATGATGAAACCCAGTTCAGCTAAAATCAATATTCTGATCCATGAGTCACTTCTTCTGTTCTGTCGCTTCAATTAGACACAGCAGAGAGAAAACATCCTCTTCTGAGCCACAGTCGGTTCCACTGAGAACAAAGATTCTTCCACATATCAAGTCGTTGCATCATCACAGTGACTGTGGTGAAACTGACCTGTCTTTCAAATTGCGCATTTTGGATGAAAACACCTTAACATTTTAAATTGTATAATTGCAGGTCTTCTGGAAAATACTGTTAATTATCTAGCGAGAGTGACGCCCCCTAATTATGCAGCTTTTATTGCAGCAAACAGCACTTCAGTCTGTATTGTTTTTCATGAATTTTAAATGTGGGCCTGCCAATATGCAGTGAACCTTCTGGGAGAAAAGATAAGCACAGACGCTCTGCTGCTATGGAGCAGAATTATTATTTAGCAGACAATAAAACAAACTTTTTAGACGATGCTGATAGAGATTGCTGTTTGTTTCTTTGCCGTGGCTCTATCCATTTAATGTGCTTTGTCTCTCTATCAGTGTGACATTTACTGTGTGGCCCTCATTAAATGTGTCACTCCGAGACATTGTATCTGTGATTGATGAATTTTGAAACAATAAATGTATGAATATTTTACCCTGAATGTAACAGCACGAACATGTTTGATAGTCCCACCGAGTCATGTTAGCCAGATCAGGGCTACGGGGGAGTGCGGTGCAGAAAATATGGTTATTTTCCCTCAATACAAATGTACCACTAAGCCTTGCTTTGTTACAGCTTGTTGAATTCTGTATTAAAGAACACAAAACCTATTATTCTGTTTTCCAAGGCTCAGTTATTCATCCAGGTCTCCTGTTGTGCCCTAAATAAAAAGCCTGCAGCAGCTCGCCAGCATCCTACTTTTCAAGCACCGTGGGGTCTCTCTCAAAGCTAATGGTCACACCGGGCCCTGTCAGCCCTCTCCTTTGTACGCGGTCTGCTCCACTCTCACCCCTGCTGGCCTGCACCTTACTGAAAATGTCAAAGAATATTGATCTGGAAGGGAATCACAAAGTCTTCACTGAGATATCTGCCTTTGTACTAATACATTAAAGAAAAAGACCTGACCTTCAAACAGCGAGGCATTATCAATATTTCATCAGTAATTTTAAATTTCCTGTTAAATTCTCTGTTTGTCTTTTGTAAAAGATACCAGAAGGCCTATCAAGCTGCCAGCTGAAGAGTCTCAGTGGTACAGTAAGTGCAGGAACGCTGCCAGGTTGCAGGCAAGTGTTATAAATGCTACTGCTTTGATGAACCTGACTTCTTTTCAGGAACAAGCTTTTGAAGCAGCATAAATATCCCTAAGAGCCTTTTAGATTCTTTACACGGGTGATAAACACTGCAAGGGGAGCAGCAGACATTTTCTTCAAAGTAAGATGACATTAGATGGGAAAACAAGATGTTGATACACTGCCTGGCCCAAAAAAAAAAAAGTTGTCGCCTGGATTTAACTAAGCAAATAGGCACAAGACTCCTATTGGAAAATTATTACATGGCCTGCAACAAGTTATTTAACCCCAGCTGATGCAATGAGTAACTTTTTATTTCATGAGCAACCAGGGCGAAAGACACATCCTGCGGTCGTAGAAAAGACGTTACTCTGTTGAAGAAAGGGTCAAATAAAGCAGAGAAAACATCAAAGGAGATTGCAGAAACTACCAAAATTCTGACGGAAGAGGAATGGAAGTGGTCTGATGTACCCTGTTCCAGAGTGATGGGCGCATCAGGGTAAGACGAGAGGCAAGTGTAGTGATGCATCCATCATGCCCAGTGCCTACTGTACAAGCCTGTGGGGGCAGTGCTATGATCTGAGGTTGCTGCAGTTGCTCAGGTCTAGGTTCAGCAACATTATGGCTCAAAGAATGAGGTCAGCTGACTACCTGAATAAACTGAGTGACCAGGTTATTCCATCAATGGATTTTTTCTTCCCCAATGGCACAGGCATATCCCATGATGACAATGGTAGGATTCATCAGGCTCAAATTGTGAAAGAGTTGTTCAGGGAGCATGAGACATTTTTTTCACATGTAGATTGGTCACTACAGAGTCCAGACCTTAACTCCATTGAGAATCTTTGGGATGTGCTGGAGAAGACTCTGTGCAATGGTCAGACTCTCCCACCAATAATACAAGATCTTGGTGAAAAATTAATGCAACACTGGATGGAGATAAATCTTGTGACATTTCAGAAGCTTATCTGAACATTGCTACAGTGAACGTGTGCTGTAATCAAAGTTCGAGGTGGCCCAATGAAATGTTACAGTGTGTGACCTTTTTTTCTGGTGGTGACTTTTTTTGTCCTGGCAGGGTTTTTTTTTCTTGTCATGCTTCAACAGCTTAAAACTGAAATCTGATTGCATACTGAAAGCTCTCTGCCCCAACATACAAAAAAGGGGGCACATATGATAAAGTGTACCATCGTTTGTCCACATCAAACAAAAGAAAAACACTTATCAGAAGCGTACTGACTGCGAGTTGTTGCGCTGAATCAATGTGGCTTGATGCCCGGTGTCTTGTGTGCTGCATGGCTGATATCTAATTGTTTCTGCAGAAAACTCATTAGGAGTCAGTTGACTGGAAACTCTCACAGGAGAATCTTTGCAGTCATCTGATAACCTCAACGTTCCCTTTCAGAGGAGTTTACTCCAAATCCTCTTTCAGAGACACTGAGAACAAAAAGCCTCTGATTTCCCCAAGGTGTAATGATATTAGTATACCTGATAAAATTGTAAGAAGTCACATTCAAAATACTCTGAGAATAGTCTCAACTGTTTGATAACAGCGTTGTATGTCCTGATATCTGGATGACTTTCCCCTAAACACTCATAATGACAGATTTGTGATCGAAACATTAGCAGTTCCTGTTTCACAAGTGCAGATAAGTGTTGAATGTTGTGCCTAGAATCCAAATTTACTATCTTTGTGTATAATTTACATATATTTGTAATCATTGAAATGAAGGGACTCATGGCTCTAGGCTCTCCGATGCCTCATCATGTTTCTCCCTCACTCATTGATGTGAGTTTGAGCCCTCTTTGCCCTCTGCCTGTACTTGTGCACGTCCCGCCCCCTCTCCTCTCGCCCTCCTCGCTCAGGGGAGCACTTCTCTGTAACGCTAGCTGCATCCGCTGCATCTTCATCCCTCATTATTTCACCCCTCAAAGACCTTTGCTGGAAATAGGAGATGTTCCAATCTGAAGGAAAGGTTTAACTCTTTGTTGTGTCACACTGTGAGCTGTTTGGTCAAATTTTCTGTCGAGACCCACTCCAGTAAACTCGCCTGATGTTCATCAAAGGGAAGCACATCCTTTAGGAGGGGGATATTTTGTTTTGCATTAAACATCCTTAACGAAATTAGCCTGTCTCCGTCAAGTGAGATACTTAGATCTCTGTGTTTTAGGCAATTGCGTTGAGATCATTAAAAGTGAAATCAATAACTTAAACAAAACACAAAATACCATGTGACTTCATGAATGTGCAAGATATACAGCTCTGGAAAAAATTAAGAGACCACTACAAATTTTTCAGTGAATTTTTTTTCTCTTTTTTCTTTTTCTCTGATTCTACTATTTATAGGCCTTTGTTTTGAGTATAATGAACATTTTTGTTTTATTATATAAACTACTGACAACATTACTCCCAAATACCAAATGTTGTCATTTAGAGCATTTATGTGCAGAAAATGAAAAAAATGTTTTAAATACCAAAAAAAGCCCACTGTTTTCAGATTTCAAATAATGCAAAAAAACAAGTTCATTTTTATTTTTTTATTACTAATGTTTTAACTTTGGAAGTATCCAGAGATCAATATTTGGTAGAATAAATCAGATTTGCAATAATATCTCTCATGTGTCGCTCATGTTCTCCACCAGTCTTTCACAGAGGCGAGTGATGACTACAGAAATGGTTTTCATACATTTCCTCATTAAATAAGATTTGTTTCAGGGGATCACCTCATCAGTACCTTACTAGGTAGAAACAGGTGTGTTTATGTTTGAATTCAACAAACACTGCAATGGAATGACAGTCATATGTAGAGATGCTGATTTCTGAAAATTTGCAGTGGTCTCTTACTTTTTTCCAGAGCTGTATTTGGGAGGAACATACTGAGAATCATATGTTGCCTGTGTTGCACTTCCTGTGGCTTCAGTTATCACAATTTTTGCATCCACTTTCAGACACCTTTCATAAATCAGGTCAAAACATATATATATTTTTTAATGTTACTATAGTTCTTAAACTGACAGAGAATCAGGTCCTTCTTGTTATACTCAAAAATTGATGTAACCAGAGTGTGGAAAGCGTTAAATAAAACCCCACATCAAGTCCTGTCTAAGTCTTAAGAAATCAATAGCAGACAGAACAAGTAGCTTTGCTAACATCTGATTAAATGAATCGGTCTGATTGCACCACTAACAGCTAAAGCTCAATAGCCCGGCTGATGGTTTCTCCCCCTACTTTACTGCTCGATCTGTTTCTCTCTTTGAAACACTCTGCTTGTCTGTCCCCAGAGGCTCTCCCTCTGCTACATTATGATTGATCGTTGTTTCTATTTCATTCAGGCGTCAGGCTGTTGAACAGGTAAATGAATTACGGTTGGGTTTGTCTTTTCTATATGCAGTGTACAAATGATCTCAGTTTGACTGACGTTTAATACCCCAGTGTCATTTTATCCAACTGCCAACAATTACTTGAATGATGATATAAAAAAGCTCATTGCAGTTTGAATCTATGTGACATGTAATGCAACTAATAAACAAGAAAATAGAAATGGATGTCTATATTCTTGTGAGACACACATTATTCTGTCTTTTTTTTTTATGTTCCTCAATGTATTGAGGCCTGTCGCTAGGTGTTTTTGGCTCCACAAACTCAAATAAAATCCAGTGGAAAATGTTGGGTTAATAACACGTAGATTTTTCTCCCTGTGATACGTATCACAGGGCTCAAATTGTATTTTACTACGACTGGATTCAGCTGTGTTTTCACCGTATTTCAGCTCATTCTCGGCTAAATGCCAAAGAAATCCATCAAATGATTGCGCTGTGAGGGAAAATCTATAGTCGCTTTAAATAAATGATGGCGTTTAGTGGGGGGTGTTTTCAATAAATGTTGAGTGTGATTTGGGGATTACTTCTAATCTATTCTGACATGGTGCAACTTGCTGTCAGTGCTTTCAAACTCATTTTAATCCAAGCTGAGTCTAAATGTAGAAAATGCTTCTTTTATTTACATGACATTTATAAGTCAACAGTTTTTGTTGAATACAAAGTTAATTTCTTGTACACAATTAAAAATGATTCAATTAACCAGTTATATCTGTACAGCTACTGTAGTAAACCCAGAAGAAGTCATAAATCCTCTGCAAAACTGCACTGTTGTGTCACCGTCTTGTGTTCAGAAAGAAACTTGCAGTCTGTGGGAGGAAAGTCAGGCAGTAAAGACTGCAGTCATTATTAATTGTCAGGGTTGATCCTGCAGAGTGATCAATCTGCTGTTAAAGTTGGATTAGTGGGAGGCTGGTAATGGAGTCAGCAGACTGACTTCAACAGTGACTCTGCAGCCTGACTCACATAATGATGAGCAACTGCTGCACAGACTGCAGAGCTAAACCCAACTCACTGGAGCTAAAAGGATAGACACTGATTATGAAACTTTCCGTATTATACTGCATCTGTACCATGAGAGCTTTGAATTATCTTCTTATCTTTGTACGCTGCTGTTTTTGTCATTTGATACATAAAGCTGTGTTCACATATCTACCCAAGTACAGAAATTTCAGGGATAAACTGCATATTCAGTTTGACATATGCAGACAAGTTTGCTGAATCTAGAATAGCTAAGATAGATTGTTGGTAGGAATAAATCCGTACCCTTTTCTGCCTTATAAGTAAATCAGGAGACAAGCCCTTGGGTCAGTGGCAAATTTACCTGAAAGTGAACCCTGAAAATGCGCAGGCTCAGTGAACTGTAGTGTTGGTTGTGGGAAATAACAACCCATTAAAGTGTTAATGTTACACCTACCAACTATGAAAGACATGGAATGTTAGTGACTGGTTCAAGAACGAAATTTTTTGATTCCCGCTGAGGTTGAAAAGATTCAAGCTATAACGGACATGTGTGAACAAGCAACTCACAAACAAACCATGACAGTTCAGAACAACTTATGTGAGATGTCCCAGGTTCACCTCCCCAAAATATATAACTTGACTCCATAGCCACCCTTGACATAAAATGAAAAAAAAAAAAAACCTAACTGAATAAACCAAGATTTGTTTTTTCATCTTTACAATACACCCACAACTGTAGCACAAGCAAACAGGGAATGAGTTGCAACGTTTGGGCATGAGAGAGAAGGCTCCACCTGGGGTCAGGCTTTTATGCCCTGCAAGCAACAAGCCCAGGTGCTCCAGATCGGGCCCTCCTTCAGAACTCGGGGGGACACAATATATTAGTGGTGGGCAGTGGCACTGACCGTCACACGCTGGATGATTCCATGAGGCGGCTGGATCACACGGCTAGTATGCACCATCTGGTTGATGACACTTTCCAGGGCAACTTCTCTCATTGGTTTTTGCGGGTGTTCTGTCAGAGGCAGTCCAACCTGAAATCATAATATCAAACATGCTGAATATCCACAATACGAGATCGGGAAAGCTCCAACATGGTCAGGAGCAACACAGTAGTTATTTTTGCACCATAGACCTAAGTATTATTTGGACAAATTAGTTATGACGAGCCCCAAGTCAAATCATGCCCCTGATCATTCCAGAAGACGGGGGGGGGTCAGGTGATGTTAAAAAAAGAGCGGAAACTCTGTGGGTGAATGATAAGTCACACAACGCAAGACCTCAGATTTAAGTCCAGTGCTGAACCAAAAAAAAAAAATGTTTTGAAAATGAAACATTAGCTGCAGGACATGAGTTATGATATTTGAAAGGGTGCTGAGAGAATGCAAAATGGATGACAGCAGTAAACAACAGGTGGAACAAAGACCATGGCACCAGAGTGACTTAGGAAATCAATTCTTGCTACTTGCAGTTAGCAACTTGGGAGATTTACAGCACAGATTAGTTGGATTTTTTAGGCTCTGGCAGCCAGATAACCTGTATGTGTGGAATGCACATGTAAAAATGAAAGACCTTCACTCTTTGTAAAAGTCTTTCATGCAGAGTATTAATACCTCCAGCCCTCGTCTCGTAACCAACCTCAGCGTCTCGCCTGGGAGCAAAATTGGATGGTGCAACACAGCTGTGTTTCCCTGAAATTTTGGACTCCCCAGTTTTTCATTATTTCAAAGGTCAGTGCTGCCAAGATACTCTGCAAATGGATAACAGCACGATTAAGGATGTTAAAATTAACCAAAGTGGAACTCTGAAAAGTTCTACTCTGGTTGTGCTTATGCTTTTTAGCACGTGTTACAGTGAAATGGTAGTTTTTTTGTTTTTTGCCATGAATTTTTTCTGTGACTGATTGATGGAACATGCAGAGAAAAAGAGTGATATTGATTAATGCTACTTAGAAAAAGATGAAATAAACTTTTTTTCTGTTTGAACACAGAATGGTCAAACCCTGATCTCAGTCTAAGACGTCGTTCAGGTCACACACATGTGTCCTCACAGATTAGCTCAGTGTTGAGGAATACAGAAGCCGTGGTTGCATTAACAGGTGGTCCTCTCACTCTGGTCTGAGCTAAAGTTAGCTGTTTGGACCGCTCCAGTTGGCTACTGGGCTTAGTTCCGCTAGGCTCAGGGTTAGCGTACCAGAGTGCCTTAATTACACTTGGCTCCCGCTCCCACAACAGGATTAGATGATTTGTGGCCATGAGGCCGCTATAATTGCCTCTGATTACCAGTCACCAGTGCGGTGTAGAGAAAGGTCAGCTGGTCTGCAGCTCAGACACCCTTTGGGCCCATAATCCCTCAGTGCTCCAGTGTCTGCTCCCTCCACACCTCTGAGCTCGAGGATGACCTGGATCATCTCTTTTGTCTGTTTTTGTCTGGATCCTAATTGATACTATTTTCCTGTTGCTGTTCAGTGAATAGAGAATAGAAAACAAAGAAAAATTGCTGCTGATGATGTTGAAGCTTTACCTTTGAGTATGTGCTCTTTGCTTGGGGTTGCTCATTATCTCTGGCTGAAAATATGTGACCTTGTTTGGTACCAGGAGAAATGCACTGCATGATGCATTGTCTGAAAGAAATTGCTCTTCTCTCATTCTTGCCTTCGAAAATTCCCTCAAGCCTCCTGGATGTTTTCCTCCCTAATGGAAAGATTTCTCCTCTTTTTTAATCCCAGCTTTTGTTTGCCGCCGAAAAGACGTGGCTTGTACGGATTTAATTAGCTGTATTATGTGTGAAGACACAGACATCTTTCTTCTGAGGTGAAAATTCTCTAGCTAGTCCTCTCGTGTGAAAGTCCAATGTGCTGTAAGACTGTAGGTGCACAGAGGGTTGATTCAGTGCAAGTGTGGGGCAAAGGGATAATTTGTTAAAATTTCTGCTTTACCTGTGTGCAGTTTGTGAGATTCTTCAGCTGGAGATCAAGAGAGGCATAAGTTGTGCTATGATGCATTTTCTTGGGAGCACAATACAGAAACTAAGCACTGTTCAAATGAATGCGTTACATATGTTTCTCTGTTTTTTGATCTTACCTTGAAGGTTTTTATAAAGCTGAATTACAGTGGGCTAATTACACTCTGGAAGATTTCTACAGTGTTAATCCATCTTAATCACAGCCAGCGGTGCTGCAGATCAGCGTTAACTGGATATGGATGAGCTTCAAAATGCAAATTGTGACTCCAGACACAATCTCAACGATTCTCATGAAGAATATCTTAAAGCTGTTCTCTCTGATTTTTTCTTTTTTTCTTTTTTTTAATCTCTCAACGCCATACCACAATGGAAACAAGGGAGTCAGACATAAAAGTGTTTTCTGTCGCCCAAAAGGGGAAATAAGTGTTCCTACCACAGACAAGACCCTATTTGACCCATATTTGTCCATTAGCTGTGTATTTTTAAAAGATGCTGCCAGCTTTATAAATAAATACTCGGCTGCACATGAAAAAGTCACACCTGCAAAATTACTCATTACCACTGGGACCACTATAAAGGACGTACAATTGTGGATTAGGTCAGGTTAAAAATTTTTTAAAAAAGGATATTTACTTGAATTAAGTCATAAATTCACAAGAAAAAAATTGTACATTTACAAGAACAATCTTGTCTATTTTTGAAAATAAATTCTGAGATTTATGAGAAGGATTTCAGAAGAGCAGCAGTCACCTACACCTGCATGTTGTGAAGATGTGCTTTCGTAAAGGTTTAACAAATAAATTAATTTTTTAGGCACATCAGCACCACATTGTCATAAGTATTAGGACCCTGAAAAGATCTTGCAAGATACTGAACGCTCTCATTTCACCCTCTTCACAGATGACTGCCCTTCTGATTTGATTCAAGAATTAAATCTCCCAAATTTATGAATTTATTCTAGTAAATTTCAGGATTTATTTGTGCAAATCTATGACTTTATTCTTATGATTTACAAAATAATCTTTTTGTAAATTTATGAGATAAATGTACTCTCTTTTTTTGAGTCTGGCCCTAATCCTTCATAGCAAAAATGGAGCAGGGAGCTTGTGTGTTCTTTATTTTTTTTAATGAAGCTGTCAAAAAAAATTAAAAAAACCTATTAAGTCAAAATATCTCACCCAGCTGGAGAAACTTGTGGTAAAAAACAGAAAACATTGATCACATTTATTTAGAAACTAAAATAAGCTTAAGCTACGTGACTGTCATGCCGTCATGAGACTGTGTCGAACGAATGCATAGAGGTTTTCCGTCTCACTGAGGCCAGACGGGTGAATTTGAGCCCATGTGAAAGAGTCATTGAGGACATAAAGGTTGAGAACCACTGCTCTGATGTAGCCTCAGTATATTTTCACTTAACACTGTTTTTGCAGTGCAGTCAAAGGCATTTGGAAAGTGTCCTTCAGTCTCACAGAGCATCAACACAAAGCCTTTTGACTCCGTGATGAATTCTTCGTCCCTTGTGAAACCACTCAGCTACCTCTGGATGGAGGACTGTGAGCAGGGCTTATAAAAGATTTATGTGACAAGTGCCATTTTAGAAAGTGTCAGCCGAGTATCACAACATGTGTGTTATTGTTCATTGTTGGGTGCAGCCGGCCCTCCTCCTCAGGTCGGTGACTCCTCATATAAAGGATGATGAGAATGACCCAGTGTGACTGTTTGTTCTCCAATTTGTTCTGCAGTTTCTCTGGAACCTGAAAGGTGCCTTTGGCTTGAGGCGGCGCTCTCTCTGAAGTGACTGAATCGCTTAACTGGGTGAGAAATGAAGATTTATCTGTACATCTGTGCTGCGCTCGCTGTTCTCGGTTAGAGTGTGTCTGAACTTCTCACTGCACACAAAGGACACCAAGTGTAGACAGATCTCAGAGAGAGAGTAAGATCTCATAAAGATTTTTTTATAGCTTTGTAGCTTTCGGTTCCAGTTTAAAATAGTGACTCAACTTCTTCTGTGCTTTTTGGACTTTTTTTATTTATTCAAGCTAAGCCCCTCACTATCGCCTGAACTGCCACTCCACCTTCATTTCCTGCCAGGCCTCAGCCCGTGCTCTCCCTCAGCTGACCTCTCACACACTGAACCCCATGAATGGACAATAGTGCCCTTCAGCAGGGCCCCATGACCACAGCAAAGCCTGCAGCTGGAGCACAGAGTGAGGCTGCCCCGGCCCGAGGGTACGCCAACAGCTGAGAGAGATCACTGAGCAGCAGAGGGGATTTTTTTCCAGAATGCACGGGGAATCACAGATGTGAGGGATGAAGAGTGGTCTCGACACCATGCCAAAGGATCAAGGGCTGGAGCTGTTTATTAGATGCAGAGCAGAGACTGCCTTTAACAGGTGCTAAGGGGCTGCATGGCAGATCTGGGGTTGGACAGCATGAGGATGAACCTTTACAAAGCCCCGGGCTGTTTCTTTTATCAGACAAAGGAAGCTGGGGATTAGAGCACTCACAACAAACTCTATGAAGTATCTTCCCGAGAGATAAAAGTTTTTTGATTTTACAAAGATCAAAATTAAAAGTTAACTTTTAACTCATCATGTGAGTTGAGTCAAATACTACTCTAGTTTTAGGAAACTTAATTTTGTATTTTGTATTCATTGCTTCAAATCTTTGTTTATAATTCAAAAAGTTATAATTTTTTATAAGATACTCAGATGAATTCTTCAGAAAGGCCTGATGCTGAATTTCCCGTTCACATTGAAGATGTTAAAATATTTTAGCTTCATAACTTGAGTTATTATCTGCTAAGATTTGATATATTGAAAATAATTCATTTGAAATTTTTTTTTTAAAATAATCTTTTCAAAATATATTTTAAAGATGTTCAAAAGAAATGAATTTCTACAGAGAAGGCAAAAGGAAAAGCTAGGTGGAAGAAAGAATAGAAGCCATCCGAACCTTACTTTTTTTCTTTATTTTTAGATCTGCCTTTTTTAATCCTTTTTTTTCTGAGTTCTTGAGTTACAAGATTTCAGTATTTTTTTCACAATTTTGAATTTGATTTCCAAAGTCTGAATTTCTCAGAAACACGGTCAAAACCAGGTCTCAAATGAATCACGGACTTTACAAACGGTAACGATGCCAAACTGCTTTACAGAGTGTAGTTGACCCTGGCAGAGCCAGTACCAGCCTTTGGTCTGAGTCATCGCTCTGATCGTATAAAGTATAACCTGGCACAGGCTAAGAAACTTCATTTCCACTTTGTAGGTCTAAATATTAGCAAATTCTGCTGCACAGTGATATGTCATCAGTCATCTGTGTATGTTTATATCAGCAGAGCATTGTCACATCATAGTAAAGGCCGTTAACCTGTGCTATAGGCAGGTGGCTATTCTGCAGTGTGGACACAACTTATCATATTTTCCTGTCTATAAGTCACTGGAATAAGTGACATCATTTGCATCAGTCAAAAAATGTGTCATGAAAAAGAAAAAACATGTATAAATCACAATGGACTAAAAGTCACATATATTTAGAATGATTTGGTATGTTTACAGTATTTCCACAGAAAATGTACATGTAACTTTGAAAAGCAAGTATTTGGGTCGGAGCTTGGGTAAACCTCTGCACATCTAAAAAGTTTGGGGAAATTTGACACTAGGTTGTGACTCAAATCCTGAAAAACAGTCTACAAAGTAGAAGGAAGAAGATATGATTGAACTTTGATTTCTCCTAATTTCGTCATCAGGCACTACACACCAGGAGCTTTTAGACTGTCCAAGCCACAGAGATATTTCCCCATTACTATACCTCATGTATGAATTTAGCAACTTAATTCCATAAAATTATCCAAGAACAAAGCACCTCATTTAGAGGTGAGATGGATACACAACATTATTATCAAATGACAAAATAGGTTGAAAGTAAGCGCCAGAAGTGAATTTAACAAACACTGTAACAAACTAGCTGCCTACCTTTATAGATTTTGTCTGTTGCTGTGCTCTGAGACTTTCTGCCCACCGCTAATGTAGATAGAAAGAAAAAATAACTGCTAAGTTGCATGCTTCGTATTTCAAGTTAAAAATGCTAACAAGTAAACATCAAAATTAAAGCTTGAAGAAATGCATCCTTAGTACTTAACAAACCTGCTGCCAACTGTGGATTTTTTGCTTCAAAAATAAGATTACCTTTTTCCAACTTTTCCCCAAACACTACTGCTGCAACGAAATTGGAGAAGTCTGTCACGAGAGAGAAAAACTGCTTTGATTTCTGGCAAAATGTTTGCATTATACAGACCCTGACAGATGAGTCGTGAACATGAAGTAGGTCAAGTATTTGGGTTTGCATGACTGGATCTTGAAGCTCCTCTAAAGCTCTTGGAAGGTTTAACAGGCTTGTGGAGTTGGATTTGGGAGTATTGACATTTGCTTTGTTTGTGTATTGAATGATCAATGCCTCTTAGTGAGAACGTGTCTGTAACATGTTGTCAGAGCATCACCCGCTTCTCTACCCTCTTTCTGAGAAACTTAGTGGTATCAAAGTAATCACTGTCTCACGATAGGAAGCTTGTTTTGGTGTCTTGTTATTTACCCTCAAGGCTTTCTAATTAGATGGAAGAATCAATTATAACTAAAACACACCGAATATGTCTTATCTTCACTCACCAGAGAGCTGTTCGGTTGCTTGAGCCACAGGGCAAGTCCAGGCTAAATATCAAATTGCTAATGAGAAGCAGAGAGGAGAAAGGGTTGCCAGTTTGGTCTTTTTGACTACAAAAATGTGATAAAAATTCTGTCTTCATCACCATCATCATCATAAGACTCAACTTGATGTACCGTCCAAGAAGGTTCTCACTCCAGCCAGCTTTGCTACAAGATGAAGTTGTCCAAATACTTCCCTGCGCCCTCGCTCAGCCTCTCCAAATGAGTTTTCACTAGCATAATGGTGTGTGCTGCTGCTCTGTGATTTCTTTTAATCAACCCTGCAGTCACTGGTAATTAGTAACAGACGACTAATGAATTCAGACGGACACTCTTGGCATCCTCTGACTTATCTTCTGCTGATTTGATACCAAGAGGAATCTTGTTGGCAGCTGCGACTGACAAATGTATTCATATTAGGGGATCTGAGGCAAACTGAAATGAGTTGACACTGATTTTAAAACAGCTGTCTTCCTCTGATTTCAGCACATTTTGATATTCAGTACTACATCAGCTATTGTCACTCAAAGCTGGCTGTCTTCCGCGCATTAAAGCTCATTGGATCACGGATTTGACATCAACCTCATCTTCCCCACGGGAAGAAAAAAAAATACCTCCTCTCTCTGAGCTGATTGGGGGAAATTGACATTCCCCTCCGCTGTTTCTATCTCGGACTGAGTCTGGCAGCTTTGTTTCTCCACAGGACGTGTGGTGATTGGAGTTCTGAGAGGTAATAGGAGGAATAATATCCTGCAGTGCTGAGACACAGAGTGAAAGGCTGAGAGAGTCACAGATGAGGGGAGGGAAAAAGTTGTTAAAATTCATAGGAAGAAAAAAAAAGGAATCAACTGCAGAATACATTACGCAGCATCAACTGTTCCAAGGACGGCAAAGGTCAGACTGCTCGTCTGGTGGTCGGTCTCACACTCAATGGGACTGTGAGACTACATCATACAAGAAAAAACAGGGATTATGGCAGCTGAAAGGAAAGCTCAGAATCCATAAACACAATCTGTGATGGCTTTCCAGCATCATAGTCCACAAACACTGCATGGCGAAAAATAAAAGGCACTACCAAAAAAAAAAAAAAAGGTCACACACTTTAATATTTCATTGGACTGCCCTAGCTTTGACCGAAGCACGCATTCACTGTGGCATTGTTTAAATAAGCTTCTGCCATGTCACAAGATTTATTTCCATCCAGTGTTGCATTCATTTATCACCAAGATCTTGTATGGATGATGGAAGAGTTTGACCACTGCACAAAGTCTTCTCCAGCACATCCCAGAGATTCTCAATAGGGTAAAGGTCTGGACTCTGTAGTGACCAATCTACATGTGAAAAAAATGTCTCATGCTCCCTGAACCACTCTTTCACAATTTGAGCCTGATGAATCCTACCGATGTCATCATGGAATATGCCTGTGCCATTGGGGAAGAAAAAATCCATTGATGAAATAACCTGGTCATTCAGTATAGTCAGGTCGTCAGCTGACCTCATTCTCTGGGCCAATAATGTTGCTGAAACAAAACCTGAGCACCTGCAGCAACCCCAGATCATAGCACTGCCCCCGCAGGCTTGTACAGTAGCCACATGATGGGTGCATCACTTCACATGCCTCTCTTCTTACCCTTTTGCGCCCATCACCTTCAAACAGAGTAAATCTGGACTCATCAGACCACGCCCTTCTTCCATTCCAGTCCAATCTTTATGCTCCCTGGTAAATGAAGTCTTGTTTTTCCCAGTTAGCCTCACAGATAAGTGGTTTTCTTAAGGCTACACAGCTGTTCAATCTCAATCCCTTGAGTTCCCTTCGTATTGTGCGTGTGGAAATGCTCTTACTTTCACTATTAAACATACTCCTGAGTTCTACTGTTGTTTTTCTTTGATTTGATTTGGCCAAACTTTTCAGTGATCCCCAACCACGATCATTCAGGATTGTTTTCCGACCACATTTCTTCCTAGAAGACAATGGCTCCCTATCATCTTTCCCGTTTTAATAATGCGTCGGACAGTTCTTAACCCAATTTCAGTAGTTACTGCTCTCTCCTTAGATGTTTTCTCTGCTTGATGCATGCCAATGATTTGACCCTTCTTAAGCAGACTGACAGCTTTTCCACAACTGTGTCTTTTACCATGATTGTTTAAGAAATGAGAAGTTACTTACTGAATCAGCTGGGGTTCAATAGCTTGTTGCCATCTGAAAGATAATTGCTCATGCAGTAATTATCCAATAGGAGGCCTGTACCTATTTGCTTGGTTACATCCAGGTGGCGACTTTTTCTTGGCCAGGCAGTGTACAAGCGTGTTCCTGATCGGCATGTGTAGGCTTGTTCTTGAGGAGTAAATGCAACCACTGACCCATTTTTCCTTTTAAATTTAGCACCAATGCAACGCCCTGGCGCTCCTCTTCACTAGGCCTCTCTGACCTTTGATAGAACAGGCGTAGAGATCATGCTCCCTGCAGACACAGAGCTTGTCTGCAGCCTAATCTCTCCTCAGGCTGAGTCTCCTGTTGGCCAGGGCTTAGAGGAGTTCAGTGCAGACAATTTTCTTTCCACAGAAATTCATCAGGATGTGTTCCAGCAGGATTGCAAATTACCATCATTGTTTAATCACGGATTGATAAGAACAATAGTTTCCTTGGAGATCAGACTACCACGCACTTAGATCCCAGACATGCAACCCCCCAAACATCACTCTTTGTCACTCTGTTTGCTTATGCCCCTAGTGTTTCTTTAATATACACAGCTCACTCACGCCTACACTCACAGACACAGACAAAGGGCAAAATGTGAATGAAATTTTAAAATAGCTGCACCTTCCTCTCATTTTTCCTCACGATTAAATCCTTCCTTATGCTCCAACCTCTCTACTTCCTCAACTTTCCTCCTTCAAAGTTATGACAGTGTGAGATTAAATTTACCAAGAAGCCCCACCCTGCTCGCCTCTCCCGTCTTCTCATGGACTCAGTATTTCAACACAAGCCGGGAGGCTGGGTGTATGTGCGATGGTGAACCACACCCTGCAGCTGTGCACCTGGAACTGCTCCCATTCCTGCACAGCAGTGAACCCTCACACCTGTTCACACCTGAGGCCTGCGCCTCTGGATCGCCACCTCCTCGCCTGCCTTTGTTTCATCCATCAACTTGTGAGACTGACACCAGCTGAGAGCAGAGGAGGAGCTTTGAAAAAAAAAAAGAAAGAAAGAGTGTGAAGAGTAATGTCAGGTATGTAACTGGCAGTGCTCCGTGAACCAAACGTTACATGAAGCTGTTGATGTCTGATTTGTTCAGACATCTGTGCTGTTTTTCACATCTCTCTGTAATCCCACCCAGCCAGTTCAGCCAGCATATAACACAAAACATTATCAATGATGAATTCCAGGCAACCAGCTGACCCGTTTTTCACCAAGAGATGAGTTGCGCTGTAAAACATTGTATTGTTTTTTGTTTATAGTGAAAGCAACAGGTGCTGTGTGATCTTTTGCAGCTGTTAGTCCTTAATCATATCACTCGACTGCATTTAGATGTGAGCGTTGGATTGTTTTTTTTATTACTGCAAAAGACATGTTTGTGAGCAGGTTCAGTGAGGAGGACATGAGGTCACAGCTTTGAGTGTTGGGTCAGCTTCAGTGAAGAAAGTGGACTCTGGGTGGGTATGAATAAGACTATATTGATACCAAAGCCCTCATCAATACCGCTTATTGATATCCTTTTTAATTCCTCAGGGGAATTTTCTGTGTATATATAGTAGATTTACATGTTTTCTACATCAACAGCACTCTACTGAGTTTTTAAGTAAACATGACATTGTTGTATTGTTTTGTAGTATGTTATTGACTGAAGTGGGCCACTAAACAGTGCTTTGAGCTGGTACCTTGAGCTTGCCTTGGTTATGCTGAAGTCAGCCACGAGTCTGCAACGTTTGGAAAACATTTACCTGTTAGTATTTTGACATTTTTGAGTTTTAAGTATTATTCACAAAAAAGTTATTGTGACATGTTTTTGTGATGAAAGTTGAGATTCTGTTTAAACCTATGTTATATTGATGTTTGCTAACCGCTGGTATAACAATGCAATTTTTCTGAGCATATTATAATCAATCTAGCTCATTGTTCAAAACTCTTTGAAGACCAAAGTAAAGGCCCACTTCATAATAAATTTCCCCAAACTTTGAAACTTTCCATCTTTACATAGTTCTATGTTTGGGAATTGCTTGAAGATGAAGAAACTCAGACAGCTCTGTGGTTTTTATTGACAGTGCCATCTCCCTGCCAACTTACATGAACAACTCAGCAACTGTCAATATGTTTTAGACTCCTGTTTTGTTAAGCCTTGGTTGCATAATAGAAAACAGACACACCTATGTTTGACTCGAGATAAGGTGCTCAAGCCCAAAGACAAACCTGCCTCATGAAATAAGTTCACACAATAGAAAATTACAGTTGTTACCAGCTCTAATCATAACCTTCACTTGACAAGAGTTTTGATTCTGTTTGTCTTGATTTGTCATCCTCCCGCCTGTCAGAGTATCTTACAGCTGACTGTCGCTCTGCACAAACAGCACAAACACTCCTTGCTAACGACTTCACCACTCCAAACAAATCTGGGAGGTCTGAGTGCGCTCAGTTGCTCCACAGCGGGGCTTCCCACCCTCCCACATGCCTGCTGACAGGTATCACATCAGACCATCTGTTAAGCCCTGTTTCTGGTGTTTAACCTCAACAAACTGAGCAGATTTAACAGGATCTGCATCTGCAGGGAGGCTTGACCACCAGCATGCACAAACACTGGAGAGAAAACATGTGGATAGAGAGAAAAACTCTAGTGTGGATGCCATCATTAACTTGTGGCATATTGCTTTATGTTTAATTCAACCTTCCTGAGCAGCTCAGTTGGAGTCATGTTGGTCCGCGAATGCTTTACTCAGAGAAAAGAGCATTAAGCGATCTTGTTCATGTTGGACTTCAATATTTCACTCTTGTGGTGTTGATCATTAAAAACTTCAGAGTAGCTTTAGATTTGATCAGAAAGTTTTTGAAGTCTCAAAATAAATCTCTTAAATGTTGCTTTGCTTAAGTTTTAAGTAGTTTTTGCCTTTGAAACCCTGGAACTGACTGAGACATAACTTTTTAAAATCATCGCCAGCATTCCTGTAAACATCCAAAGTATTTACAGTCACATCAGTGTAAGACTCCTCTTTCATATACTGTGAAAATATAGTTGTTTTTTTAAATAAATGCAACATTAGAAGAGCACAATGCACTTGGGTATTGTCAGCTTTATTCATAAATTTTCTGAAGACATGTTGTTGTGATTGTTGTCTCGATCAAAGATTATTAGCAATAAATCAGTGTGCGTGAGAAAACAATACTCTGTCTCAACATTTAGCTCTGAGTCATTTGAATTTCAGCTGCGTGTCCCTGCTGGGAACAGACACAGCTCTATAGTTGGCTTGAATCCTGTTGAGATTCCTCTAAAAGGAGGCTACCTTTCATTCTCCTCAGTCTGAAAGAAAAAAAATCAACTTTCCCTCTCCTCTCTTTCTGTATGTGCCCAGAGCTGGTGTATTTGTCAGGGCTGTCACTGTTGAGAGCCCAATTAGAGGTCTGAGACGGCCCTGAGGGCTTATTTTCTGCTCTGTGTTTTGGGGACTCAGTTGCCAAGCGCTGCCATGTGCACCGAAATCATTAGCAACTCTCTGGCACATCACCCCAGGACTCTAAATACTCCAATTCTCTGTGGTTGACTGTGAATTCATTAATTGGCCGTGCACAAATAACAGGCGTTTTCTATGTGAACAAGCACCAGTGTGTTCATATCAAGCTTTGTTTTAGTGTTGATGTTAATGTCACATGACAACGGCTGCTCATATCTGACTGACAAGTATTGTTTTGAATACTCTAAGAGTTTGCAAACATCGAAAACAAAACTGTATTCAGTTTTCATCAAAATTTGTTTCGATCCCTCTTTGATTCAGCTGTGTGTGCATTTCTCTGCAAAACTGTCAGTGAGAGACTTTTCATCCATTCTTTATCTTTATCCACCACATCAGCACTTTCCAGCATGAATACAACACTAAAGCCTTTTTGTAGCCATTTCAGCCATTTTCAGACTCGGCTGAAGAGAGACAGGACATTTTGGTAAGAGAGAAAAAGAAGTGGAACACTGAACTCAACTAGCATCTTCATGCCAAATGTCTTAAGACTCAGGAAACTTTATAAATCAAGTCACATAGAAAATGAAAGAAACAACTGTATGTGTCAATGTGTTAGAGACTCAAATCATCCACAGATGGTTCCTTTAGTGACTAAAAATGAGCAGAGAACAGCTGGACTGTTCAAAATAGACAAAGAACACTTGTGGTCTCCTGCAACAAGTGTTTCTGGTGAGGGACCACCCAAAGGGACCACACTCTAACTGGATCATGCTCGTTTTGTGACAAATGCAAAACTGGTTTAGAGATTTTAGATGGTAATAACAATATTGCATGATTCTCAACTTTCTTACCTTGTGCAGTTTTTGCAAACGTTCCCAAGAATGTGTCTAGCGAAGGTTGTTTTAGGTATGTTGCTCTTTGCAGCCTTGAATTTGGTGCTGGACAGTTGGGGTTTGAACGTCTTGCTAAATATTGGTGCTGGAGGAAGGCGCATCAGCTTGAGAGTGCTTTGACTAATAATTTTTTTGTCACATGATCCAGACATGCTTGGGGTATTTTTTATCTTTATTATTTTTTAATGGTATGTTGTTTCTCTGTGACTGCTGGAGCACATTGCTGCTAGTCTTGGCCAGGATGCTTCTTTAAACTAACTTTTTGCAGCTTTTCCTGGTGAAATAAATTCTAGATGATGAAATAATTCAGGATACAGCTCTCACAGCTATTTGTTGGGTCGAGCTGTCATGTGGATGGACTCAGCAGGTGCTCAGACTGTTTTGATAGAGAAAGAGATAAAGATGTGTACCAACAGTAGAATCTGTATCTGGTTTACAATGCTACACAGGGTTGTCGCTGTTATCAGATTACTGGCTTTTTTAAACAGTTCTGGTCATATTGTATTAAAAACTAAGTATGTAGTAATGCAGTGTTTTCGAAGCCTTTCACACTTTGTTCCATTGTAGAGATGAAGTGAAGAGGTGGGCTTTCCCGTTTTTAGCACACCCCCAAAGGCATCGTATTTTTAGACCGGAGGTGAGTAATTGGTTCGATGTAGGGGGTGAGGTAGTTCTTTGTGCTGGATGCTGCCCACCACTAAACAAAACAGAGACAAAGAACAAGCTGCTAGCTGGCTAACTAGTTAACCTTCACCACAGTGTGAGGCCTCTGCTGCAGCTCAAGTCACGTAAGAGGAGACGAAAGATGAAAGATGAAAGAGAGATCTCTACTCTGCTCTCTTTTTGCCTGTGAAAGACAGGGAGTTTGTTTCCTGCAGTCTGTAGGAAATGTGGAACAACAGTGACTGCGATGGGAGGAAATGAAAAAAAGACAGAGAAAAAGCTGAAGACATGAGCGATGGACATGCAGCCAAAGATAGCGGTTAGCTGTCTGTGCTCTCTCCCTCCCTGCACCAGCTCGTGGTTCTGGTTTGGTTGGTTTATTGTTTTCAGATGTTGGGCCTTGTGGATGTTTTGTTAGAAGTTTATCTTGCCTTTTCACTTTTCATTATGAGTTTGAATGTTCTTTTAGATGAAAAATAAAGTTAAAGATCCAAATCATTATGGTTGTGAATTTTTTCAAGCCACGATCAGAGACGGGTATTGTAAGATTTTATCGAAACTTCTTGAAAGTGGATCATAGCTCTCTGGACATGAATAAATCTATCAGTATATACTCAACAGTTCCTGTTTCAAAACATAAGTATATCTTCTTTCTGCGGAAGGATCCTTGATCTTTGAGTATCTCCAGCCGTGGAAAAGATCCTCTCAGATATGGTTGAAGATCCTTGGACACACAAACAGGTAGCTGAAAGGAGCTTGGGGTGAGGTACTAGGCCCACCGCTGACATCATCCAACATGGATCAAACGCAGCATACGTTGATTGACGTTACAGAATCTGCTGTTGAAAGCGTTGTGCTAACATTATCAGAACAGAAAAAATCCAAAACTTAACCTTATCATTGCTGCCCACAGCAAAGATGTTGCAGCGGCTGCAATTGCCCAAAGTTGTCGGACACATGACACTCTCTGTGATTAACGAAAAATGTGTGAACATCTTTGTAGTGTTGCCACCCTTGCATGATATAACAGCACTGCATATATTGCACGTTGCGTTGTTAGTGCCCTCTTAGTGAAGTGAAGCCAAGCTTTCGACAACTTCATTCTCTCTGCCATTGTCTTGTGTATTCTGCTGTTGACTGACAGTATCATGTGACATCAACGTAAGGCTCAGCCACTACAGAGTCATTCTCAGTCAAAGAAAAAAATCAATAAAGCAATCGTAATCATCAGCAAAGAGGCAAATGACATCGATGGATTGAACCTTTTCTTATCGATTCCACGAGGTGGAATTTTGATGTCATGACATCCCTGCTACACATATATTTTTGGGGGAAAGAAATGACATTTTACTCCCTTGTATTAACTTTTTACAGGAATCAGTCTGATAAATGTATTCCTCAAATTTGAATACATTATGCAAATAAATATAGACCCATATATTCACTGGATTTAGCACATTCATAAGCTGGAAGTCTGCTGAGTGCAAAAGCAAGATAATCAACAAATATTCAGAGTGATGGCAGCAGCAGGCAGGTAGTCTACATTAACATCTGGCCATGGACTATATAGAAACTAGCCTTTTTGCAAACTCTGGCGTATTTACAGAACTGCTAATTAATGTGCATTGTCCCTGTGAATAAAATAAATAACTCAAATAAGAGGAGGGAGGTGGGGGAGCAGACTGCAGACTGTGCACCCACTGAACTGAGCTCCTTCTGAGGTTTGACATAAAAAGCATCTCTAATGTGACCGCGATACACAACTCACTGCACACACTATCACCCAGGAAACTCATTCTCTGTCCAATGAGCCGTCATACCTCTGCCACTAGACTGCAGGATGAGTCTGCTGCATTCACTGCCTCTTTGTGTGAATGCTTTGTTCCTATGTAAAACACAGTCTGTGTTTTCTCTCTTTGTCACAAAGACACACACACACAAGTGAAACCCAAGTGTCATGCATCTGTCACTGCAGTTTGTAAATCCAGTTGGCTTCACTCTGCCGAGGATATCATTCTCCAATTCAACATCTGTTTAACACTCCTGTCAGCTGGAACAGTCAACGATCTCTAATTCTTCCAAATGTGGCATGAGTGGCGCATAATGCTGGCTTTAACTCAGGGAGTATAAGAAAATATATTCACACCAAAGCAGCTCTGCCAGGGTATAGATTAACTGCAACTGGCTCTTATTTATGCACTGGTTGGTCCTATCTGAATTCACAGTAAATCGGTGCCTCTAGAAGTCCAAAATAGAAATAGTGAGGCTCATTTTTCTTTTATTGGTTGCAGGTATAATTTTAAGCTAGAATATATTTTCACTTTTGTAAGCCTCTAAGCTGTCAATGAGTCTGAGAAATAGCTGTTAAAACACACTCACCACTTTTAAAACCTCTTATCTGCTCATTGTGTTTGCTCAGTCTGTACACTCCTAACTTCTTGGATTTGTTTGGTGTTTTTTGATGCTTATCAGGTGTTACAGCTCTTTGTCACTGCAATCTTCATGCTTCATAATGTAATCTACCACAGACACAAGAGAAAAGAGGATAAAAAGGGAAAAAAAATCTGCACAATAAGATGCAGCACACAACGATATGTCATCCATCCCTCTTGTGAATGCCTCGATTAGGATCTCGCAACAGCACATTTCTGCGCCTTCATCTTTTCAGGACTTATGTTGTTATTCCTTCGCTCCAGTGGGAAGGCAGAGGAGGGCTCAGTGTAAACACCTAGAGAGGAGGCTCTCTCGCTCCGTCTTTCTGTGCAGGTGAGAAGCAAAGGCAGCACTCTTTCTGCAGCACAAGGCCCCCTGCGCCACAGCTATCTTTTCACCAGGGGGTTCAGGGGTCACTATTTTCCCACCGGGGAGACTCTTTTTCAGCTCATATATGCTGGATGCATTATGGCCTGTGAATGAGAATAGTAGCTTTCAATGTGCATTCCTCTGGGTTTGTGTTCTTACAGAGGGCCTGTGAAAAAGAAAATCAGCATCTCTATAAAACGCTCTTTTTGGCACACAGCACCCCCTCCTCCCCTTTCCTCCTCCAAACTCCATATATTCCCCTCCCCCCTCTTTTCCTTTCTCTGAAGTTAGGAATCCATAGGAGGTTTATTTGAGATGCAAGCACAAGTGTGAGAACACTGAAGCTTGGGGGAAAAAAAACCCTTTCCTACGGCTTGAATGGGAGTGTTTCAAAAACCGGACGTTTCCTTTATTTTTCCAGGAACTCCTTCAGCGACTAACCTCGTCCTCTGTCAGCTGAACAAAACACAGCTGCCATTCAGGACACAGAAAGCCTGGTTAGTTTGTCATTGTGATAAAAAAGTCTTTTTGTTTTTCATATCAGGATAACAACTGTAGCAACCCTATCTAGTAAATAAGCTGGAGGCCTGAGGATGTTTTGAGGGAACAGATTAGATGTTTTGTCCATAGCAGAGGCTCTGCTTAGCTACTGGTGTATAGGAATCAAAAGAAAAGTCACTCACACAGCGATACCCAGCCGCTTCATTCAACTCTGCTCCTATTTAGCCTTTCTGAAAACATCAAAGTGGTTTGCTGTCAAAGTCAAATCACAAAAAAAAGAGGCAGCGAAGAAAAAAAATCTCATGTGCTTCTAAACTCAATGTCAGACTGTCTTTCATTAAGACCAGTTCATCTGTCACTCACATGAATCATTCATCGCATTCAGCGGTCATTAGGGTTAATTTGTTGCTCTAATTTTAAACCACGATCAATCCTGTGGTACAGAACATACTTCATCATCTAATCTTTCAGCACACATTTTCACATTTCGGAGTTCATGTTGTAACAGAGACATTTTCTGCTGACACCCAGATTGTATTTCCAGTTCGGAGTTATCACTAGGAGCTGGATCAAAGGATGATATTTGCAGAGACATTGCCGATGCAGCATAATGAGGTAAATCCAATAACACTGTTGTAAAACCAGCAGTAATGTCGACTAATGCACACAGATAGCAGGGAGCTGGCTTTGAATACAAACTGCGCCTTGGCTCTGTTGCAGCCAGATTCTTTGGTGTTTTCCTCATGCTGGCGTCAGATCAGTCTTGTTTTGCACTCACATTTAAAGACTTCTAATGAAGCCATTCAGCTTTGCTCAATGACTGGAGGAAGGTTTGAGTGAGCTTGTTGCATAAGTGACATGAATGTCCCTGCACTGATTTCTATTTGTTAAAAATCTTTAATGTCAGATAAATACAATCTCCAAACCTGTAGTTAACAACCTGCCATGTACTTGTATTCAGCTCCAAATCAGCCTCAGGAGCCTGAACGACTTGGATCAGTCTAATGCGACGGAGGTTGTCTCTTTGTGCAGAAAATTATTGCTTTCTGGGAACAAACGCCCCTAGAGATGAAGCTGACATGGATCCAATTGTGAAAGGACGTTGCACATTTGTGTTTCATTCAGTCAGCTATGGCTGGAAATTCATCATGTTGAAGCAAGCTCAAAAAGAAAAGTGTGAGAAGTAATTTCTCAATCCAAATACAACATGAATCCACAATTTTCTCATGCTTTGAGTCTACTTAAAATTAATATCTTTCACTATTTGTCAGAGAATGTAAATCAACTCATAACAGTCACCCTGACTCAACTTTCCTAGAACCTGACAAGGAAAAGCTTCAAATTTTCACATTTGAAAAATTCAAGGCAGGACTTGGTAGATGTTAGGTAAAAATCAATCAATAAAAGCTCTTACTGCTGTAGAGTTAACTTAGGGTGACCATAACCTAAAAACCCAAAAGAGGACCCCCTACCCAGCCTGTTAGAGATCCTGCAAAAAAACACAAAGAGACACAGAGACAACAAAGTAGCTGCATCACCCATACAAATATTAATAACAATAATTTTCTGTTTGAGGTAAACGTTTTCTATAATGTAAGCATAAATGATGTATTGAAGCCGATCTCTGCCAGTTAAAAATATAGAAAATATAAGACTGGCTTCGTTATGTTTTTGTTTGTTTGTTTGTTCTTTGAACATGTAAAGTCAAAAATTTAAGATAAAAAGTCAAAGTCCCAACTTTTTTTCCTCATAATTTTGACTTTGCATCTCAGAATTTTCACTTCGATATCTCAAATTTGATTTTTGTGTCATAACTTTGACTTTTTTAGCTCCAAATTTTGTCTTTTATCCAAGAATTTTGACTTCATAATCTCAAAATTTGCTACGATTTATCTGACACATTCAGCTCAAAATGTTGATCTTCCTCTGGTTATTTTAACTCTTTAGATCAAAATTTGACTAATATGAGCCAAAAAAGTTCTCAACACCGTTCAGGACCACAAGGAAAAGAGTGATACCATTGTATGTCTGCAGTCTGTCTGTAAAAGTGCATTCCCATTTCAGTGTTTTCTGTCAGAAAATATTTTTCAGCATGCTCAACATCTTGACGGGTTGGTTCATCAGAATAGAAATAATGCCAGTAGCCCAGTGCAGCACTTTATTATAAACAATAATGGTACGTAGAACAAGCTGAGAAAAACCAAGACATTTTGGGGAATTTTACTAAACCTCCCCGGATATAACTCCACCACCAAAAAGGAGGATATGTCCAAGCAAAAGAGGATGTTACGTCACCCAAACACTTCTCAAAAGGCTCTTCAACAAGATCAGGCTGTAATGTAACATGTTAGTCATGCAAACCTCTAAATAAATCCGATACTGTCCTTTAATATCCTTGAACTTCACCTTCTCACCATGATAAGATCTGCTATAAAGCAGTGAGCTGTTGGGATAAACAGCATTTTGGGAGGTCCATCACTTTAATTAACACTGAGCCTGAGCCTGACAGCTGTGATGGCAACAGGCAAGCCAATCGCAGGTGCTGTGTGGGGCAGGGAAAGAGGAATGCGAGGGAGTGTTTGACAGAGGAGGCCATGTGCAGAAATAAGATGACAGGTGGTTGGTCTGATCCAACACCAGGCTGCCAAAATAAGTTTGCCTTTGGGAGCTCCGCAGAAACACGTCAGAGTTAATGAAAATGGCAGCCGTTAAATGCGTTTCCCACCACAACAGCACATCCCAAGGTTAGGATGTTTTATTAAAGTCTTACACTATCTGAAATATAATGAAATGTGAGAGTAGGAGATTTATTTTTGTTGTTTTTGTGGACTGAATGAAACTGCGGGGGAAATATTTAAAAGTTACCCTTCTTCTTCTTTTTCTGTTTTACACTACAACTATCTGTGAATATTTTTCTCTAGTCAAGGTAAAATTAGATATCAGATCTTGAAAGTGATTAAACAAACTGTAAGAAACACACATGCACCCACTCACTGCTTTACCAAGTGTTGCCCTGATGGTGAGATTCCACACAAAGAAGTATGGGGTCGTCTGCTCCAGTTTTTGCTGAAACCTGACGTCTCTGTATGGTTTTGGGTCTCAGTGGGAGCTGCTCTATTTTCCTCAAACCTTCCATGAAGTGGAAGCAGACACTCCCAGGTGCATTTCAAGATTGACACATATGAGCAAAGAAACATGCTAAGAACATGCTTCCCTTGAGGGGTTTGCAGGCTGAGAGCTATTTGTCATTGCACCTTCTATGTTTTCGATACTTAGCTTGTTATATTAAAACCACACACCTGTGTTCAAGTGTAGCTTTTGCGCTTTTGCATTGACTTCATTTTTCAACACCAGAGGTTGCCACTTGAATGGAGAACAGCGTAAAGTAGTCAAACTTTTGAGATAAATTGTCTTTCCAATTTCATATATGCATGACTTTATTTTGAGATCGACCACTTTCTTACTGGCTATATTTTAGGGATTCTGCGGTTACATTCCTGGACAGACCAGGAAACCAGGAAAGGGGGTGGGGAGTAACAAGCGGAGGGGAAAGGAGCCTCACTTTGGAAATGAACCTGAGCCTCCCGCCTTTGGGCGACAACTCATCACTGTCTTCTTTTATGTGTAGGTCAATCTGCTCTGTTAAAATGGACTTTAGCTCCATCTAAAATAAACTCAGCAAGTATTTTTAGCAGAGAGTTGACACGGATAAGCTCTGGAGTGTGCAGCAGTAACTGAATGTGGCACACAGGCTAGCTGTGGACTCAAACAATAATGTATCAATAGACAGCATTTACAGTTGAGTTAGTTAAGGTAAAGTTTAAAGGAAGGGTAATATGCTCCTTTCCAAGTTTTATTTATTTCTTTCAAGGCATATAAAGAAACAAAGCTGAATGTCCAAAATAAATGAGAGCATATTTTCAAACTCCTACATAAACCTTTAAATCTGTCTGTAAACTCTGAACCCTTTTTTTTTCAACTTGAACCTTACAAATCTCTACATGATATACAGCACAAAATACAAAGCCACTCATCCCTACCCAAACTGTCTTATCCCCCCAATTCACCTCCCAACACCATCCCCAGTCCCACTTTAACATAATGCCTTTAACAACAGTAATAGCATAAAGTACTGTTTTCTTTTACACACATGCATACATTTATCCACATAACATGCATAATTCAGGTATTTGCAGCTGCCCCTATAAAACCTATTTATCACAAAGAGTGCTTGGTGTCATTCCAGTTTGTTATCCCAGTTACAGTCGTGAAATATGAATGGAAACTATATCACCCTCATGGTGCATTTAATTTTTTTCCAGTTTCAAATTGAACATGACTTCTTTCATCTACCTGGTATGGCAAGGATTCCCAATGAAACGGAATCAGATGAACAAGCAGGTGAAGGCGATAACATAAAAAAGATTTCCTAACCAAACAGCATTTTCTGGTTTTACACTGAAAATGGCAGTAAGAGGATGTGGCTCAACTGTTGCTTTGTTGGCCTTGCTATAAGATTTGGTGCTTTGAACCAGGGGAAGCATAAGCATGAGATCTTCATTAAGTCTTCACTGAACTTATTAGGTCATGGCATGTAGGAGAGGTGGGCCTCAAACACTGAGGCTTCCTGCTCTGCTTGGGCCTCCAGAGGGCTTGCCAATCAGAGGACAGTTTTTCTTTTTTTCTAGAGAAGGGGTCTTAAAGGGAAAGAGGCTGAAATAAGCTTTTCAAAAACTGCCAATGTGAGAAAAATGTTGTTGTTTTTTTGTTTAGCTGTAAATCATCTTGAGCCACCATATATTCCAGAGGAACAATATAAAGCCAGAAAAAAACATCTCCTCTTTAAACTGCGTTATGTGTGTCAAATAAAACAGCAATAAGTCCTGGTCAAGTTTTGCAGCAAAGGGTGATGAATGATTGTAACCTCACTGACATTTTCATGTGGAACTAATCCCCCACCCCCCCCAAGCCTGATATCTTACCACTGATGTCATGTTGTCTATTTTCTATAAACCAAGACATGAGCTTCAAGTTCAGTGTCTTTGCTTAGATTGATCCAACAGCAGATACCCAACAGATATTGCAGAAAAAGAAACAGCAGGGCATGTACAATAGCCTCTCTGCAGTAGTGAGCTGCCAGTAAATTGCTCAGTGTGTGGGTGTAAATTTTTGTGACATATGTATGTGTTCATCCCTGCCAGCATTATTCCACCACATCACTGTCGACGTTCTCGGCGTCAGCTAAGTTTCCATCGTGTTGCTGTTTCACAAGGAACCCTGCATGCTTAGACCTGTTTCTTAAGCCTGCCGTTCTGACACACACAAAGTGCTGTTCATCCAGGCTTTGTGTCGAAGATTAGGAAAGCAGATACGTTGCGGCCACAGAGAGACAAATTTAAAATTGCTGCTTCCTTTTTCTCACATAACCTTACATTTCAAATGACCAGTGCTGTAGATGCAGGATTGTCTGACATGGAGCGATAAAAGCATCATCACTCGTCAATGATCTCAGAGTCTTATAAGTAAAATTTAAAAACAGGGAGTGAAATTAACAAGTCCCAATGAGGTGAAGTGGTTAAACGGATAATCCTAAGCGTTATTAGCAAACAAAGTAGCCTGTCAGAAAATAATTTAACAAGCCTGACAAGTTAAGGGTTTTATCACTGAGCTCACAGCACAGCACAAAGCACACCAGGTTGTTTCTAAATGAGAGAACAGCACGAGCCATCAGGTCCAATCAACACTGCTTTATGTCACGATCCAACAAAGGTTTGGAGTCCTGGACTGAGAGCAAATAGAAGGATTCATAGTCTCTGAAGCATACAGAAGATAGAAATGTACTTTAAAAATGTTAAATAATTAAACCAAATCTTCTAAATCCAGGATTCAATCATTTTTTGGAAGTGAATGGTGTTTCAGTCTCCATCTTTGCTTTCCCAAAGCTTTTATTTGCACACTAGATAAACGGTTTGCAATTGTTCTCACAGTTTTTTGGAAGATGTATCATTCTCGGCTTGGCCATATATCACTCCTGGACGGGCGTTTGATGGAGAAGGCTTGAGAAAACGATCTTTCAAAGAGTTTTAAAAAAAAGACATGAAAGCACTGATTAAGCAAGTATTAGGGCCGATGCTGTCGCTGCATGCTTGGCTGTCAATGTAATGGATGATTTTTAATGTCTACGCCTTGCAAACCTTTCTCCCCAATGTATTTGCTTTGCTTTCAGTTGGTGTTGATAAAAGCAGGGACCCAGCTGCATGGCTGTGAAGCCTGTCTCTGCTCATCTCTGGATCCCTTTTCATACACCTCTCATGCTTTCTGTTTCCGTCTATGTCCTTTCTGCCGGGTTTTGCCTGCATGGTTCCAATTGGATGCCTTAGAAGAGTTTTTTTCCCCCCTTCTACCCTCCATTGTGTTAAAACTAAACTGGCTGACAGTCTCCTCTGTGAAACCAAGGCTTCAGTTCTTTGTCAGCCTGCTGCATTGTGACAGAGAACTCGCAGGTGCAAAAAGACGGACTTGGTAAATGAATAGAAAAATACTGTGGGAAAGGTATGTGCCAAAGTGCACCATCACAGAGAGACTGATGGAGAGCGACAGAGAGAAAAAGAAGTAGGAAGTAAAATGCAGAGCTACTGTTCGAATAATGGAAGTGCCGTGGGTGTTTAGCGCTACATTGTATCACTGTTGGTCATAGGCTAAGGTTTTCAGTAATGCATGAGCTTTTTCTTTTCCTGAAGAAAAAAGAAAAGAGATGTTGGGGGAAAAAAAGAAGTTACAGATCTGAGAAAGCTATTTCAAAATGATGCTGAAAATATACTTGGAAAGGTAGTCAATGGAGCCAATCAATCTTCTTCAAATTTAACAGGAGACAAGTACGGGCAGATTTTCTGTGTTTTGTGTGGCAGTATTTCTTGGCTCTGAGATCTGAAAGAAATTCAGTTTCTTATCTGGGATGGCAGAGTGAGTTCAGATTTCCTCTGCGTGGGCTGCGCTGACCAACTGTGAGTTCCTTCCTTTTCCACATGCTGATGGTAACACCAGTGTGTCGGAAACAAACCTTAAAAATCAATGCTATATCAACCAGAATCTGCCAAGTCTCCCTCTTTCTCTTAGTTCTTTAGTTGACGTCTGACTGGCCCTCTCTTTCCTTTTGTGGTGCCATTTTCAAAGTGGGGTAAAGCTAGGTATTAGACTGGTAAGAAAGAGTGTTTGACTACTGATATCCTGGAATTTGCAGCACAGACACAGTATAGGACCAGGGTGCATATCACTGTATGAAAAAGAGACTGATAACAGCTGGAAAGCAAATGAACATGTGTCAGCCATCTGGAAAAGGCACCAAAAATACTGAGTGAATCCTCCGTGCTGAGACAAAGGAGTCATTTTACTTTAGGAAAAGACGTGTTCCCTTTTTCCTCTGCAGGTCAGACAGAAAACTGCACATCTGTTTGGATCACATGACTTCAAATGCAGCTAAAAATTTGGCTTGAGGACTTAGTATCAGTACCATTAGTATCTGAAAAGTCACCTATAGCTTTTTTTCATCTAATGAGCAAAAACATTAATATACTGAAACTTTTTGTAGCACTTAATCCCTGCTTCATTTTTTGGCCTTGAACTAATCTGAAGTTGTTGCAATGAACTTTGACGCTGTTGGTTCTAATAGGTTGTGAGGTTGAGGTTCTGAAGTTGTCATTACTTAGTTGCACAGTCTATTCTGAAATACAAAAATGCAAAAACTGAAATCTTAGAAAGCGTTATGTTTTATTTTTAGTCAAACTGATTTTTTTTTTTTTAGATGTTAAATGACGCACTATTGCCTGGCAAGTCAATAAATTGAAATAAAAATGATGTGTTGACACAGGAAACAATCAGCTACATTTTTGTACCCCACTGGCAGATTTTTTCACTCCTTACCGGCAATTCAGGCCACTTTTTGTGTTTAAATAACATGAAAGAGACGTTTTTCTGGACTTGCCTGGTGAACTTGGTTCTTATTAAGTCTAGTGAGGCATTTTTTTTTTTAACGAAAACTAAGATATACATTAGAATTCCTTTTTTTGGTTTGTTTGGTTTTTTTTGTTTTGCAGTGAAGGTCACATGTCAACATTAAAAGTTTATTTTAAAAAAAAAACACAGCTTAGTGATTCATATTTCACCGAGTTCAACTAGCAGAAGAACATACTAACTTTTACTTAGTTATTTTGGCTTTCTGATTTTTGGTTGGTAGGTAAAAATTGTCGAGACACTGCATTTCTCTACAGAATTGAGCAATAGCAGACTTTTTTTGTATTGCCACCTTGTGTTATTTGCCTGAGGCTTCTTCAGCAAGAATTCTTGTTGTGCCAACTTAGTGGTCTCATTAAATGGATGGAGAAGCCAGGAAGACTCTTCTCCACAGGGTGAGAGTCAGAGTGAAAAGCACCCTGAGGCTGTGGAAAGAGGTTCTTCATGGACTGGCCCTTGAGCTCATACAGGTGTGATTTGATATATAGAAGAAACAGGAAGTCAGAGGAATGTAGCTGTATCTGTCACCAGCTCTGCAACTTTGAGTCTCATTACTGCTCATAAAAGTCCTGAATGAAGACTCTGGAGTCTTTAGTTAGTATTTCTTTATTTTCACTTCTGATTCTGAGGTGAGGATATTAATGGCTTGTTTTTCCACGTTATTTTCTTTCTTTTCTTTTTTTTTTGCAGGCTAACACATGGAAGACAATTAATGCACCTTTAAATCAGCAACATCAGGGTACAGAGAGGCTTCTTACACCTTCAGGAGAGTTGATGTGGCAATTCAAGCTCTGATCAAAATGCTGGGCATTATAGCTGTGTGCTAAGTGCTGCAACTGGCTGCTTACAGTCATATAACAAGAAGCAGCAGCCCGGGGCAGTAATGCTGCCTTAGACCTGTTGATTGTAGCTTTGGGGGAATTTTTATTTCCTTGATCAGGACACGCAAGAATCTGTGTACTTGATTTTGAAGCAACAAAAACAAAAACAACAATTTAATCTTAAAGGTTTTTCCTGCCTGAGACAAAAATATGATTTAATGTGGTTGGCTGTTGTATTCAAGCATTGTCCTTGCAACCACTGGGGTAAAGCCAGTCATATCACAGTTTCCTGTCATGGATATTCTCTGTTTCTGCATCTACATGCCTTTTTGGACCCTTTTTCTACCTCTAAGCAAATCTGGCAGCTCACTGTGGAGTAGTTGCACAGGTCATGAACAATGCTAGCTGTGTAGAGCAAAGTTAAGATGCCTTTGAATGGAGTTTTCCCACTTTCTTTTTTCTCTCTGCAGCCAAAGGTGTACGTGATTCACATGCCCTGACAGTTACAGTAAGTGTCTGTTAAGACACGTGGAAGCTTTTCATAAAAGGTAACCTCTTTTACTTAATATGTCATTTGTCATATCATTGAATTATCATCCTCTAAAGGTATGTTTGGTCCTGGGTTTTGCTTTGATTGGCACAGATGAGAGGAAATGTAGACAACACATGGGCAAGTAGAGGCAGACTGACTGAGACAGACTTTTCCACCTTTCAAACTTATTCTTTTCCCTAAGAAATAAATCAACACTTCACAAGACACGCGGTGGTAAATCATCTGCTAATATAAGTTTTTTTACACAATGGCAGCTGTTTACCTGACGGTAGTGTTCAAAAGTCACATAAAAAATTGTTCTGACTTTTTAATTGTGTGATTTTTGGGATGCCGATTTCTGGACCACAAAGGAAGACAAAAGCTGCATATTTTCCTTTAATTGATCTGTTTTGAAGACACATCATGATGAGGTTAAATATGTGGTGACTCCTACTCCAGTTTTAATTAAAGTTACTGGTGAGAGGACCAGGCTGCATGTTGAGACAGAGAAGATAAAGTCAGCCTGGCCTGAAGGTAAATATGACTCACTGATGTTATTTTGGCTCCGGCGTTGGGTTTTCTCTCTGAGGGGGGGCTCTGGTCTCCTACTGTTTCACAACTTTTACAGAGAGCTACATCATTATGAGGCTGTTAGTGAAACAGTGATCATCATTCTTTTACTGTTCAGCCAACACCTGACCAAACACCAAACACCATCCCACATCCATGGAGCTCAAAACCCCTTTAAGCTTACTGTTAATTAACCTCATTGCATATTAAGCACAATCCTCCAGCTAAGGTAACCTGACTGCTTGATCAGCACCAATGTTTCTTCTTCTTGAGGTCTGATCCAATTAACCCTCTTCTATTGCAACAGCCAAAATGGAGAAATTACAGTATCATTGTACATGCAACGATCGATAACAGCATCGTTTAGCCCCAGGAGGAAAGGTCCGCTGTCTCAGAGGCCTCAGCATATCTGAAAGTCTTCTTCCTGTAATTAGACGTCCACAGACTCTCAATTAATGTGAACCCACAGCGTTGACATTTCCACTGCTGCGTAATGAACGACAGTGCTCTTCACAAAGATGGAGGAGACCACAAGGCTGCACAGGGATGTCAACACGGATGACATTCAGAAGTGTTTCAGCACTGTTGTCTTCAGAAACAAAACAAGAAGAGCAGTCAAGAGCGTCTAATGAGGAGTACGGCTCCTCTTTTGGCCCGCTGAGAAAATAATGTACATCTTAATGAGTTTCAGATTAATCTGAGTTCCACTCTTCAACAGTTTTAAGGCCACTATAAATATTTCAGCATGGAAATGATCTTTTTCGACTGCCCTGGAATTGCAAATTCATTTCCCTCTGCCAGCTGAGGATAAAAATATGCCATCAGACAGATTGTTCTAAAATTTTATGGAGTAGCTAACCCATGGTAATGGTTTAAAACTTAAATAGAACGGTATTTAAATTGCAAATGAAGTCCTTTTAGCACACAGATATGGGATGGAAAAATCCAATGATGATGGTCATATTTGCTTGAGATGCCTAAAACTTGAGAGGATTAAGGAGTATCAGAATGTGAAATGAAGTGGGTTGAAGGGTTTGTGTAAGAAGCTATTCAAACCGGAGACTCAATATGTGTGGTCAGAGTAGTAAAAAGAGGGTTAGAGGGTTTACTTCTGAACCATCATGACTTCAATGCTGAAGACTGGTTAGGAATTTATTTTAGATATAATGTTCTTGCTGTCCAGACTTCTTTTGTTTCCCCAGTTTGTTTATAAGTGTTTATGCAGTGTTTTGCTTGCAGAAAGTGACAGGAAACACTCCAAGCACCAGGAAGAGTGAGCTCCATTCCTGTTTCTCACTATCAGCAGAGCATGAAAGCTGCAAAGTGATTTCAGTGCTGCAGAGAATTTGCTTGCACCTGCAAAAACTTGAGCTCTTCACTGCAGCTATTGTGGCAAGATGGGACAAAGGGAAGGGCAGGATGAAGCCCCTGCAGCTGTGCATACAGGACGACACTGCAGAACTCTTGTAAAGTACAACAGATCGAGCAGAAGGAGAAAAGGATGGGGCATACAGGAGCTGGAGAAGTTGTATTTTTCAACAACGACATATTCAGCTTGATAAATGCATGTACTCATGCTTCACCCTCACTCTGCACCCATGCAGGTCAATGACAGACACCCAGAGTTTTAACAGATGGAAAATATTGGCTCAGAGAGGCAGCTATTCAAAGACACAGGCAGTCTTCTTTTGTTGCATGTCTGCTTCACTGTGTCAGGCAGACAGAGAACGGGGAACGGAGAGCATTAAAAAATGGATACACCTCTTTGGATTCTCTGTAAAACACAATGATTGTTTTTACAGACAAATGAGGCAGAATGATGAAATTCGCTTATTATTTCTGGCTGACTACAAATGCAATCGCCAGAGAAGCATAGAGAGAAAGCTTATCTATTTTTATTTTCCTAAACTGAATATTTAGATCAGTTCTTCTGCAGAAATTCAGAAGCAGGAAATTAAAGGGCAGCTGTTTTATTGAGATAAGCCTCGGCCTTCTTGCATGCTAATGAAGTCATGGCTGCTCACCAACATGTGTGTTTTAAAATCCCTGTCAGGTGCAAAACCAGGATGATCACTCATGGTCTAAAACGGTAATTCATTCACTAATGTCCCTCCCTAAAATGTGACTTGATGCATTGCCATCAGTTGTGTTTAGCAGCGGAGCTAATTATTTGTCTTGCAGTCCGTACACACGCTGTCTGCTTCCATCCATGTCTGGAATTAAAGAGTGTACATAATTCTCACTCGATTGCACACTGGCTTTAGACATAGAATGATGATGATAATGATAATAATAATTCAAAAAAACTGAATCCACCTTCCTCTTCCCAGAGTGAGACAGACGCTTCTGCAAGAAGGGCTTTTAAATTCAAGCCCATTCCTCTGTGTGCATGATCGGGCCAATTTGCAAGCATTCCTGCATTCATTTCGTTACAGAGCGTGGCCGTAATTCCACACAGTGTCTGAACCTCATATATCACCTCTTAATAGAATTTTTTGAATTCATGCTCACACCTTATTACCAAAGACAGTGCACCTCAGTGCACTACAACCTCTTTAAATGTCAATCATGCTCATGGAGCATACATCTTAGTCTGTTTGTACTTCCACTGAATATAATGAGAGCCTCACGCGTCAACTGTGTAACATTATTCTCCTTTAACAGCCTTCAGAAAGGAGACGCTTTTGCAGAGACAGAGGGTCAATTTTAGCTCTAACTACTGCTCCTCAGTCATATTTGATACACTCAGCGACATCTATGGATTGTGCTTCAGTTTGAAACACAACGTCTGCCACATAACATTAACAATAAGGGTTTTATGTGTGGCTCAAACAAGGAGGGACGTTATCTTACACTGAGGTGAAGTCTAATGATTTCTAGAGTATGCATTTTTTTAAAAAGTAAAGAAGCAGAGAAACATAGCTTCTGCTATGGTGAATACTGTTATTGGTTAAAATCAGCTTCATTATTTTTGTGGCAGTATTAAATAAAAGCTATAAAAGCGAGTGTGTACAACAAAGATTGGCACATACATGCTGCAACAACTCTGTGCACTGCCATGTAATGTCAAATGTGACTCTCAGTGATCAGGCAAGAAAAGTATTCCAGCTGCAATAAAATCATAGCTCTCCTTTGTATTACAGTAGATATTCTAAAAATTAAATACGTCTATAAACATAATTTAAAAATTAAATTTTGTTAATGTTGTAATCTATTTTTTATCACAGATTACATATACAACTGGCTGGGCTAGTAATGTCCTTCAATGGGTTTAATGCTTCTTTTTCTGTTTTTTTCAATTCCACAAGATTTTTAAGATTTTTATTTCTTTTTATCGTACACATTTTTTTTTGTTTTACTTTTAGTTTTTCAACAACAACCAAGAAGATGTGACTCGAAATGTTTGGTAATTTTTTGCAGGTAACGTTACGAGACTTTTTTTTCTTTATCAAAGTACTCGCTGTAATCGATTAATTGACCGATCTCTTAGAAACAACATTGACACATCAAAGCTTTTCACAACTTTCTTTCATTTAAAAAAAGTCACAGATACAAGTGTACCATTTATCCCCCTTCTTATGCGTTAGCATCTGTCCAAACTCAGTGAGGTGTGAAAAACCAGGCATTGTTACACCTCAGAAAAAGGCAGCATAATGCACTGTGACAAGCTTATTGTTATGCTGCTGGAGTTCAAACAGCAACTGGAAGGTCAGTAAGAGCATTCTGTGTTTACTAATGCATGTCTGACTCAAAGGAGACCGCAGCCACTGACTATCCGCTCGCACCTCTGTCATGGTAAACCTCCTCCTAACATTAGGTCAGCTGTTGAGAAAGACTTCCATAGAATCCTAATGAATACATTTAAGACAAGCTAGTGATCAGACTCTGAAATCATGTCGTCCTTCTGCAGTGAACTTCTGATCCTGCGAAGAGGCGGAGTACAGCATGCTGATCTGAAGAAATTGGCAGGAAGTGAAGAAAGGTTTGAATGACTCCTCTATTTGTGTCAAACTTACAGTAATCTTGCAAATATTTCCTGTAAATTTGAGAGTTGGGAAAATTTGTGGATGAGCTAGTCTTATTTGAATTCATTATTCTCTCTGTGTCAAATTTTTCGAAAATTAACTATTTAGGACCCAAGTGCCTGTAGATATGTTTTAACACTGGTCTTATAATGGAGTCAGCTCCAGGGCAGACTTTCCTTCTGTTTCCATCTCCGTTTAGTGTGTGTTTTATTTGCTGCGGCAGCCTGAGTTTAACAGGTTTTTTATAATGGACTAAATCACAGGCTACTAAAGGAAATCACAGAGCGCCCCGAGGGTAGGCATTACTGAACGCCTATAATAGTTACATGCCTGCCTGTCACTGATTTGTTCTGTAAAATGGAGCGGAGTCTGACCTGCAACACACACACACACACACACACACACACACACACACACAGAATCAAAGCCTTGTATTAATCCAGTGATATGTAAAGTAGATGTGTTGTGTTAACTGGCCATAATACCTCAGTGAGAGGCAGCGTGTACACCAGCTGTGTTTGAGATGGGGCTGGCATCCGGCACCTCTAAAACCATTCTTTTCACACCAGGGTGTCGCTCTTTCATGTTCTTATGTTACATCAATGTAAAATATGCTGCCTCTCTGTGGCCAGCTGGAGAGGGCGATCCAGGCTGTGATAGTAAACTGCTGGATTACAGGGGTCAGATTGTCCATGAATGGATAAAGAGGTGATGCAATGTGACAAATGGTGATGGCAGAGCTGCATGGAAATAGCAAAGGGAAATCACAGAGTGGTCTTAACTCTTTTAGGAATTTGGACCCTCTCTGCTTTTGCAACCAAAGCAAGACCTGATTGTTTGGTTGCTTTGGTTAGACACTGTAAGTCTGCTCTCTGGTGTGGTGAATTCTCTTGTAACTGGAGCAGAAGGGAACCAGTTATGTTTGAAGGAGGAGTGCAGGATTGGAAGCTGAAGAGGATAGGGGGGTTGGGGTGGAGAGAGAGAGGGGGTTGTGGTGGTATTTTCCTGCATGCAGTCTGATCCTAAAACACAGGTGCAGCCTCCTTCGTGCCCCCAATTCCAGCCCCCTCCTCTGGGCAGCAAAGTGTTTGTCCATCTGATCCTTTCTTAAATCCTGATTACCATGGATTTGTCTTTTTCCAACCTGTTATTTGCATTACTGTGGGGTCGCTATAGGTTAGGAAGATGATGATACCTATGAGGAGGGGAAGCCAGCAGTATACTTTAAAAAAGAAACTCAAATCCAAGAACATGACTAAAGGCAGAGAAATAAGCCAAATTCTGACTGTATTGATAATGTGCTCACAATATATGGGTTTAGTTTCAGTTGCAAAATAACCTCACACAACTCCTTTTTGGCTTGTTTTTCAGCAGCTGCGTTCTAATCCGAGGGGCTCCCATCTCCCCCAAAACGTCTGAGAGAGAAGTTAGTGGAGGAAAAAGAGAGAGGAGATGGTGAGGGGAGGAGGGGGTCTTCACAGCTGAGATTTGGGGCTCCCAAAGGCGTCATGCAGAGCCGATCATTGTCTCTCTCACACTTTCTAACTAGCCATTTCACAACGTGCAGACAGCGGATCGGGGCTGTACGCAGCAGCAGCAGCAGCAGAAACAGCAGCAGTTTTGCCCTCGGGGTTTTCTTTTCCTACCGACGTCGACCATAACTAACAATTTGGATCCAGCGTTCGGATGAGGGCAATTACGGGACATTAATCCATCATAATGTCTCCTTTTCGATCGGCTGATAGTCAAATGAGTTGAGCAATGTCTGCAGAGATCTGAGTCTTCGTGGGTGCGAGAAGTGTTGGACTGTTCAAATGAATCCAAACTAAAGAAGAAGAAGAGAAGCAGACAGAAAAGCAGATCGGTGGGCACCATGCACGAATCGTCGGATTTTACACAGAGAGAGCCATTAGGGGCTTTTGAACTGGAATTACTGTGACACACACACACACAGGTCTCTTCTTTTTTTTTTATAAGGAGATTTTTAGGGGGAGTCTGCTTCCTCTCGCTCCTTTTCGCTGGATCTTGCAGGACTCCAGAGTCGCGAAGAGCCCATGCAGTCGCCAAGGTTGGTAGTATATATCTGTGAGCTGAAGTACCAGAGGTTTTTGTGCCAGATTTTACCTTGATTATTAGGCGTTCAAATCAAACCCCTATGCGTAAAAGTATGTACATAACGCGTTGTGCTTTCAGGAAACGTGCATTTCTGCAGAATAATGTACCTCATTTCCTAGAGTGCAACTGAACCCAAACTGGATTATGGAGTAATACCCTACAACATTACTCTAATGATCATACTTACATCTGGCATGCAATAACTCATGCTTATGTGTACAAAAAGCAGTGTAACATCAGGGCACACGCGCCTTCTGGCTGCGCATTTGCACCATCCTAATTGTATGACAGCTGTAATTAGAGCAATAACCGAGCTGTCCATAAAGCTCAAATTTAATGACAGGTTTGCTTGTCCTCGTAATGCCATGTGCGTTTGTGTCATGATTTCAGGCTTCATATCAGATCTCATTGAAGCGCCATCTGTTGGAAAACGAGAATCAGACTTGAGAGTACATGCGTCCTGCAGGAGAAGATACAGAAATGTAGATCCCTGCTCATGATTTAACAGAAAAATGATTTGATACTGGCATGAGAGCATATTCAGTCAGAAGTGTGCAGGTTAGACAGGTGATGTCAGAGGTTAAAAGCAGTGTGACTGGATTATGACTGCCGGGTTTATAGACATGTCTCATTGTTTTATATTGTGACTTTTACCTGTCACAGCATGTGAAGCACATGATCTGTCTGGTGTCTCTGTGGAGATTTATCTCCATCCAGATGTCTTTTCAGTACATGAAGATGTGAAGATGTGACTGAAAACTCTAAATGTTGATGGATATTAAAGGGATAAGGCACTAAGCTTGGGAATTAATCAATTTTTCCTCTTTATGAGTGGATAAGGGCTTCCTTTTTTGCATTTACTCATATGGAATATAACCTGTTTACAGAATGTGCTACAGTTGCAGTCACAGTCTCTCAGATCTGAAGCTCGTTCCCTTTTTGTTCCTGACAAACAGAACATTACAGTGACACAAACAACAGTTTTTGTTTTGGGAGCTAGAGACCAGAAAATGTGTGGCATCATCTGGTTGGATTATATTATCATTATAATGTAAAATATTATATTGTTGATGACAGTTGCCTTTTTGGATGAGGGTTTAGATTAACCATGACCTGGATGACCCTTCACAGATTTCTTGTTTAGGTTCAGCAACTCAATCAGCAAATGCCTTGAAAAATATCAGTTGGTCTACATTACTATCAACTGATTAATATGTGTTATATTCATATGTTCCTGATGCACAATGGAGAAAATGGGTCAGTTATGACAAAATATAACCTAAATGAATAGCTGCAGCTGTTATACTTACTGACAACCCATTTTTTACTCTGATTGATAAAAAGCATTGAGATTTGAAGATAATTCTTTTTCAGATTCTGCATTACTTGACACATCAATGCATCCACAAGAAGCTTTGAACATCTTTTGTAAAAAACAAAATCTTAATCGAGACTGCTCAGGTGCAGACTAGTAGCTTTGGGAAGGTAGTAAGGTAGTACAGGCAAATTGAACAACCACAAACTGCTCAATAACATAGAATGTTTATGACATTTTGATCATGAAAAATGTAGACGGATACATTTTCTGGATGTATCTTCCAGCTGTGTTGCACAGAGATATTAATTCTTAGCATTTTCTAATCAGTTGTCAACCATCCTGCAATATCAGGATGGATCAAATCTGCATCAAAGCCCTTACAGAAAAAAAGTCCTGTTGAATTATGGGAAACAAAATGTCCCCAAATCCATTAAAACACCTCACAGAGCTACAGCTCTGTACCTTTCAGCTGCAATCATTCATTTCATAGGTGGGTGTTGGTGTATTAGAGCTTGAAATCAGTGTGCATAGGGTCGCCCTTGTTGAAAACATGTGTAGGCTCAGACCTCATTGTGCACTGATATATCCATCATCCACCAGAGGGACAGCAATCACAAAAGATGTTCAGTGCACTGTGGAAAAATACTGTACAGCCCGCCACAGCCGGAGGAAACAGCTTTCTGTCTAAAAGGATTTGGTTTGAATGAGGATATTAAAAATAATATATTATTAGTGGTAAAGAAAGATGTCAGTGGGGTGGTATGGACTGGTGGTGGTGGAGGAAGGCTCCCATACTATGATATTCAGTCTATCTGTGCGTTTTAGAGGCTATTTTCTCTTAAAATCCTTTTAAATGTTTTTGTTTTGTTTTGTGAGAAACAGAAACCTCAGGATGTTGGTTATCAGGTTGTCAATGCTGTATGTCTCCTCATTGTTGCTTCATATGTTGGTGTTTTTTCCATTCATCAACTATTTGTTGAGCCTAATAAAACAAAACTTTATCACAATCTCAACAAGGCAAAACTAAATGATTCTTTGCCTTTTGCATTTGTCCAAAAAACAAAGATGGGCTGCACTTCAGGGGCTGGAACTTGGAAACGAATGTCATTTTTACTTGTACAATAGCTGATACCAAAAAAAAGACGGATGGAGAGAGAGAGCTTTTCATTCATTTCTCTTGATTGATTATTTGATTCCTCAACTAATCCTTGCAGCTCTGGGTGACTAGATTAACAACCAAATTGAATCTGTTAGCTGTGGCTCAAAAGTAATGTGGCAGAGCTACACAATTAAGAATATTCCCAGGCTGTGTAAAGGATTAATTAATAACTTTTAGCTGAGATGAGCTATTTTGATAGCAGTTTGTTATAAATATGTTCCTGTGTCAGCACCATTGAACCATATGAGAATTATCTTGATAAAGAAGCTTTGATTTTTACATTTATCTTTGTTAGTGTGAGGCTACATTCATATTTGGAAAATTCAATGTTGTTCCATGTAACCTGTTGTTTCAATGTAAAAATATAATTTAAGATGCTGCCATGAAATTTCGGGTCAAAAAGTAAAATTTTGTCATTCTTACACCAACAGAAGCTATCTTAATTAAATAAGATGTCTTGTCAACCTTTGTATTGGTATGGCTGATTTAGACTTGTTAGTTAACTTCTTCAGGTAGTTGTTTGACAAAACCAATATGTTTGAATTTGATTAACCTTTTTATTTTTGTTCTCCTTTTGTTTTTGTTGATCTAAATTATATTTGTTAGGTCCCTCTTCAGGTAGTTGTTTGAGAAACTACAATTTTTATCTCCATTGAACGCTTTCCTTTAGTAGGAGTTTGGCCGGTCAACTGTGCTGTGGAGCTCATGACAACCAATCTGTATTGTGCAGCCACGAACAGCCTGTGCCACCACAATCATCAAATCAAATTCACTATGTACAGGAAGGTCTCATAGCCACTGCGCTCCCCCTATTCATAGTGTAACTGTTGGTTTACAATTCACAAAGGAATTCTGGGTATGACTAGAAAGCTGCAGCTTTTCTGAACAGGTGGGAGGGGCTAAGGTATGGAAGCCCATTTCTGTTAGTTAAAAAAATAAAAATGAAATCTTGGCTGTTTTAACCCACATTAAGACAACATTTTGAGGTAAAAAGTCTAAATTCTGCAATCAAAGTCCAAACTTCAAGATAGTAAATTCAAGATTTTGAGATAACAGTCAACAATATGTGGGGGGAAAAAAACAAAATTTTGACTTTTAATGTCATTACTTTGACTTTCATCTCAAATTTTCTGACTCAGTATGGGCGAAATAAATAAAATCTCACCAAACCAGTTCTTCATTTGTATATTTCTAACTGGCAGAATGGGCTTCTTTTATACGGTGATTTTAAAGTTCAGTGCATTACTGATTTACTTGGACATACAATTTCAAGTTGAAATGTATTTTCTAGTAGGGATGATGCCAACTTATAATAAAGTGTTATCATGACAAGTTAACAAATGTGCTTCATTGCATTTTAGTCTATGATTTACAGGCTTGTAGAATAATTTTACTTGGAAAGACAACAAAACTTAAAAGGTGGTGATAGGCCTGGAAGTTACTATTTTAGGAGAAATCACACACGTGTTTGAACCTTGTTATTTTTTAAGAGAAATTGTAATGTATTTGTTCATTATTGTTGTTCCTTATTCCTCAGTATCTAGTGAAGAGATACCACTGTTGTGCTTTCAGGTTTTCCCTCCACAGTGAGGTTTCTGCAGCTAATGAAGCCTTTCTTACATGTGCACTAACACTTTGTGGGTCTTGAAAACGCCAGTCGTTCACAGACCAGTCTCCACATTGAGAAGTAATTTGAAACTTTAGAGAGGGGGGTTTAAGGGCTGAACAGGCGGCAGGGATTGGTTCCGTGTGTCCGCTGCATTTTTATCGACACTCCCTAAAAGGAAGAGTCACTGGCTGAATGCTTTCAGCAGTTTGTCTCTCACTAGCGTTAACTAGCTGCTGCTGCCGTAGCCGTTAGAGTTACTTTTGACACCAAAAAAAACCCACAGAGAAAAAACAACAGCTTCTTACCACTTAGTGATGAGAAAACACGGCCGACTTCAGACCTCTTTTATGGACTTTGTGTTGTTCGTCGACTCAACGAGGACTCGGCAGTTCTAACTTTTCTCCTTCCTTAATCCGGTTTGAGCAGGGAGAGGAGTGAAGTGCGAGCCCGAGCTGGATGGATGGTTATGGGGAAAAGAGGAAGACCCTCGGCGCTTGACGTGTTCAGAGTCCTGGTTGTGTTTTTCTCACTCTTCCCCTCCGGTAAGAAGCTGTCTTTGTTGAACTTTCACAGCTTTTCTTAACTACACATCCAAAGTGTACTCACCGATACTGTATATCATCAAATTTTCTTAACTAGTTTCTGCCTAAATTGTAACGTATTAACTGCTCTACTCGAGTGTTAACCAACTACTCCCAAAGCTTCCAGTTTTACGGCATATTACTGTAAAAAATCACCTTACAGGAACTACAAACGCGTAGTTTTTTCTCAAGTGCTTCCATATTTTATGATGAAATTGTTAAAATTGCATAATTCACTGAGACAGGACGTGAATGTTTCCACAAAAATGTTTTAAAACTGTTTTATTTCACATAATTGCAGCGCCCACGTGCACACGTTTGAGAAAGATTTAAAATGTAGATATACTTAAACAGTTACATAAAATAGGCAGCTTTGACTGACCAAAAAAAAAAAAAAAAAATTTAAAAATAATTCCAGAAGTCCTGTTTTGGAGCTGTAGTAGCCCTCAACCCTTTTGTTTGGGGGATGGGGCCCTTTTTTTATTTACCACTTCTCACATTTGGTATCAGTTTGGATATTGATTAGCTAAAAAGTTATATTTTCAAATGTTTTATAAAAGTTAAATTGAAATAAAAAGAATTCCTCTCTGGTGTACAGAGCTTTTCTCTGGTGAGTATTTTTTAGTTCTCCAATTGCTCACCAAAAGATGATGTGGGAAGTTTCCCTAAATGTGGCTCAAACAAAGTATCATGGGTCTGAGAAGTAGAAATGTAATGTTCCATGTGTGGACGCTGGGTCTTAAGAGGTTAAATCTCTGTAGAAGTATTCCAATTGAAAGTGGCCAAGAAGCGAACACATTTGTCATTTATTTACTTCACACCTTTGTAATTCAACAATAAAGCTGTTGCACCAGGGACATCTCATTCAGCTCAACCTTGCACTCTGTGAAGCTCTTATCAGTTTCCCTCTTAAGTCTCTTGCCATCCAACAACAAAGTGATAAAGTACTGATAGCGGAGATCAAGATTAGTTTATTGCCTTCTGTTAAACGGGTGGTAAACGGAGAGGTGATGTGGGGGTTGGAGAGAGCTGCTTTCAAGCTTTTCAGAGGGTTTTAAGTGTGACTTCAAAGTGTTCATATCACTGGCCCTCTTGAGACACTAGGTGAAACTTATCACAGCTCATACAAATAAATAGTCTATTAGTCCAAGGTAATGCTAGTAAAGCATGGTCTTACAACACGGCATCCTAGGAAGTGTTTTGAGACTTTTTGTGTCAGAGGAGGGCAGCAATATGTGGCTACAGTCATCATTGAGGATAATTTTTTACAGCTTCACCTGTACATGCTAAATGATTCATGCTGAAAATGCACGTATGTGTGTGGTCACAGTTTAATGTTTGATTGTTTTGGCTTTGTCTAATTCTCAAGCATTGATGAGTTTTCAAAATGTAAAGAAAAAAATTGTTGCAAAAAAAAAAGCTTTGTGAGGGAAGCAAAACTAAATTTGGTGACATCAAAAGTTGTCTTAAACACTGTCTTTTTTTCTTGTCTAAAGTAAAGCGAAATATTGTCTGTGCTCCTGAACTTCACTCAGTGGCATACAAAGTATATTGACAGCTTTATCTCTGTCTAAACTGAGATGTTATTGGCTCATTCTGTATCTTCTTCCCCAACAGTGAGTCTGCAGTGCAAGATCCTCAAGTGTAACTCAGAATTTTGGGCCTCCACCTCAAACTCTGGACCAGAGGAGGAGTTTTGCACGGCACTGCGAGCATACAACAGCTGTGTACGCCGGACCGCTCGTACCTGCAGGGGTGACCTAGCATACCACTCCGCCCAGCATGGCATAGAGGATCTAATGAGCCAGCACAACTGCTCGAAGGAAGGGCCAACATCCCAACCTCGAGCGCGTACCCCAGTTCCACCTCCACCACCTCCTGTTCTACCTGACAGCCAGGAACGCTCCGATGGCCCCGAGGTGTGCCACTATGAGCGCAGCCTGTCACGTAACCCAGCCCCACCTAACTACACCCACTGTGGCTTCTTTGGGGACCCCCACCTGCGAACCTTTGGAGATGATTTTCAGACGTGCAAGGTGGAGGGAGCCTGGCCGCTCATCCACAACAAGTACCTGTCTGTACAGGTGACCAACACTCCTGTGGTGCCAGGTTCTATGGCCACTGCAACAAGCAAGGTGGGAATCCTGTCTGTGTGTCCTGCTGTGAAGGAAGATTTCATTGTTTCCGGCATTTTGTCGGTCTGTACACACATCTGATACCACACCAAATCAGCCCTCCCACTGCAAAAGCCAGCTAGAAGCACACAGAAGTGCTTACAAGTGAAAGCAAGTTATAGTCAAACAGTGTTTATTAGTTTTTTAGTCTAAAGCCCTTGTAAACATGCTTATTTTAGATTGATCCGTATACAACAATATCTACTTTGCACTATAGTTTTGTAGAAAAGCAGTGTCCTTTCAAAGTTAGCTTCACAAACTCTCACACCACTGTTCTGCATTTAACAATGATCCCACCTCACCTGAACAGCCCTCTTGAAATTGTTTTTTAACACTGTCTCATCTCTGTGAGGAGGTGACATGTTATAGGAATTTGATATTCCCGCCTTGAACTATTTCATTTATTTATTGAGATCCCCATCAGTCACTACATAAGTAGCGACCACTCTGTTGGGGGTCCACTCTTACAAACATGTAAATAAGGTCCACACAAATTAAGTGACTTAAAGAGAAATCCAAAATGGAACAGACAAAGAAAAATTGGAAAAATCTTACAATTATTTGCATACTTAAAAAACAGAGTCTAACTAAACTATAACATACAAGCGAATACACCCACATTAATATATATACACTTACTTTACATTGAAATTTTACACTATTTATCAAACATAGATATTACAGTTGATGCAGTCAAGAGTCTAATGTCTATGTCTAATTTCAAAAACGGTTTTCTTTTTGGAGACTGGTCACGTCATTTTCTCAAGTTAGTGTTTGCTGGTGGACATGTAAAACAACCTCTTGAGGCCTAGTATGAAAACATGCCCATTACTGCTTAAAGACAATTGATTCAATAAAACGTGCATTTTAGACATTGGAATATATCTAAAGAACCAAAGCAGAGAATGTTATTTAAACAGCTTGTAAAGGAAGTCTTCTCGGTAATAATAATAATAATAATAATAATAATAATGATGGAAAAACCCTACTGTTGATTTTTTTTTTCATTTTACTACAGAGAAAAAAGACATTTTAGTAGCGAGTGACCAACCTTTTCTGTTAGTATTGATCCAATAGGTGTCAGTGTTCTAGCAGATCAGCTTGCCGTTCACATTTCTCTTTGTGTGAGTCTCCTCTTTCATGTGGTCTGGCTGTGAGAGCTGCTCCTCTGTCAAACTGTGGACTCTGGTTTGTGTTTGGATGAGGTCCATTATAACATAAAAGAAGCCAAACTCTGGCTTCATAGCACAGATCTTGATAAGCTTTATAAATGATATGTTTGTGTAATAACAGCAGAGCTACATCAAATATTAACCTGAGGTTCCATTTTCACTTTTCAAAGGGGACACTTAAGTCTGAGGTTTGGCCTACTTAGACTTGGCTTATTATTGAGAACATGAAATCAAAAACTTGATATTTCTTTTCTGTGATATCGGATGTTTTCTTTCAATGCTCGAATGGCAGGACTTGTTTTTGTTTTGTTTTGCTTTGGTTTTATGATACATGGTCAGTTTATATGACTATTAGGACATTCTCAGGTCAGAAACATTAGGATGTTATAAGTTTTTATTGTCTGCAGTTCACCTAGCTTTAGTCCTCTAACTTTGTCTGGTGGCTGGTTACTGGGGTATTAAAGCACTTTGTCCTTAATCACATTCGTAGGGAGGTCAATTTTCTGTAATCAAGACTTCCTAATGATACTCTATTAAGCATTTGCTTCTTTTTTTAGACTTTTCAGAGTAAAGACGTTTTTTGTTCTGCTTTTCTTGGAAGCAAATGAGACGACTTTTAAGATCTTGATTCTGGACAAAGGGGGAAAACAAGGCAGCAGCCAGTGCCACCTGTGCAAACAAAGCCCCTCTGGTAAGAGATCTGCATTTGCAGAGCTCTGTGTTTGGTACACTGCTCAAACTCAAGCAAATAAAACTGTCTGGATATTTCCATCTTCATTCCGAGCGAGGGATAATAGAGCTATTTTCTTTGTGTTTATTTTCATTAAAAGCTTAAGAAATGAACCAGGGGAAAAACAGGAGTTATAATCTGTGGAATATGTTAGCTGAGAGTTGAGGGAATAGAAGCAGAACTGGTACAACAAATGAATTGCAAAGCAAAGAGAATATTCTGCCGACCCGTGGTCCTCTTGTCCATAGTGAGCAGACTTGGAGTCCCCAGGCTCTGACAATGGCTCATTGGTGTCCTGATGAAACCAAGCTAGCAGAGTCCTGAGCAGTCTCACTTAATTAGCTGCAGAGTATATCGCTCTGTCCTGGCTCAACGCCACTCCCTGGAGCATAGTTCTGGGGTTCACAGGCAGGTTTTTCAGCACTATGAATGGATCGTCTTTGTGTCTGCAAACTGAGGCCTGATTTAACATGGCTCAGACTCATGTTATTTGAGGGCGTTTACCTTGGCCTCCCCCATGTTGGGCCAGTGTTGAAATGTGACACTAAAAAGGGGCTGTGGGGTGGATGGCACATGTTGCATAAACTTGTGCTTAATGCAAAAGTCTAAGAAGTCCCCTTTTCAAAATCTGGTGTTTACATTTACTGCCAGATATGAATATTTCAGAAAAACAGCAACTCGTGGCTGAAAAATCCAGCTACACTTCATACACTGCCTTGCCAAAAAAAAGTTGCCACCTGGATTCAACCAAGCAAATAGGTAGAAGCCTCATATTGGATGATTACTGCAGGGTCGATTATCTTTCAGCTGGCAACAAGTTATTTAACCCCAGCTGATGCAACGAGTAACTTCTCATTTCTTTAACAACCATGGAGAAAGACACATCCTGTGGTTGTGGAAAAACTGTCAGTCTGTTTAAGAACGGTCAAATCATTGGCATGCATCAAACAGAGAAAACACCTAAAGAGGTTGCAAAACTACTAAAATTGAGCGCAGAACTGTCCAACACATTATTAAAAACTGGAGGGATGGTGGGGAACCTTCATCTCTGAGTGATGCAATGGGGAATGCGTATAGGTGGTCTAATGAAATATTGGAGAGTGTGACTTTTTTTTTGGATCATGCAGTGAATGATCACTGAGCCCTATGCTAACAAGATGCCTCTTTTTCTGTCCTGCAGCTCACAATCATCTTTAAGAACTTCCAGGAATGTGTGGACCAGAAAACGTACCACGCAGAGACCGACGAGCTGCCAGCTGCTTTTGCAGACGGCTCCAAGAACGGAGGAGACCGCCACGGGGCCAATACCCTCCGTGTTGTGGAGAAAGTCCCTGGGCAGCATGTGGAAATCCAGGCCAGATACATCGGGACAACCATAGTGGTGAGGCAGGTGGGCCGCTACCTTACTTTTGCCGTGAGAATGCCTGAGGAAGTAGTGAACTCTGTGGAGGAAGGCGACAACCAGGACTTGTACCTGTGTCTTCACGGCTGCCCTGCCAACCAGCGCATTTATTTCAAGAGCGTCAGGGCACGAGGGGCGGAGTCCCAAGGTCAGAGCCGGAGCAGGAGCAGTTTCACCGACCAGTCTGCTAAAGCTAAGTGCAAAGAGCGGCTCCCTGTCGAGGATCTGTACTTTCAGTCGTGTGTGTTTGACCTCCTCTCCTCTGGGGACATAAACTTTACAATGGCAGCCTATTACGCCTTCGAGGACGTGAAAATGCTCCACTCAAACAGCAAAAGGTACCACATCTACGAAAAGGATGCTTTTATGAGCAACGCTGCGCAGATGGGCAAAGATTTACTTTCACTCATCTTCCTCAACCTCCTTGCTGCAATGTTTCTCATCGAGGGTTGCATGGCGCATCTATAGTTCCTTTGCAGCAGAGCCCTCATGATGTGTTCGTCAGTGAGTGTTAGAGCCCCATCGTTGTCTTCTTCATCAGCTCCTCTCCTCTGCTCTGGTCCTGTGACGTGGTTGATGGCTCGCCTGCAGGCTCATCCCAACTCTGAGTCTCATTTTTTAGTGTTATTGTTGTGTTTTGACTTCAGAGGAATGACAGGGCAAGTTCACCGTGGCCCCGTCTGTCATCACGCGTATTTAGACGGTTTATGGGACTGATCTTTGATTGGAGCAGCAGTGACAGAGCTCAGTGACTCCGGAGCTCAGGACATCCACCTGTGATTATATCCCACATTCTCACCAGGGCTGCATGCCTATGGGAAGCTGGACAAGATGATGTTTTGCAGAAAGAGGAGTTCGCTGATCCTCCTTCGCCAGATCCCCTCATTGGTGCCGAGCCAGTGAAGCTCTCTGTGGCTCATGTGGCGGAGCGAGAGGACCTGACAAGGCCTTTTGTTAACCTAAGGCCAGAAGCAGCTCTATGTTTGATTAGTTTCCAGCTTTGGAAAAGCTTGAGCCCTTTTTTGGAGGAAGCACTCCGCCAAAAGGATGTCAGAGCCGAGTCTCCAGTCGTCTGCTGTGGAGATTAATGGGTCATATTGTTAGATTTTGTGTGTATGTGTGTGCGTGTGTGTGTGTGTGCATGAGTACAATATGTGTGCAGAGTTTAGTGTCTGTTGTTAATTTGGTGTGTTTGTGTGAGTTCCCAGAAATGAGATAACAGAAACTGCAGTTGGAAAAAATCTTTCCAGGTCATTGTTTTGCACCCAAGTTTCAAAAAAATTGAGAAGCGCAGTTTGTTAAAACGAACTGATCTCAAGTGAACCAGTCTCTCTTCATTTGTCATTTTCAGTGTCACACAGCCCCTCGCTCGATTGTTCGAGCTGACATGTTGATCAGACAGTGTTTTGTATCCTCATTCTGTAATGTGAATGTAGCAAACAAGAAAGCAAAAGAACAACCTCTGCAAAGAGTGTTTACAGACTTTAAGACCAGACTAATCAAACTGAGACCTCTTTGATAGTGTTTTGTGAGTTTTTAACGCTCAACTTTCCAGTAGTTGCACACAGTGGTGTTAGTACTAGTTGTTAAGACATCAGTTTAGCGTTTTATAGACTACCAGTGTGCTGACCTGGCCGTGGCTTGGTGCTTAAATGCTAAGCATGTGTCTGTAGACGTGATTTCATGGCTTAAGTCATTGCCAAAGAACAAGCCCTTGTGCCAATATTTCCTTAACAGCTGAATTTTCATTGCTCAGTCTTAAACTACTCACATTAAGGGAATTCTTAGCTGCATTTAACTTATGTATTTGTGGGGGAAATCACACCAACACGCTCTTTTTTTGCAGTCTCACTTTTGCCTCTCGTGTTTCACGACAGCACTCCTCACCACAAGAGGTTTCCATTTGAACTTTGCTTTCAGCTACAGTATCTGGTAATGTGTATGCCATCCCTGTAGATACTATTACCACTTGGGCAGTTTGACGCTCATCCATCCTTTACACTGAAGTATTTGGCAGGCCTTACTACTGCTATTAGGAACATGTATAGGTGGAGTTTGATATCACAAAAAATCATACAAACAGATGATTGTAATGTTGAATCTTGTGTTCATAGATGTAATTTGTATTGTGAGTTTTACAGTAAATGGTTCTACACGTTTAATGTGAGATTGTACATATGTTTGTGAGTTTAAATTTGTATAGTACCAGTTGTGTTGAATTTAACACTCCAGATTTTGTACGTCAGATTTTTTGGTGAATGTGAACCTTTTTTAATTTTCATTTGAAAAGGGATGTTTTTGCAAAAACATGACACCACAGAACAGAATTGTCTTAACTGAATACAGTGAACTGATTCGTCAGTGATGGGTCATTCAAAACCCTCTTCAAATGCAGCCAGCTTACCGAAAAAAAAGGGAATGTACAAATGTGTTCTTTGTTGTTCATGTTTTTCAGTTCAAAGCACTTTATGTTTACATTTTCATTGGGCTCTTTTTTGAGTTTTGTCAGACTGATGGAATATAAAAAAAAGCTGAATGAGCAATGCCAGACAGATGGAACTGTGTTTTTATGTTAAGAAATGTTTTGCCACATGCCAGCTGTTTATAATGTAAATTATTTATTGAATAAAAGAAAACGTCTTGTTAATTGATCTCTGGTTTCATTTGTGTGGCTGAATTTCTCTTTTACTCTCCATTTTACACTTTGCTGTGTTTGACTGCCCCCTGCTGTTTAAATTTTGTGATGCCATACAGGGACATCAATGTGTTGTAACTGTGCAACGCCTATCACAAACATGAAACTTTATAACCCAAAGATCAAACATTTCCCTCATTAGATAACAGGCATTTTTTTCCCGTGACGTGACTGAAATTGGTCCTTCTCTTCTTTTGTGTTCATTTGAAGTCTTAAAAATACATCATAACATGTTTCCCACAGTCTATTGGTATTTTTTAAAATCTTGAATAAGCCAAATTGGAAAATATCAATATTTTCATCAAAGCAGTAACTGACTGAAGGACCTCACAAACAGATATGTATTGAGGGCCTTTGAAATCCATTCAAAGCAAAGACAATGTAATTGATGCAAAAAATGAAAAAACAACACTTGAAATGATACAAACACCAAAAGTGTTGCACAAGTTGTAAAAAAAAAGAAAGGAAAGAGAAAAATTTAAAACCCTCTCGTGGCCCTCTATTTTGATGGGAGTATTTGCTTTCATGCCAGAAAAGGGAAAAAAAAAAAAAGAGATGTATCTCAGCAATATCAGAAATTTTTTCGTTTGAAATAAATGTTTCTCACAAGATAACAAAATTCCTCTGGTTAATACAACGTAAAAAATATCAATTCAGAATGTGAGGTTTTTTTTCTTAAAACTATAAAACCAGTTTCAGATTATAATGGGATAAATAATATATTAAAATAAAAGGAAAAGGATAAGTTTTTCATGATTTTGCATGCTGTAATAACATGAAAATATATAGCAAAAACATGTTATAATAACAGTAAACTTCATGTTTTAACACTGCTCAGTTCTTGGGTTTTTTAATTTCCTTTCTTGGTAGCAACACATCCATGTTAGTGCTTTGAAAAGCCTCTGTTAGATTTATAGTTTGATTGTAGCTGCCTTTATTTGCCATGGACTGAGTCTAAACAACTTTTCAGGGTAGGTATTTAGTCAGACTTTTTATTCTCCATTATCTTGGTATCTAAATAAAAAATGTGTGAAACATGCAAGTTTGCTCTCTTTTGGTCAGCTGATTGAAAAGGAAACCCTTTCGTGAGTTACCCTTTGGACCTCAGTACTGAAACTGAATAAATGGCTTATTTCAGTCTTTTTGTGTAAATTGGAGATAAATAACACCAGTGTCATGTATATTTTAAGTCATCAAAAGGTCAGAGTAATAGAACACAAATTGTTGTTGTGTAACAAAGTTTATTACATATGTTCAAACATATGTACAGCACATTTCTCATGAAGAGTGGTTCTGTCACAAATATAAATTATTTAAACTTTCTTAGAGAACATATGATACAGAAACTGTTGTCTGCTTATGGTGGAAGAAAAGATGTGCTGGCTGTTCACTGTAACAGGTCGGTTCAGTCCCCCCTGATGAAACACTCACACAGGATTCCTGCAAGTTAATAATAATGCTCATTTCCCCTAAAATCATCAACCCTTTTGGAAGTCACATGATCATCACCAGAATACATGGTCCCTTCACCAATCAAGTCATTCAGTGAAATTAAATGTCTGTAATACTACATATCATGCCTGCCTTAGACCCCACCAACACACAGTATGATGATACACACGAAAATAAGGCACAAATGGAGAAGCATTAAAAAATAATAGAAAACAACAAAGGGCCAGAGGTGAACTGGATTTGGCACAGGAAAAGAGTGAATGAAAGTAATTAACAAAATGAGATGTCATCAGAGACTTTCTGATAACACTTCAACAAGCTACCAGCAGCAGCAGTCTGGGAGTTCAAGCTAAGAGCAGTGAAAAAAAGAAGTTTCCATCATAGTGTACTTTTATACATCATCAAGTACTCATTTACAACAGATGGATGAATTATAGAGTCTACACTGAGGTATCATCATTAACCATTGTAATACTGAGAGGCAAATATAAAGGATTGTTTGAAGTCATAGTGTTATGAAAGAGTTTGTTTCAATAAATACTGTTTACAGGGCTTCATTTCATGGGGCCCACTAAGAAGAAAGTGGTTTAAGTGAACAGAGTGAGAAGATTGCAATGATTTTTATCGCTTCACAATTACAAATTACAAAACAGACTTATTTGTACACAAGAACTGTGAATTTGCTAAAAGCTCCACATGAAACTTCATGAGAAGAGTCTGGAGGAGACATACTGGCATGATTGATCATTCAAATGTCAAAGAGAGTCAGGCTGCCCCATTCTGGCGCCGTTTAAACCCCACATGGTAAAACTGGATGATTCAGATCAGCTACGTGTTCAAGATGAACATTTTGAAGGTGCAGATGACAACATAATACACATTCTTTAGTAATGACATCATTCGAAAGATTTAAAGCTAAACACAAAGTAATGAATGTCCATGTCGTGCTTCGTTTGGGAATAATCCCATACATTTACCATTCAAAAATGCCAAAACCTTCAGGCACTTTTAGGATTGAGATCGGTCATCAGTTCACGTATCCTAAACCCTCTTGAGATATTAGTCCATGGGACTAAGCATCAATCAGTGTTCCACTCAGTCAGATAGTCAATATATTTAAATAAAGATGCCTGTTTTAGTTTTACATCATGAAGATGACAGGAAGAAACACTCTTCATCCTCCAGGGCACAAATCATTCACAGACACAGTCTGCTGAAGGTAAAGAGCAAACTAGTTCTGCTGGTAAAGGGGGTTCAAGTTGATTCCCTTTCCACCTGCAAGCTTATGATTGGCAAGTCCAGACTCGTCCATCTGTAGCATCTGGTTCTGACACTAGACACAAATACCCAGACTGTTTTTTAGGGCTACTTCTATGTTTTCCTGTTGTTCCAGTTTGGATCTGCAGCCACGTTTAGATCCGCGGGCCGCTCAGGTGGGGAGCGGGAGTCTTGGGGAGACTTCTGAGCCTGAGGGGAGCGAGGGTCCAGAAGAGGAGGAGGTTTATCAGGGTGGAAGGGTCGGGCGTAGTGCTCGGAGCCAGGTGGACCTGCTGGCCTGTGTTCTGAAGTCCTCCTGAAGTCCTGCAGAGGGCCTTCTCTGCCTGTGTGGTAGTTGGGACGGAACTCATCAGGACGTCTTCTCTTCGGGTCTGGATTCCTAAAGTAAAAGAATTAGAATTCATAGCAGTGTTATTTCATACCAACTGAGGTCATACTGGAAAAAGCAGCCTGGACCTCAATTAATTAGAGAAAACTCTCAGAAAAACGTACATCAAAATCAGAAAGAAAAGGCTCAATCTTACAAATAATAAATGTCAAGAGTTATAAAGTTGAAAAAATAAAATGAGGTGTTTTTATTTACAGGACAAATGTGTGATATTTCAACATCATTAGTAGAACTTCTTTCTCCTCTGGGGATATAAAGTTTCTTAACCCCCAGAAATTCACACTTTTGTGCAGAATTTCTTTCCCCCTCTTATTATTCTATAACATGAATTTACCTGCCTGCCTCATAACTATTCAGAAGTATTCAAATCGAGCTCTTGTCAAAGATTTGTAATCAGGTTGAATCCCTCTCACCTGTCATAATAAGGTCTGTGACCCCTGTGGTCCCTGTCGTTGCCGTACTGGTCATACGGCCTTTTTCGAGGGGAGCTGTTGTTGCGATAATTGCCTGAGCTGCGGTAGGAGTCCCCATGAGGACGCCGGTCACCATAGTGATCCTTATAGCGGTGTTGGTCGTAGGGATGATGCCGGTCTCCCTGCCACGACTGGTTGCTGTTGCCCGGATAATTGTATTTCCTATCCCTCTGCCAATCTCCTCTGTCTGTAATCAAAAAATGTAAAGATGATTCAACAGGTTTTATTATGGGAAAGCATTGCTTGATCAAAATATCTGTTAATCTGAGAAGTTCTGACATCATCAGCATTCAAGATATGATTGAAACCACCTTGGGGGAAATCTACAGCTCAATCCTGCTCACTTTGTTTAGTTTTTTATAAAGATTCCAATCACACTCACCCTCATTGCTGAAGTGCCGTTTATTTGCTGCATTGTACGGTTCTCTGTGGTGTCCATGGGGGCCGGCCTGAGGTGCGTGAGATGAAGCTTTGGAGGGCTGAGTACCTGTGGAGTCTCTACTGGAACCAGACGGCTCTGGTCTAAAAGATTTAGCCCTCCCTGAAGGATCATCCTTCTTCTTCTGCTCCTTCTGGAGAGGTTAAAGGGTTTCATTTTCAATCTTAGTTCTACACACAGAAGGATGTTCACTTCACACCAATAAATAGAAGGAAAATAAAAAGGCAACTCACCTCTTCCTCATGAGATCGCTTTTTCTGTGCCATTTTGTAAAGTTTGTGAAGCTTCCTTGCACCAAACTCTGTAAACTTGGACACAAAGATCCATAGATTCCTGCAAAAAAGGCACAAAATGTTAGTTGATTGAAGGAAATGAGTGAAAATGGTGAGAATAGGGTAATTATGTGAAATCTACCTACCTTCTCCATATTTTCACATGTTCAGGGTCACTGTAGGCTTTAAGGCACTCTGTGATTCGATCTCCAATCTTCAGTAGGCATGTACGCGTGTGCTGGAGCTGCTCCTGGTCAGATAATCCCTCATCTGGTTTATCCAGCTGCTTTAGGGCCTTCTTCACAGGCCTCATGCGCTCCTTGCACTATACAAACACCCACATACATTAATGTTGATGCCTTTTCAGGTGATTTCTAAAAATAAGAAGAAATCCAGCATGCACATAATACGACCACCATACGTTTCCTATGAAACTTACAATACTGAAAGTCTCCTGGTCGAGTTCATCGTCCTCCTTTCCTTCAATGGGAACAGGATCAGACCCAGCTGTAATGTGAACCGGACCTTGAGTCTTCTTCCCTTTGGCTCCTTTAGCCTGGAAAGATGTAAAAGAGCAACACACATGATGGATTCAGACTGGACAAAGCAGCAACTAAGAGTGTTTTAAAACACCCTTAACATTCAAACACAGGATCAATGAGGTTGAAATACCTTTTCTTTTCTTGGTTTGGCACTCTTTTTGTCTTTGTCCTTCTCTTTTTTAGGAGTTCCCTGTTTTTCTTTGTTCTCTTTGTTATCCTTTTTCTTTTGTCTCTTTTTGGCGGGGGACTTCTCCGCTCCATCGTCCTGCTCAAACATGAGGCAATACAGAACATTACACAATGAAGCAGATTATTTCCAGAGAAAAGTAACCTAGGGCTGCATGTATGAATATAATCTTATTCAGCTCTTCGCAGACACTTTTGCAGCCAGCTCTTCTTGGAAAGTCATGATGTCATGTCTCACCTTGACCTCTCCCTCCTCTGAAGGGTTGTCGGACAGGCGAGGTGAGGAGATCTCGTTTCCTTGCTCGTCCTTCAGTACCTTTTCCTTTTTCACACGAGGTTTCCTCTTCCTCACTTTGACCTTAAGAGAAGGACAGTGGATGAGCTTTGTGGTTTGGAAATTTCATGTGGTGCATAAAGTAGGGAGGAATCTTTCAGCGAGAAGCAGCTCACCTCCTCCCCTGATTTAGAGAGATCTGCATTGTCTTGTTCCTTTTTCAGCAGTTTGAGGAGGTACTCTGCCCTGGCCTGTAGTTGCTTGTTTTGGGGCTTCTTGCTTGGATCATCCGGGAGAATCTATGTAAAGGGAATTAAATGTTAGACCTTACTCAGACTCTGGATGTTTCTGTTTTAAAAAGTACATTTTTGTTGTCAAGATGTGGTCTAAATGTAGGTTACACCAGGGACACCTGTTTTGATCTTGTGTCAACTAGGCCAGTTTTCCTTTAAATACAGCAAACACACATGTTCAGCTAAATTCTTTTGCTTCATTTTTTTCTCCAATAGAACATCCTTAATTTAGCAATCAGAACCCAAAGACACTTACCTTATCTGCTAGTTTTAAGTCAGGGTCTGTCTTAATCAGATCCCAGTTCCCAAAGCCGTGCTCATAGATGCCAAGCAGGAGCTGGATGTCATCCTGCAGATCCCAGTCCACATCGAAGTGAGCTACCTTGACCCTGCATGTCAGCTGGAACCTGAGAAAAACAGAGATGTCAGATTAAATCAGATGTATTTATATCATTGACAGGACACAAAAACATATTGTCTACTTGTTTCTTACTTGTTTCTCTCATCAGGATTCGAGGGCACCGCTTTGTGCAGAGGTTCAAACTCTTCCTCATGCTGGATGATGGACTTGGCATTCACCTGCACTCCTGAGATCTTGATGTTAATTCCTCGCCGCTTCCCAGGACCTTTGGCTGGAAGGTTAATTGACATAAGTTTAACCATATAATTTTTTAAAATCTCTTCTTTAACATGAACTTTAACAAGTGAAATCATCCCACCTTCAACTGGGTTCTCCTTAAGGTGTTCCTCGTGCTCCTGCACCGCAGTCACACAGCTTGTATGTATCAACTCCCCAAGTCTCTTCAGATCAGCTATGGATTTGTCTACCAGCTCAGAATCTCGAGCGATTGCTTCCAACCTTGACAAAGAAGGAAAAACTTAACTGCATTGTTGGCTCATACTTAAGAAATACAATATAGACTTCCTCTATGTTTATCACCAATAAAACTGATCATACTGCGCTCACCTTTCAAGAGGAGACCCAAACTTCTTGTACGCCTTAATAAACCTGTAAAAAAAAAAAAAACAGATATAACTCTAAAGGGTCAATCAAAGGAAATGTGTAAAAATGAAGCAGGATAATAATTACCTCCGTATCTCTGCATCAGTGAAACCCTCCACATTATTTTTGCGAGCTCTGGGTCTGCCTCTCTTCTTTGGCTTCTTGTCATCATCACTATCATCAGTCTCACTTTCAGAGCCTGAAGTGCGATTTTTCAACTTTGAGCCCACATCACTGTCACTATCATTAGCCTGAGCCTGGTGGATGGGACAAAATAGATATAAAAAACCTGGAATTGATCAGAGGATGACGTCTCATCCCGCAACAATCAAGCTTTAATTTCTCTCTTTCACCTTCTTGTTTGAGCTTCTGCTGCGGGGCAACATGAAGATGTCCTCCATCTCTCGTTGCTTTTCCTCCTCCTCAATTTTGCGGCGCTGCTCTTCTGGGATGATATCATCCCATTCACGTGCAGGCTTCTCCTCAAGTTCTGGAGTGGTCTCCTCCATGGTGGAGAAATTAGCCACCTGCAGAGTCATGCAAGGTGCAGAGAGAAGGCAAAGAGAGACATTAGGGGTAATTTTCTGTCCAGAGTAGGTTGGAGGTTACTTCATACAAATGCAACAGTTCAACAAAATGAGTCATTCAAGTACCTTAAACTGAGACAAAAGTTCATCTGTGGCGCTTGAGCCCTGATCACTTTCTCTTGTTTCAGCCAATCTCAAGATCTCATCGATGTCCATCTCCTGCAGAGAAAAACAGATTATTCTTTAAATGTTAATATTAAAAAAAAAATTTCAGGCGCACAGAAGATAAGAAATGGTCATTATAATACCTGAGGCTCGGACTCTTCTCCTTCAGCTTCCTTAAAAAGTTCCTCTGCACCAAACTTTAGGATGGCAGTCAGCTCTTCTTTATTAAATGGGTTTGAACTGTGAAATATCAAATTAAAGAGATTGAGTTTCTCAGTATTTAAGAAATTCAACCATCAGACATGTTTTTAATGTCTTACTTTGTGTTTCCTGAGCTGCTGTCCAGTACAGTTCGACCTGTGGTGTCCATCCTCTGAATGACAAGATGGTCTAAAACCATCTTCTTCTTTGCCCTCTCAATGATGTCCTCCTCCACAGTTCCTTTGGTGACCAATCGATAAATATTCACCTACAGGGACATACACTGTTATTCGCAGATAGGAGTGCGTAATAGGAGGATATTAGTTTGATGAGGATCAGAACAGGCTCACTATCTGCAAATCTTGATAATTCAAAGAGACAGACATGAACTTGAAGCTTAGTTTACCTGTTTCTTTTGGCCAATCCTGTGAGCCCTGGCTTGTGCCTGCAGGTCGTTTTGAGGGTTCCAGTCAGAGTCAAAGATCACAACTGTGTCTGCTGAGGCTAAGTTTATACCCAAACCTCCAGCTCTAGTGGACAGTAGGAAACAGAAGTCCTGAAAGAACAGATGAAAAAGTTAATAAACATGTCAAACATCATTGAAAAGTCAACAAAAATTTTTAAAGATTAATTAACTATAGTCATTGATTACATTTATTGAAACTACACAGATCTGCAAGTTTTTATGCATTTTAAACCATTTTTTAAGCATGTTCTTTATATTGCACTACTAGGGGAATATTTATTTATGTATGATAAAAAATAAACCCCCATATTTTTTTTACCAGCTGTCTGCTTCTGTTGCCATGACACATGTGAGACAGAAAAACCTCAGTGAGGTAACTATGGTTTATTTGAACGATACACCCACAACTGTAGCACAAACAAACACAGCAATACTTTTTATGATTAGCAAACACTCAAGAAGGTGCAGCATTAAAGGTAATTTTTCCACTGTCTATCTTGTGTTAAATATCAAATGAGGCTTTAATACCTGGATTTCTTCATTCTATTAATTAGCAACATGATTAGATTATACATGCACGCACCTCTGAGCCTTCTGCATTGAAGTGGTCAAGTGCCTGCTTCCGGATCTCTCCCTTTATGGAACCGTCCAACCGCTGGAGAGCAGCAAAGCAAACGCAGAGACAATCAATCATTGAAGTTTTCGCCCAACAAAACCACCTACTATGACCCTAATGTCCCTTTGCTAAGCATACCAGTATACCCGGTCCATAAGGTCAGATTGATCGCAACAGTCTACAAAGAGTAAGTCAGCAAAAATAACCCCAGCAGAGTGACTTGCGAGAGTTCAACAGAAAATAACTTGCTGATATAAATAACCACATGAACTCTCAGCCTGGCAGAGTATGTGTGTCACAACACTGACATCTGATCCTCTTCCCTGCTGAATCTACCCAACTCAACCCCCACAGGCTGCATCAGTGTAAACACCAATAAAGACCACAGCTAGAAGCTTCAGCCTGTCATTATAAAGTGGCACCACAGACACAGTTACAAGAGACACTGCTGAGAACAGTTCAGTTAATATTGGGAAGATATGTAAATCCTACCTGGAATGGATAGCGATTCTTGGCGAGGTACTCCGCCAGAATGTCCAACATCCTGACCATCTGTGAGAAGATCAGGACTCGATTTCCTCTTTCTCTGAGTCTGGTCAGAAGCTTATCCAGTAGTACTAGTTTCCCACTGCCCCTCACTAGTCCCTAAAAGATGAAAAGTTAAGGTATAACCAGAAGAACGAGGCAGTACTTTGGTTCATTTAGTCACAACTGGCTCCCCTTGCAGAGCCCAGACATCCTGAGGCGATGCTGGAAGCTAAAGAGGGCTCATGAGGAGATGTACCTGCAGGTGCTCCTGTTGTGTTTCCGTTTCCCCCTCCTCAGGCTGTTTAATGAGGAAACTGTGGTTGCAGCATTTTTTAAGCTCCATGACAATGTTCAGGAAGCCGGAGGAGCTGCCTCTGGTGCCTTTGGAAAGAGCTTTGTAATTCCTCGTTAAAATCCACCTGGAAACATTGAGGAACAAATCTCGTTAATGAAGATGAGTAACGCAGCTGAGGTTTATGTAGCCTGATGTAAGAAATGGGTTGTGAAAGACAGGAGTAAAATTTTACAACATACTTGTAAAATTGTTTCTGTTGTGCACTCATATCCACACGAAGGATCTGCTCCACTTTCGCAGGGAGAGATTTCTCTACATCTTTTTTCACACGACGTAGGAGAAATGGCTCGAGGACCTTGTGCAGACTCTGATAACCGTTATCTCTCCCTTTCCCGTGTTCATCCTCAAAATCCTCCCAGGAATCAAACCTGCAGTGCACATAACAGATAACAAATGATATTCATCTCCTGGATGTCATTTCACGCTGTTGTTCGGTTACATTCGAAAGCAGGACTTACTTGTCAGGCATGAGGAAGTGCAGCAGTGACCAGAGCTCTTTGAGGGAGTTCTGCAGTGGAGTACCAGTGATGAGGAGTCTGTGGTTGGACCTGAACTCCATTAATGTCTTGTACAGCAGGGAGTCATCATTTTTTAGCCTGTGAGCTTCATCCACACCCAAGAATGCCCAGTTTATGTTTCCAAGAACCCCCTGAAGGCAATGTAAAGTGTCAATTAAACATTTGCCACATTTCACGCTACATAACTCTGAGCAAATCTGGATAACTGAACCTACCTTGTCTTTCAAAAGAATTTCATAAGTGGTTAATAGAGCATTGAAACGGATTCTTTTCGTTTGATGGTTCACCCACTCATAGTCCCGAATCTAAAAAGAAAACAGAAGCAACAACTTAGGTTTATGTAACTGATATGATGGTTAGTGACAGTTAGTGTTGAATTCCTTGGGCTAAACTTACCGTTTTCCTACTCATGACATCACCGAGGTAGACCACCACGTTCATGTCTGGGGCCCAGGTGTCAAACTCCCTCTGCCAGGAGGTGAGTGTAGACAGAGGTACCACTAAGAGGAAGGGCCCATACAGCTGATGCTGGTGAAACAGGTAGGAGAGGAAGGAGATGGTCTGGATGGTTTTACCAAGTCCCATCTCATCGGCCAGGATGACACTGTTGCACCTGGAGCAGAGGAACAAGAAAGAAGCATGCCTTAAACTTCCTAATTAAAAAACACACTCCAAACAGCTAATGATTTTGATTTGAGAATTACCTGCACCAGGAGTGAGCCAACCAGTTCAAGCCATCCAGCTGATAATCCCTTAACTGAAGGTTTTCATCTCCTATATATGATGGCTGTTTCTTCAGAGGGACAAACCTTGGCCTTTGCTTCAACACCTAAAATAAGAGAAGGAACTTGTTTTCAATTCTTAGGATCAACTGTTGTCATTTTACATGGCTATTTTAATCATAAAGGTTTTGGACTAAAACTAAGCCCTTTTCCCATTCTTGTGATTTGTCACATACCTTGCAGTCTTTGGATGGGACAGTTTTACTGGAGTTTCTGTTCATAAAGGCATCAATACAGGACTGAAACTTCTTTCCAACCAGAGCTCCATCCTCCCAACTGCACTCTGAGTAAGGTAAGCCCATCCACTTGCATAGATATTCTGGCTCATTGGATGAGGATGAGGTCTTGTGACTGTGAGCTGTTCAGAAGCAGAATAGATAAAAAATGAGTATCTGACAGTGAGTACAGGACTCCAGTCAACTTCACAAAACAGTGGTGTGAAATATGAAAAGGGACTTACAGGGGAAGTCTGACGACCCTGGTGTCTTTCCTGTTTTTGTTGCTGTTAATGATAATATTCGCTTTAGTGTGAAAGAAGTCACTGATTTCAAAAGAAAGACATTTATGCTGATTTCTTACCAATCACACGCTCCACAAACTGAAACTGTTTGCTTAAATCAGACGTGAGCTCCTGTTGGCAGTTATGAAACTCTATATCCTCTGGAGAAGCCTTCCTCAACCTGAAATCAATGACAGAGTATTAAAAACCTTTGAAAGAGATACATTTGTAGATTAGATGTTGACCTCACAAATTAAAATCACCATGAAGTGAGCTCTTCATGTTTCTTCTTGTAGTTGTCCAGTTTTTTTATGCCTTTGACCTTTTGCTGTGTCAGAGAGTCTATGCTCTCCCACGTGTTGTGGATGTAGGACCAGCCCTTCCACTTGATAAGATACTGAGTCTCCGATTCATCGTTCTCGGGGTCAAAGCCTTCACATGGGTCACCATTTTCTTCCACAGCATACACAGTGGTGGAGGCCCCAGAGGCTACAAGAATCAGAAATAAAAATGTTTTAAACTGCTGGTAATTAGCAAATGCACTTGGAAATGGTACATCAAGATTGTGAATAATTCACCTCCTTTTTTTGCTGTTCGAGTGTCCATGACTCGTTCAATGGTCTCACTGTCATCATCCTGCTGCTCCTCTCCAGCATCTCCAGTCATTTCAATCAAATCATCTGAGTCTGTTTCAAAGTCATGTTGGTCCTCTTTGTAGCTGTAGCACAAGCAAACGAAAAGGAAGTTTACACAGATGAAATACATCTTTTGCAGCACTGAAGACATTCATTTTACATCCATTTAGGTAACACACCTTTTGACCTTAGTTGCACCCCTTCTTCGTGTTTGTCTCTTTGGAGTGTCTTCATCATCATCATCATCGTCGTCGTCATCTTCGTCATCATCATCCTCCTCATCCTCAGCAGACGACTCCTGTTTTCTGGACTTCCTTGCTTTTTGAGATAGCTGCTTTTTGCTTGCAGATTTGGTCTGAGGTCTGAAAAACACAATTAAACAGAAACAAAACCATAACAACTTAGATCTAGTCAGGCAGGATTATTGTCCAACTGACTTCAGATTTTAGTTAAAAACTGCAGCTGGTAGCAAATTTCATCATAATTTAATCTGTACAATTGTGGAATAATAGTGTGGACAAATAATTGTCCACACTATTTGATGAATGATTTGAGATGACCAGTGGGTAGCTGTCTGATGACCAGGCTGTGCTAAACTCTTACCTTCTAGCAGGAAGTCGTCTGGATCTAACTTTTTTCTCTTCCTGCTCACTGTCTGTACTGTCGGAAGCCTCCTCATCATCCTCCTCCTCCTCCTCCTCCTCCTCCTCTTCATCATCATTTGAGTCATCATCTTTCCAGATATTTCTTACAACAAAGAAATGCCACAAGTTCACCCTCAGGGCCCATGAGAGCTTCAACCAATTTATGATGTCGTGAGATAAAGGCCATAGGGTGTTCATCAAAGCAGAATTTGATCAGGGATAAGCCACCGATCCAACCAATCAGATTTTGTCTAAAGATAGAACATCACCTGTCTGCCTGACTGAAACGAAAAGGAGCCCATTTGAAGCAAACAGATACCCATTTAACAAACAAGCATTAAATAATAGGGACCACATTATGGACACACACTGCAAAGACAATGTCAAAGACACACATGAATGGAATAAAGATATAGCTCACAAAAGAGTCCAGTTTAATTCCATGGCTGAATTGAAAGGAAATAATGCACCATCACACTAAATCACAACAAACAAAAATAGAAAAGAAGGAGAAAATGATCACATTAATGTTCACAATCTTCAGACTTACTCCTTCTTCTTGGCTCGTGCTGGTTTCCTCTTTGGACTTTCACTTTCAGAGTCGCTGCTACCCTGTAGATAAAAGCAGAACAGGATATCGACCCATCAGCACAGGTGTTTAACTTTTTTAAAACGTCCACTGGATGGCACCAGTGATGCATTTACAAAATGGACAGCCATGCAGAGAAACATCATCCTGATCATTGGATGCTGTCTGTGTCGCAGCAGCTTACCCCTGCTCCAATGTTTAATCGAGCTGGCTCTTGTCTGCTGCGATTTGACCGCCTGACTCCATACACGTCTGGATGTTCATCCCACAACTGTGATCAAAGAGCAAATGCTGTCAGAGGGACAATCACTTTCTTCGACCCAAATATGATCACATTTTCAGTATCATTTGTAAGTAGATGATGTTTAGCTGTAATTATGTACCGTTTTATCTTTGCGAACAGATGCCAGGATCATAAAAACAAAAAGTTACCTGAAAATGTCACAGTGTAGCCTAACTACATGTGTTACTTAAACAAGAGGAGCTGGGCTGCAGACGAAAGGTTCCCAGCATACAAATACTGTTTGGCTTTTCTGAGTGCAGTAACAAAAAAGAAGCTTGGACTTAAGTGGGCATTTGTATCAAGCTTGGCCGAAAATCCATTTTGACCCTAATCCTTCATCATCTGGTTAATTTTAACCAAGTCATGTCTATGCAATTTCGTGTATATCAGATATAGGCACATCAGTCATTGTTTTTCAGTTTTACCTGAATCTGGCTTCAAAGGTAGCTAAACTATAAGAATCTGAACAGGGAATCTGCCGTTAAATCAAAATAAAGTGATAAAGCTTTCATTTCTCTGCATTGTAGCTTAACTTATTGACAGAGTACTTAATTATTAGTTTATTATTAGTTGTTCCTTAGGTTTATATATTTGGTTGACATACTTCACTGTTTGAGTCATTTCATAAATTTTGCAAAAGCACTATTGTAATTTCATTTAGGCAGCATCCGAGCAGGGAAAACGTGCGTTTCCTTTACTTCAGATTAAGAACATCTAGATAGCATGGTCTCTTTTGTTAGTCCCTCAATTTTGTAAATTGATTTGTAGAATAGGATTCACTGATAGGCACTCAAGTAGGGATGGGTGCTCTTCACGTTTGAATCAATGTGGTCCTGAAACCAGGGGTCTTGAGAATCTGGATCAGTACTCAATGGTACCAATACAGTAAGAATACAGTACTAATACTGTACGAATACGGTGCTTTTGTGTACATTTATGTGGTAATAGGTGTTTTGGTTTTGTTTTTCTTTAATAGTGAGATCACAAAATATTTCAATTTCAAAGTATTGATTTCTCTGTATATGAACTTTAAAAAATCAATCAAAACATTCAACTGTTTGTATAGTAACATTGCAGTTGCTTCACAAATTTCTTCAACATGAAAACGCTTAACTAAAATTAACTATAATTCCATGACTTAGCTATAATTCTGAAGTGTTTTTTCTCAATAATGCACTAATTTAAACCCAGCTCTACCTACTTTGTGCCTGTGTTCAGCATGGAAAACCACCCACTCATCTACTCCCTCACAGTCACATAGATGCATATAGGTATCAAAACATGGTGCTATTTGATTTAACGTGAATCAGTGTTCAGTACTTCTGACACAATTAGGTTGGTACTCATAAAAATACCTACTTCAGTACCCATCCCTAAACTCAAATAATGTTTTGGGGTCCTCACTAACATTCCTGGCTTTTGGATGCAACTAAAATCCTCTTGTTCATCAAATCTACACAATCCCATCAACTGTCTGATTAAACAAAGTTAACTCAATCTATCTGTCATTAGGGGACAAGCTTGTGATCTGCTTTGGAAACATTCAGAGCCTTGTTGTCCTGTGAAGTTCAATGACCTTTACCTTCTTCACATCTGCCAGCCGCTCCTTCTTTTTGGCTGGTTTGTCCTTGACTTCTTCTGCATTTTGTTGAGATTTGGAGCCTGCAGACTCACTCCCTGACTCTGAGTGACTCTCTGACTCTGAGGAGCTGTTTGACTCAGAGTTGTGGGATCTCCTCCTCTCACTGCCATGCTCGCTCTCTGACTGACTGCCCGACTCTGATGCCGAGTGGTTGGATTCTTCCGACGCTGAGTTGCTACAGGGATAAGAACATGTTAAGATTTTTGAATTTGCACTGGATCGTTCAAGCTGGTATTCAGGCCTCCGTTAACAGTGGCAACAAATCACAATGTCAAAAAACTTTCACAGGCAAACACTCTGCGTAGGACAGTAAGACACTGCACAAGCTTAAAAGTGTGAGTGAATTGTGTCTGGAGGCCAAAAGGAATCCTGGACTTCATTACATAATAGCAGGGGCACCTTACTCTGTTAACAGGTTTATAATAACTCCCTAAGACACGCAAATCCTCTTACAGTCATTCTGAAAGCTTCCCATCTGCTTTCAGTGCTAAAATAACAGTTTAAACCAGAGCTGAACTTTAACAAGCCCTTGCTACAAAATCTCTGCTCTATTACATGAAATAGCAAACTAAAATACGGTCGGCAAAGTAAAGGCATTAGTACGATTGCAAAGGTGTGACCCTTGTTAATATTATGTATATCCCCATTGTATTTTCTTTGTGGGTAGTAATAGAAAACTTAAGATTATGGATAATGCCATGAGGGTTCCAGAGAAAAAAAAACTTCGAATATTATATTAACTCTGGTTGGTGAGCAGTTGAAAATTTAATTCCTGTTTGGAAAATAATAAAAGGAAAAAAGCACAATTCCACCCTCAAGAAGCTTCACTACAACCCATCATCTCAAAGTCAAGATGTCACTTCTAATAGGCCATTACCAGACTTAAATTTGTTCAAATCTCATGACAATGTTTCTATAGCATTAACAACTAAGCATATATGACTTTGCTCAAGAAATGAAATGGCATTCTGTTCACACATGAGGGTTCAACAGTGCAGAAAACCAGTAGCTTTGAGAGACCTCTGCTCTGCCTGTCTGCAGTACATCATCTCAACACATGGGGGTGCTAACCATCGGTAAAGTTCAGAAATCTTTGCCTGGACTTTTATTGGAGAGAAATCCTAGTTACAGAGCTTCCAATGAATCCACTGAAATCATCAATAACATAATATAATCTGTTAAGTTTTAAATCTGCTCATACTACTGCTGATGGTTACACATTGCCAGCATTTGCCTTTTTCAGCAGTACATTTATTGGAATAACAAATATGTGGAGCATGGGTTGTTTTGTCTGGTTCAATTAATTGTAATTTCATTTAGATGAGAATAGGTATAGACATTAGTTAACCAGACTTCAGTGTGGACTTGCAATCACCAAACTCGGAAGTAAACAGCTCCTTCCTCTTTAAGTGAGGTCAAAAGTGGGGAGGGCAGAGGCAAAATCTTTGAATTATCATTGGCTGGCTTGTTGCTAGGTGAAAGTCTGGCCTATGGGAAAGAAGAGTGCAGGCTGTTCCTGTCTATGAACTCTTCCTGTTCCTCCTCCATGTAGTTCTCTGAGCAGAGTTTTAATACAGATAAGTGAGCTAGCTGGCCACACAAAGCAAGGGCCATTTTGTGACTCTGGAGAGTATGTACAGCACTTGATAGTGAGACATTTTGTCACACAAAGGCACCACACTTTTGGTTACTCATCCTGTTCATCCTTATGATGCATGCAGAGTTCTCATAGTTTAGAATATAGTTTGTGTTGTCATTAGTAAGATGTGAAATATCTTACTCAAAGCTGAAAAAGACTAAAATGGCTGCCACAAAATCACACAGAGAAACTACAAGTGTGATGTAACCTGCTGCAGTTAACAGTCAGATAAATGCAGAGGGATTACCTGCATCTAGCATCACAACTTCATTGTGCAATTTTCTGCTGTGATCAGGGTTCATTATTTGTTGTGACAGCATACCAGCAATTTTGATATAAAGAATTAGCATTATTGCACAGCATTTGCACAACAGTGAATTAAATGGGCAAAAAAAGAGTAATGGTTAGGGACTTGAGTCTTTCTGCATTCCTGCAGTGTCCTGGTATAATGCAAATCACCTGACATTCGTTTGTAAAGCCATCTTTATTGATCAAAAATGCATTGCGTTACCACTCATTTCATTAGATTTAGATACCTGACAGGACAGACAAACATCTTAGAATTCTTTGGGGAGAATAAATAAATAAACCCCTGTGAAAACATGGCATTTTTGTCAAGACTTGAGGAAAAAAAGAGCAAAAGTAAATACACAACCAGATATATAAAGAAAATAATGTTATTTCTGTAACAGTTAAACAAAACAAATAGTTCAATTAGCACAATAAAAATAAAAAAAAGTATAAATAAGCAAATGCATGAATGCATTTTTTGATCTTTCAGCTTAGCCAAAGAACAAAACAATTTGTGAGGAATAGTTGAGCAAATTATTTCCTTTCTGTACAATCAATCATTCAAGTTTTAAGAAGAGATCACTGATTTAAAATTGAAAATGTACATTTTGATGTGACCCTTTACAGAATAAAAACAAATCAACCCTCAAAACAAATAACATTTGTGGTTAAATGCTGCAAAAGTATATTTACACTGATGAGACAAATGAATATTTCAAAAGATGACTTTTTTTTTTTACTCAAACAGGATATCATTTCAAATGTATTAAAATCTTAACATTGAAGGCAATATGCAAACCCAAACATTAATGTATTCTGAAAACTTGGTTTTGAATTTTTGCTGTTTTAACACCACTTTGGCAGGTCACATGAAAGATAACAGACTCTAATAAAAAGTAAATATACTGCACCAAACATAGTATCAAATATAAAGAGCTAAGATCAAAGAATGTCACACAACCACTGTGAATTGAACTGAGGGTAATACTGATCATAAAAATAACTGTGGCAATATATATGTAGTTGAAATAAAAACAATCTTACAACATTAATAAAATGGTGCATTGCAGTACCACAACTAGTATGACAAGGTCATATTAGTTAATAGTGACAGGGCAATTAATTCTGAAGACAAGTCATTTGACACAGGATAAAGGGGTGTAAAACATCCATCTTGTGGGCTATGATGTCCTAACAGAGGCCTGAAACCCCCGTATTGAGTGTAAGAATTGGTAGGAAAATCAGGGTGTGGCTATTAAACAATAGCAAGGTCATTCATGACAGTGGTGCACTTCATCAAAAACACGTAGTAAATACATACACAGGTGATCAGCCATGCTTGACAATGTAAACAATCAAATCACATTAGAAACAGGTGAAAGGAAAAAAAAGTGAAAGGATCATACCTTGATGCGTTGCTTTGAGTCGATCCTTCATCCTCTTGTTTTTTATTTTTATTCTTCATCATTGTAGTATCCTTGCAATCTCAGGATGATCTTTTGTCCTGGTATTTACTGTCAAAAAGTTAGAGGCATGAACTATCATGCAAGTCCCACAAAATTGTCTTTGCTCAAGTGGCAGTAAAAGCCCAGGCGATGCGACACGAGTACTGAAAAGGGTAATAAATCGAAATATTTACGTTGCATTGTTTGAATCGATTATTTAAAAATAGTAAAGACACGACAGGTGTTTCTACAATAAGTTGACCATCGTAGGCATGTCTTTCAATATAGTCCACGGATCGAGCCGCATGCAATTAATTCTAACTGCGTCATCACACGAAGGATAAGAAAAATGAGATTTGAAAATAAGAAAAGCAGAAAACTAAACACTATACGATGTAAACACAACAATTCAACGTTGATAAAGGTGGTTATCTATAAATGAACAATTAGTTTCGCGTTCGCTTTGTCCTAAGGTTTTATCCGACTCGAATAAAATTAATAAAATGCAAAAGTAATAACTAAAAATTAAAAGATAAAAAGGAGACTTGTTTGAAAAAGCTTGTAGGCCTCTACAGTCTTCAGCTGGTGTCAGACTCAGAGCTACAGAGCCGAGCAGCACACTAAAAATGGAGGCGCGCCATGGCTGCCAGAGCCCTGTATGGAAAACAACGACAAGCACTCCCACAGCACAGTCGGCTCTTTCGACTCCGAAAACAGCCCGAAAACCACAAAAAACACCAGAATTTCCGTTAAAACAGCGATCGTACTAGCTTACTACTCAAGTTTAGGTCAGAACGAGCGGTTTCGGTCGAAAAACACTCCAGAGAAACCGTCTAACGAAAGCCCATGGCACCCTTCCCAAGGCTCAGCCGCCATCTAGAGCTCCTTCCTAGCTCTGAAAGCTTTGCCTTTGATTGACGTTATTTCCATTTACCCAGCACTCAGGTGATGTTTTAGTCCCACCCCTTTTATTGTGTTTAAATGTTGCTTTCATACAAACTTGGTTATATTATTTTTCACCCCCGTGACACAAGCTTTAGGTTGAAACCTTTTACCCCATTTATAAAAGGTAAGAGTATTTGGAGGCTTAAAAGTCTATTTTTTTTTCTTTGCACCATTTGCATCACTTCCTGCTTAGACAGGAAGAAGGACAGCAAGGAGCCATTTTAGGGAGCCTTTGGAAACCATTTTTGGTCAAGCTTGAAACTTGAATACCTCTGTCCATTTAACCATAAACCTTCACAGTTGTGAAGAAAAGTTGAGATTTATCGGTGGTGCTCAATAACAATGAGACGAATTGCTTGACCAATTGATTTTGAGTTTCACCGACTTACATTTTCATACGTAAAGCCCCACCCAAAGTACAAAGGTTTATTTTAAGACATTAAACCTATAAGAAAGCAAGAACTTTAGTTAACGAACAGACAACTTTGTGAAGGTAACACAAAGAGGACAGAGGAAACAAACTAAGATTAGGCGAATTGGTTCAAATATTCAAAATCCAACAACGAGCCTTCAACGCTGTAAATATGAGTTCAGCGTCGTACAAGTGCGCTCAATGTGTCCTGGTGGTTTTCTGGTTACTTAATGAAACAAAGCCGAGAAGAATTACAAGAGTATACATTTTATTTAAAAACATCATCTGAATATCAAATATACATTGACTGATGTTGTTTTTCCCAAAAATATAATCTTGCAAAAAGTCCGTTTTACAGCTAGCGCTGGTCCTCCAGTCCACGTTGTTGTAAAAGATAAAAATCCAATCAAAGTCCAACCAGACAACTGTTTCGTCTTGTCAAAATTTGGCTAACTGCCAAATCACTTGTCATCTTCACGTTAAACAACGCTGTCTCCACTTCAGCATTATCCAGTTGAATGGGGTCTTGATAGGATAAAAAAGAGGAAAGTTGTAAGCCCACAGTGCAACTGAAAAGGTGATGATTCACTATCCTGAAGATTAAGTTTGCATGCTAAAGGTTGCTATAATTGGGAAAGAAGAATACATGGCTAGCAGTCAGTTAAGTTAGCTAGTGCTGCGCAAGCGCATGTGTTTCTCTGACTTATACTTTCTAAGACTCTGCAGTCACGCACACAAAAAAAGTTACTGTGCTTGAAATTTAACCTATGACTTGGATTGATGCATTACACGAAAGCCGAAAGGTCGTCTTCCTGGTCCAGCGAGCTTACTTTTGACATGTTGTGCCTTTACTCGATGAGCAACCAAACAAGTCTATGAAGGTATGGTTTGGTCAAATTGCCTGACAGAAAGCTATGCTTTTGGGTGAATTCAAAGCTATCAGTAAAACGGCGTACAAGTTGAGTAGGGGCTCAAACCACCTGCAAAGTAATTCATCAAAACACCACTAGGGGGATGATGACTTCCCATGAAACTTAATAGTGAAACAGCAGTAAAAATAGAAATTAAAAATCTATTGACAATAACACCACACTAACATTCAAACAAAGAAATACAAAATTAGATCTGCCCTAATTGACAAAACAATTACGAGAGCCACCACGGCAATGTCAACTGACCAACAGATGGCAGACAGACACCATAATAGCATCCAATGACTATGACATAACCCTTCAAACAATAGCACTTTTTTGTGTTTTAAGTATGGAAAATCAGAAAAAGATGTCTTACTATTTAAAAATTGAAATGGAAATTGGCTGAATTTTGTCACAATTTAATATTCAGGACTAAAACTGATGATTCTTCTGCAGCTTTTGGACAATGGTGGTTTTTAGAGTACAAACATTAGCACAGCCAATGTCCATATCATTCCACAGTAACTACAGGTTGTACGAATATAAATGTTGGCAGTGGCTAATATATAGACTGCAGGATGCAGTAAACCCTTTGTTTAGCATATAGGTTTACTGCTACCATAAGGAGTTTGAGGTACATCAAAGAAATATTTCAGCCACATAATTTTTTTTTAAAAAGCTTTGTAAGAACTATTAACTTCTATTTGAAAAGTTACATTTTCATTGCACACTTAACAAAATCAAATAAAATGTGGAAAAACTTACAGGGTTGTCTTCTTTCTCTTCAAATTTAGAATATCTTCCCATCAGAGCATCTCTCCTGAGGAACAGAAAAAGAGTAATGAATGATTGATTTCTAAACTGCCATTAGGTCTACACAGTTAAAGTCAAAAATAGTAGAAAGTTGTGTGATGGGTTAGCTTTCAAATCTTTAAATTGAGACTGCAATCCACCACAATCCTGAACAATAAAAGTACACATCTCAAAAAAAATTCTCTTCATTTATTGATGGATAGATGTATACAGTACTATTTCGGTACAGGCCACAATTCAGAACCTCAAGTTCCAACAAGTCTTATTTAGTTAATTACTGTAATCTAGAAGTCAATACATTTGTTGGGTGTGCACCAAACTACTTAGTGCATTTCTCCAAGATAGTTCAAAACACTTCAAAACTCTCAACTTACTGGAACATCCTTTCTTGAAGTTTTTACAAGTGCGAAAACCTAATGTTTGACACTTCTTAAAAAATTGAGAGCTCAGCTGTATTGTGTTTTTTACATGGCTTTGGCAATTTTTCAAAAGTTGTCTATAAACTGTGAATTGGAGCTCCTTTTTCAATAGGAATGAACAACTTTCCTTTTTTCCCCACAAAGTTGTTATTATTGCGAACCACATTTTATCCTAGAGCTAATCAGAAGATATGTATTTGGCGTGACTTTCAAAATTGCTTTTCATGATTTATCTATTTTCTATACAAAGAGCATTAATCACAATTACTTTGATTTATACATGGCACTTCATTTCTGTAAAGGATTTAATGATGCAAAATAGTCTCACCTTGATTAAACTCACCATTCCCAAAAAGGAGGTATAAGTTTACCATATGTTTGAGGAATTTCATAACTATTATTTTTTGGTCACAAATCAAAAGACTGTGAAGTAAATAATGACTGATGCAGATCAAACAACACAACTCAAAGTTTTAATTTCAATACCAGCCATGGCAATTCGTTTGATTAGTTTGACTTCTATTAAAGTGCTTATATTGAGTACTCTACAATGTAAAAATCTACAACTTCATTTAGCAGATGCTTTTGTCCAAAGGAATGTACAACATAAGCAAGAAGTTACATGTGACGAGAAAGACCTTAGGTGAGACAAAGTGCCTCCAGTTAGTGCAATTGACCACCAGTGTCATAAGGTGCCAGAGGTTTTTCCCCCCCCCAACGTATAAATAAAGGCGTGGCTAATAATTTAACAATAGCTGCAGCATTGTTCAGCATGAATAGAACTGTTTTGTGAAATTGTCCCGCCCTCTTATTTTCTTTTACAATTATCTTTGCGGGAGGTCATCAGTTAGTTTGCATGCGAAATTTTAGAAATGTTTTGGCGTTGTGACAGTTTTCAAACTACCGACAAAGGCATAATAGAGTAATAAATATGACAAAATGTGTCTTCATTAGTTCTACCCCAGTATGGTTTTCAGGCCAAAGCAGATGAAAAAAAAATAATGATCACAACCAACACAAACAGAAAATTGGCAAGACATACCTGTGCAAATGTACCATGTGCAACTAGTGACACTTGTGCAAGAAATTTAACAATGTGGTGTTTTAACTTGAAGTTTTGCCATAAAATAGAAAATAGGCTGAGACTAATAGTCTTTTTGATCAAAGAAATGTAAATGTATGTATTCCCTCAAGATGGGGATTTATTATACACTGGTTTCAGTAGAGATTGTCTCATTTGTTGATTCTGCCTCAAGAGCTCAGTTGAGGAACTGCAATTTACAGTGATGCTGCTATGGCTGTATCTTTCTCTGCCCCACAGGTCATCTCTTGCCAGTTCATGGGAAAATGGTCAACCTGTAGTTCTCTACAAACGGGCTTCAATACAAGCAGGTGGTTGGTACGGATCATTTGTGTTAAACTTTAGCAGCTCAATGTAACCAAAGATTATACGTATTTTAGGGAGGGGCTGAGCTAACAGCCACGCATTGCCGATCATAGGTTTAGTTTAAACAGTGAAGTGGTCCATTGATTTAAGGTTGCAAAAAAGTTTTTCAATGGATTCTGCAAGTTTGAATATAAATTCATGCATCATTAGATACTTTCTCTCCGTGTATTTTAAGCCATTGAGGTTTTTTAAAATGTATTGTATGTGTGTTGATTGATAATGTTAGAAGTATAGGTTATGTTGGACATTGTACATCTTTACGATAAACAATGTAATAATATAATATATTCTGCACATAAACAAGTGCGACTGAAGACCTAAATTACTTGACTGCACAGGCTAGCGTCAAAATTAAGGAAAATTTACGGCAGCAGTTTGCTTAGCTGTCAAACTCATTGCTATATCAGAACAGCTTAAAAGTCACAATGATCTGATATGAGAAATGTTTTCTTTATACTTGCTCTGTTATACACTAGGGGGCAGTACAATCCGATCTTTTGTTGTACCATCATCAGGAACATTAACAAACGGTGCTTATTTTTCAAGACTATGTTATGTAAGATCATTATTTCTATAATTTCGTTGTTACAAAAGTGCCAAAAAAGGGAAAAACCTATGTTCATTTTATGCTGAACGGATAGTAAAATCAGAGACAACAGTTAATAAGTTTTAGCAACATCTGAGAGTTTAACGCATCACCAAAAGGAAAACAATTTTCTGTCCAGAGAATCAATGTAAAATGATGCTTACATTCCTCATCCCGACACAGATATCACGATTCTTCTGCCTCAGGATTTCCTGGTTGTTACTAGTTGTCAACCCTTAAAAAAAGAAAAATAACAAATCAGACAACAGCACACCCTAGAGACAACTTGAAAAAGTAGTCTAGAGCCAAAGCTAGTGAGACTGGGAATGAAACACTAAGTCTAATTACTGTGAAGAACACAAAAACGTACCATTTAGCTTGGGTCAGGTGACCTCTTTTCTTCTTTGAAGTTCTTCGGGAAAATCAGTGGAATCCCTGCAAAATACAAAAATCAGATTTCGGTTACTTTCGTCATGGCTAACAAAATCGTGACTTGCGTCAGAGAAAAAAAAAAAGGAACATACATGGACAATTTGTTTTTAATGGTTGTGAATGATAATCTTATGGAATATTTAACTACTTATTAGCATTTTTTAAAATACTTGAGTAATGAGATGCATAACTGTTTTGTAAAATGTATTGTTCTTGTGGTGGCTAAAATGCAACTATTCCTTGTCAGCCGTAACATCCAATCATGTAGAGCTTCAACAGAGCATTTTGTTATGCAAATAGTGAAATTAATCCTTTCTATTAAACTATATACGGTTTAATATTTAAAACAAAAGGTTCCTCAGAATCTATAACAACATGTGTAGTATATGTGTCTTGTTTGGATAAATTGACAACACTGTCGGTAAGACTGGAAAGATAAAGTAAATTCTTTATTTATTTTTACAACAATATAATCAGTTTTTTTTTCTTCAAAATTCACAAACTTGAAGACAAGACTTTTGGAAAGATTTTTTCCTTATTTAAACATTACCTGTAATATAATGTGGTAAAAAACAATAAATGTACATATTTAAATTACCTCTTCAGTCAGTCACTCAAAGGGTTAAAAGCCAACACCCTACTTTGTATTTCGAAGTATATGTAAGCTTTTTGAAACATAGAGTCTTCAATTGACAATCAAATCTGTTGTTGAGTATATTTAGTACCTTCAAATGAAAAAAAATATAATTATTGATGGACTGAGGAATGTTTTATCAATTAATCATAATTTGCATAAACTCTTAATAAATTATAAGCATGAAGCATCCATGACTTACATAAATCATGGTTTTACAAGTTTGTTCACCTTCTCAAAAGATTTTGTGTCAAAAAAGCTATTTTTCATATATTTTTTCAAGATTACAAAACGTTGAAAAACTCAAAAAAAACAACTGAATTGAAAATGTGCAAATAATTGCTTAAGATTGGTGTGTTGGCATCTATTAGTGTTATTAAAACACTCAAAGCATTACACATTTTCTATTTTAAGTTGTTTTCGTCGAGCAAATTCAGATACGAGCATTTGTCCTTTCAAGGACAAAGCAAATTTTAAATGCGTAGGTTGAAATAACTCCAAACAGGTTGAGAGCAAACCTTCGAGTCCAAATACTTACAAAGTAAACTCAATTCAGACCTAGCAAACATGCGAATTCTATCCACTAAATTACATTTACTTGCAATACAGAGTCGATAAACCGTTGTCTTTATTCTTCGCTGACAACACACCATGGCCATTTTCACAACACTGCGTCTAACTGTCGTTCTTTCCTCCATTTTGACATACACCTCTGAGCCGTATTTTACAGCTTATAATGCATGATTACTGGTCAGTTCTTACCCATTGCCCAGGCCGTGTCTATCCCCAGTCATCTGCCCCGGTTGGTGTCGCCTTTTCGGGTGATTTTCGTCGTTTTCGCGGCTCTTTCGGCGGCATCGTTGCTACGTCTGTCTTCTCCGCTGTGGACGCCTGGCTCCTCTGCTGGTTATGTCCTTCTCTCTGCCTCTGCCTGAGCTCATATCCTTCATCGGCTCTGCCCACTTTGCTCTAACGTAAGCCAAACTCCACTTCCTCTCCAGCCCCATCATGCTGGAGCTAGCAGCCCGACGAACCTCAATGTAACGCAAACCCACAGCAATACTTTGGAAAAGTGTCATCAACCACCATCAGCGAGACTAAATTCCGTTTCATTTACTCTTTAGCTATAATACAAGATTAGCTTAAAGCGAATTTAATTCAAGCTAGTGCTAGACAACAACCAAACTGTAATTTTAAAGAGTAACTTGGCAAGCAGTGTGTGACTTAATCAGTTCTTTACAAACAAAATATTTGATGTTGTACTAAAAAAAAAAAAAAAAAAAAAAAAAAAAAAAAAAAAAAAAAAAAAAAAAAAAAAAAAAAAAAAAAAAAAAAAAAGCAACTAACACTCTACATGTAGAGTTCCCTAATAGACATGCAAGCTTACCCTTTTCCTAGGGATCTAAAAACAGTATCCACAGATTATTTCTAATTCCCTCAGATTTTCAATGCAAAAAATGAGAAATAAATGGTACAAAATTTTGTTTGGAGTCGATACCAGGTAAAAGTGGGCCTGTATCGCTAATATTGATATTGACACTTTACACAAAATTGTCTAAATCAGTCAGAAATCAGAATTAAGTCAACTTTGGTGATGAATAACTCAAAACACTATATTTCTGCATGAATGAAAGCAGATGACTAAATTTTCAACCGGACAATAATCATGTGCTTTAATTTTTTTCTGCTTTGTTGTAAACTAGTAAATTTGAATGTTCATGGATGTCAACATTTATTATGTTTCA